>CM068587.1:51327500-52527500 GCA_035048485.1 Pteria penguin | reverse complement strand
CAACTTGGTTTTCATTTTCACTGATTTTGTATGTCCTTTGGTTAAATGATTTTCAGACTTGCGGTTTGGATTTATCCATCATCTTTACATTCATGTTATCGATTTTATCTTAGCGACTTAAGTCTTGATGCAGAGGACACAAAGAAAGCCACTTAAAACCTTAAATGTAACAATTGCCATACGTTGTGTGCATTTTCAATTAAAATTTGTATCAAAATCCATGGCGAGAACCCTCATGTGACTGGTTTGGTCATGCGGAGTCTTGCGGTTTTACATGTGTATCAGAACGTAGCACTTGTATAACACTACACATCTTTAAAAGGAGGATTTCTACCAACATGGTCATTATTTAGTAATCTAATTCACATCGAATTTGACTATTTTTTAACATTAAAGGTTCTATGAAAAATCGCTTTTACTTTCATTTTCAAGTGGGCATGTGGCTTCTCACGTTACCATGGCAACCTCAGAATTTTGTACCGTTTTGATATTTATAATATGCACTTATTTTCTGTGTGCATTGGGACCACCGAATTTGACATGTTTCCATATAACTGTTGGATCGGGTGTTGTATGTAAACAGGGGGATACTAACTCTCCCCGAGATACTGGTCTCACCCCGGAATGTTATGTTTTCCGGGGTTTGCAACGGTTTGTATGGGACAATTTCATAATTTAGCCTCGCCTTTCAGACTTCGACACTGAGTAGCTGATCGGTACATCTTCATTTGTTTATTCAAAACACAACATGACTATTTAAATCAAAATATTAATCTTAAAGAAATGCATGATATAACGCGTGCATATATTATTTCGGCCATATTTCAAAACTGTGCAGCAGTACTTAGAACCATAAGAAATAAAACATATATATATGTCGAAGCCAGCATTATACTTGATTACTACTCCGGGATTATAAAGTTTGTGTGCTCTAACATTCGCTTTAGACTTTTTCTCCATTTTGATATCTTCAGATTTTCGTAAATATTTTTGTGATACCCTTATGCGGTTTTTCATATCACTACATTACATGTATGTTTTCGTGGTGACTACTGTCACACGGCTGAGTCAGTAACTTATCTTTCTTCCTTCCTTTTCTATTTCTTTGGTCTAGGTTTTAAATCAGTGTCTGCACCGTAAAATAAAGAACAAAATAACTATTACTACATTAGATTTTTACAGTGTACTTTATTTTCGCCTTGAATATAACTACATATTTAAGAATAAAAATAGATGTTATTCTCTATAAATAAATAATTTCATTTGTATCAAATTGTCTATGCAATGCGGTTACAATCAAACAGGAGGCAATGTCGTCTATATGGCTATAGACGAATGTCACGTGATCACAAGTTTATGCTTCCTCAGAGTCCGGTCCTACTGTCTACACTTCTATTCCGAATGATTTTTTTCTTTTTTCCTGTGATCATCACTTGAATGTATAAGAATTAAAGAAGAAAAGTAAAAAGATATCATTTGTTTTTAGGGGGCTGTAAATTTCAATGATATATTTTGTATATTTTTCACTTGTTTACTTTACTTAAGAAAGGGAAAAAGAAATGGAAGGTCTGTGAGGCACTTTTGAGTGAAAGGGTTTGGCAATGATACTCACTTTCACGTAAATCAACAAGACATACATTTGTTTATACACAATAGGGGCCAAGTGCTAAATGTGATGGGCTAATTTAATAGCTATTATTTGCATTGTTAATCTCGTATTTAGATTATAATTCGTTTTCTTTGAAAATTGATTATAAGAAAGAACTATTTATGATTATACAGTTCGATCATCATTTTTTGGGGGTGGGGGGGTTTCAGTCTGTACTTCAATAGACATTAAAATTAAAACAGTTAAGCGATAGGTGATACTAACATTTGAGTAGGTAAAATATGTATCCTGTACACATTTTAATGGTCTGTATTTTACATTATGTCAATGTCAATTCATTTTAAATAGAAAAGAAAACCTTTAAGGTCGAGTTTATCAAATTTTGTCCTACTTTCTGTATATTCACATATGTACACTGTTTAATTTAATGTTTCTCATGGTAAATACATTTCTTCATGTTGGTGCAGAAGGTGGTGGAGGAGGACTGGGAGGGACAGGAGGAATATTGACGAGCGGACCAACATCTATTGAGGCAACACTGATACCAGTTTCGGATGTTTGCCGTTTATATTCTGAGGGCACTACAGTTTTACTGTAAGCTAAATCTCCATGGCTATACAATCTATTTCTGTAACGACTATATCTTTGTTTCGAGAACTCAATTACAGATATAGATTCTGCATTCTGGCTTACTGGTGTCGATTTTTGTGAAGCAGATGACAACAGTTTCGACGCTCTATTAACTCCGGCTGAACTCTCTTTTGATATCAATGCAACAACTCCTTGACTAGACTCTTTGACAGCTTGAAATTCTCTTTTCGCCGATGAGCTCATATTTCTTTGCTTAAGCCTTCAGTGTCTAAAATGGCGAAAAGTTTTAAAACAATAATTTGTATAATACATTATTGTGTTTTCTTTACCAATGTAACTGACCTTGTTTGTGTGTAGCATTATTTTTTTGACTTGTAAACCAAATAGGAAATATTTCATTTCATATGTGATTCTAACAATAATTTAATGAAGAAACAAAATCTTTTAATCATTTTCAAAGAATCAAACCTGTTAAACATAAGATCTTTGCTAAGTTTTAAGCGGCAAATGAGGAAAAAGATGTTTTACAAATCCATTTGTGATTCTATTATAGTATAAATCGTGATAATCAACATCAGTGTATAAGCTTATTTACGCTATTCAATTGAAAAGTTTAAGAAAAATATAGTTACATTACATTCATGTTGTACAAATGTCACATTATTGCATATCTAGATTATATCAATTAATAGTGAAGGCATAGAACTGACTCTTTGAATCTTTGAATAAAGTTTTACCTATGCGAACGATCCCAAAACGGTCACGTACCAATGTGTGTCATGACACAGGGACATTCTGAATACTTTATATTTAAAAAATTGTACAAAGGTTTCAGGTAAATCGTCAGAACACAATTCTGGATAACAATTATTAAAATCTTCATCGATGAAACTCAACACAACTTTAACTAAAAATGAAATCATATTCAGAAATTGATGTTACTAATGTGATGTACGTCCATAAAAATGCCAGAATGGAACTATGCAAAGGGGGTTGATAATCATTTGATATTCATGCTCATTGTAAAATCGACAGGCAAATTTTTTATGTAACTCATTCACCAAAGAATAATGCATTGACAAAGTCTTCTCTCCATATCTTATTTTCGTTTTCTCTCTAGAATCTATCATATAATAGTTTTTAAATAATATAATATTTTTTAAATAAGTCTTGGCTTCAGATCAAGTAACAATAGTGGTTATATCTAAAGATAACGTCCTTACATGTTACATGGTTGTTTATCACACACAAATATGAGATATGATACTAAATGACCTACTTACCTCGCTCACGAACAAATTCTGCGGTAGGTCATAAAGATACACGTCAGCTACTTTTAAGTATCATAAAAGACGAATATTTATAGAATTTTGTCGAACTTCCCTTTAGTTTACGTTGGACAATATTCTGGAGCTGATACGAACTACTGAGCTTACTAATGATATCAAACAAAATGATGAAATTAATACCTTTACATATTTACTCTTTGTGATAAAGATCTACAAGGTAATGGCCATGAACATACATAAATATACCATAAAGATTGTTGGTATATGGTAGAATGCAAGACAGAAAAACGCCTTGACAGGAGTATAAAAGTGAATTGAAGTCCCATTCTCTTTTAGGTGGATTGGCCAACGTAATGTTGGTTTCCATAAATCTGTTTAGCATTTGTGTTCAGAAGCCGCCGATATCCACCAATACTTGCCTTAACTGGTATTGTTACACTGAAATAAAACATAAGCATACCTTTACAATACTGCATTTGTATACCTCAAACCTTCTAATTAAAAGGTAAAAAATCTGGCGAACGTGGTATGTTTCTCTGCATATTTAAGGTCAACGCCGCAATCTATGCTTTCGATTCATAAAAAAAATGAAAGAATCCACTGACGATTTCTGTAAAATCATTAAACGTCATAATCAGACTTGACTTTAAGTTTAATGCATTCATCAAATGAACTGAAGATTAATCCCATAACAGAGAAATGTGAATACAAATGTAGTCATGATTTACTATCTTAGTACAGAGACAAAAGTATTAAATGTAAAGATGATGGATAAATTGATAACTTGTTTATAAAACCAGTGCAAAGTTCGGTGAAATGCAGTCGCTATCTAGGTTATCCTCTCCCATGTGGCAAGCAATTTCGTTCCGTAGTTCATTTCTCACGCGACATTAGCAAAATAATAGCAAGACTTGTCGTTGTTTTGGTAAGAAGGTAACAATTTCTAACGTTTCAACACTTGTAATTTGATAAGCGGATCCGATAGCAAGATTCTGTGCATTCCAGCATAAAAATTGAGCAAATACGAAAACATTTACAGACATTAAGCAAACGCCGACAATGATGCGTTTACCCATATTTGTCATCACAAGGCAATGCACAGATTTTTCTGCCAGCTTGTGTCAAATTTGCCGATTTGTTCATATGTGATCTTGTGAAAAATACGGAAGTAACTGGTGTCACATGACTATGGCACTAACAACAATGCACCACAGTGGGCATTCACGGACCCCTGAGATTCAGAGGTAAGACCAGGGCCCGGCACCATAAACTGAGAATATACTTAAGTCAAAAATTCATATTCTTCGATTTATCAATGAATTAATAACTGGGATTTGGATTTTATTTAGTTATATTCTACAGATAAATAGAATTAAACCATTCTGCATTAGAATTTATTTGAACGTTTGATAATGGAATAAATTAAAATGAAATTTTTGACTTAAGTATATTCTCAGTTTATGGCGCCGGACCCAGGTGTCTGAGAGGAGTGAGCGTCCCCTGTTGACTAGCCGCACCTGCCATGAATGCCTTTAAATACAGACGAATCAAATACAAGTAGCACTGTATATATACCTGAATGCTTTTTAACTGAACTTTATTTCATTTGCTTGGAATTCAGCACTAATATTTTCGTACTGAATCCTAAGTGCATGTGTGGATTATAAGGCTGGTTGTACTAACACTTACCTTACCTTCATCTGAGCATTGTAAGAAATTTTTAGGGAAATTTCAAGGGTTTTTTATGAGGTGGTTTGAGGGGAGGGGCTGGAAAAAAGGTTGTGCTGGATTTTATCTCAAGTCTGGGTTTCATACGTATACCCATCCAGGGTAGGTGCGAAAGTTTGAATCTGTACATGTTCAAGGTTTAGAGGTTTCCCTGGATACACTGATTTCTTCCATTACACATAACCATAGCCTTCAGGCTGTAGGTGAAGTGATCCCGGTAAGGCATTATAGAGTATTAAACAGTTTATCACATCAGATTTGATATTGTGGCATTTTGAATCTGAAAAGCATGTGGGCACATATGTGATCCAAGTACTGCATTGATGGAGTATGGGCATATTTAAGTTACAAGTTTCATATTGATAGATCATTATTAAACTACAAATGTATACTTTTCATTGGAGTATAAAATTATGTATGTTTTAAAAGGAAGTGTTTTTTTTCAAGATGTGCAATTCTCAAAGATGTCCTTGGCTCGAGACAACACATGCTTTATCTAATATGCACCTCATAAATTTTGTATATAAAGTAAAATTATATTTATTCTAGTCTTTCACTTAATAATTTCATGCTTTAAGCAGGAAATGGTTATACAGAAATATAACACAGTAATGTGTTATAATAAAACCTGTCTACACTAATTTTAATTTTGGGGTTTTTGTTTCTCAAATGTTTGGCTGAGAAATACATTTCAAGCCTGTGTATTATGCAATAAAGCCAGAGATTTATCTGGTAATATTTACGACTATTTCTTGTATATCTTTGTTGAAGAAACCTTCCCCCAACCATATCACGCACAGAAGATTTTCTTTAACTTATATGTTACTGCATTATTTCTGTATATTATGCAATGTATTTATTTGGATACCACTCCCTGTTTTCATGCCAAATGGTATTTATTTGGATACCACTTGGTGTTTTCATGCTAAGCGGTTCCAGATCCAATTTGCTACATTGATAAGACATAGATTATGATATAAAAAGAAGAGGGAAGTATTATTCAAAACGGCACAGTTGTAATTTCATATTTAAAGTAAGATTGTGATTAAGGGTACATGTTAAAAGAACTCTGAACTGATTTAAAAGTTCTGTGGTTCGGTGAAAAGTTAAAAAAGTGCTTTCTTTGTCAGTACAGGAGTAGTGGACCTTTTGTATTTCAAATATGTTCTTAATCATTTTCGCTATATCATTTACTTCAGATATTCAATCATCATTCATTTATTTCTTGGTCAGTATCAGACAATTCTCCTTTGTATTGATCTATATGTCCTCTCTAGAATAAAATTAAAAGGTTTTCCGCAATTCTTCAGTAAATATTGTATAAGTTTATTTGAATAGGCTTTAACCATATTTATGTAACCTTTTGCCAGCAAACGGGTTTGTTACAGTTGACCACTGTATCTTATGAAGAGACCGTTCGGTATTTTGTTTTTGTTATTTTGCCATTGCTGTTTAATTTCATTTACTTGGAACACCTTTGGAATGTGTCAATCTTGTAATAAATGTCCAATGATGTAAAATTTCATTTAATTCTCATTGTATCATTGTATATTGTAAATATATATCTATTTCTCATGGTTTTCATATGTTATTGTCAAATATGTCATACGACTTTGTGTATTACGTTACCACACTCAGAGATCTATGGTTATACAAGGGTGATATAAGTATCAAATTAACTTGGTAGCTACAATAAAAGTCGAAAATGATATACAAGTTTATTATTGTATATAATTGAAGGACTAGAAGCAAGATGGGCTTCTGATATTAGAGGTGTGGACTGGGAATTTTATTCTAAAATAGTATACACAGTACTCGATGCTTAATAAGAGATCATTATCGGACTGACTGCTTGATATCTTGACGTGAAACTATGCATCAGATTCATCAGACGACGTAAGATGGTTCTATTAGAACACATTTACTAGGGCATGGTATCTCATTTCATGGCTTGCCCGTATTAATGGAAACCAACAACATTTCTGCAGATCTAAAACAATGATTTTATTTATATACAACTTTCTCTGACTACATATGGGTAACTTATTTGTACTGCACATTATCATACGACAATATAAATTGCCTACATGCTAAAACAATGCAATTTGAGGTTGATTGAATTAATAAATACGTATTGGTAAATGAAAAAAAAAAATAATGGGAAAGCACTACTGGTGTATGTCACGGTAATATTGATAATTTACATATATATGGCATCTCATAACTTTACTAAGATGGTTTCACGTCTTTAGCCTAGAATCTGACATTTGTTTTTTTAAAGGTAATTTACCCTGTATTATTCCAAAAGAAAATTACTGCAATTGCTTGACCTGTTCATGTTTTAGAGCTTATCATATCTAAAATATTAGAATTGGGACATAAGTTCATACAAAGTATGTTGTTTGAAAACTTAAAACTGTTTCTTAGCGGACATTACAGTAAAAGCCGACTGTAGCTCTCTGTAGAGCTCTAGTACTTATAAACCACATCGAAAGTGCTTCAGCCGTTCTGTATTCAATATCTAACCAGGAGAATATCTAACTTTTATCAAAGCCTTGTATCTACAATAGATATATTCACTATTATTTATTATACCCTCGGAAACGAAGACTTGGGGTATATTGGAATCAGTCTGTCCGTCTGTCTGTCCAGAAAACTTTAAGCTTGACCATAACCTATGAACCAAAAAAGATGGGGCCGTCATACTACACCTTTATATTCCTTTTGGCAAGACCTTTCTGTCGGTACCAAAATTTTTGACCTTGTGGCCTTGACCTTGACGTTTGACCTACTTTTAAAAAACTGTAACCTTCGCCATAACTTTTGAACTAAAAGTGATCACACTCATGAACCATAACCTGATGGATAAAGCTAACTCCATTGTCCAAATGTCATAAAACTTACAAAATCTGAAATCAGCTCTCTGCTCTTGCTTGTAACCTCAGTATATTACCCTGCATACTACTTACAAGTAAATTTTTTTTCTGAGAGAAAATTGGAATACACAATTTTGATTTTAACACTGCTCTTCAAATATTTGTATAAGATTAGAGTTCCAATCATTCGGCCATGAACATCACTGAAAAGACATAAAATGTCGAAATGCGCATCTGGTGCAAAATATAATGCATATATGTTCTAATATTTATCATAACCACTAGGCCAGTGTCACTGCTGGTGGACTGATTTTTCCCGAGGGCATTATAAATCTATTTTGCAGTGCTTTTGTATTCAAAATTTTCAGTCATGAAATTTTGTGATTCACTCTAAAACTAAGGAATGTCTCCCTCATGCATAGATATGTCCTTAGATTGACTCTTTGGTTTACTTTTTCGACCACTTTTGTTTTAACACTGCTCTTCAAAACTATATATTACTAGAATTTCATTCTTTGGCCATGAACATCACTGAAGAGACATAAGGTGTCGAAATGCGCATCTGGTGTGCAGTATTATAATGTATATTTGTTCTAACATGTATGTCATTGTAATTGAATTTTATCTCGATAGCTATATCAAATAAAATACGAAAGTAACTGGTGTCATACGACTATGACACTAACAACAAAGTACCACAGTGGGCATTCACGGACCCCTGAAATTCAGAGGTGAGACCAGGTGCCCGGGAGGAGTGAGCGTCTCCTGTTTGGCTAGTCAACCCACCGAGAATGCCCTTAAATGCAGACGAAACACATATATAATTCAACACTGTATATAAACATGAATGTGAACAAACACTGTGAAAGCCTTGATCTTGATGTCGATGACCTTGACATGACAACTGGGTATTGTAATTTGTTATGAAGTATAGAACCTGTTTTGATTCATATGATGGTCATACCTCAATGTTTACAGGTGTCAGATTACAGTTATACCGATGTGTGAAGTACTTACATATGGAAGGCCATAGCTGTCTGATATAGGCTTTATAAGACAGCTATGACGTTCCATACTTACATATGAAAAAGTGCATTATATTATGTTCGTCTTTAGACAGAATGTGCATGTTTTTATAATGGTTGATTGAGAATTACATTGACCTGATGATTATGGCAATGATCAATGAGTCTGGATATAGCGCAGTTTACTCCTTTTACCTGTAACAAATAATAATGTATAGGGAACACAAAGTAGACACCATCATTGACCTTAAATGTTACCGGAGATTTCAAGTTAACGCAAGTCGTATTACTAGATATTTACTAAGGAATGGAAAAGCAAAGCATGAGAGGGAATCATAAATATGTGTTTGAAATAATCTTGTATTTATATTGTAGTTATATTAACAGTCATTCTGGTAATGCTGATCATCCTAAATACTTCCCGATTACCTCGCAAACCTCGAATGCTCCTTGAGGGGAATTAGACACATGTATGTGAATGTAAAGATGATGGATAAATCCAAACCACAAGTCCAAAAATCATGAAACCATAGGACATACAAAATCAGTGAAAATGAAAAGCAAATGGAAAATAACAAAATATGTCTACTTGAAGAGCATATGTGAACCCCTGTGATGGAGTGAGATCAGGTGCCCGGGGAGAGTGAGCATCTCCTGCTTGCTAGCAACAACCGTCACATATACCCCGTAGAAAGAGTCAAATCGTGTGAATTCCATATGTATCTATATATGGAAAAGTCGAAGTAGGTAACTTCTAGTATAGAAGGTGTCAAATCTGTGTAAAGTGATCGGAATCAGTCTCAGTCCAGAATATCATTTAAAAGTCTGGATAACGAGATATCATATGGAGTAATAAGAGTCTCGTAACGACCGTAGAACTTCCTCAGTGACGATGCTAGTCTAGCACATATATAACCCTGGTTGAGCAGCTTAACTGAAAGTCGCCTAGCCCTGAGAACAAAGTCATTGTAATTTGAACATGCTCTGGAATAACGTATTAACTGAGATATGAATACGCCGTATGCGGGCGATGATGGAATGTTGCTACTTATGAAAGGAAAGTTTGTGATAGCGAAATTGAAATCGTCACGTTTGTCATAGAGTGAGGTGTTCAATTGACCATTAATGTCGAAAGACAACATAATATCTAAATACGAAGTAGAATTACTAGTTTCTGTGGTTTCTTTGACCTCCAGTTCACTTGGATAGATGATGCTAAGGTAATCCGCGAATGAAGGATTATTAATTGAAAGCAAGTCATCTATATATCTGTAAGTAAAATTGAAGCCAAGAGCCAATTGTTTTTTTCCTTGCGAAAGCAAAGACTGAATGAACTCAGCTTCGTATGAATAAAGGAATATGTCAGCCAGAAGCGGAGCACAGTTAGTGCCCATTGGAATGCCGACAATTTGTTGAAAAACCTTACCTCCAAACACCACAAAAATGTTATCGATAAGAAAGTTCAACATCTGAATGACAGCTGTTTCAGTGTATTTATTTTTGGAATCAGAATTTTCCCTAACAAAGTAAGTTTTATCGTGGCCTATTACTATATATTTGAATTTGCGGCTTCCGTTTTTTACTAGTAAATGCATTTTGAATAATTTCCGCTAATCTGTCTTTTAATTTCTGATGAGGGATCGTTGTGTACAGAGTCGAAAAGTCAAAAGACTTGATGGAGTGAATTTTAGTAAAACTTTTTGATTTTAGATGTTCTAACAACTCTTTTGAATTTTTAAGGATCCACATTTGATTAATTCCACTTCTGGAATATACTGTTTCGCAATATCTATGAAGGCCAGATTTAATTTCTGATAATATTTTTGTGAGTAGCATCGATACAGATTTTGTGGAACACTTCGAGGAACCAGCGATAAAGCGTTGTTTGTACGGAGTTTTGTGCATTTTTGGAATACAGTACAAATATGGAAGTTCTAAATTCAATTTATTTGAGTCAATACCAAACGTATTGAGGACAGATTTATGATTCTCGAGTACTTCCGAAACCGAAAAGTTCGTGAGAGTATAAGTAGGATTTCCTGGAGTTGAATTTAATCCTAATTCTTTCACTAGGCTGTCAAAGTAATATTTCTTACAAGTAAATGTGTAATTATTAGATGCTTTATCTGCTGGTGTAATGATATAATGTTCTTGGAGGAAGGTAAGTTCTCTGACAACATCAGGATCTTTAAAAATAGATTCGAATCTGGTGTTTACAGAACCTTGTAATTTTCTAATTTTTGATCTCAGTAGTACTGCAATAGATTTTATCCATTCCGAAAGAGTATCGACTTGTACTTCCTCTCTTTTTGCCCATCGTGTGGCATATTCCTCGCAGCAGTTCATAATATTCTCAAAATTTTGGCTCCATGTGAATGATCTGGGTTCTCTGTATTTTGGACCTTTAAGTAAAAGTTCTCTTAATTTAGTGTTTTTAACTATATCGAGATCACCAGTAATGACATGGCCACAAGGAGAATATACGAAATTAGATGAGAAACATGCACACGGTTGAGAATGGCATGCAGAGTTGCTAAGATCAAGACACTGTAGAAACCCTTTGTAATTATAAATTTTGGATGCAACTGATGGCGTGTAGCTATAGGAAATACATGGCGGATCTTTGTTTTTGAAATATGGAGGTATTTTCTCTACAACAGACTTATGATTTAAAATTTGGCCGAAATTTAAATAATCAATGCCTTTATTTGCAAATTTAATTTTGATGAAAGGGCGATTAGATTTTTCCATAGAAATATCGGACTTGACGGGACGAAAAAGTCTAGCGGTCGATATGTCCATAATAATGCCATCTAGTCTATACTCTGCAGAGCTTATATCAGTAAATATACGGTGTCTGGACGATACGTACAACTCGTGTAATTTTCTGAGTGAAATAGAATAAAGTTTTGTACGAATGTGATGAAGGCCCAAAGGTTTATTCATAAATGGCAAAAGAGCATCAAAGGAAATATTATGTATTTCAGGTTTGTTGTATTTGCGTGTACCATGACTTCGATGCCTCCTCTGGCTTTTGTTGAATAAACCGAGTACGTTAACTGATTGACACGCAGGACTAGTGAGATTACCAATGCTACTAATATTGTCATTGCATCCATAGGGCGAAGCAGTGCCGAGACGTCTTATCCAGTATTCTTCTTTGTTGAGAACATTGTGTACAAGTATGTTTGGAACTTGATAAAGTTGACAAGCTCACATTGTGGTCAAAATAGGCAATAAACAATGTGAATGAGACCCTAAATAATAAAACCACCCTCTCCATTGAGCGAACAAAGTAAAGAAAAACAAACATACAAACAAAAATGTACATTAAAACACAACATATCGAGATGTGTATGTATTACAGTGAACAGCCACCTAATACAATTCAATATTCTGTTGTACAAGATACACTATTTGAAATTGTTAAAAGATTTCTCTGCGGATAAAATGAATTTTAGGTGGGCGGTCCTACTGGAGGAGGTGGTGTAGGTGGATTCGGTGGAGCAGGAGGAAGTTGTATAATCTCATCAGCGACAGGTACTTTCACACTCACAGCAGGATCTGATGCAGGAAGGCATCCTTCCTCGCAGTAAACTCTTTTACTTTGTGCGATTGTCTCATCTATTACGCTGGGACCAAAGTTAAAATGTAACCAATCCGCTGATTAATGACGGTAAAATGGTAATTTTGACGAACTCTCATCAGATATTTCTTCATTACTTGGCTTTGTTTCCAGGCTTTCAACAGGATAACGTACATGGTCATTATATGTGCTGTTTTCATTATGTAGCTTATGGTTTCTTAATGTCTCTCTCTTTTTATATTTCTTTACAGATTCGGATCCTTTTTCATTATCAGAAAACCGCTGTATTCCATCTAGGCTTTTTAACAGATTGTTTTTACCGACTTCTGTTTGATCGTCATCGGGAATGCGTTTTGCATCATTACTGACTACTATTTGTCGAGGTTCATTGGAACATTTATGGTATTTTGCGTCGCTAGTTTGAAAAAAGTCATATCCTGATATATTTTCTTTTTTATATTCTATCCCATGAAAAACAGCTGCTTTATTTTCGGAATTAGACTTTATAATTTCATCTTGATGAGAAATTTTCTTTCCCCATTCGTTCTGATTTCTCTTTTCGTTTTTGTCGGACATTGTAGTACCTTAACAAATACATAAGGTGTACATTAGTGTAGATTAATGAAATAATAAAGCAATATGATCCGTAGATAAGTCTGGCTGTCAGTAATATTATCGTTATGCGAGAAGTGAGACCATATGTCATCATCAGATTATATTTTTGAGTGGCAGAGTTACTTTCAGATGAACAGCTCAACCAGGAATATGTAGATGGTAGAATGACAGCTTCACTGAAGGGGTTCTATGGTCGAAATGGTGTTCTTATCGTGTAATATGACATCTCGTTATCTTGACGTTTGAAAAATATTCGGACTGGGACCTCAATCAATTTAACACCGAATTTGTTAGCTTCCATACTTAAATAGTACCTGATTCATATATTTATATTGCATTACATTTCATTGTGTGCTTTTGTATGTAACTGTCGAGATTACATTAGAATGCCAACAAGTTTGAATTAACGTTTTTCATAAAATTAATAAAACTTATCCCTGTGTAGGATAAGTAGGGTTATCGAAATGAATATAGCTTTAGTGATGTTGGTTAAGAAAGATAACTCGTATCTTTCTAATATGCTAATTTCCATGAATCACGTGTTTCCTTCTTTTTCATCATCAGCTTTTGGGTAAACAGGCCGATAAAAACCATCCCAGCGCCTTCCCGCTTTTTGTATACTATGTATTTTGAAATATTGAAAATTGAATTGTATTTGTGATCATCGAACATTAGATAATATAATGAACAACGGTTTGAGGAACAATGATTATTAATTTAAAAATGATAGCACTATTCAATACATTGTCTGTACTATATCTCTTCGGGATTATAAATTAGAAACAAGTATCTCGGTTTACTATTTTTCTTTTCGTTTCGAATACAGTTCATTTATGACAATGCACCACTTAAGTATATAAGAGTATGGCATGATAAAGACAGGAAATATGATATTATTGTAAGAATAATTGTACTTACTGACATTTAAGACGATCCAGAATCATTTTACTTCGTCAAACTTTTAAAACATTACTCAGTGTTTTTATTATTATTATAATTATTATTATTATCATTCTAAATAAATAAAACTGGACACTAAAATTCGATCGTCTGCCTGGAATAAATGTAAAGAATATTTGTCTACATTATGTGTTAACATTTAAAAATAATGTTCACAACGATCAACGATAAATAGGATAGGTGCACCTTGTAGATAATATAGGTAGGTAGGTAATTGTATAGAGAGTTATTAGAAGGTCGGCAAGTTTGTACGCACGTATGTGAGTGTGTGGGAACATGTATGTCGGCAACTTAGTCATCATGTTTTATCATATAATTTAATTCTCATATAATTAATGTACATAAAAAGTGGTGGCATCTGTCTGACATATTCTACAGAAATATAGGTATAGTGTTTTTAAAGCACTCAAAAGTTACGACATCAGAAAAAATTGCAAAGCATCATGGTGATTTCATATACCATTTTGCATTTGCTAACACGACAGCAGATTTCAACATGCGATTGTTTTTTGAGAAATGAAGAATTGAAAATATGAACGCTATGCCGTTTTAAATGTTCGATTGTAGCCATATTGATTCGAACATGTAAACATCATACATTTTAGAGGTAGCGAAGAAAAAACATTATTGATTTCCCTTAATTAGAATATTTAAAAAAAAAACTGATTGCTGGTTTAAAGAAAAGAACATGACCTTGAACTTTCTGAATGTTTATTGTTGGTCGTTATACGAGACGTGATTCATACGACAAGTACATTAATACACATCGACAGTAAATAAATGTATATGAATGATCGTAATAAATATAGAACATATATACCTTTAATTTAGTGCACCATATGCGCATTCCAACAACTTATGTCTCTTCAGTGATGCTCGTAGCCAAATGATAGGAATTCTCAAAATATATAAATATTTGAAGAGCATTGTTGAAACCAAAATGACCGACAAATGAAGTAAAGAATCTATCTAAGGACAGAAATAATGTTTCCTCTTTAAAACGAATTTCAATTTACATTTACGTAAACCCGGTCCTTGCTGATATAATGTTGATGTATGAGAATATGATATTGGTCGTGACGTCGAAAATGTCTAGGTGTCCCGAAACGCTACTACGTAAAATGTCCAGGTGCCCCGAAACGCTACTACGTAAAATGTCTAGGTGCCCCGAAACGCTGCTATGTAAAATTCAAAGCTACCGAACAGTAATCAATAAGAAATATTTGTATATAAAATAAAGATATTGGAAGACACAGAAGTGGAATCAGTTGCCTTCGTAAGTTAACAGCTATCCGAAGGATTCTTAAATGTTATTACGTTTACAGTGATTTGGGACTTCGGTAACGACGAGTGACAGCCAGAATCTCCAAGCTAGCTCCACCACCAACTGTTTAGACGTAAACTGAGCCGCGCCGGCATAGACAGGTAGGCGGACAGTTGGACGAATTGGTATGCAGACATTTCATGTTTAATGGTTGTCATCAAAATATTTAAACGATCTTTTTCCTTTGAAAAGAAGCTTGAGTGCTGTATAAATAAAGCGGGGAGACGTGATATAAATCAATTTCTGTTGACGTGTACGTTAAGAAAATATATTTTAAGGTATATATATAGTACTTCTCCGCCAATACTGCACATAAATTGAGAGAAAAGGAAACTTTATATATGTAACTAGTTAAAGATTGAAATTAAAATATATGAAATAATCAAGTTTGTGTAAAAACATATACGCTGTCTATTTTTCAAAAATGTGGCAGGTAGACAGGAAAGCGAAGAATTTATGTTGCGTTGCTTCACTGACGACACAATTACAATTATCAATATAAATATATGCAATAGTTATCTTCATCATGTGATTTACATTTTCCATTATGAGTTCTTTACAGAAGAAAGGTGGATACTCATAGATAGACAAATATCTATACATATTACAGATGTTCATTAAACACTCTTAAATAAATGTCAAGATGTCCCAAAATAAAATCTAAATGTGTTTCCCTAATTCTTCCATTTATTCCATTGTACACCTACCTTACACAATTCGCCCAATAAATGATGCCAAAAATATTTGTATCTTGTGATCTAACAATATATGATTTTCACGAGTTTTGATTCTAAACGTCCTAAAGAGTGTATGTAATATTGTATCGCATTATTTTCGGCTGTATCCGTTGATACTGTTTTTCCTGCTGGAATTTTCCATGTCTATTATTAAGCTCATATAGATAACTGCCATTTGTATTGTGACATAACGTACAACGATACGAAATTCGTGGCAATAAATCGTTTTTAATTCAGTTGAGCCCAATATTTTATGTCATGAAAGAATTCAGTGAATGCTTAAAAAAGATCAATTATTTACGTAACCAATCAGCAGAGAGAGCAATACTACTTACGATTACTTTTTCTGGAATGGAACTATTTTCCAACATTAACGAAGAAGTATCGCATCAGTGATTTTATGAAAAAAAGGAGTGTCAGAGGAATTGACCTTTCTTATCGGTACCACAACAACATGAGTCACATGTAAGGACTTGTATTCTGCCTTTAATCTATACATGAATGGTATTGATCAAATAATAAAGTTCCTAAAATAGTTTGCGTGAAGGGTTTTTAAATGTAATCTACGCCTTTACCGTATTCTTGAGTGATTTATTAGAATTAAATACTTGTGACAAGCTTATCCTATTAAAATAGCGAAAAGTACATGCAAAACTCAAAAATTAGAACTGTCATTACTTTTAGGGGAGAAATACTCATGCAGCAGAAAATATCCTGCAATTAGAATTTAGGTAATACGTTAAAGTGATAACAAAGATTTTATCCGAGTCACTGGTAACAAATATGACATCCTTTGCATGAAGTGCAAAAATGCCAACAGTAGTCAATAAGGAATTACCATTATATTACCATTACCATTATATGTACAAGACAAAATAAAAATATTGGTTATCGCAAGACTTCGCGCAGAACCAGTGGTGAGAAAAGTTACAACTGGTGAAACAACCATCTGAAGGAATCTAAAATAATATAACGGTGATTCTGTGAACAGACAGACCAACGACGAGTGGCATCCGGAATCTCCAACCTAGCTTCATTGCCACCGGCACGATGCCGGCTGTAGTAGGTAAAATAAAAATGCAACATCCGTCGCAAATGTCCTGCAACAACTATTCAAGTCGATGAAGTAGATGCATAAATATACACATATGAACACAAGAGGGCAACTAGAAAACGAATTCAAATTATCATATTCAAGGTATGAAATGTTGTTTAACTGAAATTCCGGCGTCGGAAATGCACTTGAACAAATGTCTGTATATATACGTATTTTGTCCAATCAGGTATAGTCAAAAATTTGAGATGGTTAGTGTGTATGGTCACGTCGCAATATATTGGTAAACATTCTTAAAAGAGGGATCTGAAAATGAATGCACTAGATCCCTATATCGACCATAGAACTTCCTCAAATACAATTTCAAACTTTGCTAAATATATCCTTTTAAGAGTAATTTTATGTCAAGAAGCCTCGTTCTCAGGACGAAATCTTATTTAGAACATGATCTTGCATTGAGTAAAAGATGTAAAAAGAAGATGATATATGCGGGAGAGGAAGGCATGTTGCTACTCGGTTAAGGGAAGCTGGTAATACTGAAATTAAAATTTTCAAGTTTGTCTTAAAAAGAGGTAACTAACTAACCACTACTTGTTATAAGTACATTAATGTATAAAGCAGAAGATGCGCTTTCAGTTGCATTATTTATCTCGAGTTCCTTTGAGTATATAATGTTGAAATTAATGTGACGGTCATGGTTGTAGGTACTCATATAATTTTTCACAGTGTAAGGTAGATAACTCTTACAGAATACTATAATTCCGGTTATGAGATGGTTTTTTACTTTAGAGCACGGTGTTTCTAGAAGGTTACCTAGTTTGACTTCTCCATATATAAATACATATGGAATTTACACGATGTGACTCTTTCTACTGGGTATATGTGATGGGTGTTGCTAGCAAGCAGAAGATACTCACTCTCCCCGGGCACTTGATCTCACTCCATCACAGGGGTTCACATATGCTCTTCAAGTAGACATATTTTGTTATTTTCCACTTGTTTTTCATTTTCACTGATTTTGTATGTCCTCCTTTCATGATTTTTAGACTTATGGTTTGGATTTATCCATCATCTTTACATTCCATGAATAAATTACTTCTATTACATCTCCGCTCTCCTTCATTATTTCAACTCAGCCATCGAACCTGGGCAACATTAACTTTTAATACAAGGTTATTAATCGACAAAACATCATCGATATATTTGCAAGTTACTAGGTAGCGCAGTCCGTAACGCACTCGCTTCTCACTAATGCGGCAGTGATAAGAAAAATTCATAGATTATGATATGAAATATGAAAAGAAAAGAGAGGTACTATTTAAAAGCAGTTGTAATTTCATATTTAAGGAAGGATTGTGATTAAGGGTACATGATTTTAGAGTTCTGTGTTATTTACTGAAGTTCAGCAGAAAAGATAAAAAAAGTGTCGCTTCGTCAGTACAAAAGAAGTGGACCTTTTGTATTTCAATTATTTTCTTAATCATTTTCTCTATATCATTTACTGCAGATAAACTTCTATATTCAATTATCATTCAGGCGTTTCTTGATCAGTGTCAGAAATTTCTCTTTTGTCATCTATTGATCTTTGATCTATATGTCATCTCTGGAATAAAATTGAAAGGTTTCCTTCTTCCTTCCTCAGTAAATCTTGAATAAGTTTGGTTTTAACCATATTTATGTAACCTTTAGCCAGCAAACGGTTTTGTTACACTTGACCACTGTATCTTATAACGAAACTGTTGGGCATTTTGTTATTGTTATTTTGCCAAGGATGTTTAATGGAAATTTACTTAGAACAACTCTGGATTGCGTTAATCTTGTAATAAGTGTTCCAGTGATATGAAATTTCATTTAATTTTCATTGTATCAGATTTGATCTTATTCTCATTATATTGTTTTCTTATTAACAAAATTTAAAATATGTTTTTATTTCTCATGGTTTTCATATGTCATTGTCAGATATTAATTATATGACGGTGTATTACTTTACCACAAAGAGGTTATACATGGGTGATATAGGTACCAAATTGACTTGGTAGCTATGAGAAAAAAAATCGAAAATGATATACAAGTTAATTATTGAATATATCTGAAGGAGTAGAAGCAAGATGAACTGCTAATATTATAGGTATGGATTGGTTATCTGCTAACTGCTAATTTCAATCAAAATGGGTAATAAATAATTGTGCTTTTGGTCATTTGAAGTTACATAGTTTGTGGAAAGAGCAAAAGATTTTTAGTGTATTTGTATGAAATCAGAATTTAAAATTTGCAATCAAAGGACCATTTATTTTCATATTTGTAAGAGAATCTAGATGCCTGTTTGTATGTCACCATACCAAATTTTAAATACCAAGTAAAATCCTTTTTGTTTTTGGTAAAGCCTCATAAACGTAGCATTCCGACAGTTGCCCTAAAAAAGCATTGTTTTAGCATTTTGGCAAATTATATTGTACGAATTAGTAGCATAAATACAGTCGGAGAAAGCTTTATACAAACAAAATGTTATACATTGTGTCTCAACAGGGGTTTTCTAGTCGCGGTTTGACATGTTAGTTGAGCAATATGTTACACAGAGCATCCTTACTATGAAACAACGAGTTTGATTTTCTGTGTTAGATCTAGCAGGACCTTAATGTTTTGGCTTCGGTGATTTAATACAGTATGCCACGTGCAACGAATCAATCACTTAACTTTTCGAAGGAGCTTTGCTCATCCATTGGCAGATGTCCATAAGAAATGTTTGTTTACCAACAACAGTTTTCAAGGTATTCGATGGATAATGGTCACATTCTGGTGCAGGTTAAAACGAGTAATTTATATTATCACCAAGGTCTCATTTTTCTACTCCTAAAGTTTTCTTTTTACTTCCACCAATTCGTTTTAGAGAAATTTAATTATATATGCAAGAAGTCTTGTAATCAGAATTGGAACCAAATATCTAGAAGTACTTGTCATTATTTCAATGGAATTCTTTTCTAATATGCCACAAAACCTTTTAAGCTGTATACTATAGCATTGAAGCATCATCAAAATTATAAGCAACTATTTAACATTCAGTTAAAAATTTATTCCTTTGTCCGAAATTTATCTTCATAAGTCTAATTAATTTCAAAAATGAGATTCCAGTTATAAATTTTTAGAACCAATATCTCATACGTGCACACATATTGAACAAGCTATAAAATTGACATGATGATCAGAGAAGAGAATAAGATTAAAATAAACAAAATCGAACAATTCGTTTTCCTGTTATTAATCAGTAAATAACCCTACCCCCTTAATTCGTCAATAATTGATCGCAATGAAATTCACATTTTCAAAGTATTAAAATCATTTCTAAGTTAACATTTGTTGAATGTCTTTGTGGATCTGACTAATTTATACTGTTTAATATCTATAGTGAAGGCAATATATTCACAAACAACTAGATTTTACCAAAAAATATGCGGCGCCGACGATCCGGGTTCGATTCCCGGGTTGCGTCACTATGTTTAAGAGGTTGGTAACCTCCTGCTTCCATGTCGCGATATAACTGAAATATTGTTGAAGGCGACGTAAAACACCAATCAACCAGCCAATCAACCAACATTTTAAACAATTATTTGAGAATATAAAGACAGATGAAATATCCATTTTGGCTTATAATTAATTGTTTAATGGACAAAAAAATACCCCTACCCCCTTATTTTACCGAAATAACATTCACCTAACAAGATGTGTTTCTGAAACACTGATGCCCGGCGGCCAAATGTTTTATGGACAAAAAATTACACCTACCCTCTTATTACCCTCTCATTCACCTGACTAAATGTGATATTTTTAGCATAAAAGTCACGGTCATAATTACAAGGTTATCAATCTTGATGTCATTTCAAAGTGTTTAATTAGTAGAGTATGCATGCAAAATATGAAGTCTCTATCACTTATGGTTCAAAAGTGTTTTGCCACAGAATCACAGAGAGACAGACAGACAGACACATATTTTATGAAACGAATCAGTATTTATTTATAAACATGCAAATTGAAATTCTGAGAATTGTGGTCCCCCGCTTTCGGGGTTCTTTCGATTAGGGTGCAGTAAGCTGTGACATATTGTCATGGTTGTGCATGTCTACATGTATCTGCAGCCGAACCTTTAGAAGATGTGAACTAAATGAAATCTAGCTGCTTCAGATGTATCTGAGGCATAGTGGTTTGTCAAAATATGTTGTTTGAAGCATAAGGCAAAGGTAGTCACCATATCCAAATGCCATTTTAGTCAAGACCTTTGCGGGCAATTATTTACGAGCTCTAATATCAGAAAATTGGAGGAGATACCAAGTAAATAATATGACCCTGGCATTTGTACTAACCAAATTCTTCTTGTCTACTCAAGAAAAATGTTATATTTCGACCGTCTATAAACCTTTTGATTTTGAACTTTTTAATAAATTGTTTCTATGGTTGAGAAGTATAAAAGAGATTTTGAAAATAAACTCTATCTTCTTAACCATTTATTTCAAATTCATTAATTCGATAAGGAAAATACAATGTATATTATGCATGAATATTTTGCTTTAAAGACCTTTATATCACTTAACTATACTCAGTTCAATAATGTGGTTATATAATGATCTCATATTGCAACTTTTAACTAAATTATGATACTCCATTATATATGTTTAAGGCTTTTGTCTCTAAATTAGAAATACCATGATACAAGATACTTTGTTTGCCAATTCAGGCCCAATTAAGGGCATATACATGCATATATGTCTTATGTTACTGTCCAAATATTATGAATAAATTCTGAGTAAAGCTTTAAATATATTCTGGGACAATTATTTTCTGTCATGTTACTTACAATAATGCCCCTAAATTGGAACTACGGAAAAGTAAGAGGAAACAAAGAAGTTAAAAAAAGAATGAAAGAGGAAGGGAGAGATTAGAAAATTAATCAGAATTTATATAGACTTTCTATTCATCAGCAAGATTGTGTACGTCATACTGCTTTGTTTTGTGTCGGAAAGCAGATATACATGTATAGGAGCCAAACTAAATAAATAAATAAATAAATAAATAAAAAATAAATAAATAAATAAATAATAAATAAAATAAAATAAGCAGTGAAAGCAATCGGATATATTCTGTTATGAACGTACGTCATATACGATATAACAATAGCAATAACAATACCTTCCCCAGATATTTACCTGGGTATTACACATGCATGTAATCGTTAAAACAACAAACCAATTAAAGCTGTTACGTAATGTCATCATGCATATATTAATTAACACCAGGGATAGTTCTATACGTCCCATTTAACACTGCATTATGAAGTAAACATATAGCTTTAAGTGGTTATTTTAAATTCACATAAATGACATAATTGATGATTAAAATGTTGTTGCATAATTATAAAATAGATACGTTATATTGCATTTTGCTGGTGTGAATTGTCATTTTGTTGGAGTGTTTAATGTCCGACATAGCAGAATAATTAAATGCGCATGCGCAACTTTTTAACGCATTTAAAACGAGGCTACGATAGGGCAGGGGGTAGTTGCATATCCCTTTAGATATATACGTCCCTGATTAAGTTAAATTAATGAAAAACTGAACACTCGGATTCGTCTCCGTTTTAATTGAAAAGTACCTACATCAGTAACTGCATTCGATCATATTATATTCATTGGTGCAAAATCTCCTTAACAAGCTTAAGCTTAATTACTCTCTTATATAATGCACTATAGACAAGAGAGAAAAAGACTTAAAAAACCAAAAAGATTAAAATCACTTTTGATTATGACTCATTATCTTTTCTTACAGAAGTGGGTGACCTTTCGTTACTAGTTATTCGTGCATGTCATGATAAATCCCAGGAATTGCATTGGATGACGACATGTCGCGGAGACTCTGAATCAATAGTGCCAAAACACTATTTACCGGTCCACATATAATCATAGAAAGAGATGTTTAGCGGACTTTTGATTGTTATACTTATGACGTCATAATGAAATGTCCGACTTGTCCAAACTTGCATGACGTCACCATAGTCGTATTTCTAAATTGCTTGACATTTGACGAAAGTGGATCGGTGTATTCACACTTCCACGGTTCAAAAAAGAACGTGACATTAGTCGATTTTAATCGTTCAAACTACGAAGTCATCAGCAAAAGCGTTGTTTGTTGAACCTAGATGATGTTATCACAATGAAAAACTGCGTTTGTGGTAGGGTGATGCTTGCCGGGTACTATCACATTTTGCTTTACAGAGTTATCGTTCGTTGAATAAACGAGGGCATCAGCCTACTTTGGATAATTGTTAGTGTGTGTTTTTTTTTTAAAAATATCTATAAGAAATAATATCTATTTCTCGTAATAGTTAATTAATAGTTACATGCATTTTCAAATTGTTTACTTTCATATTATGGGAATTGTTTTTTTTTTTACACATGTTTACTTTTAATATAATATGAATGATTATTTGCCAATTTTTATACTGATTGATCATTGTTTTACGTCACTCCACGATTATTTTACGTATATGGTGACGGCATCTGCCTAGTGCGTTGCATATAAATTTAGACCTTTGCAACCGACCCACCCGAAGCAGTGAGGGATCTTTTATGTGCCACGCCTACTGTGACACGGGACTTCAGTTTTTGTGCCCATGGCGGGAGTCGAACCAAGCACCTTATTCACTAGCTCACACCCGCTTAATTCTGTACTGTGATCTTTGTTAGTTACAGTACAGATTGCAAATACATGTATGATAAAATATAAAACGAATATATACAAACTTTATTTGTATTTCTTTTTGTATTTTACTCAAGTATACAAAATGGCATATAAAACTCACAGTGCCTTGAAGATGTGATAAAATGTACTAAACCCATTAATACACGTTTAGATAACAGCATAGTACCCACCTATACAAGTATTCATAGGTAAATGAAGCTTTTGATATAGTTTTATTTCATATGCTTAAAACTATTACTACGCTGAGAAAGGACATAACATTGTGAACGGTAAGTATTAGCTTCTAATGGTGGAGGGGGTGCAGGTGGTTGCAGTGGAAGAGGGGGAGGGGGCTGATGAATAACCGGAAAAGGTACTTGTGAAGCAATACGAGTATCAGGATCACCCGATCCACGTTCTACTGTGGAAAAATTATCATAACTTTTTTCATACTTCTGAGGGTATACATGCCCAGAAGGGACACTAAGGGCTGCAGCATATGCCAGTATCACACTGCGCTTCGAAAGAGGCATTTCACCTTATTTTTCGGAAATGTCTTTAATGCATTCACTATGCTGTTCTAGATATACCTTCTAGTAATGTACTTTGTATATCTGAGTCAATTTTGAAAAATAGATGCAGTTTCTTGTTATTAGTCAAGTAACTTGTACTGTATAATTCCTGTAAGTTCAACAGTTGCTTGCCTCGTACCATTTTCCTTGTTTATGCGTTGCAGCTGATCAAATCTAAAATATTAAAATACCAGTGTAAGTTCATAAAACATTTGTTCTTTGGTAAAATGAAAACCTTGTAACCAGAAATGACAAGAGCTCTCTCTAGAAACGAATGAACTTCGCCTTCCGTTATCATCTGTTATGCGGCGCCTGTGTGCTGTAAGAAATGGCGTTAAACGCTAGCAACCTTATGACGTCATAAGAACGTTTCATGGATCTTTACATCATTTTGCAGAAATACGTTTCATTTCTTTCCTAAACATTAAGCAGTTAGTGGCGGCGAAGTCCATTGAAGTATCTGAGAAATTAAATCTTATGAAAAGTGCAGTAGCCCATCAACATCAGACAAGGGAAATCATATAAATTTATCAAAGCAATTTTTCTACACCAGATAGCCTATTTATTTTAGTTATTAGTATAAATGTAATAGTCATATGACACAAATTACTGTCATATTGGATAATGAATAATGTCCTCATCACTTCATAGGTATACGAAAGTAATATAAATGTGATATAAAACCTAGCCAGATTTCTATGAGTTAATTAATATGAATGAAATATATCTCATTTGAACAATACATTTTAAATACAGGAACTTACCTCTGGGTAGTAGTGAGATTTATGAATGATAAGATGATGGTTAAAGCTACATATAACTTAGTAGTCCAAAATGATAAAACATAAAGGCATATAATACTACCGATAAGCCCCAGAAAACAAATCAAAGAGCCATACTTGAACTTCCAAAAGGGAACAAACGTTTGAAGTAGAAATTATCGAATTAGGTAAATATCAAGCACAGAAAGACCCCATGATGTGATGATGGATAGAACGAACTAAAGTCATGAAACCGAAAGATATACATCATCTGCAAATATATCTTTAGACTCTGTTGTTGTTTGTAAAATTTCTATATTATCCTGTTGCTTTGCTACTCTAGTAGTTTACATGAACTTAGACTTAAAATCACAAAGAAATCATTATTCATCGCTTAGTATATGAAAAATTGGTCTCAATCTGAAACTAGGAAAAATGGCTGCATGTTAAAAAATCTCTCAATGATTCGAGAAATTTTAGAAAACTTTACGCGGCAAACTACTTACAAGTATTTTTTTTTCGGAATGAGAGTCTTTCTTTCTGCAAACTTTAATGTGTTCAGCAGACCTTGTTAAATATGATTCAGGAGCTCCAACGGTCACCTCACACTGGTGACAATAAAAAATGTAAAACTTCTTTGTCCTGATTTGCTCTGTAAGTATCTAAATGTACGCCCTATTAATTACCCAGTTCTGAAACAAATGATTTAAGAATGTGTTAAAGATATATAGTTGTAATTTCATTTCTAATCAGCAACTAAACAAAGTACTTAGGTTGACCTCACCAATTGTTCCAGAGGTATCACATCAATGCAAAGATAATCGGTACTTTTTATTTAGAAGATTGTACAAGTCAAAATAGAAATCTTAGCTATCGTGAACACCTTAATGAACTAGAGGTAATCAGGTGCCATGGAACAATAAGCATGCCTGTGGACAAGTCACATATGCCTTAGCAGAAGGCAAGTTAGTATAAATCGTAGTTATATTACGTGTCAACGATATAATCATAATCACAATAAAATAATACAAAATAAGCAAAACAATAAAAAGTCATATGTAGGTGTGATATTGTACAATCACAAGGGCAACATTAGAATAAGGAGATCAACGTGTCAGACAGTGAAGGCCAAACAAGGTCTTTACAGCAACTCTTAGATTTGCAGAATGTTGTCTTCAAACGTATCCTTGTAATTCAATCAGTAGCTGGCATTGGTATATGAAAGGACGGTAGTCTGAAAAAGCCCTCACCAATCGGATCAATTGTGACATATATGCAAGTGGTAAAGGAAAACTACTTCACGTTTATTGAAAAAAGATAATTGGAAAATCGAAATCATCTCGTTCGTTATACAATGAAGTATGTATTAGGTTTCTCTTTGTTCTTTATCTGTTGTAAAGTGGTATGATGTATAGAATTTGTTTTCATTCATATGATTTTCAAACTTTGTTGTTTACAAACGTCAGACAACAGTAAAAGACTGTTGTATATTACAATATAAACATAAAATAGCAAGCTTCGCATGACAAGAGAGGATACACAGTTTTACATTTTTATTGGAAAAAAGTGATAAAAGTACAAAGTTAAATTAGTATATGTCATCTGTCATTAACAAGATGATTATTGTTCATTGAAAATTACCACGACATAACTTTCATACCTATGATCAAAATTTGGATAAACTCTTATGAGCGGATGTTGCCTATGGTCCACCTTTAGCTCAAATTAATACAGAGTGTCTTCGGTTATTTTTCCACAACAGTTTGGCAATTATCACAGTAAATTACAATGGTATTACATGCATAGTAGTGTTTTAAGAAGATTTGACCCGTGTAGCTTTGAATTGTAAGAGTTCAAATATTGTATACGGTATTGAGTGTTCACTCTGTGGGTTAATATATGTTGGAGAGACAAAGGGACAACTCCGTACAAGAGTATCAGGTCACAGGTCCAAAATAAATTGTGGCGGAAACCAATTACTCTATCGCCACTTCAACCAGCCTGACCACTCTATTCTCTCAATGAAAATTAGAATTATAGAAAAAATATATCACCCCACAAACAATGCCAATTTGAGCACTGCTTTTCGTCGGAAAAGAGAAGAATACTGGATAAGACGTCTCGGCACTGCTTCGCCCTATGGATGCAATGACAATATTAGTAGTATTGGTAACCTCACTAGTCCTGCGTGTCAATCAGTTAACGTACTCGGTTTATTCAACAAAAGCCAGAGGAGGCATCGAAGTCATGGTACACGCAAATACAACAAACCTGAAATACATAATATTTCCTTCGATGCTCTTTTGCCATTTATAAATAAACCTTTGGGCCTTCATCACATTCGTACAAAACTTTATTCTATTTCACTCAGAAAATTACACGAGTTGTACGTATCGTCCAGACACCGAATATTCACTGATATAAGGTCTGCAGAGTATAGACTAGATGGCATTATTATGGACATATCGACCGCTAGACTTTTTCGTCCCGTCAAGTCAGATATTTCTATGGAAAAATCTAATCGCCCTTTCATCAAAATTAAATTTGCAAATAAAGGCATTGATTATTTAAATTTTTGCAAAATTTTAAATCATAAGTCTGTTTTAGAGAAAATACCTCCATATTTCAAAAACAAAGATCCGCCATGTATTTCCTATAGCTACACGCCATCAGTTGCATCCAAAATTTATAATTACAAAGGGTTTCTACAGTGTCTTGATCTTAGCAACTCTGCATGCCATCCTCAACCGTGTTCCTCATCTAATTTCGTATATTCTCCTTGTGGCCATGTCATTACTGGTGATCTCGATATTGTTAAAAACACTAAATTAAGAGAACTTTTACTTAAAGGTCTAAAATACAGAGAACCCAGATCATTCACATGGAGCCAAAATTTTGAGAATATTATGAACTGCTGCGAGGAATATGTCATACGATGGGCGAAAAGAGAGGAAGTACAAGTCTACACTCTTTCGAAATGGATAAAATCTATTGCAGTACTGCTGAGATCAAAAATTAAAAAATTACAAGGTTCTGTAAACACCAGATTCGAATCTATTTTTAAAGATCCTGATGTTGTCAGAGAACTTACCTTCCTCCAAGAACATTATATCATTACACCAGCAGATACAGCATCTAATAATTATACATTTACTTGTAAGAAATATTACTTTGACACCCTAGTGAAAGAATTAGGATTAAATTCAGCTCCAGGAAATCCTACTTATACTCTCACGAACTTTCGGTTTCGGAAGTACTCGATAATCATAAATCTGTCCTCAATCCTTTTGGTATTGACACAAATAAATTGAATTTAGAACTTCCATATTTGTACTGCATTCCAAAAACGCACAAAAATCCTTACAAACAACGCTTTATCGCTGGTCCCTCGAAGTGTTCCACAAAATCTGCATCGATGCTACTCACAAAAATATTATCAGAAATTAAATCTTGCCTTCATAGATATTGCGAAACAATATATTCCAGAAGTGGAATTAATCAAATGTGGATCCTTAAAAATTAAAAAAAGTTGTTAGAACATCTAAAATCAAAAAGTTTTACTAAAATTCACTCCATCAAGTCTTTTGACTTTTTGACTCTTTACACAACGATCCCTCATCAGAAAATAAAAGACAGATTAGCGGAAAGTATTCAAAATGCATTTACTAGTAAAAACGGAAGCCGCAAATTCAAATAAATAGTAATAGACCACGATAAAACTTACTTTGTTAGGGAAAATTCTGATTCCAAAAATAAATACACTGAAACAGCTGTCATCCAGATGTTGAACTTTCTTACCGATAACATTTTTGTGGTGTTTGGAGGTAAGGTTTTTCAACAAATTGTCGGCATTCCAATGGGCACTAACTGTGCTCCGCTTCTGGCTGACATATTCCTTTACTCATACTAAGCTGAGTTCATTCAGTCTTTGCTTTCGCAAGGAAAAAACAATTGGCTCTTGGCTTCAATTTCACTTACAGATATATAGATGACTTGCTTTCAATTAATAATCCTTCATTCGCGGATTACCTTAGCATCATCTATCCAAGTGAACTGGAGGTCAAAGAAACCACAGAAAATAGTAATTCTCCTTCGTATTTAGATATTATGTTGTCTTTCGACATTAATGGTCAATTGAACACCTCACTCTATGACAAACGTGACGATTTCAATTTCGCTATCACAAACTTCCCCTTCATAAGTAGCAACATTCCATCATCGCCCGCATACGGCGTATTCATATCTCAGTTAATACGTTATTCCAGAGCATGTTCAAATTACAATGACTTTGTTCGGAGGGCTAGGCGACTTTCAGTTAAGCTGCTCAACCAGGGTTATATATGTGCTAGACTAGCAACGTCACTGAGGAAGTTCTACGGTCGTTACGAGACTCGTATTACTCCATATGATATCTCGTTATCCAGACTTTTAAATGATATTCTGGACTGAGACCGATTCCGATCACTTTACACAGATTTGACACCTTCTATACTAGGAGGTTACCTACTTCGACTTCTCCATATATAAATATATATGGAATTTACATTATTTGACTCTTTCTACTGGGTATATGTGACGGGTGTTGCTAGCAAGCAGGAGATGCTCACTCCTCCCGGACACCTGATCTCACTCCATAACAGGGGTTCGCATTTGCTCTTCAAGTAGACATATTTTGTTATTTTCCATTTGTTTTTCATTTTTACTGATTTTGTATGTCCTATGGTTTCATGATTTTTGGACTTGTGGTTTGGATTTATCCATTATTTTTACATTTCAAGCAAAACGAATATTTTTTAATTCATCTTTTGTTTGAAAAGTGATATTGATAAAATATACTTTAATTATTTGAAGGAATAGATTAGGTTCTAGGTGTTTCTGTCTTATCCAGCACTTAATTCTTTTCAAATTTTCGTAAGATCAGATTTATTTTCCTTTCATATAAATTTCCTTTAGTTTTGGTAAGTCATCCAATATTGAAATATTTAAATTAAATTGTTTTTGTTCTATATATCTATTCAATTTTATGATGAAAAAACTTGAGAGACTAAACAGAATATAAGTCATAAGATGATATCAATGTACATACCCCTTATACATGACCAGTAATCCAAAATTTTACTCACTTTCAGCACATTCCGGATGAGGGTAGACGTTTTAAAAACAGTATTGCACACGATAAAAAATATTATTGATTCTACTGCAAAATCACGAATTTCAATATCTTTACCGTAACATCAAGATCACGATAGAAATAGGGATGAGAAAGTGTAATAGTACAACAATGACAAGAATTAGATATAAAACGTGGTTTATTTGGACTTTTATGTCATGGCTGGAAGATCATATTTATCAATGCTTATTTTGAAATTAAAGGAATTTATGCAGTGGTAATGTAAGACGTTGTCTTTCGACGTTGTAGTTTCAATATACGTGCTGGTAGAGTTTGATTTAATTTTAGTGAAATTTCTATGCCTTGATCAGTTTTGTGCATCAACAACATATTGTATCTGTCCTATAACAAACCTATAATGTCTTAAAAAGGAATGGATACTTTGGAAAAATTTAAAATGCGTTGAGCTCGTTCCACGTCAGCAATATTCACCAGATTTTCTTCATGTTCACTGAGATGTCAAGAATGTTAAACTTGACTTCTGTCCCACTTTTTAGCTGTCCACAGCCTGTACCGTTGAAATAACAGACTTATATATGTTTATCCTTATTCTAAGGGCCTCTGTATTAAAAGTTAATTCAGTTTAGGCACATCATCAGTAGATATAACACTTTTTCCTTAATTCTTAATAGGTATTGGTTTAAATAATTGCAGTAAAGAATCAAGTTTTTATTTACTTTTTCTTGATTCGATTGAAAGATATTGTAGTTAGATAGATAGTGGTAGTTATTATACTAAACTTTGTAAAATATGAAGTAAATTAAGGCAAAGCACCCAAGGGTTAATAACATTTGGAAGTCCAAGGAATAATGGGACAATTCGCGTTCAATGTCATGTTCAGAGAAATTGAATTAAATTGAGGTGAAACTAGGTGCACAGGAGGAGTAAGCGTCCCTTGGTTGCATGCAACACCTATTGCAAAAGTCCTGTAACAACTATTCATGTTCTGGAAGCAAATACATATATTCACAATCATGAACACATGTAGGATAGAAGGACAACAACAACAACAACAACAACAACAACAACAACAACAACAACAATAATAAATACAAGGACAATAAAGTGGTTGCGTCACTATGTTTAAGAGATTGGTAACTTCCTGCTTCCATGTCGCGATATAACTGAAATATTGTTGAAAGCGAAATAAAACCACAATCAACCAACCTACAAGGACAATAAATCAAATTATCCCATTCATGGTATGAAATGCTGTTGAACTGAAATTCGCCGGAAATGAACATGAACAAATGTCTGTATGTATACATATATTGTCAAAGTTTAGGATGGTTAGTTTGTGTGATCAGACCCCAGAATGTCGATTACATTCTTGAAATGGGTATCTCAAATTGCATCTGATTCCTATATCGTCCATAGAACTTCTTCATTGACAATTTCAGACATTCCTCAATATATGTGAGAGTAGCTTCGGGGCAATAAGCCTCATTTTCAGGATCTGGTTCTTCGTATTCAGAACATGCATAGCGATAAGTTGAGAAATGAAGACGACATATATGGGAGAGGAAGGTATGTTGCTACTCGGGAAAGGGAAGGTGGTAATAATGAAATTGAAATCGTCACGTTTGTCATACAGAGATCTAACTAACGAACCATCCTCACTAATTCACAGAAGTATATCGAGGTATGAAGCAGATGTGCTCTCAGTTGTATCTTTTACCTCGAGTTCGTTTGGATATATATGGATGATCTTTAAATACATGATCGTTAATAGTCTAAACGTAATCGACACATTTGTATGTAAAGTTGACACATAATGCTGGTTGCTTATTGCAGAAGCTGTATAAATTCTGCTTAGTATCAGTACAATAACAAACATAGTCGCCCAACAGTGAACCGGAATTTGTTCCCATCGAAACTCCCTGATTCAGACTATTCCCCTACAGAATATAAAGATGTGGCATAAAACAGAAGACTTATATCTGCGAGTTCAATTTTTGTTAAAGAAGGCGTTTTGAATAATTGATGTTAATCTGTTCTTACAGACGGACAGAGCACTGTTGACATATTGATTTCGCCTAAGATATTTTTGATTCTAGCATAGTATTACAATTATGACCCGTTGTCTTAACAAACCTATTGATCCTTGTTCTCTATATAGAGGATTTTTTAACGTAAATCTTTTAATACGTGTCCCTTAATTGTGTTGCTTTTGCTCTGAGTGGGAAGATGGACACCGGTAAACCACACCAATTGAATGACTTTTATATTTACTTCAAGTCGGTATCGTAACTACAGTGTAAATTTAGTCTCATAGTAATAGCATATGGATAGCCAAACAGGCAACGCTTAATATGACTGTCGGGGATCCATGGATTTTCACAATCTATGTAAAATGCTGTTAATTTGGTGCATGTCCTAGAGATTGGTTAGGTAAAATGTGTTGCTCTTAACTGAAAGAAACATATATCTGGAGACTTCTGTGTAGCATCAAAACGAAAAAAGAAAAACCTTACTTCCTGTTCAGTTTCCACCCTATATCCTATATAATGAACAGCATACTCTTAATATCTCAGTATGTGGTATCTCATACTACAGTAACTACAGGTCTATCGCTGTATTCATTTGTAATCCATTGCTTCAGTGTCATTAATCATTATTCAGCAGAGTCAGTTGTCGGCTTTCCTTTGAACGCTCTTAATGTAGATACTTCAGATAAGGTTTGCACCATAAATAAATCTTGTTCGAAAAACCTTAAATCCTGCAATAACCTTATAAAATTAATACTATTTGCAGTAATTTTAACAACTCCTTGGTGAAATTCGAGAATTTCAGTTTTAAATCGTCAAGTAGTGTTTATAGTGTTGATTAAGGGGTTACCATGCGAGTGTTTTACTCTCTCAGTTTCTGTAAAACACAAGCATGGTACTCCCATTCTAATGCATTTGACAAAAATAATTACAACTAGAGGCACAGAGTTATAGTTTTCTAAGCCAAGTCGCTAATCACAGTAATATCAAAAACTGTAGGACACGTGACGTCACAAATCAAAAACTGCAGGGTATCGTGACGTCATATCAAAATCTGCAGGTGTATCATGAATACCCTTACAGTTTATAAATCGGACAGCAAATGAGATCGCGTGTTACAAACAAGATGCATTAGAATACACTGTGAAACTAAAGGACCTCTTGGCAAGAGAGTTTTCAATCATCTGTTTCAAATAAACCACAACGCGTATCAATTTTTTACAGACTTCTTAATAAGGATGAACATTCAATCTTGTGCATGAGGGCACTAATTATTGAAACAATCTTACCAGTAGTCCTACTACATTAAGAAGAACACTGGATCCCTCAACTGGACATTGCCTTTCAATACGGTTGTAATGATAACATTGATAACATAGGACGATTACCTATTGGTAAATGATCTAGCCCAGGATCTATTATATACCCTATTCACGGTATTGTACTTTCTGTTTGAAAATGAGGTTACCTGTACAAAGTCCGTAAATGATATCGAAAGAAGAAAAAGAACCCATCAGCATTGCTTTGTGTCGTTATGTACTAATGGCACACGATATTCCTAACGAAGGAAAGTTTTCATCTCACTAATTTCCTCACAGAAGAATCACTGATCTCTAAAATATGTCGCCATGTGGGTAAAATTTAACTAGAATTTACAGGGCAAAGAAAGAGAATGCTAATACAGGTTTTGATTTTACCTCTATTAGTCCAGGGGAGGGGGAACTAATATTTTTTTCCTGTGAAGTGAAGATTGCCTTTTGATGAATACATATGTCTAATTATGCCGAATAATATCAGGATTGGGGAACATGTTTGAATCCGATTCTGTGATGTTAAACAAAACAGCGTATTGTGAATATCATGATATTGTTACATTACATGGCCATGATTGTGAAATGACTTGTTAATTTATTAAAGTTATGATTTAATTCCTGCTAAATGAATAGTATCAACGAATGAAATTATATTATAAATAATGTTGATTAAAATGAGGTCCCGCGCTGCTTCCGAAGGGTCCTTTGTGGAGATATAAATTTCTATGCAATGGATCATGCAGATGACTTCACCACGTAGACCAATCATTGTGATTTGGACGGACTGAGCAAATCACAGTAGGAAGATAACATGATATAATTGTAGATATTTTGCTTTTAAATCTTTGTACTAATTTACTACACATAAAATCGGTTGAAGTCTACATAAGCTATTTCCTGAGCTGCTTTGTACATAAATCCTTACCTATATATGCTCTTTAAATGTGTGAATTAAGACGTTTGTATTATTGGATCAAATAGTTAGATAGTTTGTATGTACAAAAGTTAAAATACGAGTGGAAACATAGATGTAATTTGTGCATCGATAGACAGAAAATGAATTAGGCATTTCTTAAATATACAACAAGAATTCAATAAAGTGTTGCATAGGTTCCATAAATATAAAAGATTAAGAGTTCTTATCACGGAATTATAACACATACATATATTTTCAGGCCAAACGTTATGAAAAAGTAATGTGGCTTATTGTTATCTATGCTGTGTTCGGTTCTTTAGAATTTGGGCCTTCAAGAAAAAAATGCGAATCTAGATATTCCTCCTTTTCCTGGATCAAAAGGAAAGTTTTCAAAGAAATAAATTGCATCTGCTGATGAAATATTTAGATTGAGAATACATGTGACATGAGATGTCCCAAGATACGGCGCAGAAGGCGCACATGATGAATCCCTATATTTGTGAACGGTTCCCAATAACTGACAGTAGGCTTCTGCAGCAAAAAGTCATTTCGGCTATCATTATGTTTTTATTTGTCACACTGAGTAACACTGCAAGAGCATCAAAGTTTTGGACATCATGCCAAATTTTATTATGACTTTGTGTCTAATTTGTTCTTTTGTATTATAACTAATCTCTGCACTGATTTGATTAATTGATTGATTGATTATTTCACGTGACAGCATCTGCCTGATGCAGTGCACACAAATTTAGAACTTTGCAACGGACCCACAGAAAGCAGTGAGGGATCTTTTACGTGCTATGCCTACCGTGACACGGGACCTCGGTTTTTATTGTCTCATTCGAAAGACAGAACACCAGTGTGCTCAGGGCGGAGTAGAACCCGGGACTTCTCGATCACAAGCCTAGCACCTTATCCACTAGTCCACACTGGATTATGCACTGATTTGAAATCATGTAGTTATAAATGTATATATATGTATATGTATATGTATATATTAAGTGTGTATTATTTGGATTGATACAATTCATTTATATTATGGCTCTAATAAGTCATTCCACTGAATACACTTGTTAATATTCATAAAAATTTGTAACGACATTAATGTTAAACATAACTTGCAAAAATATTTAAACAGAGAAGTGAAACATAAAAGAAGAGATGTTATATAACAGTCGGTCAGGTTCTTGCATGCATATTTAAAAAAACAGCTACAAGAAATTAATTCTAATACAAAATATTAAGGATATTTCATTTCCTTCTTTATACAATCTGATACTTCTTCAGGTACATTTAAGACTAAAAACCATAATTTTAAACTTCATAACTTTATTATCGTCACTATTAACACTGCTAACATAATAATTTGTAATCATGTGCGAATCCAGTAAGGGGAGGTCATAGATATCCAAACTCATGGAAAAAATCCATGCTTAGTTATTATGAATTCAATATATATTGAAATTAATTAATTGCTATTCTTACCAGAACATACTTGGAAAAAAAATATATTTCTATACATATATGACTTTCCTTTTTATTCCCTACAAACTACCGGTCGTTTTATGTGGCATAATCACACTATGATGTCCCCTATTAAACAAGTGACTTAAACAATATAAATGACAGATGCAGTATGCTCTGGATTTGTTACCAACTTTGATGAACAGATTGCTATATCTAATGGATCATGAATTATTGTACGATATATTCGAAACTTATCTAAGATTTTGACCTCATGGATTATTGTTGATCACAGCAGCACTTAAGAGGTCTTAATCTGTAGCCCACTTGAAACTAATCCAACAATTTAGACGAGTATTTCAAATAATTTACTTCCCATAGCTATACCCGAACATTGCTCAAAACTTTACAGTTACAAGCAGGTTATGCAGTACTTAAATATCTCCCCCGGGAGAAAGTTAACCATGCGGAAAGGTTTACTATATGACACCGGCAGACAAACTTCAAACAACTGTGCATTTGTGTGCAAGGCTTTCTATAACACTTGCTTTTTAGAGGTACTTGGAATAAATACAGAAACTTGTAGTCCCACGTATAGTGGCTCCGCACTCTCTATTGATGAAATCCTTAAATCGTTGTTTAGTGCCTATAATATATGTATCAAAGACACTGAGTTCGAGATACTTTACTTGTCTTGGATTCCTAAACTTCATAAAAATCCTAACACACTAGAGCATGCTTGTAAAAACATATATCCCTGTTGTGGGCTTATTTCGTAGCAGCAACAAAGCTTTCCTAAATTATAACTTCATACTTCATTTAAATATAACTTGCAGGGATCTTGCAGTTTAACATATTTTAAATATATTTATTCAAAAGAACATGACCTATTAAATATGTGAAATATGATCGAATTCAGATGAGGAGTAAATGATATATTATTATAAATGAAAAACCTGGAAACCAGTAATTTCAAGTTTTTCTATCAGCTGTGACTTTGACATTTGACCCTTTGACCCCCAATAAATGGGGTTCTTCCTCTCTTAATAAGTAAACATATCCAAATTTGCATTCAATATAATGAAAGTTATCATCCGCAAACCAATAATCAAGGTATAATTTGGTCATCTGCGAATTTTACTTTTGACCTTTTGAACACAAAATCAAAAAGGCTCTTTCTCTCTTGATAAGTAAGCGTATAATCAAATTTGTTTTGAATATGATGAAAAGTTATCATACGGAGACCAATAATTACGGTCAATATTCGTAAGTTCTAACCTTGATTTTTAACCTTTTGACCCCAAAATCATATAATTCTTCCTCTTGCTCAAGCTACTTACATGTATCGTCAGGAAACCAGATTTGCGGCGGAATGACGGACGGACAGAAAGATTGAAGGACTGACAAAGCCTGGTGAAAATAGTTTATGATGATTTTCAGAAGTACTCGGATATCATTTACTCGAAGGAGATAATCTATCAGTTTTGGCTATTAAACCGCAAAAGAGCTTTTAGAAAACTTTAAGTCTGAAAATTAATCAATTGTGAAATGTATCAAGTCTTATGAGGTTTTCCTCTTTACAATCAATATCGAAGAAGTACCAAACCGTTAATCATTCTCAAAGTCCAAGGACAGATACAAAATCGTGTAAGTTTCAAAAAGAAACTGTTGTGAACCCCGAAATACTGAAAAATTCCGAGGTGAGACCAGGTGCCCGGGTCAATATTCCTCACGATAAATTAAATCAGACTCATAAGTCTTATTGATAACTGCTTCGTCACTAAGAAAGGTTCTCGCAGATATAGATATTAAGTGTTCGGCTATCCAGACGCATATTTTGTTAAAATGACAGTAATTCAAAGTTTCAGTCCACTGAATATGATGTAAAATATGCTGGGCTTTGGTTTGAGAATACATATATTGTATTCCAACATACCATCTGTATTTCTATGGGCACTTCCTGTGCAGCTTCAATAGCCGGTTAATTTTTTGTACAAAGTTGATTTTATACAGCATTTTCTGCGTCAACATACCAACTGACCAAAATCTAAAATTTAACATTCAGATGTTTTAATGGCGCAATATCTATTTACAATAAAATCTCTAATACAAACTCGAAATTAAAGCTACAGAATCCATTTTCCTCGTCATGAACTTCTTCCATTAATTAGAACTTTAATTTTGGTTATTGGAAACAAATATTACAATACATATACGTATATTAATTTGGTGATCATATTTTCATTTCGACAACTTCTGTCTCTTCAGCGATGCTCAAAACCTAAACTGGAAATCGAAAGAATAAATAATAAAAAGTCATAATAATAAAAGTCATTACCAAATCCACCTGATTATAAAACACAAGGAACCCATCAAAGGACAGAGTTTGCACGAAGGAGATGCTCCTTAGTATTAAAATAATTTACATTTCCTTTTAGCACAGTAAATTTAATGTACATGTATATATGTCGGGTAAGTATAAACCTATTGAAACTGGACTGAGGACAACCCGGGAAATTATAGTTTATCATCAGCGCTATGGACCCAATGGTTATAACAAATATTGCAACATGTATACGTGAGTTAATTTGGTTCACTCTATGCGCATTTCGACAGCTAATGAACTAAACATATGAATTATGAAATGAACACCAATTTCAGTGTTTTTTTTCAAAATGGGTTCTTTATTTTTAATGTATTTATTGTGCAGCTTTCTTTCTCACAAAACCGAGTGTTATTTGTTAGCAAACACCTTCACCATTGTAGTAATGGCAAATTTAAGGTTATGTCTATATACCAAAGTGACAACTATTCAATCATTACAATCAAAGAGCAAGATTTCATCAACAAATATAAACCTTCCCTTAACAAAACATAACATCATCTCACGTAGTGGAATGTGAGATTATATCAGACACTTTTGTTAAAATACTTACTATATACTTTATCTGATATTCTACTGTTATCATTATTATCTAAGAATATGTGTATATATACTTGCTTGTTGTATTATCATGCATCATTACCTGAAGAGGCTCATAATGCCGAAACACGTGTAGTAATGGAATAAAATATGTTAAGCTTTGAAGACAATGTTCTTATTTTTTGAATATTGAATTTCTTTACGTTGGACATTATCTTTATCCTTTATCTTTATCCTTATAAGAATATATATATATATATATATATATATATATATATATATATATATATATATATATATATATATATATATATATAATATATATATATATATATATATATATATATATATATATATATATATATATATATATATATATATATATATATATATATATATATATATATATATATATATATATATATATATATATATATATATATATATATATATATATATATATAAAATATTAATTTCTCAAAGTTTAAATGATACCAACTTTTTTTCATATTCACCATGGAAGAGAAATAAATGTGTAATTTGAAAATAATGGATATAGTTAAGTTTTCCAGATATGACGTAATTTTGTACTTTGTTTACAGCATATGTTCCAAATACTGTCCCTTGTGCTGTTGCATGTTGTCATGAAGCGGCTTTTCAATACAAAAATCTGGTTTCTTTGATCCCCAAAACATAACATTTTACTTGTTAACCTCGATGTTTAAATAGAAATAAGCTTCGTTGGAAAACCATATATGTTCCAAAACCAAAACTCCATCTGTTTGATCAGATACCAAATTATCAAAGCTTAAACGATAAGCAATGACCGAAGGTTTAAGGTGTTGCATTATTGATATTTTGTAAGGTTTTAACTCAAGATCAAACTTTAACACAACACTTGATTTACTGATATTATATTGGTTTCTGAAATTCATTTCATTGAGAACTTTCATGACAGACATTTTCGGTGTTTCGGAGATGATATCTCAAACCTAATCAATATTTTCTTTATTCTAACCGTTTTTTTCGATCACTTTTGGATTGTCTAGCATTCTCTGTTGATCCACTGTTTTTAAATTTCTTTACTATTCTATAGATTTTCCCATTTGTTTAGCTGTTTAAGGTAAGCGTAATGCTTTTTCATTGTCTTGATGACATAACCCGGCAATTTCGAAATAAAAGTTTTCATAACTTCTGCCTTTTTCTTCATTTAGCTCCATCTTTGAATTTCAAAAAATTCTATAGATGACGTCATAATAAAGTAATGATGTAATATAATTTCCCGTACTTTTCAAACGCAGAATGTTCCTTACTTTTCATTAATTTTGGTTTTTTAAAAATTGTATTTAATGGAAACATACAAATGTTAAATAGTAGCATATTTTCAAAAACACCTGTGCTGCAGTCACGATACCGACTTTGCACCGTCAATTAAAAGAACATAAACTCCCTAGAAGTAGTGGCGATCATTCTTAAATCGCCTAACCGCACAATTAGAGTACCAATTTTTCAACGTCCTCATGAGATGTCACATCTAGTGAAGAATAGTACTTTTAAGCAATAGAAGTACGTAATAGCAAGATGTTTGTGATCGGGTATCTATTTCTGTTTACCATGCCCATGAATATTTTTGTGTAAAAAGGAAACCAAAATTTACTTAAGACAGTCTTTAAAATTTCTATATTAATAAATGAATGAATGTCTTTAAGTTGGCGGTCCTCCTGGAGGCGGTATAGGTGGCACAACAGGAGCAACAGGCTTCGGAATAGCAGGGCCCGTGGTGGCTGATTTAACTTTAATTTTTATTTTTAATCCACCACCGTAAATTGGGGGATGCATCAGTTTTTCTTTTATCTTTGAGTCGACTTCACAACCAACACCATCAGGCTTTTCTTCCATATATCCATCACAAGAACTCTCACATATTTCTTCATATGTGTCATGTTCGTCATCATATATATTGTTTTCAGCCTGTAGCTTGTAACCGCCTGGTGTATGTTCCTTGACATCTTGATTCGAAATATTCCATTTTAGTCCAATATTTCCGTGCTTGGGTATTTTAGACATTGTTGTATCTAAAGAAATGACACACAAAAAACAAATAAGTGCAGAGCAATGAAACATGAAATATAGATTAGGTGAAAGTAATATGATGATATTTAATTAAGCTTAGGTAAGACTTTGTTTAAAGTATACTTTATGTATATTTATTACTATGTATTATGGAATCAAGCAAAAAGCATGAACTTCTTCTCTAGTTCATGTATGCATTTGACTGTGGAATAATACAATGTGGTATGTATGGCTAGCCGACAAGCGATGCTTACTCTTCGTTGGTGCCTGATCTAATCGATTCATTACTTTTGACATATTTATGGCATTTTAAACATGAATGCGTAGTCTGAATCTGGTGTCCTTTAAGTTTTTTCCTGTTTTGGTTTTCTTTTTGAGATGTTTACAGTTGGCCGAAAGGTTCCATTCTGGAACATATACTCTTAGAGACGGATAATTTGTCAAATAAACACCCCTATTACATGCTAAGATCAACACGGTACAGGAATTTTTCTGAAGAGCATGTTTGATTTTTGTTAGCATTTTTGTCAGTGATATGGACAGAGGCTTGGATGAACACTTGGAAGATCCAGCCATGAGTCGATGGTTATATGGAGTGTTATGCATCTTTGGAATCCAAACAAGGTATGGAAGGTACTCAAAATTAACGTGGATCCTCCTCAGAAAAAAAAAAACCTAATAAATAAAAATAGAGTTTATCTGTTGCCAAGGCAAAATGGCGAGTCTTCCTCTTTCGATAAAAAAGTAACAAAGAGGAATGGGAGAAAGAAAGAAACCAAAAAGAAAGGTAACGATCAGCCGAATGACTATGTTATAACAATGGGAGGTACCGTTCGTTAGGCGGCGCTTGTGTACTATCAGTTAGTAACATCTATTGGAGTTAGAAACCTTATGACGTCACAATAACCATTGTTCTTTACGTAATTTTTGCGGGAATATGTTTTATTTCCTCCCTAAATATTAGGACCGCATTTAATGGCGGTGTCTCCCATTCCTCAATCCCACCCCCCCCCCCCCCCCCCCCCCGGAATATAAATATATACTTGTATATTTACAGTAGGAAACCCAAAGTCGTCACGTATATGTTTGTATAAATATTGTTGTTAATAATTTAATATTTAAAAGAAAAAAGAGGAGTTACCGGCTCAGTTATGTGGCAGAAGTCACCATGGAGCTTAAGTCCAAAAAGGTGTTTCCTGGTCGGAAGTATTGACTTTCTTTAATTGAAGTTCAGATGGATAAATGTCAGTGATGTAGTTCTCAAACTCAGTGTTATCGATAACTAAAATATCATCAAGATATATAGAGGTGTCATTGAATTTATCAATAAGGTCGAAATGTTTAGAAGTTTGAGAAGAATACTTAAAGTCTCTCTCAAAACAGTATAAACATAAATCGGCTATAAGGGGGGGGGGGGCAGTTAGTGCCCATAGGAATCCCAATAATCTGTTGATAAGTCTTCAGATGTAATGGCATTACACAACTCAGTCCAATATTTATAATTATCATATTATGTGAGGTGACTGTGACATGGGTGATCGGTTTCAAACTCTCTCATCCGAAAGACAGGACACGTGTACCATCAACTGAGCTCGAGCCTGGGATCTATCACCAGAGATTTAATTAACCTAACTTCACAGGCAAAAAGGACCTGGGTCCGGCGCCACAAGCTGAGAAAATACTTAAGTCAATTATATCATATTAATTTATTCCATTATCAAACCTTCAAATAAAACGTCATGCAGAATGGTTCAATTCTATTTATCGATAGAAATAAACTCAATTAAATCGAAATCCTATTATTAATTCATTGTTGAACAGACAAATATGAAATCATGACTTAAGTATTTTCTCAGTTATTCCACCGGACCCTGATTAATTTTAAAGATATCAAATTTCTTTTACAATAGATAATTCAATTATTAGATGATAGATAAGAATTTTTTTCAGTATAAGCCTTTTTACTTTTTACCTGGAACGTTATGCAATGTCTGGGAAGCTTGGAATAATAAAAAAGACATCGATTTTTCTTGTACTGGAAATAAGATATATAGAAATAACACTAAACAGAACTCGTTACGGACAATGCGGAAATCGAACTTCATTTTATCAAGTTCATATTCCAAAGACCTACGCCCACGCGGACGCTAAACAGAAATAAATGTTGGAATGACCTTACTTTGCAAGTTTTATGTGAATTTGACATTCCTGATTTTACGAGAGTGGGAAAATCTCTGTCACCATATGTTCTTATTGACAGAAAGTGAGGGAGGATTCTCTTTTTCTATTTCGTCAATTCGTGATCCGCCTGACGTTATAGATCTATGTGGACACATATGTACACTTTTTTCGGGTAATCTCTTTCATTTGATGACGTATTTTCAAGTATTGCATATGATTCCATGACGTCACTACTGCAGTACGTTTACAAGCGCATCGTGTGTACTGTAGATCATCTAGATAAAAAATGTAAAACATCTGTAAAAAGTAAACTTGGACTAGTCAAAATTAATGTTTCAATATATTCCATGCATCCATTTGTACTGCGTGAAGTTAGTCGACTCGCTAGTCGGGTCCTTACGTACGTACACACTAACACCGGTTGATGAAAGACACTTTTCGTTGAACTAAGAATGTACGTAAGTAGACTTACGCCATTGGCGTAAGATTTATTTCGTCGAAAATTTACACATGTTGATGAAACGGGCTCCATGTCTAACTAACTAATTGTGTAACGCATTTATCACGTCGAAGACATCTAAGTGTATGTGATGTTTGCTGCCTTTGCGCTACATCGAAGTGTAAAAGAGTAAGAAGAGGTACATGTAGTTGGAGATATAAAGCTGTATTATGTCAATGCTAATCATCAGGCAGGTGCTGTTTCCATACACATGAAATAATCGTTGACTGACGTAAAAAAATAATCAATGAATCAAATGTAATGTAATGTTTATTTTCTCATATGTTTCTATAGTAAACACCATCTAAATTTGGAAAATATATAGTTTAGGGCCGGTGTTCTGAAATGTTTTTTAGATAATCGAAGATTTCTTAAATGAGGGGGTGTGGAATTATCCTGTAGATCCCCGACTTTTACTATACAACTTGTCATGAGGAATAAGAAACTATTGGTTTACAGGTTTGGATCTGAACTAGTTTTGAAATTATTGAAGATTTCTGAAATGAAGGGGTGAGGAATGACCCTTGGGATCTCTGACTGTTACCATACAACTTTCGTACAACTTTTGTTATCATGAAGAATAAGATAATACATGGCTTAGGGGTGATAATATGAACTATATTTGAGATAGCTGAGGATTTCTGAAATGAGGGGGGTAAGGAATGATCTTGAGTATCCCCGACTTTTACTATACAACTTGTCTTCTCATGAGGAATAAGAAAATATATGGTTTAGGAATGGGAATATAAACCAGTTTTGTGATAAGTGAAGATTTCTGAAATGAAAGGGGCGAGGAAATGTCCTTGGGAATTCCGTCTTTTATTATACAATATTATTTTGTCATGAGGAATAAGAAAAATATGGGTTAGGGGTGGGGATCTGAACTGTTTTAGGGGTAACTGAAGATTTGTGAAATGTGGGAAGTGAGGAATGACCCTGGACAAAGCCGTGGTAAACTTGGCAATGAAACCCTTTAATCATGTAATTCAAGATAATATGCGGTTTTGGGTTCTGTGTAATGGTTTTTTAAATTAAAATGTAAGTTGAAATGTGATATGTAATATTTCCATATGTTTAGTAAATCCCGTTCACATTTTGGCCTTCACAAGGATCAAATGGGCCACTTGTTGGAAAAGGTGATTACACATCTAGAGATATATATTTAACATTATATCAAGTAAAATACGAAAATAAATGATGCCACATGACTATGGCACTAACAACAATGTACCACAGTGGACATTCACGGACCCCTGAAATTCAGAGGTGAGACCAGGTGCCCAGGAGGAGTGAGCGTCTCCTGTTTGGCTAGGCACAACCGCCGTGAATGCCCTGAGATACAGATGAAACAATATATTTCAGCACTGTATATATACATGAATGTGAACAAACACTGTGTAGAAAGTGTCACAGCCACATAACATCAGGAAAAAGGGTTTAATAACACTTAAGTCAAACCCTCCGCGGGGAACTTTTTTACGAGCTCCACACTGCAAAGGGAATAAGTGTGAATTGATTACCTCTTATAGCTTCTGAGATTTGGTCGGACACTATAACTCCATATATAGTAGTAAATAATGATAATAATAATAATAATAATAATAATAATAATAATAATAATAATAATAATAATAATAATAATAATAATAATAATAATAATGCAATGGATGTCGTACTTGTACATTTTGAGATATAATCAATAAAACAATGTGTTTTGTGTGCAATCTGACCTTGATCTTGTAGATATGATCTTGTTTCAAGGTCATTACACATCTTTGAGTCATGGACAATAATTGTGTAAAATATAATCTTCCAGCAACGTAACAGGAAGACGTTATGACTCAGACAAGAATTTTGGCAATGTGTGCACTGTGGCATGGACTTTGTAGATATCACCTTGGTTCAAAGTAATGACACACCCTTAGGTCATGGACAACAATTGTGTAAAATATTATCTCCCTGCAAATTAAAAGGAAGAAGTTACGACTCGGACAAGAAATCTGGCTATGCTGTGACCTTGAACTTGTAGATATGACCTTGGTTTTAGGTCATGACACACCCTTGGGTCATAAAGAATAATTGTGTAAAATTCTATCTCCCTCTAAAGTAAAAGGCAGAAGTTATGTCCCGGACAATTTTCATGGACAGACAGACACACAGACGGAAAACACATTCCGTACAATGTGATACACACCTCTGGACAATGGAAAACAATGGTTGGGTCTTAGACAACAATTGTGTGAAATATTATGCAGATCCACATTTGAAGTAAGAATTTATTGCATGTACAAGGATTTCGGCTATGTGTGCACTGTGAACTTGACCTTGAGGATATGACCTTCAGTGGAGGTCAACAATTGTATGAAATGTTATTCAGATCCAACACAGAAGTAAGGAGTTGTGGCCCGGACAAGGATTTTGACCAACTGTGCGCTTTGACCTTCACCTTGGAGATACGATCTTGAGTCAAGATCATGACACACTCCTGGGTCCTTGACAGCAATTGCGTGATATATTATTCAAATCCATATTGGCAGTAAGAAGTTATGTCTCGGACAATTTTCATGGACAGACAGACGGACAGACGGAAAACACGCTCCGTACAATGTGATACACACCTCTGGACAATGGAAAACAATGGTATGAAATATTATCCAGATCTTACATAGCAGTAAGGAGCTATGACCCGTACAAGGATTTTGACAATGCGTGCGTTAACCTTGGAGATATGATAATAGTTAAAGGAGATATAAAATACTACTATTCTACATGTCAACACGGCAGTTCACTGGTTTTTAAAGAATTAGGACAAGATATACCAAGCCCATTACGTAAAGAATGCATATTATTTATTTTAAAACTTCATTCCTTATAACTGTGAAATATTTGTTACAAGATTACAAGTATCTTTTCTGGAATAAAGGTATTTACTATTGCCACTTTTGACTAATACAGGCATTGTCTTTTATATTATAAGAGAGTGACAGGGTATGGAAAATTTTCAAATTCTTTGTTCTATTTATACCCCAATATATATTTAATGAATTGTACTCTATTTATAGGTCTTACGTAAAGTAGTTTTATATTATTTGGTGTTACCGTAAATCCCATTTTAGTATCCGCGTAAATTTGCGAGCATTATTACTCCAAGCGAACATTAAATTCCCGCTTGTGTTAAATTAATTAGAAATTTAAGATGTTTCATCTCGTGAAAATTATGTATTCTTAAAGAATGTCCATTTACACTTACGTCATATCAGCAATATGGCGTAACGGGTCAAAGGTGAATAGGGAAAACTTTGGCGTTATTTACAATAGAAACAACATGAAAAATGGCAGCGTACATAGTTCAGTGAAGGTCTTCAATATGTCAGCTAAAAGTGATACCATGGAACCAATCTGGAAACAGTCTTCAGTGAACAAAACATTTATATGAATAATGAGATATGAAATTGCAGACCCTTGACATTATGAAGATGGAAGAGATATTGTACATGCATGCATTTCTTTATTGTCTTGTCAGAAAAAGTGGGTATTTTGCAATGGTGCTAATATTAAGAATGCATATGAGTGTGATTAAACTTTTCGGCTTTGTAGCAAGGGAGTGGGGTATATAGATTTCAAATACCTGCAATCATTTTGATCATATTATCTGAGTGTTCTATGAGGAATATTGGCGACTCATACTTGAGTATTCGGGAACATATCACGTGACGAATTGCTATCTCAACATACGCTTGTTATCCTTTTGGTAAGTTCAAACATCTGAGGATTTTGCGATTTAGGATAGTAAGGGACTTTAGTAACCTCAAATCTGGGTCACCCTGAACTTTGATGCTGGATATCTCGAGAAGTACTAGGAATTTTTCGATGAAATTTTCTGGTCATGTAGACAAATATTATACAAATAGAATAAGAAAGAGAAAGAAGAGATATAATATTTGTTATCTTTATATAATTACGCTGAAACTTTCAAGTCGGGGTTTGGTGATCAAAGAAGTTATAGGCCTTAACCCTATACACAGGGAGGAGGCGAACCCAGGCGATATAATCGCCTGTGATACCACAGTGAACAAATGCACAAATCCAGAAGAGTGATATAGTATAAGAAAACTATCAAACACTGCTACTCATGGAAGGACCTTAATTAATACATGCTGGAACTCCTTTTAAAATTAGTGAGATTCACCTTGGCAACAATGTTCTGTTTTCATTTACTGATACCTATGTTCATACAGGCCCAGAAAATTTACATTGCCTATTTTGACAGAAGTACTGCATCCAATCTACATGTTTGTCTTCTGTTTTCTCTAATACATTGAATGAAACAAGCACAAAAATTGTTTGAAAAAATATTTATAATAACCTCTACAGAGTTATGATATTTTTCTTAAAGTTGCATCGTTTGCTTTAATATTTTGCAACGTTCTACTCTTCGTTATTACTGTATGGTTATTATGGTATTTTTGCGATTGCATTAGGGGCTTTTCCACAACATCTGACACGGTATGCAAAGCCGCTTATATCGCTAAGTGTGGATTCAACTGTTCTAATTCATTCAGTTTATTTCGTCAAAACATGCATGTATAACATTATACCATACTCAAATTTAAGGGCCGCATCACATTAGTTGTATTACTCAATATGTTATCAATGCTACATATAACAACTTCATTCAACTCTCACAACGTTTATGTGCACAATTATAAAGGCCAATAAAAGTTGGCTACTTGGCTACGCAATGAAAAACTCTGTTTCCAACAGTATAGCCACGGTATACCTGTCGGAAACTATAAAAAAGTATGTTTATCCCCTAATTTTAGCACTGCACCCCTTATAAATATTAAATATTAGTTACTTACAAGTATCTCCTTTGGAATGAAGGTATTTACTACTTCCAGTTTTGATTAATGCAAGCAATGTCGTTAATATAATAATAGAGCAACAGGTTATAAATCAAAATGAATACATATGGCAAAATTTCAACTTCCTTGTTCGGTTTATACTAAAAGTCGTGCTCTATTTAGAGGTCTTACGTAAGGTACTGCAATAATATCTGGTGTCACCGTAAATCCCATTTTGATCGCAAGGTATTCATATCTATGAAAATATGCGAGCATTACTTCAAGTCAATAATAAGTTAACGCTCCTGTTAATTTGACTGTTATAACATATATAGCATTTAACATGTTTATAGTTTCTCGTGAAAATTATGAATTTCTAATATATTTTATGTGATATCTTGACCGATTCAAGGTCAGTATATTTAGACTATGTTTTATATATCTCGACATTACATATACACGCTTTAACAGAATGTCTGCTATTCTAATGCGGTCAGAAATACTGAAGGCACACATTTGTGCTAAAGCGGATTGTGAACGTGATTTCGAAATGGTGTTAACGCGATCGACAACCACGTTCGATTGCTAAAATATTAAGGTAACGAATACACAGGTACATGTAGATCTAGAAGACCATTGAGTTTTGGATGAAGATCAATGTCCCTCATTCATGCAATCAGAATTATGATACAATATTTCGTAATTTACTAAATTCATACCGAGAAATGAGATGTGTGGATGCAATTTACACATACACAAAACTTTATTTTATAGTAATTGTAATGAAATACTAAATAAAGATAATAGAACTAAATAAAATTGAATAATGATATACACAAAGAAAAGTTTGTTACTTTATAGTATAAACTGGAAAGAGATATTAATTGAATACTATTGTGCATGCCAACACGGCAGTCCTCGGCTTTTTACGTTATACATTACGATATTATCGTCGGACTGCATCATCTCTATACGTTGTGGTTATTGTTTCCCACAATGTAAAACTAACCCAAGACGATTTGGTAACAAAATAACACTGATCTCATGATAATTTGTTAACCTACATTTATGTGAAATAGGCAGGTTACTGTTGGAAAGCACAAAATGTCCAACATTGCACATTAGAGGTGTGTGTGTGGAGTAACACTGCGTAGTCACAGTCACAGTCAAATTACATCATATCAGGGTTCTGTCAGTGGAATAAATCGAGAGGGAAGCATAATAGATAAAAAAAACTTAAGTATACTTAGAACAAGAAAACAATATAATGGATTTTTGCCTTTACCCATTGATCCAAATTTAATGAAGTAATTACAGAAGACTATCAACGTCATTTATATGTACAAAAGACACAGACAGGGGTGTACAATTGATGAAAAGACATTACACAAATCTATGATGATGCAGAAAATCTGCAAACAAATGATATGACGTAATTTTGACGTCACCCTTTTGCATAATATGAAGCAGGCTAAACTACAGAAATCAATATATAAAGTAGTGCACCCGTTCCTTAACTCCAGTTGTTGTGTAATTTCACATATAGTTCTATATGTAATTCTATGTTTCTTGCTGGACCATTGCTTTTTGATTTAGAAATATCAACGGAATTTCAATTTTATAAGACCACTTTTTTGCACAATTACACCGCTCGGAAAGTTAATCCCAGTATTAATACACATTATAACACTGTTATGTTTGTTTGTTTGATTATTGTTTTACGTCACTCCACGATTATTTCACGTATATGGTGACGGCATCTGCCTGATGCATCGCATACAAATTTAGACCTTTGCAACGGACCCACCCGAAGCAGTGAGGGATCTTTTACGTGCCACGCCTACTGTGACACGGGACCTCGGTTTTTACTGTCTCACCCGAAAGACAGAACACCGGTGTGCCCCGGGCGGGAGTCGAACCTGCGACCTCTCGATCACGAGCCGAGCACCTTATCCACTAGGCCACACCGGTTTAACACTGTTATGAGTTGGGAACAGCTATACATATTTTTAAATGGCTTCCAATTATTTTTTAAAGGAAGAAAGAAAGTAATTCAGACTGATTATAAAATAACAGCGATGGATAAAAATAAAATATAGAGTTTAGACTTTAACAAGTTTTAAAAAAAAATTGTGAATATAAACCGTTATACCCATAAATAATCATAACTGAATTAGGTGGGCTGCTTTCCGTACACTAAAATGTTAATTACGTCATGGTATACCTTAACCTTCTACGTAGGAAGTGTGATTTAATCATTAATGAAGAAGATGATGATAGCAATGAGGATTATGATGATAATTATAATATATATTTCATATAGTGTATCTGATTGTGAGCATATATCGTTTTGAGCAGTGGAATTGAACCTGTTCCGGTGTGGAGTACAATAATTATTATTTTACCCTTTGTGTTTTGATAGATTTGATTAGATTACCTGTAACACCCCCCCCCCCCCCCCCCCCCCCCCCCCCCCCCGATTACCTATCCTTTGAACTGGTTTGAGATTAACGGTTTGGTACCTCTTCGATATTGATATCAAGGCTTCAAAGTACTTTTCCCTTCCTTTAAAATTTGATTCTGGGCATTAGATGTGTGTGCTTTAAATTCATACAAGGCATTATCTTCATCACGTATACACTCTACTTCTTCATATTTATCGAATCTGTCTTCATAGTATTCAATGTTTGCACGAGATTCCTCTAGGGCATTTCATATACCAATGCTTTCTTCCATTCTGAATTTAGGCAAATACTCTTTGGTTTCCATAGAAATCAGTTTCCATTTACTATAGGTTATGTGAAAGTGTCTAAAACCTCTCAAATATGAACATCTCCACTTAGTTTCATTCCTTTTTAAGACATTGATTATACTTCACCTAGAATGATTAGAAAACTTGCATTAGAGATTCAAAACTTTAATGCGTTGTTACTCACAGATGAAAAGTTTAAATAAAGCTGTGTTAAATTCATAATATCGATAATTAAAATTAGTGATTAATCTTAGACGTATGGATCATAAAAATACCCTCATTTAATTAGATGTAATTAGAATACTATCAAAAATGTCGTATAAGAACATATATGATTGTATCTTGCACATTTCGACAACGTCTGTCTCTACAGTGATCCGCAAGACCGAAACTTGGAATCAAACAGTTTGAATGTGAAACGCAAACTGATTAAAAAGTTAAACAGAAAGTAAGATCAATACACTTCTGATAACAAATCTATGTGTAAAGGGATACCTCTTAATTTTAGAATATTTCATAAACATTCTTTACAGTAATTTCAAAAGTCAGTACAGCTTTGAAAACCATATCATAACAGCGAACACAATAAAATATATTATTAAAAAGATCCTAAACATCCCTAAACATAAAAGAGAGTGTTAATTCACCTTTTTCACTAAGCATTGTAATGATGTCATTAGAGAATGTATAAAACTCCCGAAAATATGTATTTGTTTATGACATCATAAATAAAACAATTGAAAATCATTTCAGTTTCACGTTGCTTTCTGAAATGTGGACGAAATGAATGTTTACAGTGCAGCATTTTTCCAATACTGGATTATTGGACAGAAAATATTAAATATTCGAATCATGCGTTACCATTACATTGATAGAACAGCATATGGTTTCCGAAATTTTTCGACTGTCGTTATATCTACATTCTGATTTTAAGTGGTATGCATCCTTAAGAAAAGTGTAATGAAAATATGGGGTTTTTTAATTTTAGAAACATATAATATACAAATGAACTGGTGGTGTTAAACACTACCTATTCATTTTTGTTTTCATTTGCCCAAGAAATCAAAATTATGTAGTCTTAACATGTTTCATACGTATTTTGGTAAATCATTAATGAAACATATGTCCTATTAGATTGCATTCCATGGACGATTTTATATGAATCAGCAGAATATATACAACTCTTACTTGTAGTATAATATCTGTACTTTATTGTTGAGCATAAATTCTAGAATCACTTATATGCCTAGTAAGAGAAAAGGCTGTCTTGCATCACTGTTGAAATTATTCTTCTACATTTGCTTAAAAAAATTTGAAATTTATTGTGGTGATAATCTAAATATGTGCAAATCTAATTTTCCTCATTTATTTTCATATTTCATATATATCAATATCATATGTACTAAATAAACATAGAAATATATATGTATCATCCAGGTTAGATTTCCCGCTCGGTAAGATTTTTACTACTTAACCCCCTTATTTTGTCCCAGATCTATTGTAAAACAATGAGAGGACAGCTCTTATAGGGATTAGTTATATTGTGTTCTTATTTTTACACTTTTACACTGCACTTTTGATACGACATTTGATGCTTACTTGAACATAATTTGTATATAACCATTCTACATTTAAGGACAGAGGCGGGAGTCAAATTTTTTATATCTCCGCGTTGAAGAGTTCCACCCCGTCCGTGTACGATTACCGGCAGAAGTTCCGTTTTGACTCCGTGCTTTTCTTTGCCCGCGGCAAAAGGCATAATAACACTTAACAAATATTTCCAAACATTTTCTTGGAATTGCCTAATAAGTATTTTATATTCTTCATGCATACTCTTTTATGCGTTTTTGCAAAGACTGCAATGCATATTGTAGGTACTGAGCGTTGTGCTGGCAAGACTATATTATATTATATTATATTATATTATATTATACTCTTATTGATGGTTTACAGAATAAATGCAAGTGTCACTTTCCCAGTGCCAATTTCATAAAAGGTACAGGGAAAGGTCCCGAGTTCCTGTCTTTATTTAGAAATATGTATTTCAGAGATCTTGTATTTGAATTCTGAACAGAAAATATCTGCTAGAAAAATTTTTATTGTGAATTGTGTATTTATGCCTATATGAGGCAATGAAGAAATTCCACGTTCTGTCAAATCAGGAAGTTGGAAAATCTCAGAATGTTTATTGGTAGCCATATCAAAGGTTACAATGAAACGCAATAATGTTTAATAATGTTTAAGTTTAATACAGAACCTCAAAATTGATAGAAAGATATCTGAAAATTGAATAACCGGGATCTGCCCTTAAAGGTTAACAACGAAAAAGTACCGAAAGCTTTACCATATCTTGTAGTCAATGGAATAAATGACAATCTCGAATATAGTGTTATATTCAGACAAATGCCAACCCCGATGAAATAGATGTGAGATCAGGTGCCTGGGAGTAGTAAGCGTCCCCTGTTTGCATGCAACACCCGTTGCAAAAGTCCTGCAACAACTTTTCAAGTCGAGGAATTAAAAGCGAAAACAGAAGACATCTGACAAAGCTGTATGACACAAATCACCAAGGACAGGCACACAAAAAAAATGACAACAGCATAATATACACGGAACGACATTACAAAATACTCGATTGTGCTGCGGTTACGATACCGGCTTAGGACGGTCAATTGAAGTAACAAACGTCACTCATTTGGTGTGATTAACCGGTTAACGGGCACCCACCGTCCCAGTCACCGCAAAAACAGCATAATCAAAGGACACACATTAAAAAATTTATGAATAATCCTCCATATATAGAACAAGGATCAACAGGTTTCTCAAGGAGAGAGGTCATGAAAATTTATTACACACGAAACAATTATAGAATAATATGTTGCAATCAAAAATATGTAACGAGACATCAACATAAGTAAACCGTGCTCTGTATAGATATAGATATAGATATATATGTCAAATCAAGTATAGTCAGAAAGATGAGATGGTTACTTTGTATTGTTAGATCCCAAAATGTTGGTAAACATTCTTGAAAGGGTGATCTCAATTGCACCAGATCCCTATATCTACCATTGGAGTTCCTAAGTGAGAATTTCAAATGTTCCTCAATATATCCATGTGAGAGTAGTTTCGTTGCAAATAACTTCGCACTCAGGACGAAATCTTTGTATTTAGAACATTCCCTGGCATAATGTATAAGTTATGCGGGAGATAAAATAAGCAAAATAACAGAACACCGATTAATAAACAAAATGATAAAGATAAATAAGATAAATAAGATAAATAAGCGATAAATAGAGATAAATAAAATAAATAATAGAACACCGCCCCGGTTATTTTGACACAAAATCGATGCAGATATCTTATTCCATGTGGTCATTTATAATAAATCAGAAGTGTAAATCAGAACCTATAGTTTTACATTCTATATCTTAAAATAATGTATACATATATCATTGATTTTCTAAAACAAATCAATAATGTTTCATTTCCCCATCTCCTCTTTTGGCAGCTATAAATATCTATGACGTCATCCGGAGATCGATAACCCTTAAAGAGCATGTGAATAGTGGTAACAGAATTCTTTATAAAATCATATTACGTTTGCACAGTAATCACAATGTGAACACGTAGTTTGTAACTGTATATTATCCAATCTGATTAAAACCATATCTTTATTCCGCTTCTCTATTTGTTCCATTGCGTATAAAGATCTGGTGAAACCCGTAAGGGTTCACGTTATGGTGACCTCTGATTTTCAGCCAATCAGTGGATCGGCTACAAAATCTTAGGGATGGAATTATCATTCACAGCGTGCGTGACCCACAAGGTAGTTTTTGAACGGTGCTCGTTACATATTGCGTCACTATCACGTGCCTAGCCGAGTCACTGATTAGCTATGAGAGATAACGGTTTCAGTGACTGAGACGTCATCAAAGGTCACCAGAACGTGAACCCTTACGGGGTTTCACCAGATCTTTATACGCAGTGGAACAAATGGAGAAACGGAATAAAATATGGTTTTAATCAGATTGTATATTATCTATCTATGATCTGTATTTCTGCCTATACTTGTTTTCAATTATCTGATTGATAAAGAAATGACAGAGAAATCGGCTTTTAGAAGTCGTTCTTGGATATTTAGCAAAAAATCGGAGATATTGATATGTAATTCTCGAAGAAATGCAACATATTTTATCTACCAAATATTTATACACTTCCTAGAAAGGGAATTAACAAAGGACGTGCTATTATAGATACCATTGAATATGACATACTAAATCTAAAATATGCTTGATACAATAAATGCACAATAGATTATATACATGTAAGATTTATCAACAATTTGTTGGGTACCAACTGCGCACCACTCACAGCAGAATAATTTCTATATTGCTATGATAGGCTCTCTATTCAGAGAGTCTAACGTTTTGATCTGAATGATAAATTCAATGATACATCTAGATATCTTGATGACATCTTACTTATCGATAATCTGAGTTTGAAAGATATATACCTGAAATATACCCACCCGAAATTCAATTTAACAAAGATGATATTTATGATACAGAAACACCGTTTTAAGACTTAAACATTACGATAATTAACGATACAATTCCTACTAATACTTACGATAAACTTGAGGAATTTGGATTTCCTACAGTAAATTTCTCTTATTTGGATTGTAATGTTCCTTGACTCCCATCATATGGCATCTATATATTTCATTTCGTTCGATTTTCAAGGGGTTGCACTGATGTTTTGGACTTTCAAATTCCTTTGAAACTTTTAACTCAGGGTTACAGATATCACAAACTTAGAAAAACATATGACAAATTCTTTAGATCGTATTCAGAACTTTTATCTACATTCGGAATATCACTTTTCAACAATATGTATTCAATGGAATTTCCCATCCCAATTTCTACAATGATCTTGTATACAAACTAAGGAAGGTCAAAGGTTCCGACAGTTTTATTTCGTCAGGTTCCAAAATAATTAAAAGCTTTCCTCATAGACAATATGACTAGGATATCATAAAAAGACTCTACGTCTTGTATTAGGCCCCTCTATAGACTTTTATTTGAACGTTGAACGCTGACCAACAGGGCGATGGAGACTAAATCACGGACCTTGTTGAAACCTCAGTCAGAGGAGACATGGTCAAGAACCTCGTCCACTCTGACTATTAGTCGGAAATTTTACAGATTAACGGTCTGAGCTCGCTTCCATACTGACAGAACACTGTTTTCTCATTTTGATGTCGCTTTATATATTTTTGATACTATTATGTTTTTCTGCATTACCATACATTTTTATACATTTTATGACATCTCAACTTGAGACACTTTTTGACACTTGATCTCTATATGGAAGAATATTTATATATTTAAATGTGTGTCCTTTGATTATTCTACTGTTTAGGTGAGTGGGAAGGTGGGTCCGCGAACGGGTAACCACAACAATTGATTGACTATTGTCATATCAAATGACCGTTGTAAGTCGGTATTGTAACTGCAGTATAATCGAATATTTTTGTTATACGGCTAAGTCAGTAACTTTTCTTTTTTTTTTCTTTTTTAAATAATGAATCCAGTAATTATAAAAAAAATAATATTGCTGTACTTCCTTTAAACCAATATATTGCCACTCTAGATTTCAAAGTTTTTGTCAGAATATTTTAAACTACCAGCGTTACACAACATACACATTCACAGTCCTATAAATTCACTGTACATGTCAAAAATAAAAATTTGAACACAAAACAATCACATATGAAATTATATTAAAATATACACAAGCAAAATGCCATGTAACTGACCGAACAGCAAAACCCTTTTCGTCGAGATATCTAAAAAGCCCAATTTAATTTTATGAATTTGATATGTACAAAATGCAATGAATTGAAAGTATCATTTTAAAGACTGTATTTCTTTACGTAGATAGATAGATAGATAGATAGATAGATAGATAGATAGATAGATAGATAGATAGATAGATAGATAGATTTCACCCATATGGCGACATAAGAAATGAAATGACCACACATTAAAATTTAATATATTGGTATGAGATTTAACCGAATAACAATTAAAAATCTGAAATATTAATCAATGATTACTTTCATCTGAATTTCCAAAGATCTGTGTAGTAGGCGAATTCTTTCAAATATTGACCAACAAGGCAACGTAGGTACACAATGCAAGATTGATCGAAATGGTGTATTTTTCATACTAAGAGTGAAACAAGGAAATAAAATTTTATTCATCCAGTCTCCTGAGATATTCACCAACATAGATAATTTCTGGAAGATACATTGGTTGATTTATATGAACAGAGCTTTGAATATATTTATATTCAAGTGCCACTTAACATCGTTTTGTCCACTCAGTGACAAACTATATCATTGTACATGTATGGAGCAGCATAATTACTTTTGTAAACATATGATAAATCAGATCACAAAAACTGACGGTAACTGGTGGTATATATCATTGAACACACAAAAAGTTCAAGAGTTCAACGTTTTAGATATATCAACACCGATATGTCAGGAGGACTACTTTTCAATTGATTTGGCACACCGGTCATTCATATATACCCAAATACACACACTGTATAAAATACCTTTCATAACACATCAGGTAAATGATTAATAAAGTGTAGACTAAAGGAAGAATGTATGCTAATTACTTCGATTCACTTTTAACATGAGTAGTAATGTACTATATAATTGATTTTCTTGTTATGTATTCACTTATTCACGAATTTTTGCAATGACTTGACTTGATTTTTATTTCGGGGGAGGGGTTGGCATACCATGGAGTCAGACCTCTTTCCGTGTAAGTTGTATATACTTTTAACAATCTTACATTTTCATTCTCTCATTAGCTCTACATACCTTCATATCAAATGAAATTTATACTCTCTGAAAATAAATTTTAATACTTTAATTATCAAATCGTGTCATTTTACATACTCATTTTGATACCATGCAAAAGGGTTAAGTTCACAGTAAAGTGATGTGATGTAGTCGATTGAATCGTGTAATACAAACACTAAAACTTCCTGGTTCAACTGAATAAACCAACCAGACATCGTTCTTATTTAAAGAAATTACACTTGACGACATTAATCGGTGTCACAACTACAGTATGATTTAATACTTTGGCGATGTTTTCAGTGTATATATTGTTGGTTTACTCACTGCTCCCGGGCATTTCGTCTTAATTCTCTGAACAGTAGGGGTCCATAAATGTCCACTTTGGTACTGTGGTGTAAGTGCCATTGTCATGTGACACCCGTTACTTTCGTATTTTACATTACTATGCATGTCCGTAGCAGTGTCAGTTTGGTAACTCAGATCAACTGATCCATCGTTTAAAACGCCTTAAGTCAACATTGGGCAAATTTTACTGACGATACAAACAACTTCTTTATAATGATCGGGTATCATTGTTCGACATGTTGACTTCCTTTTTCTGTTGAATATGTGTATCGTTCAGATTGTTATTGATTTTTATCGCGATAACGATGCTAACCGAGACGTTAAAATATCAAATTTTACTACGGTATTATACCGTCCACTGAATTTGACTTACAGTTTCACTGAAGAGACATAAGTTGTCGAAATGCGCATATGGTGCACTACATTAAAAAGTATATATGTTCTATATTTATCATTATAACTCGACCAATAATATGACATCATAGGGTGTGACCGGTCGGCAGGAGAAGCTTACTCCAGCATGTCACCTGATCCTACTTCTGGATTTTTCTGGGCGTCGGTGATTGCCGTTACTATTTGTTTCGATTTTCTGACGGAATATTACTCGGTATCTTAATGTTTTACTTAATGATTAAGTAAAAAACGAAGAAGTACCGAAGGGTAAAATAGATATAACAAAAGTGGGAGATCAGACATCTGATTCAACCGCAGGATCCTCGGATTTCAAGATAGTTACGAATACCTTAAGTGGTATAATTGTAATAAAAGAAATGTGCTTTATCCTCACGACAAATATTCGAGTGTTATGACCTCCAATGAAACAATTCAATTTATCTAATTAATTCACCTAATTGTGATCTTGTCTTCTACATTTTCCCACAGTTTGACACCAGTAATATCATAAGACTTGCTTCTTCTGTTTTCCCCTTCGTTTTGTATCTTAACTATATATGACTCTAACTTAGTTGTTTTATGATTTATATTTGCACGTGTATAATGAAATACCAGTTGAATTAACTTAGAAAAGATATGCATCGACTATTGTGTACATTTAAAAATAGTTTTGTGACATGTTTAGAATGCTACACACTTATTCGCCCCCGGATACCTGAACTCATCGGGGACTGATTAATATATTTAAAATAGTTTTACAAAATTAGCATCAAGTATATGATTCTACGAAGAAGCATTCGTATTTTATAGGGAAAATCATTTTAGATAGGGCGTTTTCTATGTTAATTTTGACGTGACTTCGACGATGTTTAACATTGAGTCTATGGGAAACTTGGCCACGTCACGTCAAAATTTAACATGAAAATCGCCCTATCTAAAGTTATTTTTTCTATAAAATATGAACGCTTCTTCATACAAACATATAGCATACACCAAAAGTTACGACTAAACAAGATCTATCGAATGGTTTTGCCTTTTTGAAATTATTCTGAAGATGAATAACTGAAAATCCAGATTTTCCAGTTTCCAGAGAGAGTGGCGCGGACAGTAATTATTACCTTGTCTTCTATATTTTCCCACAGTTTGGCACCAGTAATATAATAGATTTGCTTCTTCTGTTTTCCCCTTCGTTTTGTATCTTAATTATATATGACTCTGACTTGGTTCGGATTTAGTTAGCCCTGTGCAAGTGTATAATGAAATATCAGATGAACTAACTTAGAAATGATATACATCGCCCATTTATTAATAGTTTTATGGCCTTTTTAAAGTGCTACACAGTTATTCGCCCCGGATACCTGAACTCGCCGGGGACCGATAAATATTCACATTGTTATGAGAGTCAAGGTGACTTCTCAGAAGTTAATAATGCATATTGTATATCTATAGGTTACTCTCTTATGTATAAATTCAAACTATTTAGAAAAGGGGAGCGGGTAATCTCATTTATGATGAGGATAATGAAGTTTAATACAAAAGTATCATACCAAGACGGAAAGTCACTGAACCTACCTTCTCTATTATGAAGTAATGACAGTCATTTGCTTTATTAGGGAATAGGGATGATTTTATTTCATTATATACTTTTTACTATTTGTAAGCGCAATATCATATCACAATCATTCTCTTTTATGTTTACTTAACTACTTAACAGAATCACCATATTCATGCATGTTTAAGAAGAATCCATAAATGTTGGTTGAGTTATTAGAATTTTTTATAGATAATATTTTTGTGATTTGTGCGGAAAAAAATTTCTAGCAGATTCTGATGGGTACAAATTGCTTTTGGCCGACATTTTTAAGCTGTAGTCATACGAAGCAGAGTTCATACAGCTTCTGCTCTCCATAGACAATAAGCAATGAGCATCTCGGTTCAACCTAACATACAGATACATCGTTTTGTCGAATAACAACCATGTATTTAAAGAAGACACCAACATCACATATCCAAAGGAACTTAAGAAACATATATAACTAAGAACACATCTTCTGCCTCATACCTAGATATACTGTAATCAATCAGTGATGATGGACCAAAAATTACATCTCTGTATTGCAAGCGTTCAATTTCACTACTATCAATATTCCTCTCCTGAGTAGCAATGTAAAGATGATGGATACATCCAAATCATAAGTCTAAAAATCATGAAACCAGAGGACATACAAAATCAGTGAAAATGAAAAACAAGTGGAAAATAACAAAATAGGTCTACTTGAAAAGCATATGTGAACCCCTGTGATGGAGTGAGATCAGGTGTCCGGAGAGAGTGAGCATCTCCTGCTTGCTAGCAACACCCGTCACATATACCCAGTAGAAAGAGTCTAATCGTGTAAATTCCATATGTATTTATATATGGAGAAGTCAAAGTAGGTAACCTTCTAGTATAGAAGGTGTCAAATCTGTGTAAAATGATCGGAATCGGTCTCAGTCCAGAATATCATTTAAAAGTCTGGATAACGAGATATCATATGGAGTAATAAGAGTCTCGTAACGACGTAACTTCCTCAGTGACTTTGCTAGTCTAGCACATATATTACCCTGGTTGAGCAGCTTAACTGAAAGTCGCCTAGCCCTCAGAACAAAGTCATTGTAATTTGAACATGCTCTGGAATAACGTCTTAACTGAGATATGAATACGCCATATGCGGGCGATGATGGAATGTTGCTACTTATGAAAGGAAAGTTTGTGATAGCGAAATTGCAATCGTCACGTTTGTCATAGAGTGAGGTGTTCAACTGACCATTAATGTCGAAAGTCAACATAATATCTAAATACGAAGTAACTTAGAATTACTACGTTCTGTGGTTTCTTTGACCTCCAGTTCACTTGGATAGATGATGCTAAGGTAATCCGCGAATGAAGGATTATTAATTGAAAGCATGTCATCTATATATCTGTAAGTAAAATTGAAGCCAAGAGCCAATTGTTTTTTTTCCTTGCGAAAGCAAAGACTGAGTGAATTCAGCTTCGTATGAGTACAGGAATATGTCAGCCAGAAGCGGAGCACAGTAAGTGCTCTTCCTCTCCGGCATATGGCGTCTTCATTTCATTTATGCACTATGTTAGGGCATGTTCTAAATACGAAGATTTCATCCTAAGAGCAATGCTTCTGGCCACGAAAATACACTCACAAAGATATATTGAGGAAAGTATGAAATAGTGATTGAGGAAGTTGTATGGTCGATATAGGGATCTCATGCAATTTGAGATCCCCTTTCAACAATGTTAACTGCCATTGTGGAATCTGATCATAAAAACTAACCACCTTCAACTTTTTGTCTATACTTGATATGACATTATATATATATACATACTGAATTTGTTCATGCGCATTTCAGAATTTTAGTTCAATAACATTATATTCATGTATGTATGGATTAACATCCTGAACAGAAATTTGTTGCAGGACTATTGTGAAGATTGTTTCATGTAAGCAGTGAACACTTACTGTTCTCGGGCACCTGGTCTCACATCAGTTTAATTGGGATTAGCATTTGTGTGAATATATGACATTTTACATATGTCCGACTTTGAGATACAATAACCATTCGGTACTTCTTTTTTTACTTATGTGAACAGGGATACTACACACTTAAGGCACAGTCGAGCTTATTATTTTTTGTGAAAAAAAAATAGAGAAAAAAAAAAATAAAACCACAATACAAATGCCGAGCAACGGATTTAGGTTCACCCTCCCCCCAGAAACCCTCATTTGGCATATATATGTTGTTTGTGCCTGTCAGATAACTGACTTCTATCTGTCTCCTGATTCAGACATACAATGTAGTTATAAGTAGGATATATTTTACTAGCCTTGAATGAATTCAGAACGTAATCTATTGAATTCTCTTCGTCTGATCATTGGTTCAGAGTTTCATTCATTCGACAAAGAAATGCTAACATTATAATTATATCATGCTCGCAAAGGTCAAATTGATTTAAAGATATAGTACAATTTCAATTTTGGTCTCTATTTTAAAACGTCATTTTTGTTTTCATTATTTCAGATATCTTATAGCCTTTATATAATTAACCCCCAAACTTTATTCCATATATGGTGAAAATCAACATACGCAGCATTATGGGATTCATGGGAACCATTAACGACAGTATGTTGAGGAGTGTTCTCATGATTTATCTTTTGCATGAATTACAGAAAATGCAGGACTCGTACCAGAAAAAATGACTATACATTGCTTATAGTAGAAAGCTGAAAGAGGTATTTTTCAAATAGTATAGTATGTTGTAGTTATCTCGTCTATATATGTCATACGGAATTATTTCCAAGTGGCAACATATAACAAATATTGCTGAAAGAAGTATTAACACAGGGAATCAACTTTATTCAACTATATTATTAATTTTACCTTCGATGTACTGTAATTACTGACTTTAAGTAGATTGCAAGTGACACTTAAACAAGGAAATAATCCTAAACGTACGAAAAAAAGGCCATTCTATTTTTGATATTCGTGGCGAGTATGACTTATTAAACAGCGGCAATTTACGACTTCAAGTCGCTTAACATTGCCCCCTATTATAGTGGTAATATCAATAAATTACCAATTATGAGAGCCAAAACTTACACCAGTGACTTACCTATTTGATATATTATGATTAATATGTAAAGTCATTATATTTATAAAAGACGTTCCTCTAGAGATAGCAACTATACATTTGCCTCGTTCAAAGAAATGTTTGTTAGAGGGGGAAAAATACTAAACACATTGGAACATACTGAAAACAGACTTGTATTGTATCTCACTTCAGTTATGAAATGGTCCTATGTTAACGCAGGACTAATGTAGTAATTAACGGAGAAGTCAACGACATCTCGAAGTCCATGAAATTAAAAGATAAAATGGTGTACAATGTCATATTCAGACAACCTCAAATATGTTGAGATGAGACCAGATGTACGGGGGGATTTAGCGTTCCAAGCTTACACTTGTCAAAAAAAAAATTCAACAATTCTTGTTTTAGTTTAGTAAGTATATAAATAAATAAATAAATAAATAAATAAATAAATAAATATATATATATATATATATATATATATATATATATATATATATATATATATATATATATATATATATATATATATATATATATATATATATATATATATATATATATATATATATATATATATATATATATATATATATATATATATATATATATATATATATATATATATATATATATATATATATATATATATATATATATATAAATTAAACAGCACTGGATATACATGAATGTGAACACTGTGTAGAAAGTGTCACTGCCACATCTCATCCCCTGAATTTCAGAGGTGAGACGTCATTAAGAATGAAGTGGTGTTCTTCCAATTCAATTTTTGAAAAAAAAAAATCATAAAAAAGATACCCGCATTAGAGAGCATTCCGAAATTTTTCATTTTGTTATTAAGGTGTTCAGGTGGGTATGCTTAACCTCTTTATTACCTTCTGGATTTGTCTTCTTTGATTTGTGTGTACAGTTAAACCTGAAAACTAATAAAAAATTGTTGAAATTCCAGTGGGCACTCATTTTACCCTCTTAACCGCCCTGAATTTTCGTTTTCCTTTATGAAAAGCAATTCATTCGTGAACGTAAAATGACTTCAGGTTTCCACCTTCTTAGCATGTTCGATTTATGCTTGATACATGTAGTTTCGATGACATCTATTCGCTAGAATTTCAAGTAGACAATAACAATAAATATTGAACAAGTGCCACGCAACTATGAATCTCTATTTGTCTTAGGTGTAGAGAGACAATAGGCGTGGCGCGTAAAATATCTCTGACGGCTTTGGTAAGTCTGCAATTTAGATATTAATGTGTACATTGCATAAAACACATACCGTCGCTTAGCCGCAAGTAGTGGCCCTAAATGAATGATAGGGCCACAATTCCTTACGTTGCGTAAACTTGCATTTTTGATAAACGGAATGGCCGGCACGATTCTACGCATTTCAGCATCAAATGGAGCAAATATCAAACATATATAAACATAAAGCAAACGATCGGCAATGTTTACTTACCCCCGATCTGTCGTTTGAAGGCTCTACACACATTTTTTCCCAACCTGTTTCAAATTTGCCGGTTTCTGTGTCAGCCATTCGGTCTCGCGAGATCTCGTTAACAGAAACCTCACAAAAAGAGGCGGAGCTGACGAAAAACACGTGGTCATTGTTATTTTTATGTCATTTCTCTGTTTACATTTTATTTATCGGCTAGTTATTTATGAAGAAGAAAACTAAATTGAAATGACCAGAAATGCGGTAACTAGCCGATAAATAAAATGTAAACAGAGAAATGACATAAATAACAATGACCACGCACCCATGTCCACGTGTTTTTCGTCAGCTCCGCCTCTTTTTGTGAGATTTCTTTTAACGAGATCTCGCAAGACCGAATGCTCGGATTCCCGAGACCGAATGCCCGAATTCCTTTGCTCTTCTTAGGCTTTCGTTATCATATTTTATAGAATGGAAAACTTCTAAATTTTCTCTTGCCACAATTCTCAAAATGTTCTGAATAGAGGGTGTTCCGTATTGACGGGTTTCTGATTTGTTTTTCATGTACTCGGACCCTGTCAATAAGTTTGCCAGTCTGACCTATGTAAATTTCATTACATCCGGGACACGTTGCAGTCAATCAAATAAAGGGACTTACAGTTCATACTTTTATTAGATATGAGAATTTTACCCGATTTAAGAGTTTTTGAATATCCCTCTTCAATTATATCAAATTATATTATACATTATATATTCAGTTACTTTCATATTTTACATTAACGTCACACTTATTCCCTTTCTCGTGTGAAACCGAGAAAATAATCGTTTTACTAAACCAACATTCCGATATTCCGAAAGAAACTGTCCATAGTCGCCTTGACGTCAAAACAACATGACGTCATAGTATAACTTAAACTTAGTTATTCCGTCTGAAGAGCTGGTATAAAGCGGAAATATATTGAAAATGTGACTTTTCTGATAATTTTATTTTGTTTATATACTTTCTGTAAAAAGGAACTCTTATATATATATAGATTCAGTGAAACACCTGGGAGTACTATGAACCTTGGCTCTCCGAATAAATACCTGTATGAATAAAGTCAAATTAGACAAACATATAAAGCACAAAGATACTACAGTTTACAAGGCACTCTATATACCATATATAGAAGTAGATGTGTGCACATTGAATTATTTCGATATGTATCCCATACCTGATATGATGTGCCTCTTTCTAGAATGATTGTTAATATTCTGGAATGCGACTAAATGACCTGTTCAGTGAACACGAAATATGACTTTGTATACCAGTTTGTACTATCGTATGTACAATTAGGAAACCAAAACTCTAGATTTTGACATGTTTCTTAAGAACTGCTGTGACGGGTGATGCATGCAAAAAGGAGACGCTTACTCTCCCCGGGCACCTGGTCTCACCTCGGAATTTTTCAGTATATCGGGGTCCACAGCAGTTTCTTTTTGAAATTTACACGATTTTTTTATCTGTCCTTGGACTTTGAGAATGATTAACGGATTTGTACATCTTCGATATTGATTTCAACTTGAAAATATAATTCCTTCTTTTAAAATCACGAGTAAATATAACAGACTTGAAAAAAGACCTGTGACTGCCTTATGTGTATTGTTGATGGGTGACGGAATCAATAATTACTGTTAAGTAGCATATACCAACTGGAATTAACTACATTAATAACTTTCATTTATAAAACTCTGTGGCATTTCCATACTTTCATATGACAATATTGTAAATCCTGAAGATTTTCGGAAAATGGCACTACTTTGTGTTTCAGCTGTTTGGGAAAAGGTATATTTCTACGCCCAATTTGTACTTTTACTACTGGTAATTCGGTAACCTTAATTTCACTTTGCTTTTTTGTCTGTGATGACTTTAATACAACGGCTGAGTCAGTTGTGTTTATGCTTTCTTTTCTGTATAGGTTTCGAGGTTCAGATTAAATGTAATGTAGCTTTTGTACTATATTTTGCAAAGATTGATAAAGTTCAAGATTTGCTGAATTTTTATCCCATATACGTGTACAAGAAACCATTGCATAATCGCTCCTCTGTATAAAAAGGAAAGAAAAATTGGAAATATTGAGAATATTGTCTGAAAAACTTTTCCTTTAATATGACCGAATAGCATTGTTTTCTCTAAGGTATGAGTTCATCAAATTACTCTAAGATCTCAGCACACTCTATTCTGATTATAGGCACACAGCAGAAATTCAAATGTTCTGATATAAAAGATATACTTTATTTTCATGTTTCGTTGTAAAAGATATACTTTATTTTCATGTTTCGTTGTAAAAGATATACTTTATTTTCATTTTTCAGAGTGTCCACATTTTCCAAATTGTTGCTAATACGGTTCTGGTAAGTGGTGTATGTCGATATGCTTCTCAACAAGTTAGTTCTACAGGATGTAAATAACGCAAGGCTATCGCGCATGAGATGTTTACTCTCCTAGGGCACCTGATCCCATTGCCTATCGGGATTACATTGCACAGATACTCCTTAAATAAATACGATTCAGACTGTTTGTGTTTTGTTCCTTTTGCTAATTTCTTATACCCTTACTTTTCATGAGTTATAACCACTGAGAAGGTTATATTCATCAGCTTATCATTTCCACATATACGGGAAACTGCATACTTTTAAGTTGGTGGGCCAACCGGAGGAGGTGGAGTTGGTGGGTGAAGTGGAACAGGAGGATGTTGAATAATCGGAGGAGGGGCTATTATATTGACAGTTGTAGAAGGATCGGATGCTGAAACAATTGATTTATTATCAGAAAATGCAAGAGCGGAATATAGTGGTCGTAACTTTGGTAATAAATTATGAGATCCTCTAGGCAGCACTCTAGGCAGCATATAATAATAAGACTCATATTCATCGTGGATTTTTCCGACTGTTTCATACACTGAATCTGCTTTTGAGCATTTATCGTTTTGAGTAGTGGAATTGAACCTGCTCCTGTCTGCAGTACAATGAATTATTGTTGCTTTACCCTTCGTGTTTTGATTGATTTTATCAGATTTTCTGTACCTTTTCCTCCAGAGATTAATTAACCTTTGAAATGGTTTGAGATACCAAGGCTTCAAAGAACTTTGCCTTTCCTTTAAAGTTTGATTCTGAACATCAGATATCTGCGCTCTACATTCATACGAGGCATTATCGTCATCACATATGCACTCTAATTCTTCATATTTATCGAATCCGTCTTCATAGCATTCAATGTTTGCACGAGATCCTTCGGGCATTTCATATACCAATGTTTTTTCCATTCTGTATTTAGACAAGTATTCCGTGGTTTCCTTAGAAATCTGTTTCCATTTTCTTATATGATATGTGAAAGTATCTAAAACATCCTAAAAGGGAACGTCTTCACTTATTATCATTTCCTTTTTAAGACAATGGAGATACTTCATCTAGAATGATTAAAAACTTGCTTTAGAGATGCAATATCCTACTTCCTTGTTAGTCACAAATGTACAGTATTAATAAAGCTGTGTGAAATTCATAATATTGATAAATATATTAATAAATAATGAAAAAAAAATTAAATTAGACGTATATATCCTAAGAATTCACTCATTTAATTAGATGTAATTAGAACAGTAATAAAAATGTCATTTAAGAGCATATATGATTTTAGTTGTGTCTCGCACATTTGTGTCTCTAGAGTGATTCACTAGACCGAAACTTGGAATCAAACAGTTTGAATTTGAAGAGCAAACTGATAACAAAATTTAGAAATGAAATGAACACATTAAAATTTAATAAACTGGTACGAAATTTAACCATATGCGCATTTCAACTACTTATGTCTTTCAGTGATGCTCGTGGCCAAATGTTCAAAATATATAAATATTTGAAGAGCAATGTTGAAACCATATTGACTGAAAAGTGAACCAAAGAATCTATCTAAGGACAGAGCTATGCATGAGGGAGATACTCCTTAGTTTATTAGTGATTTACTTAATTTGATGACTGAATAATCGAATATTTTTGTCATGTAATTATGTGGGTTTTTTTCTTCATATCATTACACTATATACTGTATATTTCCCTGTTGAATTCTGTCATACGGCTGTCAGTAACTTTTCTTTCTTCCTTTAGATACATGAATCAGTGATTTTTTAAAAAAAATTATATTGCTGTACTTCCTTTAAACCGATATATTGCCACTCTAGATTTCAAAGTTTTTGTCAGAATGTTTTAAACAAACAGCGTTACACAACATACACATTCACCGTCCTATATATTCACTGTACATGTCAAAAATAAAAATTTGAACACAAAAGAATCACAAATGAAATTATATTAAAATATACACAAGCAGAATGATATGTAATTAACCGAACCGCAAAACACTTTTCGTCGAGATATCTAAAACGCCCAATTTAATTTTATCAATTAAATATGTACAAAATGAAATTAATGAAAAGTGCCGTTTTAAAGACCCTATTGCTTTACATAGATAGATAGATCAATCGATTGGTCGATCGATCGATAGATAGATAGATAGATAGATAGATAGATAGATAGATAGATAGATAGATAGATAGATAGATAGATAGATAGATAGATAGATAGATAGATAGATAGATAGATAGATAGATAGATTATTGTTTTACGTCGCACAGGGAATATAACACCCATATGGCGACATAAGAAACGAAATGAACACACAATAAAATCGTATAAACTGGTACGAAATTTAACCGATTAACTTAATTTAAAAATTGAAATATTAATCAATGATTACCCTCATCTGATTTTCCAAAGATCTGTGTAGTAGGCGATCCTTTCAAATATTGACCAACAGCGCAATGTAGGTACACAAGATGTATCAAAATAATGTATTGTTATACTGAGAGTGAAACAAGGAAATATTTACTCATCCAGTCTCCTGGGGTATTCCCAAATACACAAGCTGTATAAAATACTTTTCATTACACATCAGGTAGATGAGTAATAAAATGTAGACTAAAGGAAGAATGTATGCTAATTATAACACATCAGGTAAATGATTAATAAAGTGTAGACTAAAGGAAGAATGTATGCTACTTGCTTTGATTCCCTTTTAACATGACTGGTTATGTACTATATACACATGTAATTGAATTTTTTGTAAAGTAATAGCTTATTTACGTATTTTCGCAATGACTTGACCTAATTTTTATTTCGGGATGGGGTGGGGTGGGGGTGTGGGGGAGAAAGGTTTGGCATATCACGGAGTCAAATCTTTTTCCATATAAAGTGTATATACTTTTAACAATCTTACATGTTCATTCTTTCATTAGCCCTACATAACTTCATATCAAATGGAATATATATTCTCTGAAAATAAATTTAAATATTTTAATTATTAATACTCTCTGAAAATAGATTTTAATACTTTAATTATCAAATCCTTACATTTTACATTCTCATTTTGATACTACGCAAAAAGACTAAGTTTACAATAAAGAAAAAAGAGGAGTTACTGGCTCAGTTATGTGACAGAAGTCACCATGGAGCTATACAATACATGAAGTAATGCGATGTCGTCTATTGAGTCGTATAATACAAACACTAAAACTTCCTGGTTCAACGGAATAAACTAACCAGACATCGTTCTTATATAAATGGTTTCATTTTAATGACTTTTCACTAGATGTCACATTTACATTATGATGAAATACTTTGGCAATGTTTTGAGTGTATATATTTTATGTGTACTCACTGCTCCCTGGTATTTCGTCTTAACTCTCTGAACTGTAGGGATTCTTAAATGTCCACTTTGGTAAAGTGGTGTAAGTGTCATTGTTATGTAACACCCGTTACTTTCGTATTTTACGTTACTATGCATGTCCGTAGCAGTGTCAGTTTGGTCAGTCAACATTTCACATATTATACTGACGATACAAACATCTTCTTTACAATGATCGGGTATCATTGTCCGACATGATGACTTCCTTATTCTGTTGAATATGTTTATCGTTCAGATAGATTTTGTCGCGATAACAATGCTAATCGTTTATAGATTTTATCGCGATAACCATACTAATTGATACGTTAAAATACCAATTTTGACTACGGTATTATACCGTTTACTAGATTTGCCTTCCAGTTTATAATAACTCGACCTATATTATCACATCATGGCGGGTGTGACGATCGGCAGGAAAAGCTTACTCCTGCATCTCACCTGATCCTAACCCCTCGATTTTTTTGGGTGGTACGTGATTGTCTTTACGAACTATTTTGTTTCGATTTTCTGACGGAATACCACTAAATATCTTAAACTGCTAAAGGAATGTTCAAAATTTTTCTATACAATGTGCGTATCTATATACAAAAGTCGCTAACAAAAAATTACGCTGCCGTATGACTCCGATCACAAGATATATACAATAATCCATAAACAGCTAGATGGATTTTTTCTGTCGTTAATCTTCGTAATATGTGACTTCAGAAATTGTACAACTACTACTTTTCCTTGGGTTTTAATTATAACGTTAATGTTTGCATTGTGACGTCACAGTACAATGACGTTAAAAGTTGTACAAGTTGCACAGAAAACCTTTATTTTACTCGGGTTTTACACATCTCTCAGAGAAATACTGAAGTAGATGGAGCAGTAGTTTTTATGAATTTTATAATAATTCATTCAGAAATTGAAGAAAATGCAAAATACCCCAGCATTCTAATAGCACTTTAATGTTTTATTTAATGATCAAAATAGGTATTACAAAAGTAGGAGATCAGACATCTGATTCAAACAAAGGATCCCTACGAATATCTTATGTGATATTTTTGTAATAAAAGAAATGTACTTTATCCCTATGACAAATATTCGAGTTTCATGACCTCCAGTGAAACAATTCAATTTATCTAATTGATTCACCTAATTGTTACCTTATCTTCTACATTTTCCCACAGTTTGACACCAGTAATATCATGACTTGCTACTTCTATTTTCCCCCTTCGATTTGTATCTTAATAGCTATATGACTCTAACTTCCTTTTTGTCCTTTACAATGTAAAATACGATAGTAACTGATGTCACATGACTGTGGCACTAACATTAATGTACCTTAGTGGACATTCACGTGTAATATCTGTTTTAGTAACGATTTAATAATATTTTTGTGGCATTTTTAGAGTGCTACACACTTATTTGCCCGGATACCTTCTGGCCGACATTTTAAAGTTGTACTCATACCAAGCAGAATTCATACAGCTTCTGCTCTCCATAGCCAATAAGCAATGAGCTTCAACTAAACATACAACTACAACGTTTTGTCTATTAACAACCATGTATTTAAAGATCACTTTAACATCATATATCCAAAAGGAACTCAAGAAACGTATATAACTAAAACACATTTTCTGCTTCATACCACGATATATTTCGATCAAATAATGACGATGGTTTATTAGTAAACTTTCTTTTTGACAAGCGTGACGATTTCAATTTCATTATTACCAACTTCCCTTTCCTGAGTAGCAACAGACCTTCCTCTTCGGTTATACGGCGTCTTCATTTTCTTTATACGCTATTCCAGGGGATGTTCTAAATAGAAAGATTTCGTCTTAAGAGCGATGCTTCTGGCTACGCACGCTCACAAGGATATATTGAGGAACGTATGACATTGTAATTGAGGAAGTTCTTTGGTCAATAAAGGGAGCTGATGCATTTAAGATCCCCCCCCTTTCAATAAAGTTAACTGCCATTGTGTGATCTGATCATACAAATTAACAACCTTGAACTTTTTGTCTATTATTGATATGATATTATTTGTATACATACTGAATTTGTCCATGTGCATTTTAAGCCGGCGTGGCCTAGTGGTATCGCGTCGGACTCCTGATCGGGAGGCCGGGGTTCGAGTCCCACTCTGGTCATGCCGGTGTCATGCCTTTCGGATGAGACAGTAAAAACCGAGGCCCCGTGCCGTGGTATGTATGGCACGTTAAAGATCCCTCACTGCTTCGGGTGGGTTCTTTGCAAAGGTAAAAATTTGTATGTCCCGTATCAGGCAGATGCCATCACCATATACGTGAAATATACATGGTGTGACGTAAAACAAAAATCAATCAATCAATCAATCCATGTGCATTCACGACACCAGAATTTTAGTTCAACAGAATTACGAGGGGTGTTCCGAAATTATTGTTACTTGCGCAATATCTCGTGGAAATAGTGCTAAATGAGCTTAAAACTACCTCATGGCGATAGCGTGATATCTGAAGCGTGGTATAGGTAAATTTCTCGCTCACAATTACACTGACCTTGGTGCTGTGTACATTGTTTTGTAGTGTACTCGTTACACTCTATATAAATATGGTTGGCAAGAGAGCTGAAAACGTTATTGAAATTAGGGCCTATATCAAAGGTAGGTCTCTACTTGGCTTAAAGGCGGTAGATATTCATCGTGAGGTATGTGATATTTATGGGAAGGGTCAAATGTCAAATATGACTATTTGTAGGTGGGTTGCTCGATTTAAGTCGGGACACCAGCAGCTGAAAGATGCTGCTCACACAGGTCGCCCTGCAACAACAACAACAAAGCATAACATTGAACGAATTCGGCAAATCCTTGAAAAAGATGCAAGGTACACTGTCAGGCAGTTAGCTAAAATGACAGGCTTGTCTTTAGCACGTATTCACTGTATTTTAAAGAAACATCTTAAGCTGGGCAAGATCAATGCCAGGTGGATACCCCATTTACTAACTGACGACCAAAAGAGGTCCCGGGTTGACGAGGCCAAATCCTTATTGAAGAAATACCCAAAATACAGCAAAAAGGCTTTTGATAATTTGATCACAGGTGATGAAACATGGGTTTATTTTTTCGAGCCCAGAAGAAAATGCTCTAATCGAATCTGGGCAAACAAAAACGCCAGGCGCCCTAGCATTGCTAAAAGAATACGCACCGTGAGGAAGGTTTTGTATGTCATATTCTTTGATAACAAGGGTCCAATCATGCAAATCACTGTTCCGAAAGGCAAAACTGTCACAGCAAAGTATTATAGAGACGTTGTACTTCGAAAACTGAAGAAAGTCTACAAACGCCGCCGCCCACATACAGGTTTGAAGTACCTCAGGCTTTTGCATGACAATGCGCCAGCACACAAGGCGCGTATTGTAGCGGAGTTTTTGAAGGCAGAAAAGGTCACTGTCCTCCCCCACCCTGCATTTTCACCAGACTTGCCCCCCTGTGACTTTTTCTTGTTCCCCAAACTATAATTTCACCTATCTGGAAAAAAATATAAATCAAGAAATGCCCTTGGCTCTGCCATTCACCAGTATCTTATGAGTATACCAATTCAAGAGTACGAAAACTGTTTCCAAAATTGGATTGATCGGTTGAAACGATGCATAAATGCAGAGGGGGAGTACTTCGAAGGACAGGGCAAAGTAAAATGATCACAATTACTTCTATCAAAAAGAAATCGCCAAAGTAACAATAATTTCGGAACATCCCTCGTATGTATAGATTAAAATCCTGAATTAGAAAAGTTGTTGCAGGACTATTGTGAAGGGTATTTCATCCAAGCAGTGGACGCTTACTCCTCCCAGGCACCTGGTATCACATCAAATTAATTGGGATTAGCATGCCATTTTACATGATATTGTCCGATGCAATAATCCTTCGGTACTTCTTCTTTTTTTACCTAAGGGAAAGAGGATACCATACACTTGTGGCACAATCGAATTAGTTTTTGTGAAAAAAAAAAGAAAAAAGAAAAACCCCGAAAGAGATGCCGACCAACGGACTTAGACTCACCCTTTCCTCAGAAGCCCTCATTTGACATGTATATGTTGTATGTTCCTGTCACATGACTGACTTCTATCTGTCCTCTGTATTATACATAGTATATATTACCAGTCTTTAATGAATAGATAACGTAATGTACTGAATTCTCTCTTCTTTGTCTAATCGTTTTTCAGAGTTTCATTCAATGATTAGACAATATAAATCTTGACATTATAATAATTTCATGCTCGCAAACTTAAAAAAAAAGGATTATCGTGCATTTTCAGGTATTAAATAAACATTTTCGTTCATAAGATTTTGACTTGGTCTCTGTTTAAAAAAATACTCATGCTTTTATTATTTCAGACATCTTACACAATCACAGCTTACAAGTAATGCTACTATTAGTATGTTTTAGTTTGCCTATCGTCTTACAGCTTGATTGACTGTCTCCGTCTGTTGCCTTTATATATCCTCTTATTTATCCTATATATGGTGACAATCAAGATATGCAGAATGATTGGCCTCATGGGAAGCATTAAAGACTATATATTGAGAAGTATTCTTGTGATTTTATGTTTTGAATGAATTAAAGAAAATGCAGGACTCTTGCGAGGATAGTTAATAACTATATATTGCTAACAGTAAATATCTGAAGGTGGTATTCTGCAAACAGCATTGACGGCTGAAGTTACAGCGCATAATACTGTCAAATTTTGACAATCATAGTGTAGCCAACGACTTGTTGTCCAGGGTTACTTCCATGTCGCTATATGTAACAGAAAAATTACCGAAAGAATTATAAATACAGACAATAAACAATATTATTATTTTTACCTTTGATGTATTGTAATTATCGACTTTTATTAGATAGAAAATGACACTAACCATGAAATAAAACTGCATGTACTAAAAAGGGTGTTATAGTTTTTGACATTAGTGGCGAATACGACAATCAGACAGAAGCCATTCATGATTCCAAGTCGCTTGACATTGCCTCCTATCATGGTGATTAAAAAATTACTGATTGTGAAAGCCACAAGGTACACTAGTAACTAACCTATTACATATAATATTATCATTTATAAAGTCATTATGTGTATACGAAACATTCCTCTAAAAACACCAACTCGTTCAAACAAGTGCTTATTAAAGGAAAAAAGACTAACCGCATTGGAACATAGAACATTAAGTTATACTGTGTCTGAGCTCAGATATAAAAAATCCCAATGTTACTGCAGTGGAAATGAGAGGAAAGAAGACATAGAACGGTAAATTGAAGTGAGAATCGTTAAAATCTGAGTGGTTGAATAAAAAATTACAGAACATAACTCTTGAATACCTCATCTAATTTACTGTATAAGCTCCAAATCAATGCAAGGGGTATAATATCAAGATTAAAGGGCATTTGTATTCGACGTTATTGATAAGTTTAATGGCATCTCATCATTCAGATGACATTTTGATAAAAGATAAATTATATGTTTAGTATTTATACATCTGAACCCGTATAAATTCTTAAACGAGTGTCCTTTGTATTGTATTTGCGACGATTTGGAAGGTGGGCCCGTAAACAGGTAAACCACACCATTTGAGTACCGTTTGTTACTCAATTAACCGTCTTATGTCAGTATCACATATGTCGTACAATCAATATGTATGTAATGTCATTGCATCATTACTTGCTACCATGGTTTATTGTACATGTCCCTGGTGATTTTTGCCCTATAGTTAAGTAAGATGTCTTTCCCTATTTATAGGATTCTGAACAAGCACAGCAAATGAAATGGAATATATATATATATATATATATATATATATATATATATATATATATATGTATATATATATATATATATATATATATATATATATATATATATATATATATATATATATATATATATATATATATATATATATATATATATATATATATATATTCCATTTCATTTGCTGTATATATATATATATATATATATATATATATATATATATATATATATATATATATATATATATATATATATATATATATATATATATGTTGACTCCTCATTGTCTTTTATGTAGTTGGAACTGTTAAAAATATGTAAGACAGAGTAATTGCCAAAACGTATAACGAAATTTCGTTACTACTTCTTTCTGCGGTCCATGATCTTTTTTATTTTCTCTTGTTGTCTGATGTTTCAACAGCCTAATTCATTAACGGCAAAATCTATTAAAAAGAGGATAGCTGACTTACATGTTAAATATGTCTTTGTTCCTGCCCTGCTGATAAAGCAGGTAATAACATAATAATTGTTTGAAAACTATATTATATTGAAGTACTTAAAAACGAATTAAACTCCACCCATACATATGTGAAAAGCCCTACCTCAAAAGACAGCACCTTGCACGATCACCTCATGACCATGTCCGACTTCAAAATTAAAACTAATAAATCTGACCTACCAACCATGTATTGGCTCCCAAAACTACATAAAAGTCCATATGAATCACGTTTCTTATCTAATTCTAGCCACTGCTCTACTACGGTACTATCGAAACATATTACGTCTGCTCTAACTGCTATAAAAGATCATATTATCAAATATTGTGATGTCGCATTTCATAATAGTAACATCAATCACTTTTGGTCAATTAAAAATTCTCATGAAGTTATAGACAAACTTCTTTCACTAAATTTCAAAGCGACTCAAATTTCTATATTTGAATTTTCTACACTTTATACAGCAAGTTGCTGTCTTTTATACAATGGTGTTTTCACAGAGAATCTAAAACTTACATATGTAATTTCAATATCTCCGGATTCTTTTCCAACAAACAATATACTTCATATAAATACTGGACATGCAAGGAATTATGTAAAGCACTAGATTTTCTCACGAATAATATTTTTGTGCAGTTTGATGGCAAGATATATCAACAAATAGTTGGGATTCCTATGGGTACTAACTGCGCGCCTTTGATAGCAGATTTATTTCTTTATTGTTATGAGAGGGATTTTATGGTTTCTATTCGAAAATCAAAACGTTTCGACCTCATTGATAAATTTAATAATACTTGCAGATATCTGGATAACATTTTGGTTATCGACAACCCTGAATTCGAACAATTTATATCAGAGATATATCCACCAGAGCTCAAATTGAATAAAGCTAATACTTGAGATAAATCTACACCTTTCTTAGATTTGAACATCAAAATTATCAACCACCTAATATATACTAATATTTATGATAAACGTGAGGATTTTAGATTTCCTATTGTAAATTTTCCTTACTTGGATGGCGATGTCCCTCGACTCCCATCATATGGTATCTATGTATCTCAATTAGTTCGATTTGTTATAGGCTGCACAGATGTTTTGGACTTTCATAAACGAAATTTACAAATTACTACTAGACTTTTAACTCAGGGTTACAGATATCACAAGCTTAGAAAAACACACGGCAAATTCTTTAAATCTTATTCAGAACTTCTGTCTAAATTTGGAAATATTTCTTTTCAACACTATGTATCCAATGGAATTCCCCATCCTAATTTTTACGGTGATTTCGTATATAAACAAAGGAAAGTAAAAGGCTCCGATAACGTTATTTTATCATGTAATAAAATTGTCAAACGTCTTCTAAATAGACAATATGACATTGACATCATCAAAAAGACTATAGGTCTTGTATTTAACCCCTCTACAGCCTTATGCAGACTTTTACTTGAACGTTGCACGCTGACTAACAGGGCGGTGGAGACAATATGTCCAAACCTCTGTCAAAGGAGACATGGTCCTGAACCTCGTCCTCTCTGACTGTTAGTCGGGACTCCTAAAATCTAGGGTCTTAGATCGCTTTCAGACTGGCAGAGCACGTTTTATCATGTTGATGTCGCATATATTTTTATATCATTATGTGTTTTACAATACCTTACGTTTTTATGTTTTATGGCCTTTCAATATGCAATACCTGTTGACCCTTGTTCTTTACATGGAGGATTATTTATAAATTTTTAAATGTACGGTGGGCCCGTTAACCGGTTAACCACACCATTTGTTTGGCTTTTGTCAAATTAAATGACCATCCTAAGTCGATATCGTAATTGCACTACAATCAAATATTTTTGTAATGTGTTATATGTGCTAGTATAGTATTGATATTCATGTATGGTATAGCTCCATGGTGATTCTGCCACATAACTGAGCCAGTAACTCCCCTTTTTTCTTATAGATGGCCCTATTTGATAATTGCTCGGTATAATAAAATTGTAATGAGAGGAAAATCACTGGATGGAAAATCCAGAGAATATTTCTTGTTATAGATTCAATCTGTTTATTTTAGCAGGCATTTTCACAAAGAATCCTTCCTTTTTTACGTACGGCTTCCTTTATGACTTCATGGTTTATTGTGTATGTATATAAAAGAAATTAGATATGGCTCTTTGTGAAAATGCTTGCTATACAACTTTATGAAAGAAAGGGTATACAGCTGAGCTCTGTATGTTGATTGTTTTATATGTTGATGGTTTATCAACGAAACACCTGGAGAATTTCACATAATAGTATTATTATGTTTGGACAACCATCATGTATTGGAATACAATAGATGTACAGACCTTTCTCAGTACTCTATTACATATGTACAAATCAACATCTTAAATAGATACAATTGCACGCATTTGTAATGTATTTCTAATGAAATATTTCAATGCAGGTATCAATATATCAATGCCTTTTAAACAAAGCAATGCATGGCAATGTATGTCATGCTAAATATAAATATATAGAGATTTAAATAACATACAAACATTGCGCTTCTACGGCTACGGATTAGACAGAGAGACATATCAATATAAAAAAGATGTGTTTATTTAAGAAATAAATAGTGAGATTTTGGAGCAGAGAAAAAGGTTAGTAAACATTCCGTTTTCGAAGAACTAGTAGACAAAATGTACATTATCAGAAAACATCATTATATAAAAGGTATAATTTGCATAGTAATTTGTACATTCACTAACACTTAATCTCCTGATTTGCTGATAACTCTATACATTTTCTATTATCTTCGTTCTTTCCAGAGTCTCTTTACAAACCTGATAGCAATACATATGGATCTTTTATATGGTATCTGAAACTGTAGTTATGGCTCTCAGTTTTTAATATATTTTGTGACGGATTCTAAGATCGCAAATAGTAAATAGTATGAATGTTTAGAGCTTCAGCAAAAATTGGGATAACAAGAATAAATATGTGGAAGAATCAGATTAGATCAGACGTAGGATAAGGTGTCTTAGAAGAGTTATTTTTGCTGAATTGGAATGACCTCTAAAAGTATAGTATGAAAAAAGATATTGATATTTTAAAGATCCCCTACTGCTATGGGTGGGGATATGTTGTAGAGTCAAACTTTTAAAGTATAAGTGCAATTAACTGACATGTCTCTAACAGTTCTTATTTGCAAACAAACGGAAATCAATTGGAGAAAAGCTGATGAAATGTATCCGCTCTCAAGAGCTGTGGTTTGAAATGTTGGTCCCAAGTTTCAATTTTCCTCATGTTAATTGTTCATGAAAAAGAAAAAAAATTGAAGGAATTTAATACAGACATGATAAATAAAGATGCCACAGGCATAATTATATTATAGGGTATATAAAGATAATATTTAATTAAATGAGACAAAGAACAGGAGGTATATAAATGGAATAGAACTGCGTGAAAGACATAAGTGAAATAGATTACTGATTGTTATGACAAACCTGACAAATTTCAAATTGATTATTTGTGGCATATATTTTAGGAATATCTCTTGATTATCATTTGATGTCTGTCTGTGCGACCATGTCATACACAGGCAATGGAAAGAAAGAAACAATCCTCCATTTAATAAATGCATTATTTCAAAGTTTGTTGCAGAAATTTTGTTTAATAAATAACAGCAAATACGGGTATTAATTTGGTGCACCATAAGCGCATTTCTACAACTAATGTCTCTTCAGTGATGCCCAAAGCATAAACTATTGAAATCGAAAGTTGGAAAACAATCTAATTACCAAACTGACCTAGAATTAAAAGCCAAAGAACCTACTGAAGGACAAAGTAAGGCTTTAGGAGACCCTCCCTAGATTTAGAATGATTCACAGACTCTTTTCATAGTAAATTTGATGTATACCTTTCGGAACAGTATAGAAGATGTATACTGTTATATTTTTCCTTTGTTTGGATCCTTTATCTTTTCTGACCGGACTCGGCTTTGAGAACTTATTCTCTTGACTTCATCGCTGGTTCTGGAAGGAGTCCATGAATGCCTTCTTTCTCAAAATGGGTTAATTCGATATTATTTCCTTGGCATATTAACTTTCCACATGGCTTTATGATTTAAATGTAATGCATACAAATGTTGAGATTATAAAGAACATTCGCAGTAGGTAGAGAGTCAAATAGAATTCGGAGATGTATTGGTTTTGAATTACATGCAGTCCTTGAGAAGATATCTGGCAATTCAGAGAATTAACGTTCATTTTTAAACATTCTATTGTTATGAACATTTCGTTTACCTTATTCTTTATAAATGGACATGTATTTGAGGATACAGTATTAATGATGTGCTATGTGTACCAATGTCCGTATTTGTAATGTAAAATACAAAAAAAAAAAAAAATTTAGCGTGTGTCACATTGGCTTAAGCTCATAGTCCTCTGGGAATCAAAGGTGAGGCAAAGTGAAATGATTTAACACTGAATGTATGAGATGAAACCGATATAAAATTTACATGAATAAATTTTCCATACATATAATTATTATCGTAACTGGGTCGCTTTCTTTTGGGGACTGTCTATTCCCAAGGTACCATAAGCCCAGTTATCATTTCTACTATACTGACCCAAAATATATACTTCAATTTACTATTTTAAATGTTAAATTATAATAAAACTAATGTGTCTTTCTCTCATACATAGATCTGTCCTTGGCTGGGGTCTTTGGCTCTTATGTTTAGGACAAATTGATAAGAAGTTTACTCATTATATAATTTGTATGTCCACAGATTCGGCCTTGAACATCACAAAAGAGACATAAGTGTACTAAAATTAATACATGTATGTATTCTCTTTATATTCATTGCGTAAAAGTGAAAGAGCTCTTAAATATTAAGACAGGGATGTAATATCACTTAAAAGAATTCTATCATTAGAAGCTTTTGGTGTTTTACGTCGCTTTCAACAATTTTTCTGATATATCGCCACTTGGAAGCAGTAGGTAACCATTCTCTTACAAACAGTGGTACAATCAAGGAATCGAAATCGGATCGCTTGCGCTGCCAGCAAAGCGCCCAACAACTAAAACAAGAGCAACGTCTAACTTTCTATATCGGAGATTTTCGATTATTGAGAATTGAATCGGATTCAGCATATTATCCGAATCAGCATATTTTCTGTGATCAACAATCAATCATCGGCGATAATTATTTCATCACTGTGCATAATAAAATTTGACCTAGATATGATGTATCTTTATACAACAGAGAAAACTGAAGACATCTTACAAAGCTGTATGACAAAAATTACCAAGGACATGCACACAAAACATGATCATAATATAATATACACTGAAAAACAACATTACAAAAATATTCGATTGTGCTGCGGTTACGGTACCGACTTAGGACGGTCAACTAAAGTAACAAACGTCATTCAATTGGTGTGGTAAACCGGTTTATGAGCTTCTACCTTCCCACTGACCGCACAATCAACGGACAAACATTTGAAAATTTATAAATAATCCTCCATATAAAGAACAAGGATCAACAGGTTTCTCAAGAGAGCTCATGAAAATTTTCATAATCAAATATATGTAAGGCGACATCAGCATAAGTTAACCATACTCTGCCCGTATGTAAGCCTAGCTCAGATCCTTGATCAATAGGAGTCCCGATTAACAGTCAGAGGGGACGAGGATCAGGACCTTGTCTCCTCTGAAATGGTTTGGAGAAGGCCCGTCATAGAGTCCCTGTTAGTCAGTGTGCAACGCTCAAGCAAAATCTGCATTGGGTTGTAGAGGGACCCAATACAAGAATTATGGTCTTAGCGATGATCTCGGGGTCATACAGTCCATGTCGAAGGCGGTTAATAATTCTAGAACCCGCAGATAGGAAATTATCGGAACAGTTGACACTTCTTAGTTTGTACACTAGATCACCATAGAAATTGGGATGGGATATTCTGCAGGATACGTGTTGTTGAAAAGTCACATTTCCAAATTTAGATAAGATGTCTGAATAAGATTTGTAAAGTTTATGATATCTATAACCTTGAGTAAGAAGTTTAAAAGTAATCTGAGAATTTTTTTTCGTGAAAATCAAAAACATTAGTGCAGGCTCTAGAAGTTTTTCGAAAAAAACATCAATTCAATATCTTTATCCATTCGTGAGATAATGAGCTGAAACTACATATTTTAAGAAATTTTCAAAGTCCAAAAGGGATAACTCTCACAAAAATAACTGAACCATTTCTAAATTGTACCTTATTAACTTGAACTAGATGTCCTTGAGATCTATCTGTATACCATATATAAATTCAATATATCTAGTCGTTTCTGAGAAAATGAAGAAAACTTTTAATTGTAAGAAATTTTCTTAGTCCAAGGAGAATAACTCCGACAAAAACGTTTGAATCATAACCATATTTTAACTTGACCTAAATATCCTGTATATGTATCAGTATATCGAATATAAATTCAATATATATATATTTTTTTTGGTTCCAGAGATAATAAGTGGAAACTTTTAATTTTAAGAAATTTCCTAATTCCAAGGGAATAAATCTAACAAAAATTATTGAACCATAACCAAATTTGAATTTGATAGAAATATCCTTTAGATGTATAAATATAAAAAATATAAATTCAATGTCTTTATTGGTTCCAGAGATAGTATGTGGAAACTGCTATTTTTAAGAAATTTCCTAATTCCAAGAGGGATAACTTTCACAAAAATTATTGAAGCATAACCATAATTGAAGTTGACCTAAATATCCTTTAGATGTATCAGTATATCAAATATAAATTCAATATCTTTATTGGTTCTAGATATAATGTGCGGAAACTGCTAATTTGAAGAAATTTCCTAAGTCCAAGGGGAATAACTGTGACAAGAATTATTGAACCATTACCAAATTTAAACTTGACCTAGATATCGTTGAGATGTATCTGTATGCCAAATATCAATTCAATATGTTCATTGCTTTAAGATATAATGAGCGGAAACTGTAAATGGACCGACCGACTTAGAACAGCAAAACAGTATGCCCTTCTTTAAATGAGCCTTAAAAATGCCTGCTCCATTCCATATAATGACGGGAGTAAATAAACAAATTTTATAATAAATATTAGAATATATATACGTTCTAAGTTTTTGCACCAGATGCGCATTTCAAGAAATAATGTCTCCTCAGTGATGCTCGTGTTCGAATGATTGGAATTGTAATGATATATAAATATTGGAAGACCAGAGTTAAAACCAAAGTAGCCGAAAAGTGAGCAAAAACATAAATCTAAGGTTAGAGCTATGCATGAAGGATATACTCCTTAGTTTTATAGTGATTTTGAATTTCATGACTGAAATATATTTCACATCAGTACAAAAGCACTGAAAACTAGATTTATGATGCCCTCGGGAAGTATCAGTCCACAAGCTGTGACACATGCACGTGATTATATTAAATATTAGAACATATACGAAATTATGTTGTGTTCCAGATGCGCATTTCGACAACTTGTGTCTCTTCAGTGATACTCATGGCCGAATGATTGAATTCAAATAATATATAAATATTTGAAGAGCAGAGTTAAAACCAAAATATGATATATAAATGTATATTTTTTATTTCAGATATATACGTGAAGATATACCTTGATCATCTATTGGAGCAATGGGCTTTTTCAAAGATGTATTGTTAGCTTTGACCCACATGTGTATTGCTAGCCAATATTTGGAGGATGTTCACTGTTATAAAGGTATAAATCATTGATTACATATATCATTTTATGCTTTATATATGACCTTATAAAATGCTATGGTTTCCCTGCGAGGCATTCTTGTGAACATTAAAGATTTTGTAATTTTTGCTAGATCTAATTTTTTTCTGAGAAGTCTCATATTTCATCATAACAGCATTTTTATTCCTAAACGAGTTGAATGCGAAAATATGCATTTTCGGTTTCAATTGTTTATTAATTTTTAAATGTACCTCCTTTGAGTGTTCTGCTGTTACGGTGAGTGCGAAGGTGGGCACGTAAACCGGTTAACCACACCATAACGGAGCCAGTAACTCCTCTTTTTTCTTGTAAATCTGGAATACTCCTTTTTCAATAGTCACAGAAACATATTATGATCCTTGACGTCATACAAAAATGGCGATAGCATTTAAAGATAACTAATTTAAAAATGTGTGCGCATTTAAAGTAAAACATTCTATTCTGAAACAATGTTATTAAACTTTTGTTCTAAATTCATTATACTTATCATAGGCCATTTCAAGATTACTGCGGAATCATCCCCGTTCCCACAAAATGACCACAGTAAATATCAATTCTCATTTTCTATAACCAGTACGTGAAACCATTATTATTTGCCACTTAGAAGTTAACAAAAACAACTAAAGAAACAACAAACAACTCCCCCCCCCCCAAAAAAAAATCCAAAAAAAAAAAACAAAAAAAAAAAACCAAACAAACAAACAAACAAAAAAACATAACGAAACAAACGTTATTTGCGTAATTTTGTTGAAACCGGCTTATTTTTAGTGGAAAGAACAAAACTCGTAAAGAGAACTTGAGAAAGATTTCAATGTATTTTCTTAGAAATCTCTCTGCTACAGGTATATACAGCGTCCAGTTTTATATAAAATAGATGTTGAAAAATGAGGATATCCATGAAAATTATTTAACAATATTTAGTTTCTAATTTCTCTTGTATACATCGTTTATTGACAAAGTTAAACTTCTTAGATTTACGCTCTCATGTTACAGGTTATGCTCTTGCGTGTCAGCGATTTTCGACTTCTGATAGTTCTTAGACGCTGATTAAATCTAAAGTTGTAAAACTACATCGTAATCTACGCAACTTTTTACTTATCATTTCCAGAATATTACAAAACTATTTTAAATGAAAATTTTAGTTTGAAAACATGTTTTTCATTTTTAAAGTGAGAAATTTCAGATTTTTAAAAAGGATCTTACTTGTGTAACTTTCATGTCAATTGCTGATATGAACACAATATTAGAAACAGATAAAGAGAATGGTTAACTAATTCGAATTTTTAATGTATTATTTGCCCTCTATTTATTACAGATGACCAACGATATCAAGAATTGTTCTCATATGCCGCGATTACATACTAGAGCAGAGCTCATAGAATTTGCCTAGCTTATAATAACTTTGCACAACGCAGTTGTCATGTAAGATTAATTAAGGGTTTGCTGCTAACCTACCGGGCCATCCTCACTCTTCAAGGTATCTTCCATTTCATTATTTTGACTCTTTCTGATACCTGACAAGCAAAATCGACAAATTCTACATATTAAAATAAATCAACAAGGTATCCTATAGACTATTGGCAGATAAATACTAGCGAGAAAAGAAAGATTAAATTATATTTAATCTAAATGTTTCTCGTATATTTACAGGATTCCCTACATTTTATTCTCTTATTTGGGCATTCATTCCAGATGTGTATTTGACTAACAAACCAGTAAAATCTTCAACTTCCGGACACTTCAGTGTTTCAGGTATCTATGTTGGTGTCTCTTCTGGGCAGTCTGTATTTCATTTATTCACCATAGTGCTTATCCCGGGAACCTCTGTATTTCGTATGTTCACCTTGACGCTTCTCCTTGTCACCTCTCTAATTCAGGTGTCAACTGTGGTGTTTCTCCCGGGCATCTCAGTATTTAAGATGTCGACTGTGGTGCTTCTTCCATGCACAACTGAATGCCCCCCCCCCTTGGTGCTGTGTTTGGGTCTTGCATCATTTAGAACCATATGCTATCGTATATTATGTTCTGAACTACAGAAAAACTTCCCGTTCATAATTGAAGTTTTACCGGTTTGTTACGCTCTCGCTATGAAAGGACTTTGATAAGGGTTAAAGACCCATTTCTCTCTTGATTTATAACATTATTTTATATCCTTCACCGATTCACTTGCATTTCCGCAAAAAATGGCAAGCATTTTGCAAACCACATGAAGATAAATATCATCTTATTAAATATTTTGTGGTATTACAGTGAATATGAAATTGTAAAACATTGTACAGGGCATTCGGTCCGGTAAACTAGGACAATTCACCAGACCGAAGAAACTTTTACCAGACCGAAAATAAAATGTACAGTTTTGGAATGATGGTCACAAAAATCATACAACGACTGCTCACTTTAAGTTTTATTGGTTTATTGCGAATCTCTTGCAAGTAAAACACATCTCTCCAGTTTTCTCCTTCAACAAAATCCAGTCTTTCCGAAAACTATTTCACATCACTAGTCCAGCCCAAACTTTTACTAGCTAAAGGAAAATTCTACTAGCCTAGACAAAAGTCTTTAATCTTGATAAATTTTAATTTCATAAGTCATTGTTGTACACGAAGTCATAATCATTATTACACTTGTCATTGCACTAAACTTTGTGTATTGAAAAACATCTTGTTGACGAGGACGTATCTGCAGTTTGCAAGGCTGAAACGATACACTACCCTCATGATATGATACTTATGATAGGGCATTAGCGGTACGATGATTTTAGTGTAACCAATGCTTCTTAGATTTAAAGAAAACCTGTAATTAATGGATCGCCAGAACCAACTTTATGCATGCCCATTAAGTAATTTCATTTAAACGTCATTGGGATATGTACACTAAACTTCTTTACATCTTGGCACATCCATCATTTTGTATAAGATAAAGGTATACATATTATATGCATTCATATATTACATTGTATATGCATTCATGAATGCATTCACGAATAGAAATAGAAATTTGTATAATAGTAGGCCTAAATCACAACCCATTTTCTATTCTTAATTCCATTACCGATTTGAGTGCAAGATTTCTGGTAAATCATTTTCTTGGTCATTAGATAGATACATTAAAGATAATTTATCTGACTATATTGTAGAGAAAGTTTACAATAATATGTTTTGATTTCCATTTTTAAAGTTTTATATACGTTTTTGAGAGATCGTTTTTCTTTTTGTATTCAGAATTTCCTCTGATAAATTAATCCGCAATAATTATGTAAAATTATTCAATAAATACAGCTTTAAACTAAATTAAAATGTTTCAGATAAAATATGATATGCCATTACTGACGAAGTGTTTAAGAAATCAAAGACATTCGCTTATCTAAAACTGTAGGCCTACTTGATGGAGATAAAGCAGATTATTAAACAGTAGAGATTATAAAACGAAATTCTTGCCAGTCGTTCTTACGGCTGAATCGAAATTAATTCAGACAAATGTATCAAACAACTAATTAAAAAAAATATCGAGTTGAATCGAAATTGCGATGAATCGTTTCAATCCTACTGGCAATCAATCATCTTTTGATCTGAATTTCTTTTACTGAGACATTGATACTTTTACTAGCCAATCGCGCTATTTTAAAAGCAAATTTCACTAGCCCGAGGGAATTTTATAAGCCTCGCACGTCGGGCTAGTGAGTTTTCGGAAAGACATCATTGTCAACATCTTTTCCCCATACATATGAAAGGGCCTTTAAACCTCCTGTTTCTCTTTTGTTTTTGTTCATCTTCACCGGACAATCGGTCCGGAAATCTAAGGTTATTAACGGGACCGACAGCATTTTTACCGGACTTGTCCGTCGGTCCGTCATTTCATATTCACTGGTATTATATTTCTGATCTTTGATTTTCCAAAACATCAACATGTTTATTTGATATTATTAGAGCATTCATATTCTTCTAACCTGTAATGTATTGAAATTTCAATGTTGAGTGTATTCTTATAATTCAGTTAAAAATGCAATTAGATGTATAAGACATGCATGTAACACAAAACCGTTATTAAATGTTGAATTTAGTCGTCAAAACCGTTAATTGAATGCTTTGTCTATTAGTTGATGTTTTACATCGCTTTTTAGACTTTTGTTCAATTCGCAACATACAAGCAGGCGATATCAACCTCTAAGATATAAAGGAGCACATTTGGAATCAAGTTCGCTCTGCTTGCACCGCAAACGAAGAGCTTAACTACTTCACCAAGATTGCTTGTAACCAAACAAGTATAGAAAATCATGGAAAGATATGATCGATGGTGTATAGTGAACAATGATTTAGATAGTATACTGACAAGATCGTATGGAAATGCCAGGGTCTACATAACAGAAGTCATTGATAGACATTCAGAGCATGCAGATATACCTAACATTTGTGATCATTTTGTATCTGTCTTATTGATTTATTGTAGGCTAGCACCAACGGATTGATAATGTTCGATGGAAATACTACAATATACACACCAAAACAAATACATCAAACAACGTTTACCTTCCCTTTCATCTCTGTTTACTGGACAGATCTTTATCCAGGTGTGGACGGTTCTGCATTCTACTATGCGGATTACACAACAGGAGATTCCAACCTAGTCAGAGTGTCAACAGAAGTACGTAATTTCACTGGAAGAACTTCATTTAATGCAACGTGGATGTTCGTGGCAACGTGGCATAACAACACGTACTGTTGCTGCAATACATGTTTTGATCAGGTATCTTACTAAACATAACTCTTTATTATAATCTGAAGGATATTTAATGTCTCAGTGACCCATCTGATCTTAATCTATTGTTATCCTTATGGAGAATCTAGACAATTAATCGCTATTACTCAAAAAGTCTGCGTGGCTGTCACAGTGGTAGTCATAAGGGATTTTTCACACAAATTGGTTTGATAACATTTCACTAAAGCTCCTAGAGATATATAATAAACACTACCATATGTCTGTTTTTCAGGAAGAGTCGGCAAAATATTAATTTGTGATCAAAGTATATAATGACCAATGATTTGTTCAATGTTTCTCACCACATCCGCATTAGTGAGACACTCAAAAAATAATAGAATAGGATACAAGTTAAAATACATTAATATATATCTATACCAAATCGACATTTTTCCTTGGACTGGATTGTTAGTTTAGTTTACAAAGTTTCCAGATATCTTACAGGGGCATATGGTAATTCAAAGATTTCTTTACTTGATATAAATGTTAACCAATAGTCCGATAAACAAAACATAGATATATAGCTGGTATTGGTATTTTCTGTTTTGTTTTTGTTTGTTTGCATTATACATTTAGATTCAGAGACTAACAATACAAGCTGTATTAGTGACAGATGGAGTTGATACCTACACTCTCTTGAATTATATTGATGTCAGTGTCTCGAGCAGTTTTAAAAAAGCGGCCATAGGGTGGAGAAATAAAGAAACATCATGCCAACATCCTGTGTCGTTCACAGATAATGTTTACACCATGTCCTCACAACCTGGAAACACAGAACCTCAAAGTAGCATTTGTCTATTTTGTATAATCATTTTGTTGATGATATTTTATTCGATCGTTTACTTACAAGATTATAGATATTGATGTTACATAAAAAGCTTTAGACATTGATAATAACCTAAGCAAAAATAGAGCAAATGTATGCAAATAAGTCTCATACATATTTTGATCATTACAGAACAGTAATGATCAAAGGAAAGATATGATATACTTAATGACTTACTGCATATCAGTTCGAGGTAGGTAAGGATGACTGCCACATCATTGCCCTTAGCAATAAATCAGGTCACTTTACTTTTCTCTCCTTATCAGTATGGTAAATTTGCCATCATGAGATAAGGGTGGTCAAGTGGGTGGAAGTCGCCTTTACCTAACGTAATATGTATAGAGTGAGAAACTTCTTATCAATATCAGACAAATAGCCTTACAGAAATGTCCTGTAATTACATCATTGCGGTCTAAAGTTTACATTCTTTATATAATATATTATAAAGTCAATGGGGAGGAACTCGTTATGATCTGATATCGAACATATTATGAATTGAATCACAATGTCACAATAAAGAGAACTGTAAAGATGGGGATTAACAAATCAGACGACAGATTTTATAGAAGTAAAGGCAAAAAATAATACTTCTATACCACTCCTTCTCAATTTCTTCTACTTCCTTGATCAACTTGGATAGATAACTAACCTTATTGAAATAGGGTGGAGAAATAAAGAAACATCATGCCAACATCCTGTGTCGTTTACAGATTATTGAAATGATCATTTCATTACAACCTTATCTTACTGTGTTATAATGTACCTTGAATTTTATTTCTCACTTTCTCTGGCTAGGTACTGGATACCTTTTCTACGTACTAACAGGAGGTAATGTATACTATTCATTCTGTTTACTTTTTAAAATTATAAAATTTGGGATCAATAATTACATAGAATACGAAATTTGTAAGTGTATTGTCGCTCTGGCAGCCACATCAAATATACCACAAATGGTTGGGTATTCATGTATACTTGGAAATCAGAGGTAAGATCAGGTGCCACAGTATAGGTAACTTCTCCTGTTTGTCTATATATATATATATATATATATATATATATATATATCAGGGGCGGATGCAGGAATTGTAGTTAGGGGGGGCGTGATTATCAACAAAAGCCCGAGGGGTCGGGGGGCCGCGTAGGCCCCCAGCGGGTCCGGGGCAGAGCCCCGGTAGGGGGTTCAGGGGGGCGAAGCCCCCCGACGGAAAATGGTTTTAAGAGTTTTAAAACCCCCAAAACCCTTTCAGAAATTAACCCTTTTTGTGGTTAGCGCGAAGACTCTATACAACGTTTTATGCATATTTTATAACATATATCTAAGTTATTTCAAAATTTTGAAATGTGTGTTAATTGAGTTATTGAATGATTGACTTTCGTTGTAATTACGGGTCTATAAACCAGGTTAGCTACACCAGTTGAACCCTAGGTGCCGTTCCATATAATCATCCGAAATAGTAAAAGACAATTTTGTAACGTGTTTGTATCCCAATTTTCATTTCAGTTTTTCAGTTTCCTCTGTATAACCAGCTATTCGTAAAATACTAGTACTACCTGTGACTGTAATATCGCTCAGTAAGCTTCTTTGTACACACATTTTCTGTAAATTCTGCACGAGTCCCTTGACATTTTAAGATACAGAGAACGAATAAGGTGATTTCTACATAGCTTAACTTTAATTGCGGGAACCTTGTACTTTAGAAACTAAACGAAATAGACATATCACTAAAAATTTCAGACAGTACGTTCACCGAGAAGAGTTCATTCCGTCATCAATATGCTAAGCTTCGCTAAAACATTAAAAGTTTAGACTAAAGGCTGATATGTAAACAATCTACCGTGTCCGCGTAGGCTATGCATGCATGCATGTTATTGCATATATTGTAACTGTATGGTTATAAGTTTTACAATCCTACGTACCTTCTTGTTGGGTTGAAAAAAAGGTCCAATCGACCCTGCATTTTTCTACGCTTCGTTTGAAGTTGTGATGTCATTGTTGTGGATAATTACATATTAAGCCCGCGCCCGCTTACACAGCCACCGGGTACCAGGAAATGCTATGTAAATACTAAAATAGTATTCGATATGAAAGATCCGGAGAGGTTTAGATGACACACAGAATCTTTCTCTCTTTTCACCCTCCCTCTTTCTCTTTTCTTCTCTCTCTCTCTCTTTTTTTTTAGGTTTAGGGGGGGCGTGCGCCCCCCACGCCCCCCTCTAAATCCGCCAATGTATATATATATATATATATATATATATATATATATATATATATATATATATATATATATATATATATATATATATATATATATATATATATATATATATATATATATATATATATATATATATATATATATATATATATATATATATATATCCACCGTCGTCACCTATAACATTGTGACATTGCATCAGAATCTGTAGTAGTTTACATACTTTAGTTCAAAACGGATCACATCATCAAGATGAGACAGCATTGTTAGTATAGTTCAGGAGCAGATATAATATTTCATACAATATAGAAAATATTCTGTAAGAATTATTGCAGTACTATTGCAACGGATGTTGCATACAAGCAGGTAACATTTACTCCCCCGGGCACTTGGCGTTGCATCATTTTAATTGGGGTTTTCATTTGTCTGAATATGACATTGTTCACGATATAGTCCTTTTAAGCCATGGTTACGGTTATATATATAGGGTTCGATATGGTTAACCCTTCTGTGTTTTTAAGCTATGGTCCTAGAGATGCGGAAAACCCTTGCGTACTTCTTCGTTGATTACTTAACAAACGGACAGGCATTCCGTGATTTGTCAAACTTTAACAATTGTCCAGTTCTGAAGGGGACATACATGTAACTATGAAAATGTATTATGGTGTTCTTGCAATAATGATTCGCAGAACATATCTGCTTAATTAAAATTACGATATAGACGTTTTACTAGTTGAACATAATGTTAGGAACCTTATGACAGACATGCATTTTTGGTGGGGAATATCAATATGATATAAATGCAAGCATTGTGACGTCACAGTAAAATGACGTAGTTTTGTACGAAAATTTATAACATCAATTGGCAAAAACTCTATTTTTGGTTACCAGTATGAAGTGATTTATCATTTATATGGCCCAAATGAAATCGTCACTTTTCTTACATAACACGCCTTAAATACGAAAAAAAAAAAAAAATCTAAAGTTATCCTCTTAGTTGATATGCGATAAATAAATCAATAATATATCTGAAATTCATATCCAATGTTTAAGTAATTACATTTAGAATTTAATCTTAAATTATTTAAGAATTCTTTTTATAAATTTCAAGATGCAGATTGTGAATGGATGACCGATCAATGCGTTTCTTCACCATGCAAAAATACAGCGATCTGTAAAGATGGCAATAACAACTACACCTGCGTGTGTGCAGATGGTTTTACCGGGAAAAATTGTGAAATCGACATCGACGATTGTGCATACAACTCGTGCAATGACTCAGCAGCTTGCAGTGATGGAGTAAACAACTACACCTGCGTATGTGAAGAAGGTTTTACTGGAAGACATTGCGAAATCGACATAGACGATTGTGCGAGTCAGCCATGCAACAACTCAGCTACTTGTCTTGATGTCGTCAACAACTACACCTGCGTATGTGAGGAAGGTTTTACTGGAAGACACTGCGAAATCGACATAGACAATTGTGCAAGCCAGCCATGCAACAACTCAGCAACTTGTCTTGATGATATCAGAAATTATACATGTGTATGCGAAAAAGGTTTTACTGGAAGACAGTGTGAAATTAACATTGACGATTGTGCAATTAACCCTTGTATCAACTCTGCTATTTGTCTCGATGACATAAATAAATTTATATGCGTATGTGAGGAAGGTTTTACTGGAAGACATTGCGAAATTGACATAGGCGAATGTGCGATTCAACCATGCAACAACTCAGCTACTTGTCTTGATGGCGTCAACAACTACACCTGCGTATGTGAGGAAGGTTTTACTGGAAGACATTGTGAAATTGACATAAACGATTGTGCGAGTCAGCCATGCAACAACTCAGCTACTTGTCTTGATGGCGTCAACAACTACACCTGCGTATGTGAGGAAGGTTTTACTGGAAGACATTGCGAAATCGACATAGACGATTGTGCGAGTCAGCCATGCAACAACTCAGCAACTTGTCTTGATGGCGTCAACAACTACACCTGCGTATGTGAGGAAGGTTTTACTGGAAGACATTGCGAAATCGACATAGACGATTGCGCGAGTCGGCCATGCAACAACTCAGCTACTTGTCTTGACGGCGTCAACAACTACACCTGCGTATGTGAGGAAGGTTTTACTGGAAGACATTGCGAAATCGACATAGACGATTGTGCGAGTCAGCCATGCAACAACTCAGCAAATTGTCATAATGGCGTTAACAACTCTTTGTGCCTTTGTGCCGAAGGTTTTCAGGGAAGAGTTTGCCAGGTTTCAGATGGTTTAGTATTTTTCTTAACTTTCATTCACCGTATAAGTAAAATCAATAGCTAACGCACTACATCATTTACCTTCCTCAGTCTCTAAATTTAAGTACTAAGTAAACACTATACAACAAACCGTTAGATATATATAACCATCTTCAAAGCTTTATAACAAAGGGTGTCTATACATTATTCTTAATGAATGTCAGATATTCATCTTATATATGTAGCCGGTTGTTACATCTCACTGGATCAAATTCTAGGATGAGGGTTCGATCCCGATTTGGCACGTAATTTCTCCCATGCTTTATCATCTTCTCCTTTCCTGTCTGCCATTCGTATGAGACTTTATAAGCCGTGAACTTATGTCACCTTTGGCTTTGTCACGAAGAAGATATCTAACTGCGGGTGCCTCGTTAGCATAGGACTGAATTATAAAGTGAAATTATGAATGCACCAACTAGGTGCCGCCATCATATAAATACAATAATCTTGTAGTGGTGTCAAAGAATGACAGATACCTAGATATCTGCATAACATGTTTTTCATTTTTGTTTTCTATTTCAGATTTTCCGAAGAGGAAATTAACACAGATCTATTGATTTCAGATGATTGTTAGATGTACTTTGTACATGTGATATTTCCGTTTAATATTTTCTTCGCTACTAAACTCTGTGTTCTCACTAATCAAAATATCGAACAATTTTGCCTATAAAATTGAATTATTGATTTCAATATAAAGAGTATATAGTAAATCAGTTAAAGAAATCTATTCAAGATACACAATCTGATAAAACATTTTCATTGATGATTTTATTTTAGAATAAATATAGAACATATATACCTTTTAATTTTGTGCATCATATGCGCATTTCGACAACTGATGTCTCTTCAGTGATGCTCGTGGCCAAATGATATTAATGTATAGTGCCATTTTGTAATAATCAATGATTAAATTTTCTTTTTACATAAAAACTATCGGAGACTGGCAGATGGAAAAGAAGGAGCTTCGAGAATCAATTTCATATCATGTCTGCAGTTCACTGCATCCTAAGGTATTCTATAACCTAACGTATAGTCATTATTTATTTTTTGTACCAAATACCCATTTTGACAATAAATGTCTCTTTGATGCTCATGGCAACGAAATTGGAAGATCAAAAATGTTGATAATTAATTACCTAGTCGACCTCATAGAAAGAGCAATAGAAGAAAAGGACATCATTACTATACGTACACTTATTTTCACAGAATTCAGTTTATGGGCATGAACGCTGTCCTTTTTATATATATGCTGGCTAAATTATGATTATGTTTATAGAGATTTAAAAAGAAAAAAGAAAAGTTGCGATTGACTATATACAAACAAGAGGCCCAGGTGGGCCTATATCGCTCACCTGAGTACCTAGATGATCAGTCATGCAGGAAGGAAGAATTCATTTATTTTTGCATAACACACATGTTGAAATTATGTCAAATTTTATTGCAGACTAGAATAAAAAACATCACTTTTTTGCACATACATTCAGGTGATTTTGATATTAAGCATTTGCTTTGTCTCTGCAAGATGTGATTTGGGGCAACAAGTGAGTCACTTTCTTTAGGTGGGGCCTTTTGTTGATTGATTTCAAGTCTGGGTCATATACAACAATTGTTTCAAATATTGTCCAGATCCAACTTAAAATGGCCTAATTTCCTATGTTGAGTATTATGAACATCTAAAAACTTATTTAGATGTGTAAAGAAATGAAAAAAAAATTTGATCACAGCTGGATTTGAACCGCTACTCTCCATATTTTAATTACCAAGTGGTATATGTACCATTATAAGACAATGTATAGAATTGATAGAGGACCTATACTACTTCATGTATACCCGGTTTCAATAAAATCTGTCATGTGGTATAACAGCAGACGTTAAAAATGTGAAGAATTGTCTCTATACACCCTCATTTGGAAGTCTTAAAAAATTCATAGAAAATCCAAAAATTGAGATATTGATAAATTCTTTCAAAGTAAAATTTCTTAGCATAATTATGATCACAATAGTCCATAAGAAATCATCATTATCAATTAACTAGGAAATATTACGCTTTTCTGCATTGAAATCACCAAGTCCAAACAAACGTCGAAAAAAAAAATTCTAAAATTTGATTTTGGAAGGTAACCAAAAAGACAATACGTCTTCACTCGTCCCTCTAGATCATTTCTATACATTCTATTTGTATCTGTATACAGCCAGTATGAAGAAGAATATTGTCAAAGGAGGGTACACTTTTGTTACCTACGTTTGACTATGGTGGACAAAAACAATAAAATTCGAAGGGGATCATAAGCGATTTATTTCTACCAAGATCTATTAAAATTCTTGGAACAGTTTTGCGGAAAATTTGAAAATGTGAAAAATGGCCACCCCCCCCCCCCCTTTTTTTGGAAGTCTTTAAAAATTCATAAAAAACCCAAAACTTGAGATATTGACAAAATTCTTTCACATTACTATTCCTTAATATAATTATGATCATATGGTCATTAAGGAATCATCAATATCAATTAACTGAAAAAGACTTTTCTGCACTGAAATTACTAAGTCCAGAAACAAAAAAGCGTAAATTTCTATTACACGGATCTTAACCCTGAACACAATTTTCAATAACCCATCTTTATAGATTGTTGAAATGCAATTAGTTTCCCAATTTATGCACTGGTTCTGGAGGAGAAGATTGTTGAAGAGGGGTGCCGTTTTGGGCACTTTTGGTCCCGCCCTGGATCCGCCCCAGAGCGAATCTGGATTTCGAACACATTTTTAGTAGGGGACCTTGAGTACATCATATATACAAAGTTTGATCCAAATCTGCAAAGCAGTTACAGAGAAAAAGTCGAAAATATAAAAAAGTTCACGGCGGACGACGACGACGGATGACGGACGGCACACTATGACTATAGATCACTTGAGCCTTTGGCTCAGGTGAGCTACAAATCAGTAAAACTGATGGATGACCCAAGAAGCACAGCAACAGTGAAGGAAATGAATGACTCAATTGATAGAAAATCATTGTATTAATTGATGACGATTTCAAATCTCAATGTATCATATGGATATCCATTTGAGTCAATTGTAGAACAACAAGTGATCATAGTATCTTAAACTAAAATGAATAAGTTTGACCTTGATTAGTTATGAAATGAAATATTTTTCTCGTGACCTTGACCTTTCAAAAATGAAATTGACTGACCTTTGTCCAAAAGCCCTTAACCTAAATAACATTTTTGGTGAAGTATGGTGTAATTCTGAAGAAAGGTGTAGGAGATATAAGTACTTCATTTTATTTTAAGTCATAGTTAATAAGTGACCTTGACTTGTCAGAAATGACCTTGAGTGACCTTTGTCCAAAAGCCCTTAACTTAAATAATATTGTGGTATAGTAAAATCAAATTCTGATGAAAGATGTAGGAGATATAAATACTTCATGGTACTTTAAGTCATAGTTATTAAGTGACCTTGACCTTTCACAAATGACCTTGAGTGACATTTGGCCTAAAGTCCTTAACCTAATTCAGATTTTGGTGAAGTATGATCAAATTCTGATGAAAGGTGTAGATATAAGTACTTCATGTAATTTCAAGTCATAGTTAATAAGTGATTTTAACCTTTCTGAAATGACCTTGAGTGACCTTTGCCCAAGGCCCTCAACCTATATAATATTTTGGTGAATTATGATCAAATTCTGAAGAAAGGTATAGGAGATAAGAGATCGGACGGACGGACGGACAGACACACGGACACGACAACGACTATAAGAATTCAGATGACGTCACAAAAATATTTGATTATAATATAATTGCGGAAGGAACCGAGGTGTGTTTAGTCGCTTTACTGGTCAACTTTCAACACCTGGTAAAAGTTGTACACGAATTGTATGCATAAGGTATATACTGTTTAGAATTCACAAAGCTTTGTTACACTGGATTTTGAAATACATATCAGTCAGTCTGTCAGACTGAAGCACTTAATGCTGTGCTAATAATATCCTCGGGAACTGATGGGTCATCGATAACGGAGGCGACCCCATTGTAATGATAACTGTAAATTGATATTTGTGCACAGGTGTGAATTTCGACGATTTAAGGGCATAAAAAGCATAGGGAATATATCAACACTCGTACAGCCGAGGAGATAATAAATTTCTACCAGCATATCAACATTTCCACACTTCAGCATATTTATCCTTACACAGTTTATGATGTTTACAGATTTGTAAGTAAACCAGACTTAGAGAGGGAATATCCATGAAGAATGATTCTTCGCCACACCTATCAGTTCTATCCTGACCTGACGATAAATGCATCAAATTCAAGGTTCAATATAGATCTAGAGGTTGGTATCCGACACTACATATGTTCTCTATACATGATAAGTTTGATACGTCGAGGTTTGTTGATTTGACATCCTTCATTATACTTTATTTCTGAGCTATCTTTATACTTTTTTAATCCGGCAAGATCAACAATGTTTTGAACGAATAGAAATAATACTTATATAATGACTATATAACACAATAATAACTATATTTAGAGTGGTTAGGTTTGCAGTATTTACGATGGTGGCAGTTAGCAGATCAGAAGATACGATACTTAATTATTTTCTTGGTATATGATTTCACCTTTGATTTTGAGTGATCTATAAATGCACATCATTGCATATTATTGCGACTGTAACAGTTAACTTAGCGCGAGAGCATCAGTTTAGTTAACATTCTTTACCTAATAAAACTTATAACTCTGGCAAAGTCACCCAGCCGATCATTGATTGATCAGCACTTAAGATCAGTCTGAGATGAAGCCTTATGTGGAGTGTTTAAATCCTCCATGGCGTCTTAGCTTTAAAGATCAGATTTTAATGAGATAGTAAAGTAAAACTTTTATAGTATTGGTAAGTAAATTTATCTTTACAGAAGCATTGAACTTGCTGTGGCAACACATTACCACCTCGACGGGACCCCACATATTGCCATGGTTATAATATAAGACACACAACCACATCTGTAGGATCACACATCTCGACATAGTTATAACATCTGGCACGGAACCACATCTATAGGATTACACACGTCGCCATGGTTATAACATCAGACAAGGAGCCACATCGATAGGATCACATACGTTGCCGTGGTTATAACTTGAGACACAAAAGCACATCGATGGAATTACACATGTCGCCATGGTTATAACATATGACACACAACCGAATCGATAGAGGCACAAGACCACATCGATAGATCCCACATGTCACCATGGTCATAACATAAGACAAGGAACCCTGTCGAAAAGATTACACATGTCGCCATGGTTATAACATCAGACACGTAACCACATCCATAGGATCACACATGTCACCATGGTTATAATATCAGACACGGAACCACATCCATAGCATCACACATGTGGTTATGGTTATCACATCAGACAAGAAACCACATCGATAGGGTCACACATGTGACCATGGTCATAACATTAGACAGGGAACCCTGTCGATAAGATTACACATGTCGCCATGGTTATAACATAAGTAACATGATGAAACCATGTGTCGTTGCGAAAATAAGAAAATTATTTATACATCTGCTGTTGTATGTTATGAATTCAGTTTTGCGATATGATACTTTGATAGCTTTCTATATTCCATGCTGATAAGATATGGCACAATTTATGTAGAAAATACACAAATCATGCAAATACTTCATTAATCGTCTACATGTACTTATCAAGTCTTTAGATATATTCAACTATCAATCTATTTTTGAATTGTTTATTTTATTTAACATCTTTTTTTTTCGAATCTAATGTTCAACTGAGGACTTTATACAATGTATATACTGTATTAAACAATACAATCACATACACGCTTTGTTCTTTTACCGTGGTAAATCAAGCATTGATATACCTTGAAGGGACCTGCGTCCGTCCCAGTGGCGAATTTAGAGGGGGTTGGGGTTCACCCCCTTTTCGCCACAAATCTACAAGATATATATAGATGATAAGTTTGAAAACACTCAAATAGTTTTCAGTGGCACTGAAATTAGTTGGTTAGATAAACGAATTTATCAATCTTTGAATAAACATCCGAATTTTGCGAAGAAATTAGAAAGTCTACAATCGGAAAATTAGAAATATTGCATTGTAATGTATTGTTTATTAATCCAAAACTGTACAGCTTATAGATATACAAATAAATATTAAGCAAACAATAATAAAATATAATGTCAAGGTCAACATCATGAATACATATTGCACATATCTAATTTATGAATTAAGATTTAATGTATTTTTCTACATTCAGCTTGATTTTCCAAATGAATTTCTGCAATATCAGCATATGTAGTCAAAATTGGGTTTTAATTTACCAACACAAGTGATAAGTGTAATGGGTCGATAGTTGTTTTGGGATCATTGACATCACCTTTAGTTTTGTAAATCTAAACAATATTACCTAGTAATCAATTACTGAGTAAAACACCACTGTCAAAGATTGTATTAAACAAAGCAATATATATACAGGTATCAAAGAATCAATGGAATCTATAATATATTCATTATATATAGTCTTCACCACGTGATCTGTTTCACTTCAGTGATTTCACACATTTTGATATTTCATCCTCAGATATAAGTCCCTTGACTTTTTAGATATTGAACTATAGATATCAGAGTTTTAATTATAGTTGATAAGTGGCGGATCCAGGATTTTCGAAAAGGAATTTCTCCAAACGAATTCTTTGTCACATTTCAGTCTGACACTTAATGCAATGTGTATATCGGTAAAATAGAAGTGAATGATAATATACAAAAATCAACTATTTAAGTGATAAAATGCACATATTAGCTAGGAAATAGTCCGTGACACTTGTGTTTTTGCATACGAAATTCCAAATATTTTGATCAGCACAAACACTATCATTCACAATAAACAATTAAAATAAATAAATAAATAAATTTAAAAAGTACTAAGTTTACATAAGTTAATAACATCAGTAATATATAATTTCGTATCAATTAATTCCATCATGGTATTACCGGTACACCCTAGCTATGGGTATTTTCATAGTCTCCAGTATGCATTTATCATTTGAAAATATATATCTTCAAAATAATCATTTTCAGATAAATCAATAAAATTGTTTAAGTTAGTAGTTATACTATTGAAATCACCGATTAATGATACATACATATTACTGAAAGATATATATTAGATCGTATTCAGTTTGAGTAAATATATCGGGGAATATCTCAAATTTTCCGGTGGTATATACACTGCTACTAGTAACATATTATCATTAAGTTTAAGCAGTTCAGGAGAGTTACATAAAGTATTGTAACATGATGTTCCTGATTATTCATGTTTGATTTTAAGCCACCTGATGGTGAGTGAAAACACTATTTTTCAAAAACTTGATATGGTTACAGCAAAGAGTTGTAAGTAGTTGGTTACATTTGTTATTGATATTGAACCGTTTACACACTTTATGGTTGGTTGGTTGGTTGATTTGTGTTTTACGTCACTTTCATATTTCATGTTTCAGTTATATCGCGACATGGAAGCAGAAGGTTACCAACCTCTTAAACATAGTGGCGCAATCCGGGAATCGAACACGGATCGTCGGCGCCGTAAGGCAGGCGCTTAACCACTTCACCAAGGCTGCCCCACACTTTATGAATACGTTATCTGAAATTATGGATGTGACCTCATTCAAATAAAAGCGTACGAGAATAGATACGTATAATGTTTCAGAACATTCACATTTCGGAAAGGTTTTTAGTAGTTGCTACAATGAAATGACAAGCCTAAGAGGATATGGAATAGGCATAATGAATTAAAAACAAACAATTGTATCAAAAGGGCACTAATTCCTATTATCAGTGTCAGAAAGTGACTTGAGATCAATTCGTAGCAGTTTAAGAAAGTTACATATGTAGCTAATAATCAAAATAATATCACTCAAGTAGTAGAAGAAAGCCACATAATGATAAAGACGAAATACGACAAAAATGCACATTATAGAAAACAGACAGGCGGTGAATGGATTGATTATAGGAATGGCAGCGTTGATACGCCAGTTGAATTTGATGAAGTATGAGACTGATAAACAAATATTTGAAATACAGACTTAAATATTCGCTCAAATAATTCTAAACATCCGGGAAATAAGAAACGTCTTAAACGCAACAAAATTTTGCAGTTTAATATGCTACTAGATCTGCCCGACATGTCCGGGCTGAATCATGAGAACGTCTACCAGGGTTTGACCGACATTGGCTTCTTGTCATAGTCTACCCAGTTATGAGAACGTCTACCAGGGTCTGCCCGACATGGGCTTCTTGTCATAGTCTACCCGGTCATAAGAACGTCTACCAGGGTCTACCCGACATGGGCTATTGCCATAGTCTACCCGGTCATGGGAACGTCTACCAGGGTCTGCCCGACATGGGCTTGTTGTCATAGTCTACCCGGTCATAAGAAAGTCTACCAAGGTCTGCCCGACATGGGCTATTGCCTTAATCTACCCGGTCATGGGAACGTCTACCAGGGTCTGACCGATATGGGCTTGTTGTCATAGTCTACCCAGTCATGAGAACGTCTGCCGGGGTCTGCCCGACATGGGCTTGTTGTCATAGTCTACCCAGTCATGAGAACGTCTACCAGGGTCTGACCGACATGGGCTTGTTGCCATAATCTACCCAGTCATGAGAACGTCTATCAGGGCATGCCCGACATGGGCTTGTTGTCATAGTCTACCCAGTCATGAGAGCGTCTGCCGGGGGTCTGCCCGACATGGGTTTATTGTCATAGTCTACCCAGTAACGAGAGCGTCTATCGGGATCCGTCCGACATTGACTTGTTGTCATAGTCTACCCTGTCATAAGAACGTCAGTCACGGTCATATGGGCTTGTTGTCATAATCTACTAGTCATAAGAACCTCTTTCGGGGTCTGCCTGACATGGGCTATTGGCATAGTCTACCCAGTCGGCATGAGAACGTCTATCAGGGTCTGCCCGACATGGGCTTGTTGTCCTAGTCTACCCAGTCATAGGAACGTCTATCAGGGTCTGCCCGACATGGGCTTGCTGTCATAGTCTACCCGGTCATTAGTTTGGGCAAATACCCGACTAGATTAAATTTCCAACCATTTTGCGTTTCATCAAACAGCATAACTCTACGTTTAGCGTCGAGTTATCTCGAAACTCTATGCCAACCTGCTAACTCTACTAAGTGTTGGCCTAATTCAATGCAAGAACTTCTAGTCTTTATAATGTTTTAATGTTTCCAATTAGTGAATAGTAAAATATAATATCCACATTTAACCGGAAACATAGTTTGCCTTATATAAATTTGCTAGGTAATATGACTACGCGTAACAAAATAAATAAATAAATAAATAGATAGATAAATAAATAAATGAATAAATAAATAGATAAATAAATAAAAACCAAACAGAAACAAAAACAAAACAAATCCAAAGCTGGAAATGTAACATAGATATAATTTTATATTTGGTTATTATTCTATATATATTTTATTTATTTATTTTTAGGGGGAATTTAGAAAGGATGTTAGTCGTCTTGTACATTATTACATTACTATACTAGTTTGAAAGAAAGGGTAGGAAGGATTCTCTTTTTCTATTTCGTCGCAATTCGTGATCTGCTTGACTGAACATATCTACATCTATATGCACATATGTACTTATTGGGATAAATAATCGCTTTCATTTGATGACGTATTTTCAAGTATCGCATACGATTCCATGACGTCACTACATGTTTACAAGCGCATCGTGTGTAGATGTAAATGCAAGAGCGTGTCGCAAAATATATGTATTTTAAGTTATAAATACTGTAAAAGGCAACATTGGACTTGTGAAAAGTAAAATTTCAATATACTTTATTTGCATGTGCACTGTGTAAAGCTATTCAACTGGCTAGTCGGATCCTTACGTACGTAGGTCTACACACTCGCACTGTCACTGTCGATTAAGTCTCGTTGATGAAACACACATTTCATTGGACGAAGAATGTACGTAAGTAAACTTACACCACCGTCGTAAGATTTATTTAGTCAAACATTTACACATGTTGATGAAACGGGCTCCAGTATCGCAACTATAGCACAATCAATATTTTATAATGTCATATCTTGTACTATGTTTATTGCTTCACATCGAAAATAATTGGAACACGTAACAATTCAACAGTTAGATAGCACATGACTTGATCACGTGACGTCATGCATTCGTTTATTTAAACCATGAATACCAAACTGTACAAGGTTCAAATCGATACCAAGGTATAAAATCAAGATTAAAGGACAATCACGGATCCTGCACAAGGGCAGCGAGTAAAATGAGAATAATATCTCCCGTCGACTCTCTGTAGGTAGCTCAGCTCTGTCAAGATCTTGAACACTGGGCATGATATCTGCTGAACAAGTCACCTTCCACAGCATCTTGGTTTCAGCCATGAGTTCAAGGTTTCTGTAGTTGACCGTCGTCGTTAGAAGTATTACGGTCATAATTATATAGCACTAGGTACACCAGTATTATGATTTATAATTTGAAGATACGAATTGTCCTAGAAACAATTTGTTTTACAATTTATATCGTTTTAAGTCGATATCAACAGTATTAACTTACACCTCATTGTCTTTTATGTGGTTGGAACTGTTAAAAAAAATTGCAAGACAGAGTATTTACCTGAATGTATGACACAGTTTCTATATCATTCCTTTCCGCGGTCCGTGATCGCTTTTATTTTCCTTTGTTTGCGTTATAGATGCTCCTATTTGACAATTGATTGGTATCCTTTTTTACCTTTTGAGAGGGTTATTGTTTATTATTATTATTGTTACGTTACAGATTCAATCTATGTGCACTATTTACAGTACAATAATTTCATCAAAGAAAGGGGCATACAGCTTAGCAACCAGGGGACGCTTACTCCTCCCGGGCACCTGGTCTCACCTCGATTTTATTGGGGTTCGCATTTATTCCATGGACTATGAGATATGATTTACCCTTCGATACTTCTTTGTTTTTAATTTATGTTATGCATAACTGATTGTTTGCCAACAAAACACCTGGAGCATTTCACATAGTTGTACTTTTATGTTTTGAGGCCATCAATTATTAGCTTAAGACAGGTATGCAGATCTTTCTCTTTACTTTAATTGTGCGAATGATATGTACGAATGAAAATCTTTAATAGATATAATTGTACTTATTTGTAATGGGTCTTTAATTAAATATTTTCAGCACGCATTTTACGCCTTTTAAAGATAACAATTCAGGACACTTTAGGTCGTGTATAATATGAATATACATAGATTTAAATAACACACAAACATCAAACGGATTTACATAGGAAAATATTACTATAAAGCAGAATTACAATCGTATATTTACAATATCAGTACATGGAATGATGTACTCCTTCTAAGGAATCAATGTTGATATTTTGGACATAAAATGTGAGTATACATTTGTACTTATTCATGATCTACTTCGATGTCCTTATCTTTCAAGAAAACTTCTATGTGAACATTCTGAATGTGACGAAGTAGATTTGAATAATAGATAAAATTTCTAAATTGTATTATCTTCGGTTAGTATATGGCGCCGGGTCGAACTGTAATGGATCCAGCACGAGGTTACTATACTGAAAATTTGAGTTTGATTTAATATACAGAATATATCAAAGGATAGTTCATACATATAGTCTTAGTGGGATGATGATTCTTTATACCAATTCAATCATACTTTTTTATTATACATGTAAGAAGTTTTCTACAAAATGCGAAGTACTTCGTAATGCGCAGGCATAATATGTTGTCAGAGAATTTACCTTCCTCCAAGTACATTATATCATTACACAAGCGTATAATAATTATACATTTACTTGTAAGAAATATTTCTTTGACAGCCTAGTGAAAGAATTAGGATTAAATTCAGCTCCAGGAAATCCTACTTATACTCTCACGAACTTTTCGGTTTAGGAAGTACTTGAGAATCATAAATCTGTCCTCAATACGTTTGGTATTGACACAAATAAATTAAATTTAGATCTTACATATTTGTACTGCATTCCAAAAATGCACAAAAATCCTTACAAACAACGCTTTATCGCTGGTTCCTCGAAGGATTCCACAAAATCTGTATCGATGCTACTCACAAAAATATTATCAGAAATTAAATCTGGCCTTCATAGATATTGGGAAACAGTATATTCCAGAAGTGGAATTAATCAAATGTTGATCCTTAAAATTCAAAAGAGTTGTTAGAACATCTAAAATCAAAAAGTTTTACTAAAATTCACTCCATCAAGTCTTTTGACTTTTCGACTTTTTACATAACGATCCTTCATCAGAAATTAATAGACCCATTAGCGGAAATTATTCAAAAAGCATTTACTTGTAAAAACGGAAGCCGCAAATTCAAAAGTATAGTTATAGGCCATCATAAAACTTACTTTGTTAGGGAAAATTCTGATTCCAAAAATAAATACACTTAACTGCTGTCATTCAAATGCTGAACTTTCTTATCGATAACATTTTTGTGGTGTTTGGAGGAAAGGTTTTTCAACAAATTGCCGGCATTCCAATGGGCACTAACTGTGCTCCGTTTCTGGCTGACATATTCCCCTACTCATACGAAGCTGAATTCATTCAGTCTTTGCTTTCGCAAAGAAAACAAAAATGGCTCTTGGCTTCAATTTCACTTACAGATATATAGATGAGTTGCTTTCAATTAATAATCCTTCATTCGCGGATTACCTTAGCATCATCTATCCAAGTGAACTGGAAGTCAAAGAAACCACAGAAAGTAGTAATTCTACTTCGTATTTAGATATTATGTTGTCTTTCGACATTAATGGTCAATTGAACACCTCACTCTATGACAAACGTGACGATTTCGCTATCACAAATTTTCCTTTCATAAGTAGCAACATTCCATTATCGCTTGCATGCGGCGTATTCATATCTCAGTTAATAAGTTATTCCAGAGCATGTTCAAATTACAATGACTTTGTTCTGAGGGCTAGGCGACTTTCAGATAAGCTGCTCAACCAGGGTTATATAAGTGCTAGACTAACAACGTCACTGAGGAAGTTCTACCGTCGTTACGAAAGTCTTATTACTTCATATCATATCTCGTTATCCAGGCTTTTAAATGATATTCTGGACTGAGACCGATTCCGATCATTTTACACAAATTTCACACCTTCTATACTAGAAGGTTACATACTTTGACTTCTTAATATATAAATACATATGGAATTTACACGGTTTGACTCTTTATACTGGGTATATGTGACGGGTGTTGCTAGCACGCAGGAGCTGCTCACTCTCCCCGGGCACCTGATCTCACTCCATCACAGGGGTTCACATATGCTCTTCATGTAGACCTATTTTGTTATTTTCCACTTGTTTTTCATTTTCACTGATTTTGCATGTCCTCTTCTTTCATGATTTTCAGACTTATGGTTTGAATTTATCCATCATCTTTACATGCATGGGTAACACGGTACAATCGGCTGTTTAACAGGTACATCTGTATATCTGTTTACTTCTAAAATGCAACATAATGCTACGGAATGGGGATAACATGCTTGGATTTTTTTTTCTCAAATTTCCGGCATGTAAACGGCGATTTACAGTTCGTAAGTGAGTTTTTGTACCACGCGTTAGTCAGCGTCGTCAAAAAACTTTCTATGCGGCCTGTAAATTAAATGTTAAATGCCGGAAATTCAAAATACAAGCATATTATCTCCTCTTCAGGAGACCAAGTTTGATTACAAATTCAATATAATTGTTCACGAATATGAGGTATTTTTGTCGACATTTAAATATAGAGATTATAAACAAAGATGAGTATGTGATAGAAAGGAGATAATCATGAACTTCTTAGCAAAAGTAGGGTTTAATAATACGTAACATGCAACTGGCATTTAAATGAAATAATAGGTCTAGAATAGGAGATGTTTTATTTTTGTTATTTTCTTTTTAGATATTTTGTTTTTGTTGTATATTTTTTTTCTCTCTTTTTGGTCTTTTTCTTTTTTCTTCATTTTGCTTTTGGTGTTGTTGTTGTTGTTGTTGATATTTTAACAGTACTACATCCTACAGTTTACTATTAACATTTCATTGGCAGATATTATGATTTCTGATTGTTATAGAATATTTCCAATTCTTGAGAGTACATTTGGCAACAGAAAGCATTTATATTTGTTTGATCACATTTTATCGTTGTTATCATGTTTACAATAGACGATCTACATATTTTACCCCAAGGGGATTTCATTTTGACATAAAGGACTAGATAGTGACGTCACAATTTAAAAATAAAAATCCCGGCAAAGAGTTGCATGTCGGGTCTTGAGCCGCTTATATTATGTAAAATATGAAAATCGTCTATTGAATATTTATTTTGAAATATAGCCTACAGTACTTAGTTTAACTTCGAAAGTATGAAAGGGACATGTGAAAAAAAATTATCTCGTGTGCAAGACTTTTTTGCTTTATCAGAAACGTCGCTGAATAAATCCATGATTTAGAAAGAGTTCTCATTAAAATTAGAAAGAAAAAAGAGGAGTTACTGGCTCAGTTATGTGGCAGAAGTCACCATGGAGCTATACAATACATGAAAATAAATAATATATTAGAACATATAACACATTACAAAAATATTTGATTGTAGTGCAATTACGATACCCACTTAGGACGGTCATTTAATTTGACAATAGCCAAACAAATGGTGTGGCCCACCTGCCCACTCACCGTAACAGCGGAATAATGAAAGGACGTACATTTAAAAATTTATAAATAATCCTCCATGTAAAGAACAAGGGTCAACAGGTATCGCATATTGAGAGGTCATAAAAATATAAACACGTAAGGTATTGTAAAACACATAATGGTATAAAAATATATGCGACATCAACATGATAAACCGTGCTCTGCCAGTCTGAAAGCGAGCTAAGACCCTAGATCTGTAGGAGTCCCGACTAACAGTAAGAGGGGACGAGGTTCAGGACCATGTCTCCTCTGAAAGAGGTTTGGACAAGGCCCGTCATATAGTCCCCACCGCCCTGTTAGTCAGCGTGCAACGTTCAAGTAAAAGTCTGCATAAGGCTGTAGAGGGGCCAAATACAAGACCTATAGTCTTTTTGATGATCTCAATATCATATTGTCTATTTAGAAGACGTTTGACTATTTTATTACATGATAAAATAACGTTATCGGAGCCTTTTACTTTCCTTAGTTTATATACGAGATCACCGTAAAAATTAGGATGGGAAATTCTACTGGATACATACTGTTGAAAAGAAATATTTCCAAATTTAGATAGAAGTTCTGAATAAGATCTGAAGAATTTGCCGAATGTTTTTCTTAGCTTGTGATATCTGTAAGCCTAGGTTAAAAGTTTAGTAGTAATTTGTAAATTTCGTTTATGAAAGTCCAAAACATCAGTGCAGCCTCTGACAAATCGAACTAATTGAGATATATAGATACCATATGATGGAAGTCGAGGGACATCGCCATCCAAGTTATGGAAATTTACAATAGGAAATCCAAAATCCCCACGTTTATCATAAATATTAGTATATATTAGGTGGTTGATAATTTTGATGTTTAAATCTAAGAAAGGTGTAGATTTATATCAAGTATTAGCTTTATTCAATGTGAGTTCTGGTGGATATATTTCTGATATAAATTGTTCGAATTCAGGGTTGTCGATAACCAAAATGTCATCCAGATATCTGCAAGTATTATTAAATTTGTCAATGAGGTCAAAACGTTTTGATTTTTGAATAGAAACCATAAAATCCCTCTCATAACAATAAAGAAATAGGAACCATGGTGCTTCATCTACATTTCATAATTTTCAGGATTTAGAGTCAGGAGAGAGGTCTGGGACCACCTAGGTCCCCAGCAGGTCCAAAGCTTTGTCTCTCTCACCCTCCCCCGGAGGCTCACACAATTTGGTAATTATTAGGCCTAAAATCGCATTCCCACCTACCGTCCTCATTTGGTATCGCATCTTCTGTGTATATGAAGCTTACAACCGCAATTCTCCATGCTTTACGTCCCCTCCTCACAACATGTCTTCACCCTCTCCAAATGGAGTGTGCTTTACATCCGCAATTTTCTTAATTTTTCCATTCCTAACCAACCCCCAACTCCTTTAACAATGTTGAAGTATAAGAGAAACTTACAATTATGAATCATTTTGACCTTAGATGGTAATTAATAAGGCAATGTAAAGACTGAAACATTAATGGAATAGAAAAATTAGGAGAAGCCGAATAAATTATCGGATAACAAGTCTGCCACATTTCTCTCTCTTTTATTGTTTATGCAAGACAAATAATTAAGTCGTACTTAAGGTACTTATCATCTGATAATTCACTCGACTTCTCCTAATTTTCTATTAAACGAAAATTTCAGTCTTTACATAGTTCAAAATGATCCATAATCATAAGTTCCTCTTTATATTTCAACATTCTTAAAGGGGATGAGAGTTAGGAATGGGAAAATTAAGAAAGCTGCGGGTGTAATTCATTGGGAGTGGGGTGGGGTAAAGACATGGCGTGCGTACGAGATCATTTTTCCCACATGTCCCTTCCATACTTCCCTTCTTAACCGATGCTTGTAATTTGTTTAAATATATATGAAATGTATATTAAATGTATAAACTACTGTTTTGTTGTGTAAATGATATACAAAGCTTATATTTTCCGTATTTGTAATGTAACATAAAAAGAATGCTAGCGATATGCCACTTTCAATAATGCAACCACACTGGTCATTCATGGGCCTGTGGGAATCAAAGGTGAGATCACTGACCGGAGGTAGAATGTGTGTTCTGGTCGTATAGCAACATCCCCCCTAACTGACCAAAATCAGAAAGATCACAGAAAATGTTTTAACACAGAAAAATCTGAAGCAACATCGTTTGGGAAGGATAACAGCTCCATAACATTTGATATATCAATTTGAAATTTAACAAACGAAATTTAACAAACGTCATACAACGATGGGAGTAAGTTAAACAAATACATTATTTGATATACTAATTCATGGTTTATCATTTCAGATATCTATATAAAGAATATGTGTTGATGATGTTTTGAACAATGGGCTTCTTCAAAGATCTACTTTTTACTTGGAGCCACCTGTGTATAATTTGTCAACAAATGCAATTTGTTCACTGTTACAAAGGTAAAATTAAGGATTGATTACGTAAAAGTATTCTTTTATATTTGGTAAATTTCTTATAGTGATTTTATAATATTTATCGCTTTTGGTATATAGATGGGACCTGTCCTACCATAGAATTTTCTCTCACACGATAAAGACTGTTTTAACACACGCCAGACGTGTGTGAGCTCTTCGAGTGAACGCGGCTAAAACTCCGCCTTAACTGCAGCCTGCTTAGGTATACGTTCATGTGCTTGATTGTTTCTATATCATTTAATATCTATAAGATTCTGTACTTTTGCTAGATCTAAATTTGTAAATATGGTAACAAAAAGCAAGTCTCACAATTCATTCTTATTTATATTTTTAATATTCCTTACTCACACCAATTGATTGACTATTGTCATATCAAATGACCGTTCTAAGTCGATATCCTAACTGCATTATGGTCGAATATGTTTGTGATGTTTTGTGATTTTTGTTTTGTCATATCATTATATTAAATACTGAACATTTCCGTAGTGACTTCTGTCATACGACAGAACTTTTTCTTTCTTCCTTCTGACTTTTTAACTGTAAAGATGATGGATAAATCCAAACCATAAGTCCGATAATTATGAAACCAGAGGACATACACAATCAGTGAAAATGAAAACCAAGTAGAAAATAACGAAGACTGTCTACTTGCAGAGCATTTATGAACCCCTATGATGGAATGAGATCAGGTGCCCGGGGAGAGTGAGCAATTCCTGCTGGCTAGCAACAACCGTCAGACATACCCAGTAGAAAGAGTCAAATCGTGTAAATTATATATATTTGGAGAAGTCAAAAAAAATAAGTCAAGTATAGAAGGTGTCAAATCTGTGTACAATGATTGGAATCGGTCTCAGTCCAGAATATCATTTAAAAGTTTGGATAACGAGATATCATATTGAGTAATAAGACTCTCGTAACGAACAAAGAACTTCCTAAGTGACGTTGTTAGTCTAGCACTTATATAACCCTGGTTGAGCAGCTTATCTGAAAGTCGCCTAGCCCTCAGAACAAAGTCATTGTAATTTGAACATGCTCTGGAATAACGTATTAACTGAGATATGAATACGCTGTATGCGGGCGATGACAGAATGTTGCTACATATGAAAGGAAAGTTTGTGATAGCGAAATTGAAATCGTCACGTTTGTCATAGAGTGAGGTGTTCAATTAATGTCGAAAGACAACATAATATCTAAATACGAAGTAGAATTATTACTTTCTGTGGTTTCTTTGACCTCCAGTTCACTTGGATAGATGATGCTAAGGTAATCTGCGAATGAAGGATTATTAATTGAAAGCAAGTCATCTATATATCTGTAAGTGAAATTGAAACCAAGAGCCAATTGTTTCTTTCCTTGCGACAGCAAAGACTCTATGAATGTTAGCCAGAAGCGGGGCACAGTTAGTACCCATTGGAATGCCGACAATTTGTTGAAAAACCTTTCCTCCAAACACCACAAACATCTTATCAATAAAAAAAAGATCAACATTTGGATGACATCTGTATCAGTATATTTATGTTTGGAATCAGAATTTTCCCTAACAAAATAAGTTTTATCATGTCCTATAACTATACATTTGAATTTGCGGCTTTGCGAATTTGTAACGGTTTTAGCATATTAAAGAACATAAAGTCATTGAGAAATAAGAAGTATACGATATATATTTAAATTCATTAATCACAATCATAATTATATTGGTTTTTTTTATATTTTATACTCTGACGACACGAAGCAGAATTCATACAGTCTCTTCTCTCCAAAGGCAATAAACAATAAATAATTAGCATCTCGGTTAAACTTTACATACAGATACATCGATGACGTTTGGTCGATTAACAACTCTGTATTTAAGAATCACGTCAACATCATATATCCGAAAGAATATTAGGATATAAGATACCATTGAGATCGCATCTTCAGCTTCATACCTCGATATACTTTCGTCAATTAGTGATGATGTGCCATTAACTACTTCCTTTTATGACAAACGTGACGAATGCAATTTCATTATTACCAACATTCTTTTCCTAGAGCAACATGCCTTACTTTCCCGTATATGGTGTCTTCATTTTTTAGTTAAACGGTATGCCAGGACATGTTCTAAATACCTGAGAGCGAGACTTCTTGCCACGAAACTTCTCTCACAGGGATATATTGAGGAACGTTTGAAATTGTCACTGAAGAAATTCTATGGTCGATATAGAGATCTAATGCAATTTGAGATTCCCCTTTCAAGAATTTTAGCCGACATGGATCTGAGCGTACAAAATAACCATCTCGAATCTACATTTGATTTGACATTACATGTATGCATACAGACACTTTTCACGTGCATTTCCGACACCGGAATTTCAATTCAACAACATTTCATACCGCGAGTTCGATGATTTGATTCAGTGTCCGTGCATCTTTCATGTGGCCATGTGTATATGTATATATATTTACTTCCCGAAATTGAATATTTGTTGCAGGACATTTGCGACGGTATGTTTTGCCTGCAAGCAGCGGACGCTTACTCCTCCCGGGCACCTGAATTCATCTCAATTACAATGGGGTTTGCATTTGTCTGAATATGATATTTTACACAATATTGTCCATTTATTCTATGACTTCAAGATGTGGTTATTCATTTTGTGACTGATATGTTATTCTGTTTCTTTTGTAAAGTAGGCAATAATCAATAGAAACATCATGTGCTGATAGCCGTAAAGGAAACGGGAAACGCTAATAAGTAGCCATAAAGGAGGACTGAAAACGCTAAAAAGTAGCTAATTGATAAATGATTCGGTTCACTAACTCACGAAATCGGTCTAAATCTGGAAATTTCACAAAAACGATTTTTTTTGCTCATCTAATGAAGTTTCCATACATCTCTGTCAAATTTATGTAGTTGCCATACGCTAAAGAAAGTGAATTTCACCCAAAGCTCCTGAAAATCGATATCTTTCGCAAATTAGTGTCATATCAAAACATATTTTACCTAATATTTATTTAAAATTTTTTAAATGTACGTCCTTTGATTGTTCTGCTGTTACGGTGAGTGGGAAGGTGGGCCCGTAAACCGGTTAACCACACCATTTGTTTGGCTTTTGTCAAATTGAATGACTGTCCTAAGTCGGTATCGTAATTGCACTACAATCAAATATTTTTGTAATGTGTTATATGTGCTAGTATATTATTTATATATGTATTGTATACCTCCATGGTGACTTCTACCACATAACTGAGCCAGTAAGTCCTCTTTTTTCTTTTCTAAGAATATATGCGCATGCAAGACCGTGGTTTTACTGTTTGTTTGTTGGTTTGTTTGGGGGTTTTTTTTGTTGTTGTTATTGTTGTTGTTTTGTTTGGTTTGGTTTTGGTGGGGTTGTCTTTTTTTTTTTTTTCTTTTTGCCGGAAGTTGTATTAAGTGACATTGATTCTCTGTGCTTATTTAAAGTATAATTATATAATGTTTTTGTTGTTTGCAGTGATTATGCCAAAAGAGTGTACTATGCCTCCCATATTGACAACTATTTTGGTATAGTCACTGCGAACAACAACAATATTGTTATTATTCTGACTGTTACTTCATAACGCTAAAAGACAATCAAATATAGATCTAGATTCAAAACAGTTAGACTACATGTATATTAATAGTGAAATATCAAGAAATTTCAATAATATACACGCTTGAATAACCTATGATTCATATCGCCATCTATAAAACACATAGACGATTCTGAACACACCTCGATGATTAATAGACTTCACCGACGCTGTAAGCCCCACCCATGGCACGTGAAAATGGCATATATAGATGTTTATATTTTCGCATATTAATTTCAACACTATACAAAGCTATATGTTACTATGCGAAAATAACATTATATTGACTGTCTATGAAGAAACTCGCAGGAACAATAATAATATAACATAGTGAAATGTTGAAGGTCATTTGAGAGAAAATATATTAAGACGTCTAGAAGAAGAAGAAGAAGAAGAAGAAGAAGAAGAAGAAGAAGAAGAAGAAGAAGAAGAAGAAGAAGAAGATGATGATGATGATGATGATGATGATTACACACACACACACACACCTACACACACACACACACACAAGTAAGAACCAACATAGATATAAGACAGACAAGTGAGTAATAAGTACTGCTTGTTTTACATTTTAAAATGATTTATTGTTCAATTTTAGATCCATATCCATATTTGCACCACAGAAACATTACTGTCGATGACGCGTTTTCAGAATATTATCTCCCTCCCGGTGGTATTCCATTTGGGTCATACAGATTTGTCACTGTTGCTGTAAGTAGAAAAGTTTCTAAAGCACTCTCTGCTAGGTTTCATACCTTGAGTATGTGCCCAATGCACAGAATAAATAAATGTTTGCCTTATCTCAAAATTACTGAGGGATTTAACATTCTGCGATGCTGACCATTAATGTTACATCCTTTTACTATTTTGAAAAATTATCATTTATTTTCATTATTTATGCCTTACTGTTGGGGTCATTTTGCAGTTTTGTCCCGCTCTGTCTCTTTCATTTTATAGTAAATATTCCATTAAGGGTTTGGTTTTGCTCATTATTTATAGATTTTTATTTTCCGTTGTCAAACACGAAACTAAACTTTGGTTTAAAAGAAGATTAATGTAAAGTCTAATGGTGATTAAAAGTAATCATAACATTTGGTACAGCTTTTAGAAAGATTATGCTCATTATGCGTCGTCAGGGAAACTCTGTTTCCAACGGTATAACCATGGTATACCTGTCGGAAAGAATCGAACACAGTATATATACGTTTATCCCCCAATTAATCGGTCTTTTCGTTATACAGAGTTACTTCCCATTTGGGACGGTATCTGACGTAACACACTAACGGCGTTATCAAATTCTATGGAAACTGATATAAATTCAGGGAAATCATTATCCACAACTGAGGTCTTCATAGAAAATTGATGACGTCATAATTGTTTCACGTCAGATACCGTCTCAAATAGAAAATAACTGTTTAACGAAAAGATTTAATAGAATATAGGAAAGTGATATCGGCTTCTGGTAAATCCAATTAAAAGTTGTTTGTCATTTTTAAGACTTTGGAGTTTGTAGATTTAACCGCTTAACAACGAACCACTTCAACAGGAAGTAGTTTTACCTTCAAAATTTGACATATACAAATTCACATTTTTACATTCACGTGATAATTCCATTGACTTATCAAATGGAATCAGAAATAAAATATCTTACACCAAAATTAGGAAAAGTTTAACTTTCATTTCATCAAGAGGTTTCCCTCTCATTTAATTGGTCACTTACTTTTTAGAATCAAATTTCAGTATTACTTGCGGATGTGGATTGGGCTACCTAAGCAATAAACGCTTACCTCTTCATGTATTCATCATTTGGTTTCTCCATGGCACCTCTGAATTTTATGTTTCCACCTTGGTGCTTTGTTGAGAGTATTGCATTATTTGGTACCACTACCTCAGTATTCTGTATTATGAACAACAGGAACATTTCACGTTCATAATCTAAGTTTCATTATTTCACACTTATAACGCCCTTGACAATGAAGATTTTATTAAGTTTTCTCTTTTGATTTAAGCACACCAATTAATTGATTATTTTCACATCAAATGACCGTCCTAAGTCGGTATCGTAACTGCAATTTGATCGAATATTTTTATGATGTCCTTATGTTTTTATCATTACATTATATACTGTATATTTCCGTGGTAACTTCTGTCATACGACTGAGTCAGTAACTTTACTTTCTTCCCTTGTATTTAAATGTACATACTGTTACTGGAATAATTATAGAACATATATACCTTTTAATTTAGTGCACCATATGCGCATTTCGACAAATTATGTATCTTCAGTGATGCTTGTGGCCTAATGATTGGAATTCTCAAAATATATAAATATTTGAAGAGCAGTGTTGAAACCAAATTGACCCAAAAGTGAACCAAAGAATCTATCTAAGGACAGAGCTATGCATGAGGGAGATACTCCTTAGTTTTAGAGTGATTTACTTAATTTGATGACTGAAAATTTGAAGTGTATATTTCATGTCAGTACAAAGTACTGAAAACTAGACTTATGATGCCCTCGGGCACTATCAGTCCACCAGCAGTGATAACGGCCTAGTGGTTATAATAAATATAGAACATATATACCTTTTAATTTAGTGCACCATTAGCGCATTTCGACAACTTATGTATCTTCAGTGATGCTCGTGGCTAAATGACTGGATTTCTTAAAATATATAAATATTTGAAGAGCAGTGTTGAAACCAAAATGATGGAAATGTGCACCAAAGAATCTATCTAAGGACAGAGCTATGCATGAGGGAGATACTCCTTAGTTTTAGAGTGATTTACTTAATTTGATGACTGAAAATTTGAAGTGTATATTTCATGTCAGTACAAAAGGACTGAAAACTAGACTTATGATGCCCTTGGGCACTATCAGTCCACCAGCAGTGACACCGGCCTAGTAGTTATAATAAATATAGAACATATATACCTTTTAATTTAGTGTACCATATGCGCATTTCTACAACTCACGTCTATTCAGTGATGCTCGTGGCTAAATGATTGGAATTCTCAAAATATATAAATATTTGAAGAGCAGTGTTGAAACCAAAATGACGGAAATGTACAGCAAAGTATCTATCTATGGACAGAGCTATACTTGAGGGAGATACTCCTTAGTTTTAGAGTGATTTACTTAATTTGATGACTGAAAATTTGAAGTATATATTTCATGTCAGTACAGAAGTACTGAAAATTAGGCTTATGATGCCCTCGGGCACTATCAGTTCACCAGAAGTGACACCGGCCTAGTAGTTATAATAAATATAGAACATATATACCTTTTAATTTAGTGTACCATATGCGCATTTCTACAACTTATGTCTCTTCAGTGATGCTCGTGGCTAAATGATTGGAATTCTCAAAATATATAAATATTTGAAGAGCAGTGTTGAAACCAAAATGACCCAAAAGTAAACCAAAGAATCTATCTAAGGACAGAGCTATGCATCAGGGAGATACTCCTGATAATGTCTAGAATGTATGAGCTTTTCGATTTTGATTCATTGTCTTTTGTAGGCAAGCACGAATGGTTTGATAACATTCGATGGGCGATCCTCAATACACATACCACAACAATTAAATCAAACAACGTTACCCTTCCCTTTCCTCTCTGTTTACTGGACAGATCTTTATCCAGGTGTGGACGGTTCTGCATTCTACTATGCGGATTACACAACAGGAGATTCCAACATAGTCAGAGCGTCGACAGAAGTACGTAACTTTACTGGAAGAATTTCATTTGATGCAACGTGGATGTTCGTGGCAACGTGGCATAACAACACGTTCTGTTGCTGCAATACATGTTTTGATCAGGTATCTTATTTAGCAAAATCCTTTATTATAATCTGAAGGATAATTAAGGCCTAAGTGACCCATCTGATCTATTTAATCTTAACTTAATCTAGTGTTATCCCTATGAAGAATCTAGACGATTAATCGCCATTGCTCAAAAGAATCTCGTGGCAGTCACATTGGTCGTCATAAGGGATTTTTCACACAAAATGGGTTTGATAGCATTTCACTAAGCCTCCTAGATATATATAATGAATATTAGGATATGTCCGTTTTTCAGTAAGCACCGGCAAATTACTAATTTGTGAACAAAGTATATATTGAACAATAATATGTTCATTGTTTCTCACCACATCCGCATTAGTCAGACACTCAGAATTCATAGAATAGGACACAAGATAGAATACATTAATATCTATACCAAACTGACATTGGAACCTTTTCCCTCAGACTGGATTGTTCGTTTAATTTACGTTATACATACTGTACTGGCATGACAAAGTTTTTAGATATTTTACAATGGTATATAGTAATTCAAAGATTTTTTACTGAACAAAATTGTTAATTAATCATCCGATAAAGAAAACATAGATATGTACATTTCTATAACGATATATTCTATCTGTTTGTTTGGGTTTTTTCTTTTGTTTGTTTTGTTTTGTTTTTATTTCTTTCTTTGTCTGCATTATACATTTAAATTCAGAGACTAACAATACAAGCTGTGTTAGTGACAGATGGAGTTGATACATACGCTCTCCTGAATTACATTGATGTCAGTGTCTCAAGCAATTTTAAAAAAGTAGCCATAGGGTGGAGAAATAACGAAACATCATGCCAACATCCTGTTTCGTTTACAGATAATGTTTACAGCATGTCCTCACAACCCGGAAACACAAAATCACAAGGTAACATTTGGTTTGGTGTGCTGTTTTTTTTTTTTTTGTTTTTTTTTTTCGTATAATCATTTTATTGATGAAATTTTATTCGATCGTTCACTTACAAGTTTATAAATATCAATGTTATATAAAAAAGCATTTTAAACTAGTAATAACATACGCAAAACTATAGCAAATTTATGCAATAAGTATCATATATTTTTGGGTTATTATAGAACAGCAAAGATCAAAGACAATTCTCATCAATAGCGGATAAATAGCCTTACAGAAATGTCCTGTAATGGCAGCATTGCGCTCTAAAGTTTACATTCTTTATATAATATTTTATAAAGTCAAAATGAAGGAACTCGTTATGATCTGATTATACTGAACATATTATGAATTGAATCACAAAACCACAATTAAGGGAACTGTCAAGATAGGGATAAACAAATCATAATCAGACGACAGATTTTATAGAAGTAAAGGCAAAAAATAATACTTCTATACCACTCCTTCTCATTTTTTTTTTTTTTTTTGACTTCCATGATCAACATGTATAGATAACCAACCTTATTGAAATGATCATTTCGTTAAAATTCTATGTTATTATGTTGTAATGTACCTGTAGTTTATTTTCTCTCTCTCTTTCTCTATGATACTGTGTTATAATGTACCTTGAATTTTGTTTCTCACTCTCTCTGGGCAGATCCTGGATACCTTTTCTACGTACTAACAGGAGGTGATGTATACTATACTATTTATTTTGTTTACTTTTTAAAATATTAAAATTCGGGATCAATGATTACATAGCACACAAAATTAATTCGTGTAATGTAACTATGGCATTCACAACACACAAATGGTCGGGTCGTCATGCATACCTGGACATCAGAGGTGAGATCAGGTGCCACATTGTAGGTAACATCTCCTGTTTGTCTATATATATATATTTATAACAAAGGGTGGTTATACATTATTCTTAATAAATGTCAGATAATCATCTTATATATGTAGCCGATTGTTACAATGACATCTCACTGGCTCAAATTTTAGGAAGAAGTTTCAATCCCGATTTGGCACGTAATTTCTCCCGTGCTTTATCATCTTCTCCCATCCTGTCTGCCATTCGTATGAGACTTTATAAGCCGTGAACTTATGTCACCTTTGGCGTTGTCAGGAAGAAGTTATCTAACTGCGGGTGCCTCGTTAGCATAGGCCAGAATTATAAAGTGAAATTATGAATGCACCAACTAGGTGCCGCCATCATATAAATGCAATAAACTTGTAGTGGTGTCAAAGAATGACAGATACCTAAATATCTGCATACTGTTTTTCATCTTTGTTTTCAGATTTTCCGAAGCTGAAATTAACACAGATCTATTGATTTCAGATGATTGTTAGATGTACTTTGTACATGTGATATTTCCATTTAATATTTTCTTCGCTACTAAACTCTGTGTTCTCACTAATCAAAATATCTAACAATTTGCCTATAAAATTGAATTATTGATTTCAATATAAAGAGCAATAGTAAATCAGTTAAAGAAATCTATTCAAGATACACAATCTGATAAAACATTTTCATTGATGATTTTATTTTAGAAATTAGATATTAATGTATAGTGCCAATTTGTAATAATCATTGATTAAATTTTCTTTTCACATAAAAACTATCGGAGACGGGCAGATGGAAAAGAAGGAGCTACGAGAAACTTGTAGTGGTGTCAAAGAATGACAGATACCTAAATATCTGCATACTGTTTTTCATCTTTGTTTTCAGATTTTCCGAAGCTGAAATTAACACAGATCTATTGATTTCAGATGATTGTTAGATGTACTTTGTACATGTGATATTTCCATTTAATATTTTCTTCGCTACTAAACTCTGTGTTCTCACTAATCAAAATATCTAACAATTTGCCTATAAAATTGAATTATTGATTTAAATATAAAGAGCAATAGTAAATCAGTTAAAGAAATCTATTCAAGATACACAATCTGATAAAACATTTTCATTGATGATTTTATTTTAGAAATTAGATATTAATGTATAGTGCCAATTTGTAATAATCATTGATTAAATTTTCTTTTCACATAAAAACTATCGGAGACGGGCAGATGGAAAAGAAGGAGCTACGAGAATCAATTTCATATCATACCTGCAGTTCACTGCATCCTAAGGTATTCTATAACCTAACGTATAATCATGATATAATTTTTGTACCAAATACCCATTTTGACAATTAATGTCTCTTTGGTGCTCATGTCAACGACATAAGAGGATCAAAAAGTGTTATAAATTAAATACCGAGGCGACCTCATAGAAAGAGCAATAGAAGAAAAGGACATCATTACTATATGTACACTTATTTGCATAGAATTCAGCTGGCTAAATTATGATTATCCTTATAGAGATTTATTTAAAAAAAAGAAAAAAGAAAAGTCGCGACTGACATGCATAGCAAACAAGAGTATCAATAAAACTGATGGATGCTCCCCGAACGGCAGTTATAATGCAGGAAATTGATGACTCAATTCATACACAAAAAATCAGTAAAACTGATGGATGCTCCAAGAAGCACAGCAACAATGAAGGAAATGAATGACTCAATATATATGAAATCATTGTATTAATTGACAATGATTTCAAATCTCAATGTATCATATGGATATCCAATAGAGTCAACTGTAGAACAACAAGTGATCACAGTATCAAAAATGAATAAGTTTGACCTTGGTTAGTTATGAAATAAAACCTTTTATCATGACCTTGACCTTTCAGATATGTAATTGGTGGTATCAAAAAGCCCTTTACCTAAGTAACATTTTGGTGAAGTATGATCAAATTCTAATGAATGTTGTAGGAGATATAAGTACTTCATGGTATCTTAATTCATAGTTAATAAGTTACCTTTCAGAAATGATCTTGGGTGATCTTTTCCAAAAGCCCTTATCCTAAATAACTTTTTGTGATCAAATTCTGATGAAAGGTATAGGAAATATAAGTACTTCATGGTATTTTGAGTCATAGTTAATGAGTGACCTTAACCTTTCAGAAAGTGACCTTTGTCCCAAAAGCCTTTGACCTAAATAACATTTTGATGAAGTATGATCAAATTTTGATGAAAGATGTAGGAGATATAAAGGACTTCATAGTATTTCAAGTCATTGTTAATAAGTGACCTTTCAGAAATGACCTTGAGTGACTTTTTTCCCAAAAGCCCTCAACCTAAATAATATTTTGGTGAAGTATGATCAAATTCTGATGAAAGGTATATGAGATAAGAGCTCGGACGGACAGACATACGGACAATACAGCCACTATATAAACTTTCGGGAAAGCATAAAAATAGAATAAGACTACAGATGACGTCACAAAAATATTTCATTATAATAGAGTTGCGGAAGGAACCGAGGTATTTTAGCCGCTTTACTGGTCAACTTTCAACACATAGTAAAAGCTATACACGTATTGTATGCATAAGGTATATACTGTTTAGAATTTTCAAAGCTTTGTTACACTTGATTTTGAAATACATGTACGTATCAGTCAGTCTGTCAGACTGAAGCACCAATCGTAACAACTCGTCCATTTCTGTACGCAAATACGATTTTCTATTTAAAAAAAAACAACGGCAATAGTGTTCCGATTGACTGAAGCACTTAATGATGGGCTAATTATATCCTCGGTGACTGACGGCTCACCGATAATGGAAACGACCCCATGGTAATGATAACTGTAAACTAATTTTTGTGCACAGATGTGAATTTCGACGATTTAAGGGCATAAAAACGATAGGGAATATATAAACACTCGTACAGCCGAGAAAATAATAAATTTCTAAACCTGCATATTTCCACATCTCAGCATATTTATCCTTACACAGCTTATGATGTTTACAGATGTATAGGTAAACCAAACTTAAAGAGGAAATATCCATGAAGAATGATTCTTCGCGATACCTATCAGTTCAAACCTGACCTGGCGATAAATGCATCAAACTCAAGCTTCAGTATAGATCTATGTTCTCTATACATGAATATATGGTTTCACCTCTGATTTTCAGTGATCTATAAATGCACATCATTGCATATTATTGCGACTGTAACAGTTAACTTAGCACGAGAGCATCAATTTTGCTAACATTCTTTATCTAATAAAACTTATAACTCTGCCAAACTCACCAAGCCAATCACTGATTCATCACCACATAAGATCAGTCTGAGATGAAGCCTTATGTGGAGTGTTGAAATCCTCCATGGCGTCTTAGCTTTAAAGATAAGATTTTAATAAGATAGTAAAGTAAAACTTTTATAGTATTGATAAGTAAATTTATCTTTACAGTAGCATTGAACTTGCTGTGGCAACACAAGACCACCTGGACGGGACCCCACATATCGCCATGGTTATAATATAAGACACACAACCACATCTGTAGGATCACACATCTCGACATAGTTATAACATCTGGCACGGAACCACATCTATAGGATTACACACGTCGCCATGGTTATGACATCAGACAAGGAACCATATCGATAGGATCACATATGTTCCCGTGGTTATAACTTGAGACACAAAAGCACATCGATGGAATTACACATGTCGCCATGGTTATAACTTATGACACACAACCGAATCGATAGAGGCACAAGACCACATCGATAGATCCCACATGTCACCATGGTCATAACATCAGACAAGGAACCCTGTCGAAAAGATTACACATGTCGCCATGGTTAGAATATCAGACAAGGAACCACATCCATAGCATCACACATGTGGCCATGGTTATCACATTAGACAAGAAACCACATCGATAGGGTCACACATGTCACCATGGTCATAACATTAGACAAAAACCCTGTAGATAAGATTACACATGTCGCCATGGTTATAACATAAGTAACATGATGAAACCATGTGTCGTTGCGAAAATAAGAAAATCATTTATACATCTGCTGTTGTATGTTATGAATTCAGTTTTGCGATATAATACTTTTATAGCTGTTTAATATTCCATGCTGATAATATATGGCACAGTTTGTGTAGAAAATACACAAATCATGCAAATATTTCATTAATCGTCTACATGTATTTATCAAGTCTTTAGATATATTCACCTATCAATCTATTTTTGAATTGTTTATTTTATTTAACATCTTTTTTTTTTCTAATCTATTGTTCAACTGAGGACTTTATACAATGTATATACTGTATTAAACAATACAATCACATACACACTTTGTTCTTTTACCGTGGTAAATCAAGCATTGATATACCTTGAAGGGACCTGTGTCCGTCCCAGTGGCGAATTTAGAAGGGGTCGGGGTTCACCCCTTTTGGCCACAACTCTACAAGGTATATATAGATGATAAGGTTGAAAACACTCAAATAGTTGACAGTGGCACTGAGATTAGTTGGTTAGATAAACGAATTTATCAATCTTTGAATAAACATCCGAATTTTGCGAAGAAATTAGAAAGTCTACAATCGGTAAACGACGGAAAATTAAAAATATTGCATTGTAATGTATTGTTAAATAATCCAAAACTGTACAGCTTATAGATATACAAATAAATATTAAGCAAACAATAATAAAATATAATGTCAAGGTCAACATCATGAATACATATTGCACATATCTAATTCATGAATTAAGATTTAATGTATTTTTCTACATTTAGCTTGATTTTCCAAATGAATTTCTGCAATATCAGCATATGTAGTCAAAATTGGGTTTTAATTTACCAACACAAGTGATAAGTGTAATGGGTCGATAGTTGTTTTGGGATCATTGACATCACCTTTAGTTTTGTAAATCTGAACAATATTACCTAGTAATCAATTACTGGGTAAAACACCACTATCAAAGATTGTATTAAACAAAGCAATATATATACAGGTATCAAAGAATCAATGGAATCTATAATATATTCATTATATATAGTCTTCACCACGTGATCTGTTTCACTTCAGTGATTTCACACATTTTGATATTTCATCCTCAGATATAAGTCCCTTGACTTTTTAAATATTGAACTATAGATATCAGTGTTTTAATTATAGTTGATAAGTGGCGGATCCAGGATTTTCGAAAAGGATTTTCTCCAAACGAATTCTTTGTCACATTTCAGTCTGATGCAGTGTGTATATCGGTAAAATAGAAGGGAATGATAATATACAAAAATAAGCTATTTAAGTGATAAAATGCACATATTAGCTATGCAATAGTCCGTGACACTTGTGTTTTTACATACGAAATTTCAAATATTTTTATCAGCACCAACACTATCATTCACAATAAACAATTAAAATAAATAAATAAAAAAGTACTAAGTTTACATCAGTTAATAACATCAGTAATATATAATTTCGTATCAATGAATTCCATCATGGTATGACACCTTAGCTAAGGGTATTCTCATAATCTCTAGTATGCATTTATCATTTGAAAATATAGATCTTCAAAATGATCATTTTCAGATAAATAAATAAAATGTTAGTAGATATATTATTGAAATCACCGATTAAAAATGTATACATATTACTGAAAGATATATATTAGATCGTATTCAGTTTGAGTAAATATATCAGGGAATATCTCAAATTTTCCGGTGGTATATACACTGTTACTAGTAACATATTATCATTAAGTTTAAGCAGTTCAAGAGCGTTACATAAAGTATTGTTACATGATGTTCCTGATTATTCATGTTTGATTTTAAGCCACCTGATGGTGAGTGAAAACACTATTTTTCAAAAACTTGATATGGTTACAGCAAAGGGTTGTAGGTAGTTGATTACATTTGTAATTGATATTGAACCGTTTACACACTTTATGGTTGGTCGGTTGGTTGATTTGTGTTTTACGTCACTTTCAACAATTTTTCAGTTATATTGCGACATGGAAGCAGAAGGTTACCAACCTCTTAAACATAGTGGCGCAATCCGGGAATCGAACACGGATCGTCGGCGTTATCTGAAATTATGGATGTTACCTCATTCACATAAAAGCGTAATAATAAATACGTATAATGTTTCAAAACATTCACATTTTGGAAAGGTTTTTAGTAGTTGCTACAATGAAATGGCAAACCTAAGAGGATATGGAATAGGCATAATGAATTAAAAACAAAAAATTGTATCAAAAGGGCACTAATTCCTATTATCGGTGAAGCATTGAGATTGTAATGTAGAACAGTATCAGAAAGTGACTTGAGATCAGTTTGTAGCAGTTTAAGAAAGTTACATATGTAGCTAATAATCAAAATAATATCACTCAAGTAGTAGAAGAAAGCCACGCAATGATAAAGACGAAATACGACAAAAACGCACATTATGTAAAACAGACAGGCGGTGAATGGATTAATTATAGGAATGACAGTGTTGATACGCCAGTTGAATTTGATGAAATATGAGACTGATGAACATAATCTACCCAGTCATGAGAACGTCTACCAGGGTCTGCCCGACATGGGCTTGTTGTCATAGTCTACTCGGTCATAAGAACGTCTACCAGGGTCTGCCCGACATGGGATATTGCCATAGTCTACACAGTCATAGGAACGTCTACCAGGTTCTGCCCGACATGGGCTATTGCCATAGTCTACCCAGTCATAGGAACGTCTATCAAGGTCTGACCGACATGGGCTTGCTGTCATAGTCTACCCGGACCTTAGTTTGGGCAAATATCCGACTAGATTAAATTTCCAACTATTTTGCGTTTCATCAAACAGCATAACTCTACGTTTAGCGTGGAGTTATGTCGAAACTCTATGGCAACCTGCTATCTCTACTAAGTGTTGCCGTAAATCAATGCAAGAACTTTAAAATGTTTTAATGTTTCCAATTAGTGAATAGTAAAATATAATATCCACATTTAACCGGAAACATAGTTTGCCTTATATAAATTTGATAGGTAATATGACTACGCGTAACAAAGTAAATAAATAAATAAATAAATACATGTTAATAAATAAATAAACCAAGCAGAAACAGAACCAAAACAAATCCAAAGCTGGAAATGTAATTTAGATATAATTTTATATTTGGTTATTATTCTATATATATTTTATTTATTTATTTTTAGGGGGAATTTAGAAAGGATGTTAGTCGTCTTGTACATTATTACATTACTATACTAGATTGAAAGAAAGGGAAGGAAGGATTCCCTTTTTCTATTTCGTCGCAATTCGTGATCTGCTTGACTGAACATATCTGCATCTATATGCACGTATGTACTTATTGGGATAAATAATCGCTTTCATTTGATGACGTATTTTCAAGTATTGCATACGATTCCATGACGTCACTACATGTTTACAAGCGCATCGTGTGTAGATGTAAATGTAAGAGCGTGTCGCAAAATATATGTATTTTAAGTTATAAATAATGTAAGAGGCAACATTGGACGTGTGAAAAGTAAAATTTCAATATACTTCATTTGCATTTGCACTGTGTAAAGCTATTCAACTGGCTAGTCGGATCCTTACGTACGTTCATCTACACACTCGTACTGTCACTGTCGATAAAGTCTGGTTGATGAAACACACATTTCATTGAACGAAGAATGTACGTTAGTAAACTTACGCCATTGTCGTAAGATTTATTTAGTCAAACATTTAGACATGTTAATGAAACGGGCTCCAGCATCGCAACTATAGCACAATCAATATTTTATAATGTCATTATGTCATTTCTTGTGCTTATATGTTTATTGCTTCACATCGAAAATAATTGGAACACGTAACAATTCAACATTTAGATAGCACATGACTTGATCACGTGACGTCATGCATTCGTTTATTTAAACTATGAATACCAAACTGTACAAGGTTCAAATCGATACCAAGGTATAAAATCAAGATTAAAGGACAATCACGGATCCTGCACAAGGGCAGCGAGTAAAATGAGAATAATATCTCCCGTCGACTCTCTGTAGGTAGCTCAGCTCTGTCAAGATCTTGAACACTGGGTATGATATCTACTGAACGAGTCACCTTCCACAGCATCTTGGTTTCAGCCATGAGTTCAAGGTTTCTGTAGTTGACCGTCGTCGTTAGAAGTATTAAGGTCATAATTATATAGCACTAGGTACACCAGTATTATGATCATAATTATATAGCACTAGGTACACCAGTATTATGATTTATAATTATATAGCACTAGGTACACCAGTATTATGATCATAATTATATAGCACTAGGTACACCAGTATTATGATCATAATTATATAGCACTAGGTACACCAGTATTATGATTTATAATTACATAGCACTAGGTACACCAGTATTATGATTATAGCACTAGGTACACCAGTATTATGATCATAATTATATAGCACTAGGTACACCATTATTGTGATCATAATTATATAGCACTAGGTACACCAGTATTATGATCATAATTATATAGCACTAGGTACACCAGTATTATGATTTATAATTTGCAGATACGAATTGTCCTAGAAAAAATTTGTTTTACAATTTATATCGTTTTAAGTCGATATCAACAGTATTAACTTACTCCTCATGGTCTTTTATGTGGTTGGAACTGTTAAATAAATTGCAAGACAGAGTATTTACCTGAATGTATGACACAGTTTCTATATTAGTCCTTTCCGCGGTCCGTGATCGCTTTTATTTTCTTTTGTTTGCGTTATAGATGCTCCTATTTGACAATTGATTAGTATCCTTTTTTACCTTTTGAGAGGTTTATTGTTTATTATTATTGTTACGTTACAGATTCAATCTATGTGCACTATTTACAGTACAATAATTTCATCAAAGAAAGGGGCATACAGCTTAGCAACTAGGGGACGCTTACTCCTCCCAGGCACCTGGTCTCACCTCGATTTCATTGGGGTTCGCATTTATTCCATGGACTATAAGATATGATTTACCCTTCGATACTTCTTTGTTTTTTACTTTATGTTATGCATAACTGATTGTTTGCCAACAAAACACCTGGAGCATTTCACATAGTTGTACTTTTATGTTTAGAGGCCATCAATTATTAGCTTAAGATAGGTATGCAGATCTTTCTCTTTACTTTAATTGTGCGAATGATATGTACGAATGAAAATCTTAAATAGATATAAATGTACTTATTTGTAATGAGTCTTTAATTAAATATTTTCAGCACGCACCAGTAAAGTGATGCCTTTTAAAGATAGCAATGCAGGACACTTTAGGTCGTGTATGATATGAATATACATAGATTTAAATAACACACAAACATCAAACGGATTTACACAGGAAAATATTACTATAAAGCAGAGTTAAAATGGTATATTTACAATATCAGTACATGGAATGATGTACTCCTTCTAAGGAATCAATGCTGATATTTTGGAAATAAAATGTGAGTATACTTATTCCTGATCTACTTCGATGTCCTTATCTTTCAAGAAAAGTTCTATGTGAACATTCTGAATGTGACGAAGTAGATTTGAATAATAGATAAAATTTCTAAATTGTATTATCTTCGGTTAGTATATGGCGGAAATCGAAAAGCGCCGGGTCGAACTGTAATAGATCCAGCACGAGGTTATTATACTGAAAATTTGAGTTTGATTTATATACAGAATATATCAAAGGATAGTTCATACATATAGTCTTAGTGGGATGATGATTCTTTATACCAATTCAATCATACTTTTTTATTATTCATGTAAGAAGTTTTCTACAAAATGCGAAGTACTTCGTAATGCGCAGGCATAATATGTTGTCAGAGAATTTACCTTCCTCCAAGTACATTATATCATTACACCAGCAGACAAAGCGTCTAATAATTATACATTTACTTGTAAGAAATATTTCTTTGACAGCCTAGTGAAAGAATTAGGATTAAAATCAGCTCCAGGAAATCCTACTTATACTCTCACGAACTTTTCGGTTTAGGAAGTACTTGAGAATCATAAATCTGTCCTCAATACGTTTGGTATTGACACAAATAAATTAAATTTAGATCTTACATATTTGTACTGCATTCCAAAAATGCACAAAAATCCTTACAAACAACGCTTTATCGCTGGTTCCTCGAAGGATTCCACAAAATCTGTATCGATGCTACTCACAAAAATATTATCAGAAATTAAATCTGGCCACAGAAACTAGTAATTCTACTTCGTATTTAGATATTATGTTGTCTTTCGACATTAATGGTCAATTGAACACCTCACTCTATGACAAACGTGACGATTTCAATTTCGCTATCACAAACTTTCCTTTCATAAGTAGCAACATTCCATCATCGCCCGCATACGGCGTATTCATATCTCAGTTAATACGTTATTCCAGAGCATGTTCAAATTACAATGACTTTGTTCTGAGGGCTAGGCGACTTTCAGTTAAGCTGCTCAACCAGGGTTATATATGTGCTAGACTAGCATCGTCACTGAGGAAGTTCTACGGTCGTTACGAGACTCTTATTACTCCATATGATATCTCGTTATCCAGACTTTTTAATGATATTCTGGACTGAGACCGATTCCGATCACTTTACACAGATTTGACACCTTCTATACTAGAAGGTTACCTACTTCGACTTCTCCATATATAGATACATATGGAATTCACACGATTTGACTCTTTCTACGGGGTATATGTGACGGGTGTTGCTAGCAAGCAGGAGATGCTCACTCTCCCCGGGCACCTGATCTCACTCCATCACAGGGGTTCACATATGCTCTTCAAGTGGACATATTTTGTTATTTTCCATTGGTTTTTCATTTTCACTGATTTTGTATGTCCTATGGTTTCATGATTTTTGGACTTGTGGTTTGGATTTATCCATCATCTTTACACTTCATAGATATTGGGAAACAGTATATTCCAGAAGTGGAATTAATCAAATGTTGATCCTTAAAATTCAAAAGAGTTGTTAGAACATCTAAAATCAAAAAGTTTTACTAAAATTCACTCCATCAAGTCTTTTGACTTTTCGACTTTTTACACAACGATCCTTCATCAGAAATTAATAGACCCATTAGCGGAAATTATTCAAAAAGCATTTACTTGTAAAAACGGAAGCCGCAAATTCAAAAGTATAGTTATAGGCCATCATAAAACTTACTTTGTTAGGGAAAATTCTGATTCCAAAAATAAATACACTTAAACTGCTGTCATTCAGATGCTGAACTTTCTTATCGATAACATTTTTGTGGTGTTTGGAGGAAAGGTTTTTCAACAAATTGCCGGCATTCCAATGGGCACTAACTGTGCTCCGCTTCTGGCTGACATATTCCCCTACTCATACGAAGCTGAATTCATTCAGTCTTTGCTTTCGCAAAGAAAACAAAAATGGCTCTTGGCTTCAATTTCACTTACAGATATATAGATGAGTTGCTTTCAATTAATAATCCTTCATTCGCGGATTACCTTAGCATCATCTATCCAAGTGAACTGGAAGTCAAAGAAACCACAGAAAGTAGTAATTCTACTTCGTATTTAGATATTATGTTGTCTTTCGACATTAATGGTCAATTGAACACCTCACTCTATGACAAACGTGACGATTTCAATTTCGCTATCACAAATTTTCCTTTCATAAGTAGCAACATTCCATTATCGCTTGCATGCGGCGTATTCATATCTCAGTTAATAAGTTATTCCAGAGCATGTTCAAATTACAATGACTTTGTTCTGAGGGCTAGGCGACTTTCAGATAAGCTGCTAGACTAACAACGTCACTGAGGAAGTTCTACCGTCGTTACGAAAGTCTTATTACTCCATATGATATCTCGTTATCCAGGCTTTTAAATGATATTCTGGACTGAGACCGATTCCAATCATTTTACACAAATTTCACACCTTCTATACTAGAAGGTTACATACTTTGACTTCTTAATATATAAATACATATGGAATTTACACGGTTTGACTCTTTATACTGGGTATATGTGACGGGTGTTGCTAGCACGCAGGAGCTGCTCACTCTCCCCGGGCACCTGATCTCACTCCATCACAGGGGTTCACATATGCTCTTCATGTAGACCTATTTTGTTATTTTCCACTTGTTTTTCATTTTCACTGATTTTGTATGTCCTCTTCTTTCATGATTTTCAGACTTATGGTTTGAATTTATCCATCATCTTTACATGCATGGGTAACACGGTACAATCGGCTGTTTAACAGGGACATCTGTATATCTGTTTACTTCTAAAATGCAACATAATGCTACGGAATGGGGATAACATGCTTGTTTTTTTTTTTTTTCCTCAAATTTCCGGCATGTAAACGGCGATTTACAGTTCGTAAGCGAGTTTTTGTACCACGCGTTAGTCAGCGTCGTCAAAAAACTTTCTATGCGGCCTGTAAATTAAATGTTAAATGCCGGAAATTCAAAATACAAGCATATTATCTCCTCTTCAGGAGACCAAGTTTGATTACAAATTCAATATAATTGTTCACGAATATGAGTTATTTTTGTCGACATTTAAATATAGAGATTATAAACAAAGATGTGTATGTGATAGAAAGGAGATATTCATGAACTTCTTAGCAAAAATAGGGTTTAATAATACGTAACATGCAACTGGCATTTAAATGAAATAATAGGTCTAGAAAAGGAGACGCAATAAGAGTAGAATCGATGTTATGACAAACTTAAATTAATTTCAAACTGTCAAAATATTCCGTAGGGAATGACTTGAATTATCGGTTAGTTGAAGCTCTTTATTCAACGTTAAATTAATTTTCCAACTGATAACGTTCCGCATACATAACACACACACACACACACACACACACACACACACACACACACACACACACACACACACACACACACACACATATATATATATATATATATATATATCTATATATATATATATATATGTTTTATTTTTGTTATTTTCTTTTTAGATATTTTGTTTTTGTTGTATATTTTTTTTCTCTCTTTTTGGTCTTTTTCTTTTTTCTTCATTTTGCTTTTGGTGTTGTTGTTGTTGTTGTTGATATTTTAACAGTACTACATCCTACAGTTTACTATTAACATTTCATTGGCAGATATTATGATTTCTGATTGTTATAGAATATTTCCAATTCTTGAGAGTACATTTGGCAACAGAAAGCATTTATATTTGTTTTATCACATTTTATCGTTGTTATCATGTTTACAATAGACGATCTACATATTTTACCCCAAGGGGATTTCATTTTGACATAAAGGACTAGATAGTGACGTCACAATTTAAAAATAAAAATCCCGGCAAAGAGTTGCATGTCGGGTCTTGAGCCGCTTATATTATGTAAAATATGAAAATCGTCTATTGAATATTTATTTTGAAATATAGCCTACAGTACTTAGTTTAACTTCGAAAGTAAGAAAGGGACATGTGAAACAAAATTATCTCGTGTGCAAGACTTTTTTGCTTTATCAGAAACGTCGCTGAATAAATCCATGATTTAGAAAGAGTTCTCATTAAAATTAGAAAGAAAAAAGAGGAGTTACTGGCTCAGTTATGTGGCAGAAGTCACCATGGAGCTATACAATACATGAAAATAAATAATATATTAGAACATATAACACATTACAAAAATATTTGATTGTAGTGCAATTACGATACCCACTTAGGACGGTCATTTAATTTGACAATAGCCAAACAAATGGTGTGGCCCAGCTTCCCACTCACCGTAACAGCAGAATAATGAAAGGACGTACATTTAAAAATTTATAAATAATCCTCCATGTAAAGAACAAGGGTCAACAGGTATCGCATATTGAGAGGTCATAAAAATATAAACACGTAAGGTATTGTAAAACACATAATGGTATAAAAATATATGCGACATCAACATGATAAACCGTGCTCTGCCAGTCTGAAAGCGAGCTAAGACCCTAGATCTGTAGGAGTCCCGACTAACAGTAAGAGGGGACGAGGTTCAGGACCATGTCTCCTCTGAAAGAGGTTTGGACAAGGCCCGTCATATAGTCCCCACCGCCCTGTTAGTCAGCGTGCAACGTTCAAGTAAAAGTCTGCATAAGGCTGTAGAGGGGCCAAATACAAGACCTATAGTCTTTTTGATGATCTCAATATCATATTGTCTATTTAGAAGACGTTTGACTATTTTATTACATGATAAAATAACGTTATCGGAGCCTTTTACTTTCCTTAGTTTATATACGAGATCACCGTAAAAATTAGGATGGGAAATTCTACTGGATACATACTGTTGAAAAGAAATATTTCCAAATTTAGATAGAAGTTCTGAATAAGATCTGAAGAATTTGCCGAATGTTTTTCTTAGCTTGTGATATCTGTAAGCCTAGGTTAAAAGTTTAGTAGTAATTTGTAAATTTCGTTTATGAAAGTCCAAAACATCAGTGCAGCCTCTGACAAATCGAACTAATTGAGATATATAGATACCATATGATGGAAGTCGAGGGACATCGCCATCCAAGTTATGGAAATTTACAATAGGAAATCCAAAATCCCCACGTTTATCATAAATATTAGTATATATTAGGTGGTTGATAATTTTGATGTTTAAATCTAAGAAAGGTGTAGATTTATATCAAGTATTAGCTTTATTCAATGTGAGTTCTGGTGGATATATTTCTGATATAAATTGTTCGAATTCAGGGTTCTCGATAACCAAAATGTCATCCAGATATCTGCAAGTATTATTAAATTTGTCAATGAGGTCAAAACGTTTTGATTTTTGAATAGAAACCATAAAATCCCTCTCATAACAATAAAGAAATAGGAACCATGGTGCTTCATCTACATTTCATAATTTTCAGGATTTAGAGTCAGGAAAGAGGTCTGGGACCACCTAGGTCCCCAGCAGGTCCAAAGCTTTGTCTCTCTCACCCTCCCCCGGAGGCTCACACAATTTGGTAATTATTAGGCCTAAAATCGCATTCCCACCTACCGTCCTCATTTAGTATCGCATCTTCTGTGTATATGAAGCTTACAACCGCAATTCTCCATGCTTTACGTCCCCTCCTCACAACATGTCTTCACCCTCTCCAAATGGAGTGTGCTTTACATCCGCAATTTTCTTAATTTTTCCATTCTTAACCAACCCCCAACTCCTTTAACAATGTTGAAGTATAAGAGAAACTTACAATTATGAATCATTTTGACCTTAGATGGTAATTAATAAGGCAATGTAAAGACTGAAACATTAATGGAATAGAAAAATTAGGAGAAGCCGAATAAATTATCGGATAACAAGTCTGCCACATTTCTCTCTCTTTTATTGTTTATGCAAGACAAATAATTAAGTCGTGCGCACGAGGTAGTTATGCCGTTCACATAACATAAGAGAGAGAGAGAGAGAGAGAGAGAGAGAGAGAGAGAGAAGGTACTTATCATCTGATAATTCACTCGACTTCTCCTAATTTTCTATTAAACGAAAATTTCAGTCTTTACATAGTTCAAAATGATCCATAATCATAAGTTCCTCTTTATATTTCAACATTCTTAAAGGGGATGAGAGTTAGGAATGGGAAAATTAAGAAAGCTGCGGGTGTAATTCATTGGGAGTGGGGTGGGGTAAAGACATGGCGTGCGTACGAGATCATTTTTCCCACATGTCCCTTCCATACTTCCCTTCTTAACCGATGCTTGTAATTTGTTTAAATATATATGAAATGTATATTAAATGTATAAACTACTGTTTTGTTGTGTAAATGATATACAAAGCTTATATTTTCCGTATTTGTAATGTAACATAAAAAGAATGCTAGCGATATGCCACTTTCAATAATGCAACCACACTGGTCATTCATGGGCCTGTGGGAATCAAAGGTGAGATCACTGACCGGAGGTAGAATGTGTGTTCTGGTCGAATAGCAACATCCCCCCTAACTGACCAAAATCAGAAAGATCACAGAAAATGTTTTAACACAGAAAAATCTGAAGCAACATCGTTTGGGAAGGATAACAGCTCCCTAACATTTGATATATTATCGCTACAATCAATTTGAAATTCAACAAACGTCATACAACGATGGGAGTAAGTTAACCAACTACATTGTTTGATATACTAATTCATGGTTTATCATTTCAGATATCTACATAAAGCTATGTTTTGATCATGTTTTGAACAATGGGCTTCTTCAAAGATCTACTTTTTACTTGGACCCACCTGTGCATAATTTGTCAACAAATGCAATTTGTTCACTGTTACAAAGGTAAAATTAAGGATTGATTACGTAAAAGTATTCTTTTATATTTGGTAAATTTCTTATAGTGATTTTATAATATTTATCGCTTTTGGTATATAGATGGGACCTGTCCTACCATAGAATTTTCTCTCACACGATAAAGATTGTTTTAACACACGCCAGACGTGTGTGAGCTCTTCGAGTGAACGCGGCTAAAACTCCGCCTTAACTGCAGCCTGCTTAGGTATACGTTCATGTGCTTGATTGTTTCTATATCATTTAATATCTATAAGATTCTGTACTTTTGCTAGATCTAAATTTGTAAATATGGTAACAAAAAGCAAGTCTCACAATTCATTCTTATTTATATTTTTAATATTCCTTACTCACACCAATTGATTGACTATTGTCATATCAAATGACCGTTCTAAGTCGATATCCTAACTGCATTATGGTCGAATATGTTTGTGATGTTTTGTGATTTTTGTTTTGTCATATCATTATATTAAATACTGAACATTTCCGTAGTGACTTCTGTCATACGACAGAACTTTTCTTTCTTCCTTCTGACTTTTTAACTGTAAAGATGATGGATAAATCCAAACCATAAGTCCGATAATTATGAAACCAGAGGACATACACAATCAGTGAAAATGAAAACCAAGTAGAAAATAACGAAGACTGTCTACTTGCAGAGCATTTATGAACCCCTATGATGGAATGAGATCAGGTGCCCGGGGAGAGTGAGCAATTCCTGCTGGCTAGCAACAACCGTCAGACATACCCAGTAGAAAGAGTCAAATCGTGTAAATTATATATATTTGGAGAAGTCAAAAAAAATAAGTCAAGTATAGAAGGTGTCAAATCTGTGTACAATGATCGGAATCGGTCTCAGTCCAGAATATCATTTAAAAGTTTGGATAACGAGATATCATATTGAGTAATAAGACTCTCGTAACGAACAAAGAACTTCCTAAGTGACGTTGTTAGTCTAGCACTTATATAACCCTGGTTGAGCAGCTTATCTGAAAGTCGCCTACCCCTCAGAACAAAGTCATTGTAATTTGAACATGCTCTGGAATAACGTATTAACTGAGATATGAATACGCTGTATGCGGGCGATGACAGAATGTTGCTACATATGAAAGGAAAGTTTGTGATAGCCAAATTGAAATCGTCACGTTTGTCATAGAGTGAGGTGTTCAATTAATGTCGAAAGACAACATAATATCTAAATACGAAGTAGAATTATTACTTTCTGTGGTTTCTTTGACCTCCAGTTCACTTGGATAGATGATGCTAAGGTAATCTGCGAATGAAGGATTATTAATTGAAAGCAAGTCATCTATATATCTGTAAGTGAAATTGAAACCAAGAGCCAATTGTTTCTTTCCTTGCGACAGCAAAGACTCTATGAATGTTAGCCAGAAGCGGGGCACAGTTAGTACGCATTGGAATGCCGACAATTTGTTGAAAAACCTTTCCTCCAAACACCACAAACATCTTATCAATAAAAAAAAAGATCAACATTTGGATGACATCTGTATCAGTATATTTATGTTTGGAATCAGAATTTTCCCTAACAAAATAAGTTTTATCATGGCCTATAACTATACATTTGAATTTGCGGCTTTGCGAATTTGTAACGGTTTTAGCATATTAAAGAACATAAAGTCATTGAGAAATAAGAAGTATACGATATATATTTAAATTCATTAATCACAATCATAATTATATTGTTTTTTTTATATTTTATACTCTGACGACACGAAGCAGAATTCATACAGTCTCTTCTCTCCAAAGGCAATAAACAATAAATAATTAGCATCTCGGTTAAACTTTACATACAGATACATCGATGACGTTTGGTCGATTAACAACTCTGTATTTAAGAATCACGTCAACATCATATATCCGAAAGAATATTAGGATATAAGATACCATTGAGATCGCATCTTCAGCTTCATACCTCGATATACTTTCGTCAATTAGTGATGATGTGCCATTAACTACTTCCTTTTATGACAAACGTGACGAATGCAATTTCATTATTACCAACATTCTTTTCCTAGAGCAACATACCTTACTTTCCCGTATATGGTGTCTTCATTTTTTAGTTAAACGGTATGCCAGGACATGTTCTAAATACCTGAGAGCGAGACTTCTTGCCACGAAACTTCTCTCACAGGGATATATTGAGGAACGTTTGAAATTGTCACTGAAGAAATTCTATGGTCGATATAGAGATCTAATGCAATTTGAGATTCCCCTTTCAAGAATTTTAGCCGACATGGATCTGAGCGTACAAAATAACCATCTCGAATCTACATTTGATTTGACATTACATGTATGCATACAGACACTTTTCACGTGCATTTCCAACACCGGAATTTCAATTCAACAACATTTCATACCGCGAGTTCGATGATTTGATTCAGTGTCCGTGCATCTTTCATGTGGCCATGTGTATATGTATATATATTTACTTCCCGAAATTGAATATTTGTTGCAGGACATTTGCGACGGTATGTTTTGCCTGCAAGCAGCGGACGCTTACTCCTCCCGGGCACCTGAATTCATCTCAATTACAATGGGGTTTGCATTTGTCTGAATATGATATTTTACACAATATTGTCCATTTATTCTATGACTTCAAGATGTGGTTATTCATTTTGTGACTGATATGTTATTCTGTTTCTTTTGTAAAGTAGGCAATAATCAATAGAAACATCATGTGCTGATAGCCGTAAAGGAAACGGGAAACGCTAATAAGTAGCCATAAAGGAGGCCTGAAAACGCTAAAAAGTAGCTAATTGATAAATGATTCGGTTCACTAACTCACGAAATCGGTCTAAATCTGGAAATTTCACAAAAACGATTTTTTTTTTGCTCATCTAATGAAGTTTCCATACATCTCTGTCAAATTTATTTAGTTGCCATACGCTAAAGAAAGTGAATTTCACCCAAAGCTCCTGAAAATCGATATCTTTCGCAAATTAGTGTCATATCAAAACATATTTTACCTAATATTTATTTAAAAATTTTTAAATGTACGTCCTTTGATTGTTCTGCTGTTACGGTGAGTGGGAAGGTGGGCCCGTAAACCGGTTAACCACACCATTTGTTTGGCTTTTGTCAAATTGAATGACTGTCCTAAGTCGGTATCGTAATTGCACTACAATCAAATATTTTTGTAATGTGTTATATGTGCTAGTATATTATTTATATATGTATTGTATACCTCCATGGTGACTTCTACCACATAACTGAGCCAGTAAGTCCTCTTTTTTCTTTTCTAAGAATATATGCGCATGCAAGACCATGGTTTTACTGTTTGTTTGTTGGTTTGTTTGGGCTTTTTTTTTTGTTGTTGTTATTGTTGTTGTTTTGTTTGGTTTGGTTTTGGGGGGGTTGTCTTTTTTTTTTTTTCTTTTTGCCGGAAGTTGTATTAAGTGACATTGATTCTCTGTGCTTATTTAAAGTATAATTATATAATGTTTTTGTTGTTTGCAGTGATTATGCCAAAAGAGTGTACTATGCCTCCCATATTGACAACTATTTTGGTATAGTCACTGCGAACAACAACAATATTGTTATTATTCTGACTGTTACTTCATAACGCTAAAAGACAATCAAATATAGATCTAGATTCAAAACAGTTAGACTACATGTATATTAATAGTGAAATATCAAGAAATTTCAATAATATACACGCTTGAATAACCTATGATTCATATCGCCATCTATAAAACGCATAGACGATTCTGAACACACCTCGATGATTAATAGACTTCACCGACGCTGTAAGCCCCACCCATGGCACGTGAAAATGGCATATATAGATGTTTATATTTTCGCATATTAATTTCAACACTATACAAAGCTATATGTTACTATGCGAAAATAACATTATATTGACTGTCTATGAAGAAACTCGCAGGAACAATAATAATATAACATAGTGAAATGTTGAAGGTCATTTGAGAGAAAATATATTAAGACGTCTAGAAGAAGAAGAAGAAGAAGAAGAAGAAGAAGAAGAAGAAGAAGAAGAAGAAGAAGAAGAAGAAGATGATGATGATGATGATGATGATGATGATGATGATGATGATTACACACACACACCTACACACACACACACACAAGTAAGAACCAACATAGATATAAGACAGACAAGTGAGTAATAAGTACTGCTTGTTTTACATTTTAAAATGATTTATTGTTCAATTTTAGATCCATATCCATATTTGCACCACAGAAACATTACTGTCGATGACGCGTTTTCAGAATATTATCTCCCTCCCGGTGGTATTCCATTTGGGTCATACAGATTTGTCACTGTTGCTGTAAGTAGAAAAGTTTCTAAAGCACTCTCTGCTAGGTTTCATACCTTGAGTATGTGCCCAATGCACAGAATAAATAAATGTTTGCCTTATCTCAAAATTACTGAGGGATTTAACATTCTGCGATGCTGACCATTAATGTTACATCCATTGTACTATTTTGAAAAATTATTTATTTTCATTATTTATGCCTTACTGTTGGGGTCATTTTGCAGTTTTGTCCCGCTCTGTCTCTTTCATTTTATAGTATATATTCCATTAAGGGTTTGGTTTTGCTCATTATTTATAGATTTTTATTTTCCGTTGTCAAACACGAAACTAAACTTTGGTTTAAAAGAAGATTAATGTAAAGTCTAATGGTGATTAAAAGTAATCATAACAGTTGGTACAGTTTTTAGAAAGATTATGGTCATTATGCGTCGCCAGGGAAACTCTGTTTCCAACGGTATAACCATGGTATACCTGTCGGAAAGAATCAAACACAGTATATATACGTTTATCCCCCAATTAATCGGTCTTTTCGTTATACAGAGTTACTTCCCATTTGGGACGGTATCTGACGTAACACACTAACGGCGTTATCAAATTCTATGGAAACTGATATAAATTCAGGGAAATCATTATCCACAACTGAGGTCTTCATAGAAAATTGATGACGTCATAATTGTTTCACGTCAGATACCGTCTCAAATAGGAAATAACTGTTTAACGAAAAGATTTAATAGAATATAGGAAAGTGATATCGGCTTCTGGTAAATCCAATTAAAAGTTGTTTGTCATTTTTAAGACTTTGGAGTTTGTAGATTTAAGCGCTTAACAACGAACCACTTCAACTGGGAGTAGTTTTACCTTCAAAATTTGACATATACAAATTCACATTTTTACGTTCACGTGATAATTCCATTGACTTCTCAAATGGAATCAGAAATAAAATATCTTACACCAAAATTAGGAAAAGTTTAACTTTCATTTCATCAAGAGGTTTCCCTCTCATTTAATTGGTCACTTACTTTTTAGAATCAAATTTCAGTATTACTTGCCGATGTGGATTGGGCTACCTAAGCAATAAACGCTTACCTCTTCATGTATTCATCATTTGGTTTCTCCATGGCACCTCTGAATCTTATGTTTCCACCTTGGTGCTTTGTTGAGAGCATTGCATTATTTGGTACCACTACCTCAGTATTCTGTATTATGAACAACAGGAACATTTCACGTTCATAATCTAAGTTTCATTATTTCACACTTATAACGCCCTTGACAATGAAGATTTTATTAAGTTTTCTCTTTTGATTTAAGCACACCAATTAATTGATTATTTTCACATCAAATGACCGTCCTAAGTCGGTATCGTAACTGCAATTTGATCGAATATTTTTATGATGTCCTTATGTTTTTATCATTACATTATATACTGTATATTTCCGTGGTAACTTCTGTCATACGACTGAGTCAGTAACTTTACTTTCTTCCCTTGTATTTAAATGTACATACTGTTACTGGAATAATTATAGAACATATATACCTTTTAATTTAGTGCACCATATGCGCATTTCGACAAATTATGTATCTTCAGTGATGCTCGTGGCCAAATGATTGGAATTCTCAAAATATATAAATATTTGAAGAGCAGTGTTGAAACCAAATTGACCCAAAAGTGAACCAAAGAATCTATCTAAGGACAGAGCTATGCATGAGGGAGATACTCCTTAGTTTTAGAGTGATTTACTTAATTTGATGACTGAAAATTTGAAGTGTATATTTCATGTCAGTACAAAGTACTGAAAACTAGACTTATGATGCCCTCGGGCACTATCAGTCCACCAGCAGTGATAACGGCCTAGTGGTTATAATAAATATAGAACATATATATCTTTTAATTTAGTGCACCATTAGCGCATTTCGACAACTTACGTATCTTCAGTGATGCTCGTGGCTAAATGACTGGATTTCTTAAAATATATAAATATTTGAAGAGCAGTGTTGAAACCAAAATGATGGAAATGTGCACCAAAGAATCTTTCTAAGGACAGAGCTATGCATGAGGGAGATACTCCTTAGTTTTAGAGTGATTTACTTAATTTGATGACTGAAAATTTGAAGTGTATATTTCATGTCAGTACAAAAGGACTGAAAACTAGACTTATGATGCCCTTGGGCACTATCAGTCCACCAGCAGTGACACCGGCCTAGTAGTTATAATAAATATAGAACATATATACCTTTTAATTTAGTGTACCATATGCGCATTTCTACAACTCACGTCTATTCAGTGATGCTCGTGGCTAGATGATTGGAATTCTCAAAATATATAAATATTTGAAGAGCAGTGTTGAAACCAAAATGACGGAAATGTACAGCAAAGTATCTATCTAAGGACAGAGCTATACTTGAGGGAGATACTCCTTAGTTTTAGAGTGATTTACTTAATTTGATGACTGAAAATTTGAAGTATATATTTCATGTCAGTACAGAAGTACTGAAAATTAGGCTTATGATGCCCTCGGGCACTATCAGTTCACCAGAAGTGACACCGGCCTAGTGGTTATAATAAATATAGAACATATATACCTTTTAATTTAGTGTACCATATGCGCATTTCTACAACTTATGTCTCTTCAGTGATGCTCGTGGCTAAATGATTGGAATTCTCAAAATATATAAATATTTGAAGAGCAGTGTTGAAACCAAAATGACCCAAAAGTGAACCAAAGAATCTATCTAAGGACAGAGCTATGCATCAGGGAGATACTCCTGATAATGTCTAGAATGTATGAGCTTTTCGATTTTGATTCATTGTCTTTTGTAGGCAAGCACGAATGGTTTGATAACATTCGATGGGCGATCCTCAACACACATACCACAACAATTAAATCAAACAACGTTACCCTTCCCTTTCCTCTCTGTTTACTGGACAGATCTTTATCCAGGTGTGGACGGTTCTGCATTCTACTATGCGGATTACACAACAGGAGATTCCAACATAGTCAGAGCGTCGACAGAAGTACGTAACTTTACTGGAAGAATTTCATTTGATGCAACGTGGATGTTCGTGGCAACGTGGCATAACAACACGTACTGTTGCTGCAATACATGTTATGATCAGGTATCTTATTTAACAAAATCCTTTATTATAATCTGAAGGATAATTAAGGCCTAAGTGACCCATCTGATCTATTTAATCTTAACTTAATCTAGTGTTATCCCTATGAAGAATCTAGACGATTAATCGCCATTGCTCAAAAGAATCTCGTGGCAGTCACATTGGTCGTCATAAGGGATTTTTCACACAAAATGGGTTTGATAGCATTTCACTAAGCCTCCTAGATATATATAATGAATATTAGGATATGTCCGTTTTTCAGTAAGCACCGGCAAATTACTAATTTGTGATCAAAGTATATATTGAACGATAATATGTTCATTGTTTCTCACCACATCCGCATTAGTCAGACACTCAGAATTCATAGAATAGGACACAAGATAGAATACATTAATATCTATACCAAACTGACATTGGAACCTTTTCCCTCAGACTGGATTGTTCGTTTAATTTATGTTATACATACTGTACTGGCATGACAAAGTTTTTAGATATTTTACAATGGTATATAGTAATTCAAAGATTTTTTACTCGACAAAATTGTTAATTAATCATCCGATAAAGAAAACATAGATATGTACATTTCTATAACGATATATTCTATCTGTTTGTTTTGTTTTGTTTTTATTTCTTTGTTTGTCTGCATTATACATTCAGATTCAGAGACTAACAATACAAGCTGTGTTAGTGACAGATGGAGTTGATACATACGCTCTCCTGAATTACATTGATGTCAGTGTCTCGAGCAATTTTAAAAAAGCGGCCATAGGGTGGAGAAATAACGAAACATCATGCCAACATCCTGTGTCGTTTACAGATAATGTTTACAGCATGTCCTCACAACCCGGAAACACAAAATCACGAGGTAACATTTGGTTTGGTGTGCTGGTTTTTTTTTTTTTTTTTTGTTTTGTTTTTTTTGTTTTTTTTTTTGTTTTTGTTTTTTTTTTTTTTCGTATAATCATTTTATTGATGAAATTTTATTCGATCGTTCACTTACAAGTTTATAAATATCGATGTTATATAAAAAAAACATTTTAAACTAGTAATAACATAAGCAAAAATATAGCAAGTTTATGCAATAAGTATCATATATTTTGGGGTTATTATAGAACAGCAAAGATCAAAGAAAAGATATGTTGTTCCGTGACATTTATTTCCATATTTGTATGGTAACATACAATGTGCCATCATGAGATAAGGGCAGTCAAGTGTCAATCACCTTTACATACCCCAACGTGATATGCATAAAGTGAGAAAATTCTCATCAATAGCAGAGAAATAGCCTTACAGAAATGTCCTGTAATGGCAGCATTGTGCTCTAAAGTTTACATTCTTTATATAATATTTTATAAAGTCAAAATGAAGGAACTCGTTATGATCTGATTATACTGAACATATTATGAATTGAATCACAAAATCACAATTAAAGGAGCTGTCAATTAACAAATCATAATCAGACGACAGATTTTATAGAAGTAAAGGCAAAAAATAATACTTCTATACCACTCCTTCTCATTTTTTTTTTGACTTCCATGATCAACATGTATAGATAACCAACCTTATTGAAATGATCATTTCGTTAAAATTCTATGTTATTATGTTGTAGTGTACCCGTACTTTATTTTCTCTCTCTCTTTCTCTATGATACTGTGTTATAATGTACCTTGAATTTTGTTTCTCACTCTCTCTGGGCAGATACTGGATACCTTTTCTACGTACTAACAGGAGGTAATGTATACTATAATATTCATTTTGTTTACTTTTTAAAATATTAAAATTCGGGATCAATGATTACATAGCACACAAAATTAATTAGTGTAGTGTAACTATGGCATTCACAACACACAAATGGTCGGGTAGTCATGGATACCTGGACATCAGAGGTGAGATCAGTTGCCACGTTGTAGGGAACATCTCCTGTTTGTCAATATATATATATATATATATATATATATATATATATATATATATATATATATATATATATATATATATATATATATATATATATATATATATATATATATATATATATATATATATATATATATATATATATATATAGATAGATAGATAGATAGATAGATAGATATCCATCGTCGTCATAGTGACATTGCATCAGAATCTGTAGTAGTTTACGTAAATTAGTTCAAAACGGATTACATCAACAATATGAGACAACATTGTTAGTAAAGCTCAGGAGCAGATATAATATTTCATACAATATAGAAAATATTCTGTGAGAATTATTGCAGTACTTTTGCAACGGATGTTGCATACAAGCAGATAACATTTACTCCCCCGGGCACTCAGCGTTGCATCATTTTAATTGGGGTTTTCATTTGTCTGAATATGACATTCTTCACGATATAGTCCTTTTATGCCATGGTTATATCTATATATGGTTAGATATGGTTAACACTTCCGTCCTTTTAAGCTATGGTCCTCGAGATATGGTAAACCCTTGCGTTCTCTTTCGTTGATTACTTAACAAACGGACAGGCATTCCGTGATTTGTCAAACTTTTACAATTGTCCAGTTCTGAAGGGGACATAATTATGAAAATGCATTATGATGTTCTTACAATAATGATTGGCAGAACATATCTACTTAATTAAAATTACGATACAGACGTTTTACTAGTTGAACATAATGTTCGGAACCTTATGACAGACATGTATTTTTGGTGGGGAATATCAATATGATATAAATGCAAGCATTGTGACGTCACAGTAAAATGACGTAATTTTGTACGAAAATTTATAAGATCAAAGATTGGCAAAAGCTCTATTTTTGGTTACCAGTATGAAGTGATATATGATTTATATGGCCCAAATGATATCGTCACTTTTCTTACATAAAATGTTTTAAATACAAAAAAAATTTATAAAGTTATCCTATTCGTTGATATGAGATAAATAAATCAATAATATATCTGAAATTCATATCGAATGTTTAAGTAATTCCATCTAGAATTTAATCTTAAATTATTTAAGAATTCTTTTTATAAATTTCAAAATGCAGATTGTAAATGGATAACCGATCAATGCGTTTCTTCACCATGCAAAAATTCAGCATTCTGTAGAGATGGCAATAACAACTACACCTGCGTGTGTGTAGATGGTTTTACCGGGAAAAATTGTGAAATCAACATCGACGATTGTGCATATAACCCGTGCAATAACTCAGCAGCTTGCATTGATGGAGTAAACAACTACACCTGCGTATGTGAAGAAGGTTTTACTGGAAGACAGTGCGAAATCGACATAGACGATTGTGCGAGTCAGCCATGCAACAACTCAGCCACTTGTCTTGATGGCATCAACAATTATACCTGCGTATGTGAGGAAGGTTTTACTGGAAGACAGTGCGAAATCGACATAGACGATTGTGCGAGTCAGCCATGCAACAACTCAGCCACTTGTCTTGATGGCATCAACAACTACACCTGCGTATGTGAGGAAGGTTTTACAGGAAGACAGTGCGAAATCGACATAGACGATTGTGCGAGTCAGCCATGCAACAACTCAGTCACTTGTCTTGATGGCATCAACAACTATACCTGCGTATGTGAGGAAGGTTTTACTGGAAGACAGTGCGAAATCGACATAGACGATTGTGCGAGTCAGCCATGCAACAACTCAGCAACTTGTCTTGACGGCATCAACAACTATATCTGCGTATGTGAGGAAGGTTTTACAGGAAGACAGTGCGAAATCGACATAGACGATTGTGCGAGTCAGCCATGCAACAACTCAGCAACTTGTCTTGATGGCATCAACAACTATACCTGCGTATGTGAGGAAGGTTTTACTGGAAGACAGTGCGAAATCGACATAGACGATTGTGCGAGTCAGCCATGCAACAACTCAGCAACTTGTCTTGACGGCGTCAACAACTACACCTGCGTATGTGAGGAAGGTTTTACTGGAAGACAGTGCGAAATCGACATAGACGATTGTGCGAGTCAGCCATGCAACAACTCAGCCACTTGTCTTGATGGCATCAACAATTACACCTGCGTATGTGAGGAAGGTTTTACTGGAAGACAGTGCGAAATCGACATAGACGATTGTGCGAGTCAGCCATGCAACAACTCAGCAACTTGTCTTGACGGCGTCAACAACTACACCTGTGTATGTGAGGAAAGTTTTACTGGAAGACACTGCGAAATCGACATAGACGATTGTGCGAGTCAGCCATGCAACAATTCAGTCACTTGTCTTGACGGCATCAACAACTACACCTGCGTCTGTGAGGAAGGTTTTACAGGAAGACAGTGCGAAATTGACATAGACGATTGTGCCAGTCAGCCATGCAACAACTCAGCCACTTGTCTTGATGGCATCAACAACTACACCTGCGTATGTGAGGAAGGTTTTACAGGAAGACAGTGCGAAATCGACATAGACGATTGTGCGAGTCAGCCATGCAACAACTCAGTCACTTGTCTTGATGGCATCAACAACTATACCTGCGTATGTGAGGAAGGTTTTACTGGAAGACAGTGCGAAATCGACATAGACGATTGTGCGAGTCAGCCATGCAACAATTCAGTCACTTGTCTTGACGGCATCAACAACTACACCTGCGTCTGTGAGGAAGGTTTTACAGGAAGACAGTGCGAAATTGACATAGACGATTGTGCCAGTCAGCCATGCAACAACTCAGCAACTTGTCTTGACGGCGTCAACAACTACACCTGTGTATGTGAGGAAAGTTTTACTGGAAGACACTGCGAAATCGACATAGACGATTGTGCGAGTCAGCCATGCAACAATTCAGTCACTTGTCTTGACGGCATCAACAACTACACCTGCGTCTGTGAGGAAGGTTTTACAGGAAGACAGTGCGAAATTGACATAGACGATTGTGCCAGTCAGCCATGCAACAACTCAGTCACTTGTCTTGATGGCATCAACAACTATACCTGCGTATGTGAGGAAGGTTTTACTGGAAGACACTGCGAAATCGACATAGACGATTGTGCGAGTCAGCCATGCAACAACTCAGCCACTTGTCTTGATGGCATCAACAACTACACCTGCGTATGTGAGGAAGGTTTTACTGGAAGACAGTGCGAAATCGACATAGACGATTGTGCGAGTCAGCCATGCAACAACTCAGCCACTTGTCTTGATGGCATCAACAACTACACCTGCGTATGTGAGGAAGGTTTTACTGGAAGACAGTGCGAAATCAACATAGACGATTGTGCGAGTCAGCCATGCAACAACTCAGCCACTTGTCTTGATGGCATCAACAATTATACCTGCGTATGTGAGGAAGGTTTTACTGGAAGACAGTGCGAAATCGACATAGACGATTGTGCGAGTCAGCCATGCAACAACTCAGCCACTTGTCTTGATGGCATCAACAACTACACCTGCGTATGTGAGGAAGGTTTTACAGGAAGACAGTGCGAAATCGACATAGACGATTGTGCGAGTCAGCCATGCAACAACTCAGTCACTTGTCTTGATGGCATCAACAACTATACCTGCGTATGTGAGGAAGGTTTTACTGGAAGACACTGCGAAATCGACATAGACGATTGTGCGAGTCAGCCATGCAACAACTCAGCAACTTGTCTTGACGGCATCAACAACTATATCTGCTTATGTGAGGAAGGTTTTACAGGAAGACAGTGCGAAATCGACATAGACGATTGTGCGAGTCAGCCATGCAACAACTCAGCAACTTGTCTTGATGGCATCAACAACTATACCTGCGTATGTGAGGAAGGTTTTACTGGAAGACACTGCGAAATCGACATAGACGATTGTGCGAGTCAGCCATGCAACAACTCAGCAACTTGTCTGGACGGCGTTAACAACTACACCTGTGTATGTGAGGAAGGTTTTACTGGAAGACAGTGCGAAATCGACATAGACGATTGTGCGAGTCAGCCATGCAACAACTCAGCCACTTGTCTTGATGGCATCAACAATTACACCTGCGTATGTGAGGAAGATTTTACCGGAAGACACTGCGAAATCGACATAGACGATTGTGCGAGTCAGCCATGCAACAACTCAGCAACTTGTCTTGACGGCGTCAACAACTACACCTGTGTATGTGAGGAAAGTTTTACTGGAAGACACTGCGAAATCGACATAGACGATTGTGCGAGTCAGCCATGCAACAATTCAGTCACTTGTCTTGACGGCATCAACAACTACACCTGCGTCTGTGAGGAAGGTTTTACAGGAAGACAGTGCGAAATTGACATAGACGATTGTGCCAGTCAGCCATGCAACAACTCAGTCACTTGTCTTGATGGCATCAACAACTATACCTGCGTATGTGAGGAAGGTTTTACTGGAAGACACTGCGAAATCGACATAGACGATTGTGCGAGTCAGCCATGCAACAACTCAGCCACTTGTCTTGATGGCGTTAACAACTACACCTGTGTATGTGAGGAAGGTTTTACTGGAAGACAGTGCGAAATCGACATAGACGATTGTGCGAGTCAGCCATGCAACAACTCAGCCACTTGTCTTGATGGCATCAACAATTACACCTGCGTATGTGAGGAAGATTTTACCGGAAGACACTGCGAAATCGACATAGACGATTGTGCGAGTCAGCCATGCAACAACTCAGCAACTTGTCTTGACGGCGTCAACAACTACACCTGTGTATGTGAGGAAAGTTTTACTGGAAGACACTGCGAAATCGACATAGACGATTGTGCGAGTCAGCCATGCAACAATTCAGTCACTTGTCTTGACGGCATCAACAACTACACCTGCGTCTGTGAGGAAGGTTTTACAGGAAGACAGTGCGAAATTGACATAGACAATTGTGCCAGTCAGCCATGCAACAACTCAGTCACTTGTCTTGATGGCATCAACAACTATACCTGCGTATGTGAGGAAGGTTTTACTGGAAGACACTGCGAAATCGACATAGACGATTGTGCGAGTCAGCCATGCAACAATTCAGTCACTTGTCTTGACGGCATCAACAACTACACCTGCGTCTGTGAGGAAGGTTTTACAGGAAGACAGTGCGAAATTGACATAGACGATTGTGCGAGTCAGCCATGCAACAACTCAGCCACTTGTCTTGATGGCATCAACAACTACACCTGCGTATGTGAGGAAGGTTTTACTGGAAGACAGTGCGAAATCAACATAGACGATTGTGCGAGTCAGCCATGCAACAACTCAGCCACTTGTCTTGATGGCATCAACAATTATACCTGCGTATGTGAGGAAGGTGTTACTGGAAGACAGTGCGAAATCGACATAGACGATTGTGCGAGTCAGCCATGCAACAACTCAGCCACTTGTCTTGATGGCATCAACAACTACACCTGCGTATGTGAGGGAGGTTTTACTGGAAGACAGTGCGAAATCGACATAGACGATTGTGCGAGTCAACCATGCAACAACTCAGCAACTTGTCTTGATGGCATCAACAATTACACCTGCGTCTGTGAGGAAGGTTTTACAGGAAGACAGTGCGAAATCGACATAGACGATTGTGCGAGTCAGCCATGCAACAACTCAGCAACTTGTCGTGATGGCATCAACAACTACAGCTGTGTATGCGAGGATGGTTTTACTGGAAGACAGTGCGAAATCGACATAGACGATTGTGCGAGTCAGCCATGCAACAACTCAGCAACTTGTCTTGATGGCGTCAACAACTACACGTGCCTTTGTGCCGAAGGTTTTCAGGGAAGAATTTGCCAATTTCTAGAAGGTTTAGTAATTTTCCTAATCTTTCGTTCAGCTTATAAGTAAAATCAAAAGATAACAAGGTACATCATTTATCTTCCTCACAGTCTTTAGATTTCAGAGCCAAGTACACACTGTACAACAAACTGTTCAATATGTATATATATATATATATAAGCATCTTCAAAGCTTTCTACATTCTATTGTATAACAAAGGGTGTCTTTATATTATTCTTAATAAATGTCAGATATTCATCTTATATATGTAGCCGATTGTTACAATGACATCTCACTGGCTCAAATTTTAGGATGAGGGTTCGATCCCGATTTGGCACGTAATGTCTCTCGTGCTTTACCATCTTCTCCCTTCCTGTCTGCCATTCGTATGAGACTTTATAAGTCGTGAACTTATGTGCTTCGTTAGCATAGGACAGAATTATAAAGTGAAATTATGAATGCACCAACTAGGTGCCGCCATCATATAAATGCTATCATCTTATAGTGGTGTCAAAGAATGACAGATACTTAAATATCTGCATAATGTTTTTCATTTTTGTTTTCTATTTCAGATTTTCCCAAGCTGAAATTAACACAGATCTATTGATTTCAGATGATTGTTAGATGTACTTTGTACATGTGATATTTCCGTTTAATATTTTCTTCGCTACTAAACTCTGTGTTCTCACTAATCAAAATATCTAAAAAATTTGCCTATAAAACTGAATTATTGATTTCAATATAAAAGGCAATAGTAAATCAGTTAAAGAAATCTTTTCAAGATACACAATCTGATAAAACATTTTCATTGATGATTTTATTTTAGAAATTAGATAGTAATATATAGTGCCATTTTGTAATAATCAATGATCAAATTTTGTTTTTACATAAAAACTATCGGAGACTGGCAGATGGAAAAGTAGGAGCTTCGAGAATCAATTTCATATCATGCCTGCAGTTCACTGCATCCTAAGGTATTCTATTACCTAACGTATAGTCATTATATAATTTTTGTACCAAATACCCATTTTGACAATAAATGTCTCTTTGGTGCTCATGGCAACGAAATAAGAGGATCAAAAAGTGTTATAATTAAACACCGAGGCGACCTCATAGAAAGAGCAATAGAAGAAAAGGACACCATTACTATATGCACACTTATTTGCATAGAATTCAGTTTATGGGCATGAACGCTGTCCTTCTTATACGCATGCTGGCTAAGTTATGATTATGTTTATATAGATTTATTTAAAAAAAAAAGATAAAAGAAAAGTCGCGATTGGCATACATAGCAAACAAGAGTATCAGTAAAAATGGATGACTCAATTCATATACCAACAAGAGGCCCAAGTAGGCCTATATCGCTTACTTGAGTACCTAGATGATCAGTCATGCAGGAAGGAAGAATTCATTTATTTTTGCATAACACAAATGTTGAAACTACGTCAAACTTTATCGCAGACTAGAATAAAAAACAACACTTTTTTGCACATCCATTCAGGTGATTTTGATAGTAAGCATTTGCTTTGTCTCTGCAAGATGTGATTCGGGGCAACAAGTTAGTCATTTTCTTTAGGTGGGGCCTTTTGTCGACTGATTTCAAGTCTGGGTCATGAACAACAATTGTTTCAAATATTGTCCAGATCCAACTTAAAATGGCCTAATTTCATATGTTGAGTATTGAGAACATCTAAAAACTTATTTAGATGTGTAAAGAAATTAAAAGAAAATCCACAGCTGGATTTGAACCGCTGCTCTTCATATTTTAATTACCAAGTGGTATATGTACCATTATGAGCCATAGTTTTTAGACATGGTGGCATTATCTGTTGACCAATTTGGATGAAATGTACAAAATTAATAGAGGATCTATAGTACTTTATGTATACCAGGTTTCATCAAAATCTTTCATGTGGTATAACAGCAGACGTTAAAAATGTGAAGAATTGTCCTTATACACCCTCATTTCGAAGTCTTAAAAAATTCATAGAAAATCCAAAAATTGAGATATTGATAAAATTCTTTCAAAGTGACATTCCTTAGCATAATTATGATCACAATAGTCCATAAGAAATCATCATTATCAATTAACTAGGAAATATGACATTTTTCTGTATTGAAATTGCCAAGTCCAAACAAACGTCGAAAAGAAATTCTAAAATTTAATTTTGGAAGGTAACCAAAATGACGATACGTCTTCACTCATCCCTCTAGATCATTTCTATGCATTCTGTTTGTCTCTGTATGCAGCCAGTATGAAGAAGAATATTGTCAAAAGAGGGTACTCTTTTGTGACCTACTTTTGACTATGGTGGACAAAAACAACAAAATTCGAAGGGGATCATCTCTACCAAGATTTATTAAAATCTTTCGAACAGTTTTGCAGAAAAAGTTGAAAATGTGAAAAATGGCCAACCCCCCCCCCTTTTTTTTTGGATATCCTCAAAACTTCATAAAAAACCCAAAACTTGAGGTATTTGCAAACTTCTTTCACAATAGTATTCCTTACTATAATTATGATCAAAATAGTCATTAAGGAATCATCAATATCAATATTAACTGAAAAAGACTTTTCTGCACTGAAATTACTAAGTCCAAAAACACGTCAAAAAAGCGTAAATTTCTATTTGACGGATCTTAACCCTGAACACAACTTTTAATAACCCATCTTTATAGATTGTTGAAATGCAATTAGTTTCCCAATTTATACACTGGTTCTGGAGGAGAAGATTGTTGAAGAGGGGTACCGTTTTGGGAACTTTTGCTCCCGCCCTCGATCCGCCCCTGAGGGAATCTGGATCCTGAACACAATTTTCGTAGGGGACCTTGAGTGCATCATATATACAAAGTTTGATCCAAATCTGCAAAGCATTTCCAGAGAAAAAGTCGAAAATGTGAAAAAGTTAACGCAGACGACGACGGATGACGGACGGCACACTATGACTATAGCTCACTTGAGCCTTTGGCTCAGGTGAGCTACAAATCATAAAACTGATGGATGACCCAAGAAGCACAACAACAGTGAAGGAAATGAATGACTCAATTTATAGAAAATCATTGTATTAATTGATGACAATTTCAAATCTAAATGTATCATATGGATATCCAGTTGAGTCAATTGTAGAACAACAAGTGATCACAGTATCTTAAACTAAAATAAGTAAGTGTGACCTTGATTAGTTATGAAATGAATTATTTTCTCGTGACCTTGACCTTTCAAAAATGAAATTGAGTGACCTTTGTCCAAAAGCCCTTAACCTAAATAAAATTGTTGGTGAAGTGTGATCAAATTCTGATGCAAGATGTAGGAGATGTTATAAGTACTTCATAGAATTTCAAGTCAGAGTTAATAAGTGATTTTGACATTTCAGAAATGACCTTGAGTGACCTCTGTCCCAGAGCCCTCAATCTAAATAATATTTTGGTGAATTATGATCAAATTCTGAAGAAAGGTATAGGAGATAAGAGTTCGGACGGGCGAACGAACAGACATACGGACATGACAACGACTATAAGACTTCAGATGACGTCACAAAAATATTTGATTATAATATAATTGCGGAAGGAACCGAGGTGTGTTTAGCCGCTTTACTGGTCAAATTTCAACACCTGGTAAAAGCTGTACACGAATTGTATGCATAAGGTATATACTGCTTATAATTCACAAAGCTTTATTACACTGGATTTTGAAATACATATCAGTCAGTCTGTCAGACTGAAGCACTTAATACTGTGCTAATAATATCCTCGGGAACTGATGGGTCATCGATAATGGAGACGACCCCATTGTAATGATAACTGTAAACTGATCTTTGTGCACAGGTGTGAATTTCGACGATTTAAGGGCATAAAAACGATAGGGAATATATAAACACTCGTACAGCCGAGAAAATAATAAATTTCTACCTGCATATCAACATTTCCACACCTCAGCATATTTATCCTTACACAGTTTATGATGTTTACAGATATGTAAGTAAACCAGACTTAGAGAGGGAATATCCATGAAGAATGATTCTTCGCCACACCTATCAGTTCTATCCTGACCTGACGATAAATGCATCAATTTCAAGCTTCAATATAGATCTAGAGGTTGGTATCCGACACTACATATGTTCTCTATACATGATAAGTTTGATACGTCGAGGTTTGTTGATCTGACATCCTGCATTATACTTTATTTCTGAGCTATCTTTATACTTTTTTAATCCGGCAAGATCAACAATTTTTTGAACGAATAGAAATAATACTTATATAATGACTATATAACACAATAATAACTATATTTAGCGTGGTTAGGTTTGCAGTATCTACGGTGGTGGCAGTTAGAAGAACAGGAGATACGATACTTAATTACTTACTGGGTATATGGTTTCACCTCTGATTTTTAGTGATCTACATGTATAAATGCACATCATTGCATATTATTGCGATTGTAACAGTTACCTTAGCACGAGAGCATCAATTTTGTTAACATTCTTTATCTAATAAAACTTATAACTCTGTCAAACTCACCCAGCCGATCACTGATTGATCAGCACATAAGATCAGTCTAAGATGAAGCCTTATGTGGAGTGTTTAAATCCTCCATGGCCATGGCGTCTTAGCTTTAAAGATAAGATTTTAATGAGATAGTAAAGTAAAACTTTTATTGTATTGGTAAGTAAATTTATCTTTACAGAAGCATTGAACTTACTGTGGCAACAGAAGACCACGTTGACGGGATCCCACATATCGCCATGGTTATAATATAAGACACACAACCCCACCTGTAGGATCACACATCTCGACATAGTTATAACATCTGGCACGGAACCACATCTATAGGATTACACACGTCGCCATGGTTATAACATCAGACAAGGAACCACATCGATAGGATCAAATATGTTGCCGTGGTTATAACTTGAGACACAAAAGCACATCGATGGAATTACACATTACACATGTCGCCGTGGTTATAACTTATGACACACAACCGAATCGATAGAGGCACAAGTCCACATCGATAGATCCCACATGTCGCCATGGTTATAACATCAGACACAGAACCACATCGATAGGATCACACATGTCACCATGGTCATAACATCAGACACGGAACCCTGTCGAAAAGATTACACATGTCGCCATGGTTATAACATCAGACACGGAACCACATCCATAGGATCACACATGTGGTCATGGTTATCACATCAGACAAGAAACCACATCGATAGGGTCACACATGTCACCATGGTCATAACATTAAACAAGGAACCCTGTCGATAATATTACACATGTCGCCATGGTTATAACATAAGTAACATGATGAAACCAGGTGTTGTTGCGAAAATAAGAAAATTATTTATACATCTGCTGTTGTATGTTATGAATTCAGTTTTGCGATATAATACTTTGATAGCTTTCTATATTCCTTGATGATAATATATGGCACAGTTTGTGTAGAAAATACACAAATCATGCAAATACTTCATTAATCGTCTACATGTACTTATCAAGTCTTTAGATATATTCAACTATCAATCTATTTTTGAATTGTTTATTTTATTTAACATCTTTTTTTTTCTAATCTATTGTTCAACTGAGGACTTCATACAATGTATATACTGTATTAAACAATACAATCACATACACACTTTCTTTTACCGTGGTAAATCAAACACTGATATACCTTGAAGGGACCTGCGTCCATCCTAGTGGCGAATTTAGAGGGGGTCGGGATTCACCCCTTTTCGCCACAAATCTACAAGGTATATATAGATGATAAGGTTGAAAATACTCAAATAGTTGACAGTAGCAATTATCAATCTTTGAATAAACATCCGAATTTTGCGAAGAAATTAGAAAGTCTACAATCGGTAAACGACGGAAAATTAGAAATATTGCATTGTAATGTACTGTTTATTAATCAAAAGCTGTACAGCTTATAGATATACAAATAAATATTAAGCAAACAATAATATAATATAATGTCAAGGTCAACATCATGAATACACATTGCACATATCTAATTCATGAATTAAGATTTAATGTATTTTCCTACATCCAGCTTGATTTTCCAAATGAATTTCTGCAATATCAGCATATGTAGTCAAAATTGGGTTTTAATTTACCAACACAAGTGATAAGTGTAATGGGTCGATAGTTTTGTTTTTGTTTTTTTCTTTTTTTTTTTTTGGGGGGGGGGGGGGGGGGGGGGGGGAGGTCTTTGACATCACTTTTAGTTTTGTAAATTTGAACAATATTACCTAGTAATCAATTACTGGGTAAAACACCACTATCAAAGATTGTATTAAACAAAGCAATATATATACAGGTATCAAAGAATCAATGGAATCTATAATATATTCATTATATATAGTCTTCACCACGTGATCTGTTTCGCTTCATAGATTTCACACATTTTGATATTTCATCCTCAGATATAAGTCCCTTGACTTTTTAAATATTGAACTATAGATATCAGTGTTTTAATTATAGTTGATAAGTGGCGGATCCAGGATTTTCGAAAAGGGGGAGGCACATTTCAAAGTCCAGTATTAGCCAAAGTACTCAGCCTTTTTTTTTTTTTTTTTTTGGTGCCAAACCTGGAGTTTTACTCACAAATATGTGGCCAAAAGGGGAGGGGCAGTCCTCCGATCCCCCTCCCTTCTAAATCCGTCACTGTTGATAACATATTAATTTCCTCTAGAGACAAAACATAATCTGGGGTCACTTTTTCATTATAATCAATATTCAGTTCCTTGAAAAAGTCATATAAGTCATTAAAAGGCACATTCGATTTTGATTTTACATAATAAATTTATGATCTTCCAAGATTCTTTTGGATTTCTAGACCTCAATGTGCCAAGATTAGCCTTTAACGCAGATTTATGAATGCTGACTGACCTCTTTAAAGTGTGTCTAAATTATCTCTCTAATTTACACATAATATTCATTTCTTCAGATATCAACACCATAATTTATATACATTCCCCTTGCTTTCCTATAGATTTGTCGTGCACTTTTGCATTATTTGGTAAACCATGGATTTTTAAAATTGTATTTTCTTGCAGAATTGATATGTTTAACTTTTGTACCAAACAAAGACTTGTTTTGCAAGAATAGATAGTTTTCGAATGCATGAAATTTAACTGGAGTTACTTCCCTTTTCCGTCATCTTGGAGGTACATAAATTAACCATGTTATATATGTAATGGATTTCTCCAAACGAATTCTTTGTCACATTTCAGTCTGACACTTAATGCAGTGTGTATATCGGTAAAATAGAAGTGAATGATAATATACAAAAATCAGCTATTTAAGTGATAAAATGCACATATCAGCTATACAATAGTTCATGACACTTGTGTTTTTACATGCAAAATTTCAAATATTTTTATCAGCACCAACACTATCATTCAGAATAAACAATTAAAATAAATAAATAAATAAATAAATAAATAAATAAATAAAAAAGGTACTAAGTTTACATAAGTTAATAACATAAGTAATATATAATTCCGTATCAATGAATTCCATCATGGTATGACACCCTAGCTATGGGTATTCTCATAGTCTCCAGCAAGTATTTATCATTTGAAAATATAGATCTTCAAAATGATCATTTTCAGATAAATCAATAAAATCGTTTAAGTTAGGTAATATACTATTGAAATCACCGATTAAACATGTATACATATTTGTATTTATTATTGAAAGATATATATTAGATTGTATTAGGTTTGAGTAAATTTATCGGGGAATATCTCAAATTTTCCGGTGGAATATACACTGTTACTAGTAACATATTATCATTAAGTTTAAAGCAGTTCAAGAGAGTTACATAAAGTATTGTAACATGATGTTCCTGATTATTCATGTTTGATTTTAAGCCACCTGATGATAAGTGAAAACACTATTTTTCAAAAACTTGATATGGTTACAGCAAAGGGTTGTAAGTAGCCGGTTACATTTGTAATTGATATTGAACCGTTTACACACTTTATGGTTGGTTAGTTGGTTGATTTGTGTTTTACGTCACTTTCAACAATTTTTCAGTTATATCACAACATGGAAGCAGGAGGTAAGCAACCTTTTAAACATAGTGGCGCAATCCGGGAATCGAACACGGATCGTCGGCGCCGTAAGACAAGCGCTTAACCACTTCACGAAGTCTGCCCCACACTTATGAATACGTTATCTGAAATTATTGCTGTGATCTCATTCACATAAAAGCGTACGAGAATAGATACGTATAATGTTTCAGAACATTCACATTTCGGAAAGGTTTTATTAGTTGCTACAATGAAATGACAAGCCTAAGAGGATATGGAATAGGCATAATGAATTAAAAACAAAAAAATTGTATCAAAAGGGCACTAATTCCTATTATCGGTAAAGCATCGAGAATTTAATTTGGGACAGTATCAGAAAGTGACTTGAGATCAATTCGTAGCAGTTTAAGAAAGTTACATATGTAGCTAATAATCAAAATAATATCGCTTAAGTAGTAGACGAAAGCCTCACAATAATACGACAAAACACGCGAAACACGACAAAAAACGCACATTATAGAAAACAGACAGGCGGTGAATGGATGGATTATAGGAATGACAGCGTTGATACGCCAGTTGAATTTGATGAAGTATGAGACTGATAAACAAATATTTGAAATATAGACTCAAATATTCCCTCAAATAATTCTAAACATCCGGGAAATAACGTCTTAAACGCAGCCAAATTTTGCGGTTTAATATGCTACTAGATCTGCCCGACATGGCCGGGCTGAATCATGAGAACGTCTGCCAGGGTTTGACCGACATGGGCTTCTTGTCATAGTCTACCCAGTCATGAGAACGTCTTTCAGGGTCTGCCCGACATGGTATTCTTGTCATAGTCTACCCAGTCATAGGAATGTCTATTAGGGCCTGCCCGACATGGGCTTCTTGTCATAGTCTACATAGTCATGGGAACGTCTACCAGGGTCTGTCCGACATAGGCTTGTTGTCATAGTCTAACCAGTCATGAGAATGTCAGTCACGGTCTGTCCGACATGGGCTTGTTGTCATAATCTACTAGTCATAAGAACCTCTTTCGGGGTCTGCCTGACATGGGCTATTGCCATAGTCTACCCAGTCATGAGAATGTCAATCGGGGTCTGCCCGACATGGGCTTATTGTCATAGTCTACCAAGTCGTGAGAACGTCTATCGGGATCTGCCCAACATGGGCTTGTTGTCATAGTCTACCCAGTCATGAGAACGTCTATCGGGAAATGCCCGACATGGGCATGTTGTACTAGTCTACCAAGTCATAGGAACGTCTACCAGGATCTGACCGACATGGGCTTATGGTCATAGTCTACATAGCCATGGGAACGTCTACCAGGGTCTGTCCGACATGGGCTTGTTGTCATAGTCTAACCAGTCATGAGAACGTCAGTCACGGTCTGTCCGACATGGGCTTGTTGTCATAATCTACTAGTCATAAGAACCTCTTTCGGGGTCTGCCTGACATGGGCTATTGCCATAGTCTACCCAATCATGAGAACGTCAATCGGGGTCTGCCCGACATGGGCTTGATGTCTTAGTCTACCCAGTCATGAGAACGTCTATCAGGGTCTGCCCGACATGTGCTTATGGTCATAGTCTACCCAGTCATGAGAACGCGTCTATCGGGGGTCTACCCGGCATGGGCTGTTGCAAGAGTCTATTTAGTCATGAGAAAGTATACTAGGGTTTGCCCGATATTGGCATGTCGTAGTGCACCCAGGTATCCAGTCATGGGAATGTATCGGTGTCTACCCGACATGGGCTTATGACTCTTTTAGTATCAACTTACCACCATATATAATTGGGTGTGCGAATGCCATTACCGGAGAGAGAGAGAGAGAGAGAGAGAGAGAGAGAGCATGTTAAAAAAGGAAAATCTTTAATATTCAATAATCAAGATCTGAAATACATTCAACTGTATACCAGACTGTCCTCGTTTACAGTTAGTCTTTGTCTTCTCCGCTAACATAAAGTCGTCTCCTTTTATCTGTTATAATCTCATAGTATATGTGAAATATCATTTCGCATTAGACCTATTTTGTTAGTTTAGCCTTCCGCCAATCCGGTGTTTTTGATAATGTAAACATCACTAAGAGGAGTTGAAAGTTGCCACTATGGCATTCGATGCAATGCGATGATTTAAATTTTTGTTTGCAAGTTTACATTCTGATTAATACCTCACCACCAATCGTCCAGAAAGCCGTCAAATATCGGTGATTCGGGCCGGAAGATCTCTCGGAATAGACAATACTAAGGGTACTCCACATGCATAGCAAAAGTACAAGAAGTAAATTTAATACGAAACTAAACGAAAAGCGATTATATTTAATTAAAACCATGCAACTTATAGCAATACATTGTAGGCTATATATTTTGAAATAATTATTGTCTATACAGCTAAATATCTTTTAATACATTCTATTAATATCGTGAAAATATCCATAATCATGTTATCCATAGTTTCGAATATTTGTGGTCCTTGACAACAGATTTCAAAATGGTGGGTAAATGTTTACAAGTTTTTTTAGTGATACTTAAACAAAATAATAACTCCTGCATGTATGTGTTTATACATTATGTAGACTTATAGCACACTTTTAATTCATCATTTACGTGTTTATATGTGTCTGCTAATACATTTTTATTGTAACATTTATGTTTCGAAAATTCATGCCGATCTCGCGCACCTGACTAGGACAGACTGACACTCGGACAACTTGTACTGCACGATTGTCATTAGTTTTTATTTTCAAATCAAAATAACTATCCTCAAGTCTACTTTTAAAACATTTGTATTTATACAGATTACTTATTTATACGGATGACTGAGGGATGCAACATCGTGAGAATTTATGATAGGGGCCATCTGACAATGACATGGCAACAAACTCAAGTTGAACCGAAAAAAAAAACCACAAAAACAAAACAAAAAAACCCCCAAAGAGTACAAACCATGCTCTGTTTACCAATTATGTGATCAGCTTTTTAGAATTCTGTTAGTCCCGGACGACAATTGGTAACATTTATATATATATCTAAGCTATAGTATATGTGGCAAGTATATGTGCCCTGAGAGGCTTTTATCTTGACTGCCACATGAAGTATAACGCTCAACTTTTGAGTACACTTCGTATTGGAAGAAGAAGAAGAAGAAGTGATAATTTGCTATCCTGGTGTGACTCTTATGTATTCATAATTATCTAGTTATAAAAAGAATTAGTCTATAATGCTAGATCCAAGCATGACTTTACGTTGATCGTGCATATATATATTGATAGGAATTCCTTAAGGACTTATTGTCTTTATGGCATATTGATTACGGTACCTGATGAATTTACTGGAATTTTGTGATTTATGTTCAATAGGCCATCTTCATATTTTACATGATATAAGCAGCCCAAGACCCGGCATGTTACTTTTTGCCAGGCCGGGTTTTCATTTTGACGTAAAGGACTAGATAGTGATGTCACAATTTAAGCAATAACGTCAAAATAAAAATCCCAGCAAAGAGTTGCATGTGGGGTCTTGGGTCGTTTATATCATGTGAAATATGAAGATCGTCTATTATTAGCTTGAAAATTTCTTTGACTATGTCAAGCTCTGAGAATCAAATAATGAAAATTGTATGAATATATGAAAAAAGTAGAAATAAAAAGTATTCCGTTCATGGTACTGATAATCAGTATTTATCAGGCACAAAAATCACCAATACCAGGTAGCAATTTCACCAGTTTTTACAGGTACCGAATTCAACTGGTTGAGACAGAATTGACCACTATCAAAAATTTAAATCTTCACTTTTTATTACTAATGCAATTCACCTTTTTCGTTCACAACTAATTATGCTGTGTCAGTGAACTGTCACTAGCTAGACTCTCATGGATTGTCAAAATCAGAAGCGATTTATCAGAAAATAGAATATTGATTTATTGTGAGCTAGGAGATTGTCTCAGGGACCTAATATAAACACATATGGAGATATGATACAAGCCTCTCTTTGTTTAATACAATATTCTTGTTGGAGACTTTCTTGATCAATTAAAGTCCATGACAAAAAGTTTTGTATGCATGAGTCCTGGAATTAAGCTCCAACCAAGGTCCCAGATAAGCAAATTGAATTTCCAGCTGTATCTCACTCATTCTACCTCTTCTTCCTTCTTGTCGTTATCTATTGTAAAAAGATATGGGAGAGCAAGTCAGTGATTGCATGATGTTTACAATGACTACTCTGAGATTCTCACATTAAGATATCAAATATCCTTCAACAAACATCAGTGGAATTACCCTGATGTAAACAGAATCACAATCACATTACATAATACTTTACATGTGCATGTCAAATTTATAATGATAAGATTTTAAATTTGAATTAAATAGTTTTTCCATTTTACTATTGTAGGCAGGAAAGGGTACAACCATAAAGGAAGCCATTGGAAAATATGTAAGTTGACTATAAACTGCTAAGAGAAATGTAGGACCTTGTTTACAGATAGATCCAGTTACAATTAAGTTTTGTTTACTCACTATTGAACTGTACTAAAGTTTTCAGAAAAGCATCCATTTACATATCTTGGCTAAATTCAGAATGACACTCCTTTTTTTCTGATTTATAAGGATATGAAGGAAAACTCTAATTGGAATAATAATAGGTTAAAATGTGTGTGTTTAATAAAATTTGTAAAACACTTCTTTGAATTGTAAATAGACTGATTCAGTATTCATAGCTCGATCTGTTCTGAATTTTATTATAATGCTATTAGTTCTTATAGTGTGTGAATAAATTTGTCAATGAGTAAAATTATCAGTAATATATCATTTAATATGGTTTCTCTACAGTATTTATTTTCAATATATTTATATAACTTAAGTTCTACCAATACTTCACTTAAATAGAAGTACATGTATATGATTTTAAAATGTATTTATTTATAGGAAGCAGCCAATGGTGTTAAGGCAACTGAATCAAAAGAGGTCAAACTGTACGGACAGATTCCTCCCATAGAAAAGATGGATGCTTCTCTGTCAACACTTGCCTCATGCGAGTAAGTGCATTATATTGTAAACTGCAGTTTTGATAAAATGGTACAGAGCTGGCATTGTTCATTGGTCAAATCTTTATGGTGATTTGATACTATATTAAAGTATATTTTATCAAAAAAGTTCAAATCACTTGATACATTTTTAAATATTTTCTATTGTAGTTAATAATCATTAAAGAAATAAGCTAAGCTCCAGGTATAAAATGCAGAGATGTTGAAATTAATCGGTCCGACAGTCAAAACCAGTGAAAATTGGCAATGACTGGTTGAATGAACGAATCCACTGGTCCAAATGACCGGTAATACTGCAGCAACAAATGACATTTTTAAGAGTTGCCTAATCCATTGAATCTTATTCTTTTAGGGGAAGTGTGACTTTCCACACTATCGTTGGGACGATTCCATTCGGTTTGCACAATAAGCGACACTGAAACACTGGCAAGATCAAGAAATTACTTTTTAGCTAGGGGCCGATATTCGGCCCCATTTCCAACACCAAATAGTATATTTTCCCCACTTTGTTTCCTAATAAAATTCCCAACTTTACATAATCAAATTTATTGACCGACACTTGTTCAATCGCACGATATTTTCAATTGTATTACCAGCGCGTCCAACACAAAATGTAAATCTCCGTCACCCGCACCAACTTAATTTTCGGATTGGGAAAGTACAGTTTTCGATGTTTTTCTTACCGATGGAAAATGAAATTCAAAATTCCGCAGCTATAATATTAATATGTCAATAAATATCATAATTGTTTGAATAAAGAGATAATTCCGTCATCCGTATTTTCCTTTCTACAAGGCATTTCAAATGATCTATATAAGGAAGTTAATTGACTATGTAAATGTCGTAAATAATTTTGATACCTGCTGTGATCACTTAGAATAAAGTTGTTTTGCTATATATGGGAATATGTTGCAGTGCTCCTAAACACTAAAAACTAAGAAAATAATAATATTGTTTCAATCACGGACTACAATTTACTGCATCAACAAAAGCTATGTTAAAATAATGCACTGTTGAAATATCTAAATAAATTACTAGTACATTAATTAATATTATTGAATGTAGCATATCACAAAAACGATGTCATGATCAGAATAGTGTTCACAGCCAACAATCAAAACCTGAGCTGTCTCAATGATTCAATTTGATTCAGCCATAACTAAATTCAAATGAAGGGCAGGCATATCAATGTATAAAACGTGATGTACTTGAAATAAACAAATACCAATGTTGATAATACTTTTCTGATTTTTAAACTGAATATTTTTCCCAATTTGATCCAAAACAATGCTTTTTTCCAATTGAAAAGGTCCTGGCCCTAGTCCCAAAATACACAGAGACGGCTTGAGAGATGGAGAGAGAGTTGGGTAGAGATTGAGGAGGAGTAAAACTAGTCAAAGATTTTGAAATATATCTAGCTAGTCAACATGTGAAGAGGAGCGAGAGAGTAATGGTGATTATGAGCAGAGTGAAAGTGAAAATATATGAAATTATTAGAAAAAAAGAAATCAAATATACCAATAATTGAAATGAATTAACACTTTACAACAATAGAAGAACTACAACTATTAATATTGATTTATCTATAGTTGTCGGTCCGGTGAAAATGTGTTCGGACCGGTTAATTCAGTCCAGTCATCGGTCCGAATGACCGGTTGGTTTGAAAATATTTCAGCATCTCTGAAAATGTGGAAAATCTGTATAATTTAAATAATGTTTCAATTTAGATAGTACATTGTGTATAACTGTTTGTATGTTCAACAGGAAACTTTCGCTGTCTACCAACTGCATTGAAAAAATTGCTAACCTTAATGGGCTTAGTAAGTATTTTTTATCATAAATTTGATGTAATGAAAGAAAAACATGCACAGCTCAGATTTGGAAAGAATATGAATACAAATCCATTGATAAAGACTGTCATAAATTTGACCACAAGAGCTCAGAGGTGATTAATCTTATGGTGATAGACAATATCTTATTAATATTTGATGTTTGGAAATTAATTCACTGACAGTGATAGCTATACACATATTAGATTTGGGGACATGAGTCAAGAAATAAATGTTACCTTCAAGATATGATATCAATACCGTTAGGTAAATACATTTAAGTCAGGTAGGACAACTAGTATTTGTTGTGTCTGTGGTTCAAACTACAATAATACAAAATTAGAGCTACTCTGCAGGTGGTAATGCACTGCAGTACCTTTTTGTATAGAATGTGGTAGGAGATTTCACAGAAACACCTTTGATACGCTTAAGTATCAGTGCTGTCAAGTTTAACAGATTTCTGTTAATAAAAGAAATTTAAGTAAAACATTTGCACTGTATTGAAAACATAGTTTTATTTTAATGTGCTTTATTACAATTTCAGAAAATCTGAAGATATTATCACTTGGTAGAAATAACATTAAATCACTCACAGGATTGGTAAGTAATATGTTTTTTATTTTATTCCAAATTGTTAATGATTTAAATTTGAAAGTTGATACATTATAATGTCAGTATTTTAACAAATTCTGAATACTGGAATTAACATTTTTGAAATTCTAAAAATATATTTATTTTGAATGGATAGTTTTTTAATTAAAATATTAATTTCCAATATTTAAATGAAAGATTAATATTATTACTATCGTTTCATCGTCAGAAACAAATCTAACTCTTACTTTAAGTCTCGATTCAGAAACATGTCTCCAAATTGTATAATTACGAAAATATATGATGAGTCAAGATTCATACGAAAACTTAGTATAAGATGCACTGTACTCAATTAAAAAAACTAATTTTTCAAGAATCTTGAAGGTAGTGGTAAGCATATGACTTTTCTTAAAAATTGTCTTCACTATTGATATATTCTTTGACAGGAGGCTGTAGGAGATACCTTACAAGAACTCTGGATTTCTTACAATCTCATCGAGAAGTTAAAAGGCATAAATGTACTCAAAAAATTAAAGGTATTGCCATTTTCTGAAAATATACTTGTGGGTTAACTGTCAGGTTTTAAATATTATTTGTAGGAAGATATTGCAGAATCATTTATATATATGTAGTCAAACATTGATAACTCGATTTGTGAGGAACCCTGATATAACCTCTACTTTGGAGGTATATATTGTGAATAAAATGAATGGAAAGTTGTTGAGACTCCATGAAATGCTTAGAGTTTCTAGGTGCTTTGAAGTTTTTAACATTCACGTTAACAAAGTTCAAACGTATCTAATTATATTCTTTTTATTTCTTGATATTACGATAAATTTTGAGAATGTTTTCTCACATAATTTAAATTTCTTTGAAAATACAGTATAAAAAAAATGAAACTCATCTTTTGTCACAGTTTGATATTTGAAGTTTTTTATTAAAAAGTTGAATAGTTGACATGAAAATTAGAAACATAGCAAAAGCAAAGGTATTTCATCATGAAATAGAGTTACAATTTTAAAATTTCGTTTATATCTAGGTATAATTTTGAAGCTCTTTATATCCTTTTGTAGTTACATGAGTATCATACTACTTAAAATACTAATGAACATTTTATGTTTATAGGTCTTGTATATGTCTAATAATGCAGTCAAAGATGCAAATGAATTCTCAAAATTGGTATGTATAAGTAAAACTTAAACTCAAGGGTTCTTTGAAAATATTAATGTGCACTTAAAAGCTAGTATGGCGTAGTGGATGAGGTGCTCAGCTCATGACCAGTAGGTCCGGGGTTCAATCCCCACTGTGGACACACCAGTGTTCTGTTTTTCGGATGAGACAGTGAAAAAGCAAGGTCCTGTTTAGCACATAAAAGGTCCCTCCCTTCGGATGGGTCCTGTTGCAAAGATGAAAATTTCTGTGCTGTGTATCAGGCCGATTCTGTCACCATATACATGAAATAATTGTGGAGTGGCTTTAAAGCAATAAGTCAGTCAATCATGTGCACAACAAAACTGAAAATGTTTTATTGCTATGGATATATACATTTGATATAAATTCATGATTTCTGACATCTATGGTATGATTTAAATTTGAGCACTCTTTATTTCCCCCTGTGGTGTGATATGGGCAAATTTAACATATTTGGCTAGGCTGACTATCCATCTTAATTTGATTTTGTTGCAGTTGGGGTATTTGTGTTTCACAAACATATTTTTAAAGGAAGGTTTTGTAACAGTACCTCATATACAGATGAATCACCAACATTTATCAATATCCACTTATCAGATGTATATGGAAGTTTATTATAGTCTTGGTTTATTATGTTTAGGCTGACCTTCCTGCACTTGAAGATTTAGTCTTTGTTGGTAATCCTTTAGAAGAGAAAGAATCAGCTGATGGTACTTACAGAGAGATGGTAGCGAAGAAATTACCCAAACTCAAAAAGCTTGATGGTGAGCTTATGTATACACATCTGTCTTACGTATTTCCTTTTTTTCTCTGATACTTTGTTTACACTTGACACTCAGGCTGAACAGACTTACTGCCTGCCTCGTAATGCTAGTGCCTAGTTCAGTATTATATTACTTTAATATGTAAATGACTTGACAACATCATGCTTGTGAAAAAAAATGAATACAGTGTATGAGCTGTGTAAAAGTAGACATATTTACATTTTCCATCTGAAGGGATAATTATATTTCTAAATCAATGCATAATGAAACAAAAACTTTTGCAAACAGGAACATCAGATTATGTTCAAAGAAACCTTAAGAAACTTTCTTGGTTAGATGCAAAACAATACCAGATTATAGATTGATGATCTCTTTCCATTGGTCTGTCAACATTGTTATTAAATTTCTGATTGAAGTAAAATTTCAAAACTAAGATAATCATGTACAAAATTAATATTTTGCATGTGTGATGACTGCAATATACATTTCTGACTTTTCTGCATTTCTGTTTTTGGATGAAACTAGGTCATCATTACTTGTATTTCATGGTTGAGTAATTTTTCTCAAAATTTCAAAACCAAGACGGACAGACATGGTACTTTGCAAGTGAGATAAATGAATTAATTTGTACTTTTTATTTCAGAACAAACTGTATCAGTGACCTATATCTCACATTTTGAGATATTTTAGCTTTGCAGTCTAGCTATGCCACATTCTAAGTATATTCTTGATCATAGGTTGTTATTAGGGAATGATTCCATACATGACTTATGAACGGACATTCACTTAAAACTATGTGCAACGGATGTACAATGAATAATTCCTAAATTTTTGTTATTTACAGGTGTTCCTGTGATCAGAGAGGAAGAGGAGGATGAAGGTGAAGGTTAAAAGTCCATTCCCAGTACATTCCTTTTGCTATATGAACTTCTCTTTGACATTTCGAAAGCTTTTGAAGCATGAGACAAAGAACCTGGATAGAATGCTTGCTATACAGAAATGACAAATTATCACTTTTGTGCATTTGTTACGTGTACATATATGTTGAATTTATACATGAATTGTGAACAGACATTATTTTATTTTCTCTCATTACAAAACTGTTTGTAATCAATTATGAATATTTATTTAATTAAACACATTAATGAAAATAAAAGTTATTAAGTCTGCTGGTAATTTGAGTCTCAAGCTCCCATGGTGAAAAGCTGTGATATTTACCGAGACAATAATCACTTTGGTCTTTATGAGATTAAGAAATATTGGTTGAGCAACTATGCCAACAAGAATAGTCGTCAGGGTACAGACACAAACGCCCCCTCCCCTCGGCAGAATGATACTTTGAATATGTCCTTGACCTTGTGGAGATCAGGGGTGAAGGGGAAATTGTGGGCAGTATGAACTAGTGCAGTTGCTTTCCTTGAGAGATGTGTGTGTTGTGATGATGCTGACCCAAGAGGAGAAGCCTTTGTTAAAGGACTTGTCACACACACGCACCCTTAGGTGTCATCAGGCACAGGTTCAATATATGATGAATTGTATGAAATTGAGCAAGACTGAAATTGTGAGACACATGAGAGCCTAGAAACTATTTACCTATAGCAATGTCCAGTACGCTTGACCTTTGACCCGAAAATCAATGCGAATCATCCTGGTCACAAGAGGAGTGGATCACCTTCGTCCCATGTGGAGTTCTTATGTGTGATATGGGGATTTTAAGTGAAAACAGTTAGACAGAAGAACCCAGAAATGTTGCTTTATCAATGTCCAGTACACTTGACCTTTGACCTTTTGACTTCAAAATCATTAGGGGTCATCTTCGTAATATGGGGAGTCCATATGTCCATTATAGTAATTTAAGGTGAAACGAGAAAGCCCATGACGGCCAGAAAACCATTTACATATATCAATGTTAGTGGACTTCACCTTTGAACTTTTTATCCCAAAATCAATAGGTAGCATCGTCATCCCATGAGAAGTCTATATCTAAGGTATCTTGACTCTAGGTGAAAAGGATAACACTACAGAGCCCGGCAACCATTTACCTATGTCGATGTCCAGTACACTTAACTTTTGGACCCAAAAATTGGTTAGGATCATCATTATCCCATGGGAGTCTGTATGTAAAGTACCTTGACTCTAGGTGAGAAATATAACGTTATAGAGCTCGGAAACTATTTACTTATCTTCATGTCCAACATACTGGACTTTTGGACCCCCAAATCGATGTGATCATCCTCATCCCATGGGGAGTCTATGGATGGTATCTTGACTCTAGGTGAAAAGGATGATGCTATAGAGTCCAGACACCATAGTTCTAGATGGATTGACGGACAGATGGACAACCTGATTCCAGTATACCCCAACCACAACTTTGTTGCAGAGGGTATAAGAGCTGCTTACCATTTAGTCATATAAATCTGAAACACATGCTATTCCACTCTGACAAAGGACCTCTCCTTTTTCATTTACTCCATTTGGAGTTTGTGCCTACTTCTCTATCCTGACTCGAGTGTGTCATTGACTGAAGTACCTGGCTCAGGAGCTGATTAATCATTTTATTACACATATGATGAACTGGTTTGAGACAGCTCGAGGGTTTCAATCCGTGATAACTGCCTATGTCTACTCATTTCAATTCTTCCTAGAATTTGTAAGAAGAAACAGATATCAATGCTGTCAAATGCTCTGTAAATCTGGTGTTGCCCAACTGAATATGGTGGTGGCCAAAATTTAGTAAAGGAGGAAACATGAGTCCCTAGAGAAAACCCCTGATAACTGACAGCATCTGAATATAATGAATCCCAGGGCAAAACTTTAGCCCACTCAATCACCAAGGATCCCCAGGAAAAAACCACTGACACTTGACAGCATCTTATAATGAATTCCAGAGCAGTATTTTAGCCCACTCAATCACCAAGGATCCCCAGAAAAAAACCGCTGACACTTGACAGCATCTTAAAATGAATTCCAGAGCAGTATTTTAGCCCACTCAATCACCAAGGATCCCCAGAAAAAAACCGCTGACACTTGACAGCATCTTATAATGAATCCCAGAACAGTATTTTAGCCCACTCAACCACTAAGGATCCTCAGAGAAAACCACTGACAATTGACAGCATCCAGAGCAGTACTTCAGCCCACAGAGTCACCATGGATCCCTTGAGAAAAACACTAACAATTTACAGCACTCTATAATGAATCCCAGAGCAGCAATTCAGCCCACTCAGTCACCAAGGATCCCTAGAGAAAACCACTGACAATTGACAGCACCCTATCATAAATCCCAAAATAGTACATTAGCCCTCTCAGTCAATAAGGATCCACAGACAAAACTACTGACAATTGTAAGCACCGTATTATGAATCCCAGAACAGCACCTCAGCCCATTAAGTCACAAAGAATCTCTAGAGAAAACCATTGACAATTGACAGCACCATATACGGTAATGAATCCCAGAGCAGTACATTAGCCCAATCAGTCACCTAGGATCCTTACAGAAAACAACTTACAACTTTATGAAGTCCCAGAGCAGGACTTCAGCCTACTCTGTCACCAAGGGATATCCTTACAGAAAACAACTTACAACTGACAGTACCCTTTATGAAGTCCCAGAGCAGGACTTCAGCCTACTCTGTCACCAAGGGATATCCTTACAGAAAAAAACTTACAATTGACAGTACCCTTTATGAAGTCCCAGAGCAGTATTTAAGCCCACTCAGTCACAAAGCATCAAGTCATATATTCTATCATAACATTGTTGAGAGCACATTCTTCACTGCTTTCAAGTTAAGAGAATTAACCAGCAAAGTTCTTAATATTTTCTTCATATATGAAATAGATAACGTTTAATATATATTTTCACTCTTCCGAGTCTTTTATTCAGTAAAAATAATTCTACTGAAATGCATGATATTAAAATTTGTGATAGTAAGAATAAAGTATGAGAGGATAACATCAGCAAAACAATGTTTCATTTCACATCTTTAAACATAAATTTTTCTAAAAACTTCATTTCTCTGATAAAAATTTAAATAAAACTCTTATTTTCTTAGTAAACATTCTCTGTCCTCATTGACAATGACAATTTTCTACCCAGTTAGGAAATTCAAAGGAATATTGTTTTCTTCCTCAACAATATTGATACGATAAAAGAACAATTTGGGAAACATGATGAATATAAAGATCGTACAACAATAAACTTTGTTTATGATTAAAAATGAAGACGATAACATAGAAAACTTGTGGATTATCCACAAAAACAATATACAATTATAATGAATATGAATGACTGATTTGAATCATTGCACTATATGAGGAAATACATATCAACATGTATAATGAAATACATATCACGATGTATAATGATATACATATCAAAATGTATAATGATATACATATCAAAATGTATAATGATATACATATCAACATGTATAATGAAATACATATCAACATGTATGATATACATATCAAGATGTACAATGAAATACATATTAACATGTATAATGATATACATATCAACATGTATAATGATAAAGCAGTACTTTGAATAATGTCCTACGTATTTGTACATCAATGGAAATTGCCATAAAAATGCAGAATGCAACAATGATTCAAATTCAGTGAATGGAATATAAGCAGCACTTTGTAATACATTACAATGCAATATTAGGACAGTTTCAGAAGTCTATCTACAATTCAGTAATAACAATATACACAACCAAACTTAAAAAATAAAATAATTTCTCTCTATCCAAAGTACATCTCCTTATTAACAATATGTACACACACATTTCAAGTATATTTCTGTTCAAACATAACAAATATATATAAAGCATACAACATGTTTTGTTCACGGACAAATCTGACTAATACCATATCCATAAAACTCCTACCTTTGGCCAAGAAAAAAAGGTTTTGAGTAATCAATCTATTCAAGATTTTTGGTATCCATCTTTGCTTTTATTTCCATTTTGCTAAAAGCACTGGGATAGGCTTGATTTTTACATACCTTCTGTAAAATAAATTTAAGACCCCCTGTACTAAATTGTACAATGTCACCTGAAACATTCACCTTTACTTTTTGGGGTGTGGGAGGGCCTTTATGAGATTATCATTTTCTGTCAGATAAATATCACATTTTATTCAACACTTCCTCCCCCATCACACACACTCCTAAATAAATCCCATGTATGATTATTTCAATATGACAAATTGAGACATTAGTTCACAGGTAAAGCCTAGAAATTCTCAAATGACATCAAATTCCTGAAGTAAAATTTCTTAGAACAGAAATGCAGGAAAAAATACTCAGATTTCTGATTTTTTTTTTCTCTTGTAATTTAATTATTTTGATTTTGTACACTTAAAAGGACTAGCTGTGACAGGAAAAACGAAAAATTCTGATTCATCATCAATGATGTATATAAAATTACAGAAACAGGGAGTGGGATTGATATTTACATGTATTGCACACAGATATCTACAACACAAACTATCAATACATTGTATCTTCTTGAGATCATAAAGATATACAACAATCAGAGAATGATTGAAAAAGACAGGTCATTTCTATATATTCAATGAATAAAATAACAAATATATATCCCCAATATAAATGCCTAGGTTAGAAAAACATTGACCATGTGTTACTTTAAAATAAAAAACATAATTATATATTCTTTAACATGTTTCCAATTTAAAGAAATAAATTAAATTCTAGAAAGAGGAAACTTTAAATGTAAAAAGCATAACCTCTTGTTCTATATCACTCTGGTATAGTGATGAGTTTTCATTTCATTTCTCTCCGTAATACACTTCATAACTATCACAGCAAACCAGAACATGTTAAAATAAAAATAACTTTATATAAATGTAAATTCATAATTATCAATACTACACCTCATTTTCATAAATCTTCACAAATTTGAAATACAGAATTTTAAAATCATCATGAAAATTTATCTTTATCAAAAAGAAGTCCCCCCCCCCACTCCCACTTTCCCTTTATCACTGAAATGACCATAAAAATATTGTTGCTCCAAAAATCAAAAATACAAATGTACTTATCAAAATTCATTAACTGGAATCTAAATTGATGCTATGCTTCCCCACTGAACAAGTGTTGAGCTTGGACCGCATTGAGCAAAATTTGTAACAGCAACACATGGAGAAAAGAACATACACAAAGGAACATCACACATAAAGATCACAGATTATAGCCAGACAACATCGCAAGTAAATAGCAAGTAACTCCACCAGGCTCACAAACTGCACCAGGCATACCAAAAAATTTCTTTTTAGTAAAAACCCAATTTCTTTTTAGTTCTCTAAGCACTTGCAAAATATTTCTCTAGAATCCAATATTAGACTTTTTCAATATACGTATACCTTAACCAATTTATGAAACAATACATTAAACATTAAAATGTTTTTTTTTTTATTCTCTACGTTAAATTCATTATGTTTTCCTGGAAGCACTAATCACATATTAGATAAATCTTGATACATTGTAATGAACCTCATACTTCAGAAAAAGTGCTGTCAACGCACTCTATATTCTCATTAGATGTAAAGATTAATTATTCATATCTTAGGTGAATAATATATAAATCACTGTTTTTCTGACTGAATTGCTCTCAAAAGTTGACATCTACAATATGAAAAAGCTAGTGTAGAATCATACAGATCCGTTATAGTTCATTTCATATCAGGACACGGTAACCTCTCCGACATGCAAACTACTCATAGTTTAAACTGTATGATTTTATATAGAGTTCATGGTGATTCAAACATACTGAAATCATCTGAGCTACATTTAACTACTGTAAGCAAACATTTGGCACCATGTATCTCACAAACAATTCACACCATTAAAATGGAGGCCAAATGAAATTAATGTTTAGTTTATCAGGCGCTTCGCATCAGACAATGAAGAGGCAGGGAGATTTTTTTTAAATCATCAATTCTATAACATACTATTTATACTTATCAGGCACCTGCTACCTGTCTTTTGGATGAGACAGTAAAAACCGGGGTCCCGTGTCGTAGCAGGCATGGCATGTAAAACATCCCTCACTGCCTATGAAGGGTCCGTCACAGAGGTATGAAAATTAGGCAGATGCTGTCACCATATACGTGCAATAATCTTGGGAGTGACATAAAACAACAATCAGTCAATATATTTATTGGGAAAATAGAAATTCCCAAAATCAAATCAACCATCGACAATGCTTAGGTAAAGTTGATTTCGATAATTTCCCTCACTTTAACCCCTGCTTATCATCCAATAAAGGTTACCTGCTGCCCAAGACATGATCTGTATGGAGGTCATGTTCATTTTCGGTTCCTTCTTAGATGCTTGAACATCCATGTCAGCTGAACGTTAAAGGAAAATTTCAATCTAAAGACATGCAAAAAATGCACACTAGAAATATAAAAATTTTGTATGCGGCACCAATTTTAGTGATGCAGTGGTGCCTGGGAAACTAAATTTTCATTTTATTTGGCCTTACTCATCAAAGCAACAGGAAGAGGATTCATGAATACATAAATTGAAATTTAGGATACCAAAGTTCCGTTATGACTCAAGTTTGCCATTTGAGTTCTAGGAACCGATTTTTTTTTTTAACTCTACACAAGTAATATTTAAAACTTAAACTGAAGTGCTGAGTAAGAATTTAAAGGTTTGTATGTCAAGATTTAACATCTGTGCTGAAATCATTTCGAATACTAAGGCTGAGTTCAAATGGGCCATGGTAAGCCAAGGAATTAACATAGCAAATCTAGCATTGGTTTTACAGTACATGTACGTATATATAACGACATTTATAATTTAGCAAATTTTCATTTCTGCGACAACACTGATTCAAACAATTTCCACCATCTTTCTACAATATCTATTATCAACGAAAAGTATTATATCCAGAATTAAGCATCCATGTCAACAAAAATGAATAAAAAAATCCTCGAATACTTTACAGTATACCCTTACAATTTCATGCAAAAAAACCCACCAACATTTAGCCAATAATATCATTATAAATATTCTTTTAAAGTGCATCTGAACAATGGAATCTCATCTAATAAACCCATTAACAGACTCAGGAAAAATGGTGTAACGGTTAGAATAAGGTATGTCTGTTGTAATTAATGAAAATGATGTATAGCGAAAACATTACACTAGTAATTACAATACACTGTCATTAGACAATATCTCAATTATCCTGCTTCGACATTAAATTTTGGACCCAGTATTTACCTTGAAAAGTTTGACAGAGCTTCTCTAGTTTGAGTAAGTTTAGTTTACGAATGAAGGTAATGCATAAAGATAATGCATAAAAAATGAAAAAGTTTTGTGACAAACAAATCTCATTCCTGAGGAGAGAGTGACTTAACTTGCTAAGATCCTTCAATAAAATCTCTGTACAAAAGATGTATTCCATCCTTCTATAAGCTGCCTTAGTACACAAGTTCTAGGAAAGCCCTATACTGAGTTATTTATAACTCTCAAAGAAAGTTATTTATAACTCTATGGGAAACTCCCACAGTGGTTATTTTGTACAAGCACCAATTATGTCACCGGTAAGGGGAACCTTGAAATTTGTTCACTGACATCTCATAGTTGTTTTGAGTACTAGTGTTGGCCGTCTTGTTTTTATTCTTGTCATTGTCTATTACCCGGTGACTTTTCATATGAGCACTCCGACTCTTCACCTTGCCAAATACCCTGCAAAAGCCGCAAGAAAGCTTGGTTAAATAGTTACCCAAACACGCCAAAAATTCATAACATACAAAAGTGAACAACCTCAACATAAAATATTTCTGCCTCCTTGTACATGTACCAAGACCTCTCTACATCTCGGCAGGAACCTCTGTGACTGCCAGGGTCACAGTGCTGCACAAAATTCACTATAGCCTCATACCTCTGCTAACTTTGGGTTAATCCACAATGCTTGATCCAGTTGAAGCAAGTGGAAGATTTACAAGTGGGCTAGTCCAATATGGACGCTCTAAACTTGTTTATATTAGACATGTAAAGATGGATGTTACATAGTTATTCTGTACTATTCTAACTATTGCCTGATAAAGGCCAGGAGGCCGAAAATTTGCGGCAAAGAGTGTTTGTGTTATTTCTTTTACTATATTTACTTCCCTTTGGAGGACTACTTATTCTATCATATTCCAAGCAGTATTTCCCATTTCTTATGATTTAAATCCAGGTGCTGTTTACATCACCAATTAATAATATCAACCAATCAGATTACAGGATAATAAGGCTGATAGGTGAGTCACATGACTTAATTTTAGAATAACTGTGACTCACCTATTAGCCATATTACGTACCCTACAAATTACAATCTGATTGTTGGTACTGTGAAATGGTGATGTATATAGCGTAAAAATTGTCCATAATATGAGCATCCAAATTGAATACTTTCGTTAGATAAGAGAGAAAAGTCCATTCTGTCTATAGTACAACGACATATCAATAAACAGTAGCATATTAAAGACAGGATTATTCTGTTTAAGAGTGAATCAACATAAATTGTCATTTTTTTATTTGCCACCAGCAAACTGCAATATATGTGAGCACTCATTTAATGAATGCTGTTGATACCATTATAGATTCATTTTCTTTCATAAGGGTCTCTGATGCTGTACTGAAAACAATATCAAAACATACGAGATGTCAATATTACCTTCCACACAATCGGCATGGGAAAATCTCATTGCCTAAATCATCATACATCGGAGATCGGTTGGCATGGCTTGTTGGCTTGACTGGCCGACTTGGACCAGTGGTCTCCCCTGATGGCAGGACTCTGGCAGGTGTTGTTCCCTTATTCCCACTAGCTCCTTTATGTATTCTCACATGGCCATTTAAACCTTGTTTGGAGTTAAAAGTCTGAAATACACATCATATTAATAATGACATTTTAGTCAGTGTATTGGGGTTTATCCTGCTTCGACAATACATTAGTGAAATCCCAGACTGGAGGCAATAGGATACTAAGCTCTTACACATAGCGGCATAATCTGGGTTTCCAACTCAGATCATTGGCACTACAAGCCAGGCATTTAATCAAAACAAAATGTCTACTCCTTACAACATTGCTGTAAATTTCGACTTGGCAAATATTCATGACCCATTTGGTCTTTGCGTGAAACAGAGAAATCTACCCTTAGAGAAGGTATATAATGTAGAATAACCAAATCTACAGAAACACAAGTAAACTTTTAAGAATGAACGGACAAAAATGATGCTTCCAGATGATATCCTTGACGTCACAATAATTAAGAGTCAAACACCTGCACAAATGAGAAATAACTCTGTACAACAAAAATCATGAACTGTGAACATATAATTTACCTACACGTGATTCTCATGTTTACAGGCTACTATTGTAATTATTTACCTACACTTGATTCTCACGTTTACAGGCTACTATTGTTATCATTTACCTATACGTGATTCTCATGTTTGCAGTTTACTATTGTAATCATTTACCTACACTTGATTCTCACGTTTACAGGCTACTATTGTAATCATTTACCTACACTTGATTCTCATGTTTACAGGCTACTATTGTAATCATTTACCTACACTTGATTCTCACGTTTACAGGCTACTATTGTAATCATTTACCTACACTTGATTCTCACGTTTACAGGCTACTATTGTAATCATTTAAATACACTTGATTCTCACGTTTACAGGTTACTATTGTAATCATTTACCTACACTTGATTCTCACGTATACAGGTTACTATTGTAATCCTTTACCTACACTTGATTCTCACGTTTACAGGCTACTATTGTAATCATTTACCTACACTTGATTCTCACGTTTACAGGTTACTATTGTAATCATTTACCTACACTTGATTCTCAGGTTTACAGGCTACTATTGTAATCATTTACCTACACTTGATTCTCACGTTTACAGGCTACTATTGTAATCATTTAAATACACTTGATTCTCACGTTTACAGGCTACTATTGTATTCATTTACCTACACTTGATTCTCACGTTTACAGGCTACTATTGTAATCATTTACCTACACTTGATTCTAACATTTACAGGTTACTATTGTAATCATTTACCTACACTTGATTCTCACGTTTACAGGTTACTATTGTAATCATTTACCTACACTTGATTCTCACGTTTACAGGTTACTATTGTAATCATTTACCTACACTTGATTCTCACGTTTACAGGCTACTATTGTAATCATTTACCTACACTTGATTCTCACGTTTACAGGCTACTATTGTAATCATTTACCTACACTTGATTCTCACGTTTACAGGTTACTATTGTAATCATTTAAATACACGTGATTCTCATGTTTACAGGTTACTATTGTAATCATTTACCTACACTTGATTCTCATGTTTGCAGTTTACTATTGTAATCGTTTACCTACACTTGATACTCATGTTTACAGGCTACTATTGTAATCGTTTACCTACACTTGATTCTCACGTTTACAGGTTACTATTGTAATCATTTACCTACACTTGATTCTCACGTATACAGGCTACTATTGTAATCATTTACCTACACTTGATTCTCACGTTTACAGGCTACTATTGTAATCATTTACCTACACTTGATTCTCACGTTTACAGGCTACTATTGTAATCATTTACCTACACTTGATTCTCACGTTTACAGGTTACTATTGTAATCATTTACCTACACTTGATTCTCACGTTTACAGGTTACTATTGTAATCATTTACCTACACTTGATTCTCACGTTTACAGGCTACTATTGTAATCATTTACCTACACTTGATTCTCACGTTTACAGGTTACTATTGCAATCATTTACCTACACTTGATTCTCACGTTTACAGGTTACTATTGTAATCATTTACCTACACTTGATTCTCATGTTTACAGGCTACTATTGTAATCATTTACCTACACTTGATTCTCATGTTTACAGGTTACTATTGTAATCATTTACCTACACTTGATTCTCAGGTTTACAGGTTACTATTGTAATCATTTACCTACACTTGATTCTCACGTTTACAGGCTACTATTGCAATCATTTACCTACACTTGATTCTCACGTTTACAGGCTTCTATTGTAATCATTTACCTACACTTGATTCTCAGGTTTACAGGTTACTATTGTAATCATTTACCTACACTTGATTCTCACGTTTACAGGTTACTATTGTAATCATTTACCTACACTTGATTCTCAGGTTTACAGGCTACTATTGTAATCGTTTACCTACACTTGATTCTCACGTTTACAGGTTACTATTGTAATCATTTACCTACACTTGATACTCATGTTTACAGGCTACTATTGTAATCATTTACCTACACTTGATTCTCACGTTTACAGGTTACTATTGTAATCGTTTACCTACACTTGATTCTCACGTTTACAGGTTACTATTGTAATCATTTACCTACACTTGATTCTCAGGTTTACAGGCTACTATTGTAATCATTTACCTACACTTGATTCTCACGTTTACAGGTTACTATTGTAATCATTTACCTACACTTGATACTCATGTTTACAGGCTACTATTGTAATCATTTACCTACACTTGATTCTCACGTTTACAGGTTACTATTGTAATCGTTTACCTACACTTGATTCTCACGTTTACAGGCTACTATTGTAATCATTTACCTACACTTGATTCTCACGTTTACAGGCTACTATTGTAATCATTTACCTACACTTGATTCTCACGTTTACAGGTTACTATTGTAATCATTTACCTACATTTGATTCTCACGTTTACAGGCTACTATTGTAATCATTTACCTACACGTGATTCTCATGTTTACAGGTTACTATTGTAATCATTTACCTACACTTGATTCTCATGTTTACAGGCTACTATTGTAATCATTTACCTACAATTGATTCTCACGTTTACCGGTTACTATGGTAATCATTAACCTACAATTGATTCTTAAGTTTACAGGTTACTATTGTAAGACAGAGGCAGATAAAGAGTAATCATACTTACAGCATTACAGTCTGGATAATTACACTGCCACGATGGCGTCGGTGACGCACACACTGACGAAGCATTGGACATTTTATCTTCAGACGACTTTTCTTCCGTTTCCTAAAAAGATAAATACCTTGTTTGTTTGAGGCTATAGTTGACTTCAACAATTTTATTCAGTAATACTGTGTAATGGAAACAGGATGTAAACAATCTCTTAAACATAAATAGCACAAAAGTCTTCAACTCAGGTGACCTAGTAAAATCCATTTTAACTTTAATGCCAGAAAGGGCACCAACAGTCATAAACTGTGTAAGAAATCACCATACTGCCCTTCAAAACACAACAATGCCCTTCAAAACACTTTGTTAAATACTTAAACATTTTCATATACATGCACTTTAATTTTCATATACATCTGTAGCTATATCAGTATCAAATTTAAACTCCTGTGATAAGTCATCCGATTCATTAAGATATAAAACAGGCATGGGTTAAAGTTTCCTTACTAAAAAAAAGTTCATACATAAATTTCTACGTCAGTTTCAATCCTCTCCCATCTCCTTACATGGATCTGACATTTTCGCTATCTCATTTTGTTCTTCTACTTCTGTTGAGATCCCCCCACCCCCTACATGGATTTGACGTTCTCACCATTTCATTTTGTTCCTCTACTTCTGTTGAGATCCCCCCCACCCCCTACATGGATTTGACATTCTCACCATTTCATTTTGTTCCTCTACTTCTGTTGAGACCCCCCCTCCCCTTACATGGAAATGACATTCTCACCATTTCATTTTGTTCCTCTACTTCTGTTGATGCTCCAGACTCTGACTCCATTTCCTCATATTCCTCATAATTTGTAACTTGCTCACTAGAGGGTGCTGTTTGATCTGCAACATTCGAGTTGGGTGGTTGAGATGAGGGTTGCGTTGTTGTTTGTTGCTGCTGGGAAGATCGGAGATTGTACAAGCGTTCCTGCTCACGTCTACGACGAATGAGTCGCAGTCGCTTGTGTTCATCGGGACAAACCTTCTTCCATAAATAGTAGAACTGCACGCATTCTTTTGTACTCTTTGTTCCCATCTAGAAAATACAAGTAAACTTCCTGTCTTAAAGACAGAAACAAAACTCTGTGCCATTACTTTAACAGATACATGTATTGATATATATGTACTTAGAATGTCTTCAAGTAATCAGAGAACCCATGGTCATTCTTCAGCATTCGACATGCAGATGATGTACACTGAGCTACTTCTAACTCTGGAGTTCGGAGTTTGAATCAATAATTTTCCCTGATGTAATGTTGCAGTCAATTTGATAGCTAGACCTCAGCCTCTTCTCATACAGAATCTTGTTGCTTTATTCTTTAATCTTTCCTATAAAGCATTCAATTACTTACTGATCAACTGTTTTTAAGTGAGAGCTGTCATATAAAAATCCCCCACCTCCTGCAGCAAAATAGGTTGAAACATGCAATAATTCATCCTATGATACATCACTGGTACAAGTGTAATGGACGTCCATCTTGTACATCTTGAGAAATTTATTTTGTTAAACTTAACCGGACAGACGAACGGTTGATTTAATGCCACACCACGAATATTTCATGTAAATGGCGACAGCATCTGCCTAATGATGTGTAAGTACATAAAAAGACCTGCATATTCTATGATCAGAGCCAAATAGATTTACTACCTCTTTTGACAGAGCAAAGAAATCTTTGTCACATTTCCACAGTGCCTGCTGATAGCGCTCAATTTCTTCTGTTGACCAGGAGTCTGTCTCTACAATAACATTGTATAACCGTATAGTAAACAGCAAACATATACACCAACATATAATCCTACATATATAACACTGATGGAATTGTTGACGCACTTAACTGCCTTAAAATCAACATTTTCTGAAGAGTGCATTATACAGTAACAAAATGATGTATTTTTTGTTCCACATTCCAGGATCATAGGCATATATATAGGAAATTCTTGATTATCGGTTATCTTTGTACAGTTGGTATTTCCTCAGGAATTTTGTTTTAAGATGTTAGTCTTTTCATTATTCAAATGAAGTTCATCCTTGCACCCAAAACATATTTATTCTGAAGGTCTTCACAATACAGGAAGCTTCAGTGGCTATGTAGGATAAAGTAGGCTTCTGAACTCATGACAGCTCTCACCTTTACTAAAACTGAGGGACTGAATTTACTAAAGCTCTTACTTCTAACTAAACAAATGGGCTCTGAACTCAATATACTAGTTGTGGCCCTCATCTCTAGTTGGTTCTGAACACCCTACAACCCATATCAATACCAAAACTGTTGGCTCTGAACTCCCTACAGTCCTGATCACTACCAAAACTGTTGGTTCTAAACTCCCTACAGCCCTTATCACCAGTAAAACTGTCGATTCTGAACTCCCTATAGCACTCATCACTACCAAAACTGCTGGTTCTGAACTCTCTACAGCCCATATCACTACCAAAACTTTTGGTTCTGAACTCCCTACAGCCCTTATCACTACCAAAACTGTTGGTTCTGAACTCCCTACAGCCCTTATCACTACCAAAACTGTTGGTTGTAAACTCCCTACAGCCCTTATCACCAGTAAAACTGTTGGTTCTGAACTCCCTATAGCACTCATCACTACCAAAACTGTTGGTTCTGAACTCCCTACAGCCCTTATCACTACCAAAACTATTGGTTCTGAACTCCCTACAGCCCTTACCACTACCAAAACTGTTGGTTCTGAACTCCCTACAGTGTTTATCACTTTCAAAACTATTGGTTAGTTCTGAACTCCCTATAGCCCTTATCACTACCAAAACTGTTGGCTCTGAACTCCCTATAGCCCTCTCTTCTACCAAAATTGAGGTTTCTGAATTCATCTTTTTTATTCCATTTATTTTCAAATAATAGTTGTTTCTATCAACCAATCCACCTTCATTCTCCTTATTATATTTTCTTGTTATATGTTAAGTTTATATAGTGTACAGGTAACAATACAACATACCTTGATATGTATATGTCAGTAAGGTGTGGTTACTGGGTAACGCCATTTTCCCTTCCATTAGTTTCAGCATGGCCATCTAATCAGAATAAACAGTATGCTATATATGTATTAGTGTGTCTCTCATAATCACTTACTGATCAGAAATTCCACCTTCAATTAAACACTATGATTCGTGGCTATTTAATTTGATTAGAACTTTGTTGTCACAAATTTGATCAGCTACAAAAATACCGGTACCAGCGAATTGTAAGAGATATCAATACATTTCTCAACATAGGCCCACACTTATTATTTAATCAAGAGAAAACTGGAGCTTTTCCATTTTATCAATATCCTCCTGGTTCTCCTCATCAGATATATAAGTTATATCTATCTTTCCAATATATTTTATCATATTGGCTCAGAAATGAATTTAGTTTTAAGTACATGTGTAATATGAAAATGTAAAATGCTTCCTGTACCACTTCAAATGTGAAGAGAAAAATTCATATATTAAAGTTAACCACAACTGCCCTAAAGGGACAAATACTACCCTCCATTTTACCACCCCTTTGCATTGTAACTTTGATCATGTAGATATGACCTTTGTTCAAGGTCATGATTACCCCAAAGTCCTAGGCAACATTCTGTGAAATAATATTCAAATCCATTCAAGGGTTAAATAGTTACGGCCATGACAAGATTTTACCATTCCTATGCACAGTGACCTTGACCTTGCAGATCTGACCTTGTTTCAAAGTACTGAAACACCCTTAGGTCCTGGGCAACAATTCTCTGAAATATTATTCAAAACCAAGACAGGTAAAAAAAAGTAAGGACTCGGACAAGATTGATGTACAGACAGGGCGATTTTCTATACCCTCCCTCTACCCCAAACTCCGTTTGCAGGGGATATAATTTAAAATTAAAACTTTTGTGACAATTATCATGAGTTGATTACTGAGTTTGTACCAGTACATAAAGTTCTTGAACAATTGGGAGTTTGAGCTTTTACTGTAGATATTATTATTGAATGCATACCTGTACATCACCCTTGAACATGTGGAGGATATGGAGAGCATACTCGACATTGAAGCCATTGCCGTTGACAGCCGCACTACATGCTAAATCCTGGTAATATTGCACTGCAAAAATATACTCAATTTATTAAGTCACTTTTTCATATATTCAAAATATATTTTGCACAAGTTTCCACAAGTTACAATAGGAAATAAATAAGGATAATTGTTGAAATTTCATAATTGTTCATTTTTTTACCGAAACACCAAAAAATTTAATATTCTGTTTCTCAGGCACTTTTTTTATAATTATGATGAGGCAGGGAAGCTTTTTTTTTTAAATTAAGAGCATGACAATGAATTTGCAAAATTAGTGATACATTAACATATGATAAAAGCATTGTTCTTTGAATCTTTCTTCAATTCATAGAAAAGCTGGCAAGGCCTAGTGGTATTGCGTTTGCCTCCGGATCGGGAGGCCGGGATTCAAGTCCCGCTCTGGTCATGCCGGTGTGCTGTCTGTCGGATGAGACAGTAAAACCGAGGCCCTGTGTCGTGGTATGCATGACACATTAAAGATCCCTCACTGCTTCAGGTTGCAAAGGTCAAAATATGTATGCCCTGCATCAGGCACATGCTGTCACCATATACGCGAAATATTCCTGGTGTGATGCTATCAATCAATTCATAGAAACAGTCAACATTTATTTTAAATGGGAAAGAGTGATTTTTTCTTATGTTTTGTTGCATGCTCAGCGGTCATAGCATGTTTTTCACTTCAAAGGAACGGCTTTCAAAGAACAGTCCATGCACACTGGGTATGCACTGGTATCTCGTTGGAGAGTTCCTCCTTTCCACAATAAAAACGTAAGTCTTGGAAGCAAGAGGAACTGACGTATGGCACTTCTACGGACATTTCACAGTTCAAGTTGCATCTCACAAAACACTTTTCCGGAAGTCTATTTATTCTTTCATCCACATCTCTTTCATTGTTACTTGTTGCAGAGCTGCAATCACCAGTCAAAGTTTTATAGATGCTACGGGCATGCATAGTTTTCAGCGAGCACAATAGAGCAGTTTTATCTACCAGTGCTCGACACATAGCTCTTGTATGATAAACAGGAAGATCTTTCTGTAAACGACTTATCACTTCTTGGTTCTTAGCAAAACGATCTTCCTCACTTTGATGCATAGGGATCTTCCACAGGAAATTTTGAGTTCCCAAATTATTACCAAAAGCAACACTGTAAAAAACACATTTATTTGAGACAGCCTGATCTATATTGTCGATGTAGAACCTCCTGCTCCGTAAATCTGTAGGCCCGTATTCATCAACACATATTGGCTCAAAGTCCTCAAGGCTAGCAAGTTGCTTCATAAGACTCTGGTAGAGAGATGCAAATGTAGGTTTGATGACAAATTTTGGAGATATGATTTTCAACGATTCGATTTCATCTTTTGATCGAACAGGAAACTGAAGCAAATGGTTTGATTGTACTCTCTTGGATGCTTTATGCAAGTAGGTCAAGTATTTTGTGCATCATATCAACAAGCTCCTTTATAGCGGTTTTGATGGGTAGCCACAATGGTCCATTTATCCATGGCTGTGCTAATGCTATCTCAAGTTGTTGAATAAGACCAAGTAGCAATGGCTTTTCAATGTCTCCTACTTTGTGTTTGTGTTTTCTTGGGTCACTATACCCAGATAAGTGTTCAAATAATACCGGAAGAAAACAGCCACGGTCATTCATACGCTGGATGTAGGGATCTATGTACCACAATGCATTGGTTACAGCATTCACCATGTTTATACCCGAATCCATACTACAAAGTGCATCATAACGCAGTATTTTCTCTAGGGCGCGGGAATGCGGGATTCCCCGCTAAATATACATTAATCCCCCTTAAAAATCACAAACCGCCGCAGAGCACAGATCTAGTACCTACTTGTCAAGTGTCTTGAATCCCCTCCTGATTTTATACTGTCCCCCTCAATGATGAAAGGGAAATTCCCCCCCCCCTTCTTCTTATGGAAAAATTTCTGGAGAAAACACTGATAACGTACATGTAAAAACTATATTATGTCACCCTGATCTTGAAGCCATAAGGGATTACATAAATATAATATAAATGATCTAACCATTCACACATTACCATATACTCTTTGTCTTACATCTTTTTTTTTTTTCTTTTTAACAAATATTGCCTAACATCTTGTCAAGTTTATTTCACATCTACAGTGACACGATTTGCCTGATACATTGCATCAGTATTTCAACCTATGTCAGAGACTAATCTGAAGCAGTGAGGGGTTCTTTTACTTGCCAGTGTCTATTGTAAATCAATTGCCAGAGTATATTTTAACAAACTTACCAGTGTTTTTTGTAACACACTCAGCAGTGTCTACTGTAACACACTTACCAGTGTCTATTGTGAAACACCAGTGTCATGTACAACACTTACCAGTGTCTACTGTAACATACCAATGTCTATTGTAACACACTTGTCAGTGTCTAACGTAACATACTTGCCAGTGTCTATTGTAACACACTTGCCAGTGTCTACTGTAACACACTTGCCAGTGTCAAATGCAACATACTTGCCAGTATCCTGTCAGTGTCTATTGTATCACACTTGCCAGTGTACATATGGTAACACAGACATACCACCAACAACTTTAAAGGAATCGAACCCTGGATGTTTCAAATCTAGAACCAAGCATTCTACCCAATGGCCTATGTTGCTTTTCCACTACTTACGATCTGTACCTGTGTATGTAAATCATCCACTTACCATCATCGTCTAGGATATCCACAATGGTGGAGGGGTCCCACAGTAAATCCTCTTTAGACTCTGTCAGGAAAGCCTCACATGTAGAACCTGAAGGTAACATTCATATCATTACCTCCTTAATTAATGACAAAATTCAACAACGATCATATAATACCGGTACCAGCATATTTCTCAATTTTTCATTCTGTTCTACGAAACATAAATACAAAAATTTTTGCACAAGTTTTATTTTTACATTTTCAAAGTAAGAGTATATACTTAACAATAAGATCATCTAACTCCTCATAATTTGGTGCTGAAGAGACCAAAGGTTCAACAGGGCCTACATTGCTCACCTACATTAAACCTGCATTTATCTAATCTTGTTCAGGTGGATTCAATATAAACATATTCTTGGCGGAGACTTGATAAATCACAAGCTGTGGTATATCAATTTTGATAATTTTTCTTTTCACTTCATGACCGAGGTCTGGATTATATCCTTCAGCAGCACCTTCATGTAACTATTGACTCTTCGCTAAACAAATTTATTTCCCATTTGGGACGGTATCTGATGTAAAACAATTATAACATCATCATAACATTTCCTATGAAAACGTCATTTGTGGGCTATCATCTCCCCGAGTTTTAGATCAGTTTCTATAGAATTAAAAGACTGAATACTTGATGCAGAATGTTTCATGATGAAAACCAAATATGCAAAGAGTATCAATATGTAATTCTGAAGAAATGAATTATCATGCATATCCTTACAATAATGCATGTAAAACTATAATTGAATGAAAACCATGGCAAATAACCCCCTCCCCTCTTCTTCCCCCCACCCATCTTCCAGTTGCAAGCAGTACTTAGAGAACAAAATTCACTCTCACGCTGCAGCAGTTAGTAATACAGACGAGTACCAAAACTTTGTCTAATATTTCAAAGGATGTGTGGGGAAAAAAATTTAGAAACGTGGCATAATATGCCCATTGCTTAGCTTGAAGGACCAATTTGAATGAATGGCCAAGTTACAATCCAATACCTTGAAACACTGCATAAAGTAATTCGGAAAATTGTGAAATCCTTGAAAATTTCTAAGTTCAAGGGGCATAACTCTAGCAAATCCAAAGCGATCATAGCCAAATGCCAATTGGTATTGACCCTCATTGATATAAAGTAATATACCAAGTTTTAATCTAAGACCTTTAAAGACTCAGAAAAAAATCCAGAAAAATGTAAAATCTTTGAAAATTTCTAAGTTCAAGGGGCATAACTCTGGCAAAACCAAACCAATCATACCCAAATGCGAAATGGCACTGACCATTAATGATATAAAACAATATATGAAGTTTTAATCCAATACCTTTAAAGACTGCGGCAAAATGTGCGGAAAACTGTAAATTCCTTGAAATTTTCTAAGTTCAAGGGCCGTAACTCTGGCAGAAACAAAGCAATCACACCTTAATGCAAAGTGGTACTGACCCTTGTTGATATGAAGTTACATACCAAGTTTTAATCCAATACCTTTAAAGACTGCAGAAAAAAATCCGAAAAACTGTAAAATCCTTGAAATTTTCTAAGTTAAAGGGCTGCAACTCTCGTAGAACCCAAGCAATCATACCCAAATGCGAACTGGTACTGACCCTTGTTGATATAAAGTTATAAACTAAGTTTTAATTCAATACCTTTAAATACTGCAAAAAAAGTTCGGAAAACTGTAAAATCCTTGAAAATTTCTAAGTTCAAGGGTGTGAACTCTGGCAAAACCAAAGCAATCATACCCAAATGAGAACTGGTACTGACCATTGTTGATAAAAAGTTATAAACTAAGTTTTAATTCAATACCATTGACATAAAGTTATATGTCAAGTTCCAATCAAGTATCTTGAAAGACTACAGAAAGAAAGTCCGGAAAACATGACCCGGGATGGACAGACAGACAATGCCACAACATAACATGTCCCGTCTTATGACGGGCATATTAAAATCATGGTGAGAAAAAGGCTTCAAATGAAGTACATGCAGCTTTTGGCTCAAACATTTATGAGACTTGTTCAATCTAGAAACGAAAGGCATGTCATCCAATACTGATGAAATTAAAGCAATGCTTTAGCTGTAGAGATTTTGGCACACAACCAGGATACAAATAATGATCACACTGAGACTGTCTAGTCATGCATGAAAGTAGAAACACACATACATACACTAAGTACTTAATATTATGTATCTAATCTAGTATACACAGTTTTTAAATATAGATCTATGTGCAGGTAATGAACTCAGAACAGGATGTTTTCATTATGCAAATTTCCTGAAGCTAAAAGTGGACTGATGCAGATCAATGGATTACCATATGCTATATGCTATCAATGTCTTCACTGTATTATATCAACAGGAATTTCACTCAGTGATTGAATGCTATGAAGAAGAAACTGAACTTACTGTTGTAAGGGGGGATTTCTGCCTGATACTGTGACCCAATGTTGACATGACTGTAAACATACAGCAATATAAACTCAAAGAATTCAATAACGAATCAGCTATCAAATTAAAAAAAAGTACATCTTCACTTCTTAACAATATCAAGTGAAAGGGTTCGTTCAACAAACAAATTTTCAAAATAACTTAAAGTAGAATCCACTAACTTTTTTGTTACCGTACAGAAAATTTAACAAACTATAAGCACACTTTTGCCCACATTAAATTACAGTTCTGATTTTCATTCCTTGCTTATCTCAGAAATTATGAAAACTGTCCTCCCTCTCCCTATTTTGAAAGAAGAAGCTGAAAAGGAAGACTCCACCTCTTTGTGGGCTTTGCTTCATATGTATATATTTGTCTTTTTAAGATACTTGGAAATTTGACAACGATAAAAATAATTTGCTTCATAATGCATAGCAATGACTACAGTACATACTTTCAAAATTGTTGATTCAAGAAACTACTGTTAATAAAGTCAATGTAATAATGTCAAAGTTGGAATCTAAAACAGCATCTTATGTACATAACCTCATTGAATGGTGGAAGAAAGCTAGAAAGTGCATAGCAAAATTCAAATCCTGAGACCCATACGAGGGATGTTCCGAAATTATTGTTACTTTGGCGATTTCTTTTTGACAGAAGTAATTGTGATCATTTTACTTTGCCCTGTCCTTCGAAGTACTCCCCCTCTGCATTTATGCATCGTTTCAACCGATCAATCCACTTTTGGAAACAGTTTTCGTACTCTTGAATTGGTATATTCATAAGATGCTGGTGAATGGCAGAGCCAAGGGCATTTCTTGATTTATATTTTTTTCCAGATAGGTGAAATTTTAGTTTGGGGAACAAGAAAAAGTCACAGGGGGCCAAGTCTGGTGAAAATGCAGGGTGGGAGAGGACAGTGACCTTTTCTGCCTTCAAAAACTCCGTTACAATACGCACCTTGTGTGCTGGCGCATTGTCATACAGGAGCCTGAGGTACTTCAAACCTGTATGTGGGCGGCAGCGTTTGAAGACTTTCTTCAGTTTTCGAAGTACAACGTCTCTATAATACTTTGCTGTGACAGTTTTGCCTTTCGGAACAGGGATTTGCATGATTGGACCCTTGTTATCAAAGAATATGACATACAAAACCTTCCTCACGGTGCGTATTCTTTAAGAAATGCTAGGGTGCCTGGCGTTTTTGTTTGCCCAGATTCGATTAGAGCATTTTCTTTTGGGCTCGAAAAAATACACCCATGTTTCATCACCTGTGACCAAATTATCAAAAGCCTTTTTGCTGTATTTTGGGTATTTCTTCAATAAGGATTTGGCCTTGTCAACCCGGGACCTCTTTTGGTCGTCAGTTAGTAAATGGGGTATCCATCTGGCATTGATCTTGCCCAGCTTAAGATGTTTCTTTAAAATACAGTGAATACGTGCTAAAGACAAGCCTGTCATTTTAGCTAACTGCCTGACAGTGTGCCTTGCATCTTTTTTAAGGATTTGCCGAATTTGTTCAATGTTATGCTTTGTTGTTGTTGCTGTTGCAGGGCGACCTGTGTGAGCAGCATCTTTCAGCTGCTGGTGTCCCAACTTAAATCGAGCAACCCACCTACAAATAGTCATATATGACATTTGACCCTTCCCATAAATATCACACACCTCACAATGAATATCTACCGCCTTTAAGCCAAGTAGAGACCTACCTTTGATATAGGCCCTAATTTCAATTACGTTTTCAGCTCTCTTGCCAACCATATTTATATAGAGTGTAACGAGTACGCTACAAAACAATGTACACAGCACCAAGGTCAGTGTAATTGTGAGCGAGAAATTTACCTATACCACGCTTCAGATATCACGCTATCGCCATGAGGTAGTTTTAAGCTCATTTAGCACTATTTCCACGAGATATTGCACAAGTAACAATAATTTCGGAACACCCCTCGTAGGTTTTAATTTTGATGAACAAGTTACAGACCAAGTATATGTAGCAATTATTACTCGGAAACACATGTACATCTTACAGTCTTTTGATGAAATATAAATACCTTTCACATTTCAGTCTTTCAAAGGTAAATACAACAATATCCACTGTATTTATAGAGTTTGAAATGTTTAAGGTTTAAGAAAATTGAGCAAACAGACTGTCAATACTAACTCAGTCTTCACGCAAACTTCTTTTAACCACTAGCCCATAGTCTCTACAAGCCTATTGTATATTTTGTTAGAGAACTTTTACTATCGAGCATTGGACTACTGGAAACTGGAAAATCTGGATTTTCAGTAATTCATCTTCAGAATAATTTCAAAAAGGCAAAACCATTTGACAGATCTTGTTCAGTCGTAACTTTTTTGTTCGTATGAAGAAGCATTCATATTTTATAGAAAAAAAATGAATTTCAGATAGGGCAATTTCTATGTTAAATTTTGACGTGAGATTGCCAAGTTTCCCATAGACTCAATGTTAAACATCAGCGACGTCACGTCAAAATTAACATAGAAAACAACCTATCTAAAATGATTTTTTCCCTATAAAATATGATTGCTTTTTCGTAGAAACATATAACATACACCAAAAGTTACGACTAAACAAGATCTGTCTATTGATATTAATTTTGTAAAACTATTTTAAAGATAAATAAGTGAAAATCCAGATTTTTCGGTTTACAAAGTGAGTGGCGCGGACAGTAGTGAGTTATTGCGAAGACTGCTAACATATATACATGTACTTTACATGTGACTGGTATCGATTGCTACTGTATAAAATATGAACATATTCTTACGGTAGAACATCAGTCTCTGGAGGTGGCTCCTCCCCCAGTACAGGTTGCCCTGACGATTCCTCCACATCATCCTTCAGGCTACCTGTATATAAACATGTCTTACTCATGAATCATAAATGTAGATACACTATGGCACCAATAGTGCCAAGATCTGAACTAAAGAAATTTTATTTTAAAAGTATTATAACTATGCTCTGTGGATATTTTATCAACATGATAAAATAACTAACACCCCCTCCCCAACCCCAAAACTTCCAGAAAAAAAAAATCAAAATTTTTAAACAAAACATTATATGCAAGATACAAGAAGAAAAGATGAACTTACTGCTTCTACTGGACAAGAGGAGACTTCTAGGTGTAATAGGAGCCGATTTTGGCGTCATTGGTGGTTTCCACGCAGAAGACAGAGAACAAAACAGTCCAGATCCACTTCTTATTGGACTTAACATGGGAGGTGGAGTGTAGGGGGGAGGAGTGTGGCCACGCCCTTCTGTGCCATGTGCAATACGGGGTGAACGCAAATGGCTCTGGAATCCTCCACTTCCCTTGTGAGGAGGAATAAATAAAGGAGCAGGCCGATGCTTCCTTCTCATTTTTAACTGGCCAGTTAACATGTTTGGATTTCTGAATTGTCCGAAACCATGTTGAGCACCATCAGATTTAGAAAGAAGGTAACTTGTACTTCTTTCCCATGTAAATCTTTCATGTGATTTTGATTTCATCGGTGATACAACTGTCCTACTTCTGGGTCGCATAAATGAATCCTCTTCACTTTTTGATCTAAAGAATTTAAAATCGTCCCCAGATTTACTCCTCATTCTATGCCGACTTTCAGAAAAAGCACTATTTGATAATACATGTTTTGAATGTGAACTTGCACCTGATTTATGCGTTGAAAAAGCAGATATGTTAATAGGTGGAGCAGTTTGGATTTCATTTCCCAGTGACAGTCTCCTTTTTAATTCTTTGTGTCGATTTTGAATTGTCATGGAGTTCAACTCTTTCCCTTCGCTAATATTCCGTCCGCTGGATTGATCTGTCATTTCAGCGCCAATGGACGGAAAAGAGAAAGGGTTGTCCTTTGTAGCTGCCGAGACTAATTCTTTTTTATAAATATCACTTATGTCGTCTAGTGTCTTATCCAGATCAAAATCCTGAGACTTCCCGATGCCACCAACCTGTGGTAAAACATCATTAGAATCACAAGACGTGACTGCCGGAAACAAATTACCTGTATTCACACGTTGCTCCTTTAAATCTATATTCACTTTGTTTCCAAAATTAGCACTATCATTGGTATTGGCAGGAGTTGTCACTGGTAACAAGTTTTGCAGGGCTGCGAAGCTTTCTGAACTTTCTAGAGAATTGAGAATCTGAGAAACCGTCATTTCTTGACTTGTTGAAACTAAAGTGACCTGGCTTGCTGAGAGTGCAGAAGGGTCAAGAAGCCTCTGAATGGCAAGTCCAGAACCGTCATTTTTTTGTGGAGTTTGTAAGGCAAAAGTGGAAAGTTGAGCTTGAGTAATTGGATTTTGTAAATTAGATTGTATTGATCCTACAGAGGGAGGTGATTGCAAGTGCGGAAATGAGTTAAGGGTTACATTGGGAGGAGATTGTAATAGCTGCACAGAGGATAATTGCAAGTTAAGGTCACCTGGCAATTGGCCAGAATTGTTTGGTTGAAGCTGATCCTGTCTCTGAATCATTTGAGGTTCAGGTCTAGGAACAGAGTGTTCAAATCTTGGAAGTTGGCCATGTTCAGTTCTTTGAACAAGTGGTTCTTGTCTTTGAGCAAGCGTTTTTTCCTGGCCTTGTTTTTTGCCGAGTTGTTGCTCCTGCCGTTGCTGCTCCTGTCTTTGGGCCAGCTGCTGTAACTGAATGGCCATGCTGGCAGGTAGACCAGTGAACTGAGGATGGTTATGATCCTGGTTGATCTCCGTTTGCATGGCTGGATGAAACTGTTGTTGAGGAAGATGGTGTTGGAAATCATACGAGGCAGATTCCACTGATCCTTGTCTCTGCAGATGAGGAGGTTGCGAAACCTAAAAGACAAAACAAAGCATGGTAACAAATTTCATTATAAGATTACTACAACGATAAGTATCTTTATAAAAACATTACCATAAAAACTTTCTGCTCAAATCTAAAAGATGAGCAAAGTTTTTTGTACACTACACAGACTTTTGGACTTATTTCAGTCACCTTTCAATTTCTATATGCAAGGACTGTTTTCATAAATGTAATCACACATTGCCATTATTTCCTCTTTTGGAACATTTATTTTTTCCTACCCACTACCTGTATGCTTAATCTACATGTCAATATTCACAGAAAATTTTCAGCAAAATATTTTTTTTCCATAGGAGTGTTATTCAAAGCATACTACTTAGACTAACACTAAACATTGCTCCTAAACTTAATCATTTGTCACATCAAAGAATTCAGTGCCCACAAAAGCTACAAGAAGTACTTTGCCCTGAAATACTGCCCTGTTCATGTCTTACCAATGGTGAGGGAGGCAGAGATCCTGACTGATTGCCCTGTAGATTTCTTACCTGTAGTGAGGGAGGCAGAGATCCTGGTTGATTATTGCCCTGTACATGTCTTAACTGTGGTGAGAGAGGCAGAGATCCTGGTTAATTATTGCCTTGAGCATGTCTTAACTGTGGTGAGGTAGGCAAAATTCTGGTTCATTAATGCCCTGTAAATGTCTAACCCGAGGTATAGGAGGCAAAGATCCTGGATCATTATTGCCCTGTACATGTCTTACCTGTGGTGAGGGAGGCAGAGATCCAGGTTGATTATTACCCTGTACATGTCTTACCTGTGGTGAGGGAGGCAGAGATCCAGGTTGATTATTACCCTGTACATGTCTTTCCTGTGGTGAGGGAGGCAGAGATCCAGGTTGATCCAGGTTGATTATTACCTTGTACATGTCTTACCTGTGGTGAGGGAGGCAGAGATCCAGGTTGATTATTACCCTGTACATGTCTTACCTGTGGTGAGGGAGGCAGAGATCCAGGTTGATTATTACCCTGTACATGTCTTACCTGTGGTGAGGGAGGCAGAGATCCAGGTTGATCCAGGTTGATTATTACCTTGTACATGTCTTACCTGTGGTGAGGGAGGCAGAGATCCAGGTTGATTATTACCCTGTACATGTCTTACCTGTGGTGAGGGAGGCAGAGATCCAGGTTGATTATTACCCTGATGGTGTTGCTGTATGTACTGTAGTTCCTGTTTGACTTGGTCTTGAGTAATCGGAGCATGGGACTGCTCCTGCTTGATCTGTGCTGCCTGTTGTCTTTGCTGTGCTTGTCGCTGTGCCTCTATCTGTTGCTGATGTTCGAGTTGCAGCTGTTGTAACTGTTGTTGGATGTGACTCTGGATTTGTTGCTCCTGTTGCTGTTGCAGATGGGTTTGTTGTTGCTGCTCACGAATTTGTTGTTCTTTCTCAAGTTGCAGTTGCATTTGTTGAATCTGATGTTGCATCTGCTGCTCTTGTTGTGCCTGTTGCAGTTGAATTTGATCCTAAAAATGGACTATGTGGTTAGTTCTATTTGTTGAAATTATCATTTTCTCATTTATTTCTTTTATTTAAACCATTTAATTTGTATCATCAATTCATTCATAAACTTCACAAAGTATAGGAATACGTATGATTTTTGTGTCATTAGATTTTTAATTCTACTCCAACCAAAGGATCTTTACATATACATGTACATGTATAAAAAATTTACAATTTTCTTTGTAAAACAGCAAGTTTTAATTCTTCTGTGTCTTTGTGTATTAATAAAATGAAAGAATATACAAGCAGGTGTTAAAAAACTCTATTCATTGGCTTTAAAGGCTAGATATTCATTCAAATTTTAATTTGAAATTGTGGAAGGCAATGTTAATTGCAACAATGTTATCATATTAGTATATGCTGATTTAAATTTCATGATGCAAAATTATTGCTTTGACTATACTGTGTTATGAAAATTATAGAATTACAGAGTTGCATATTGTATACAACAATATAATATAAACATTCAAAGTTAACTAGGCATCACTAATTTCATATTTAATATCAACATTGTGCTCGTAAAGAACTATACGTCTTATTCACAAAGAAACTTAAGTCTAAGTGTAAAACTTGAGACCTAAAATAGCATTTGCCATAACTCTAAGAACTAGTAGAAAGTTTTTCTGTGAATAGTATGCCTGATAATCTCTTCACAGGAAACTTCTGACTAATTTTTATATTTACAACACATATTATTAAAAGTCTCAATTTTACACTTAGACTTAAGTTTCTTTGTGAATAAAACACCAGGTGCTCCAAAAGTGATCAATCTTTGAAAAAGCATAAATACAACGAGGAGAAAGTGTATTTCATCAATTTGAAAATTTTATTTTAATTCACTCACATCAACTGGTTTGTCATGAATCTTCAAGTAGTTAAATAAAAGTAAAGAAAGATAAAAGCAAATTTCAGGCGATTCTAAACATTTCATTCATAAAAAAGTGTCAAGACTACCAGTACTGTGGAACAAGCAAATATTTGATGAAATTAAATAGTCAGAACATAGCTACAAGTGATGAAAGAAATGAAAAACTCATGCTTACAATAGCGATGTTCAAGTAACATGTATCAATTGGTAAGTTTCCCAAACTTTGTTTTTGAGTTCATATTATTTTATACCTTGCCAATATATTAAAATAAAAAAAAAACATATATGTGTATGAAATGACAATTCACACTGGTACATGTAATGTAGCTTTTTCTCACACAAAATGGAAACTGATTGATACATGTATTAAAGAAATATTCATGTAGGTCACTAGGTCAGTAGGTGTAAACATTTTCCATTACGTCTCCATTTATTTTCTTTCATATGGTAAAATCAATGTGGAGTTAACTTAATATAAAGTAAAATGGTCGTCAATGATTACTTAGAATACCCCTATATCAATATCTTAGAAGTAGGTCATATGACCTCGAGCTAAAGTCATGACATATGAAGAGAGTGAGGGTGGGGGGGGGGGGGGGAGGGAGAATGGGCCAACTGATACATGCTTTACTCATAGGGAATTTAAATTTCTGATCACTGAATCTAAATTTTCAATGTCTTTTGATAATAAACATGCAACATGTTGGATTATTTTTACACTAATCTTGAAATATTAGAGCTTAAAGCATGTCAAGGTCATGAAAATGTTTGTTGTTTACCCAATTACATCAAAGACAAATATATCATTATGTTACTTTAAACATAAACATGTACTTCTTAAAACATCCCAAATGAAATTTATACAGAAAGTACCTCAGTAGCTCTCAGAATGATTGAAAACTCATCTCTGAAACCCCCCCCCCCCCAAAGGAAGAACAACAAACATTTTTAACCGAAGGAAAAATTAAGGGATAGAAAGATAAACACCAATACCCAATACTGTGATCCGAGGGTGTGAGATGAGAGTGTAGGGAGGGGGTGTGTCACCTGAGGTGAAGGTTCATTCTGGCTAGACTCCACTGCTATCGGTGACATCAAGGGATTAGACTGGCCATATCCATCTGAAAAACAAGAGTCTTTAATGCTACCAATGGTCTCTATTTCATGTGACATCAGCAAATGAGAAATTAAACAATGAAAAGAAAATACATTACAAATATTATAAGTCTCAATTGAACAAAAAAAACCCCTTTAATTTTCACTACTTCTTAAAGATATGAAGTTAGGCAACTCTAAAGTATGAACCCTAGACCGTCTGGTCCTCTTTACTTGTTATCATTATAACGATAGTGGTTAGCATGAAATGGTGAAGGAAATGGTTTATCCAAAGAAAACCACTGTCCTTCAGAGTAGCACATTACCCTTTCCAGTACCAGTCAGACCAACTGGTAGATTATCTTCCTATTTCTGTAGACACAGAAAAGCCATGGCTCATACTGTCCATTTTATTTTCCACATTTTGTTCTCCTATGTAACAGAATTTTCCCAAGTTTATTACAAAACATACCATACACCAATTTTTTTTAAAATTAACACCCTGGTTTTCATTGTTTGTACCAATTTTCAAGGAAGACTGCAAAAAACTGCAACACTTTCAGTCCATTGTGAGCCCTGAAAGTTCCTGATGACAAAGTATGTGTTTCCAGTTCTACATTATGTACATACCATTGATCCTGGCTTGTTGTGACGACTGCACCTGGTCAGTGGCAGTCGTAGGGAATGGTTGAGGAAGAGATGTGGTCAGTGCTGCCTGGTGAACCACTGACATAGGCGGTACCATATCTCGAATAGTGGTAACTTTTTTGGTTTTCTTTTCTTCTTTGGTTTCCTGTAATAACAATGGTGAAAACATTGAAGTCTTAGTCCACACTTTTATCTGTACATGTGCTGTTGAAATAAAGTCAAATATTTTATCTAAATCCGAAATGACAATAGAAAATTCTTCTTTCGGTTAAAAGATTGATTGATTTTTGTTTAACATCACACCACAAATATTTCACGTATATGGTGACGGCATCTGCCTGATGCAGGGCATACAAATTTTTACCTTTACAACGGACCCACCCGAAGCAGTGAGGGGTCTTTAACAAGCAATGCATACCACGACACGGGGCCTTAGTTTTTAATGTCTCATCCGACAGACAGGACACCGGTATGACCAGAGTGGGATTCGAACCCTGGCCCGATCAGAAGACTAGGGCGATACCACTATGCCATGCCTGTTTATCGGTTCAAAGTGTGTATGTATAGCACATACATGAGTACTTCTCAACAATATTCGAAGTCTAATCACCACCTTTATTGATGAAATTAAAGAAATTTCCTTCTACAGCTTAAAAAATTGTGTTGGTTTTTTAAGATAGGATCTAAAGCTATATATCAAGATGAAAACCCCCGATGGATAATAGCCAATTTCCATTACAGCTTGATGGAGTGAAGGAAAATTTTTCGTATTTCTTTATTAATGTCTAATATCGTGGAAAATTTTTTACTGGACACTATTCAAATTTGAACAACTTTTGAATTTAATTGTTACTCATCATTAAATTCCAATATCGGACTTACTAACAGCATTTACAAACTGCAATGTTCTATAATGTTTAATTACTTGATTCAAATTCATATTTGCCTATCAGAATTGCTTAACCATTATCATAATTGAAGTATGTAAAACCACAATGCCTACAACGAACCTACTGGTAATGAAGTAAAACACCAACAAATATGTCAATAAGAAGCCAACCTCCAGGTTATCCAGGAAAATTGGACATCAGGATTTGAGATAGTATTTGACACATACATACTTTATATGCTTTACACCTGGTTTATTTCACTTGTCAGGAGGTGGTCAGTGTTATGGGGAAGGAGATACCTGCACCTTTACATCTTTACCAGTTATACTGACACACCTGCACCTTCAGCAGGTGTACTTTCATGCCCACATCTTAAGAAGGTGTGGGCATAACTGCACCATCTGCAAGTACAATGGCACACCTGAACCTTCTGAAAGTACAGTGGCACACCTGCACTTTGAGCTGGTACATTAGCACAACTGCACCTTCTGTAGGCACAGTGGCACATCTGTACCTTGAGCAGGTACATTAGCACATCTACATTTTCAATACTGGCAGGCCTGCACCTTCAGAATCTACTCTAGCACACCTGCTCCTTCTTATATTGGCACATATACACATTCAGCAAGTATACTGGTAAACCTGCCCTGACCAAGCATCAAAGTCAGTTCCTTTCATTAAGAGATTTGCTATCATTTTGGTATCAGCTTCCTATACATTGTACATGTAGAGTTTCATATTAAAATTTACCAATTGAAGTCTGAGAGTAATACATAAGCTTTAGTGTTATTAGTTCCTTTATCCTACAGTACTGATATATGACTCTATTTACCTTCTTAAAATATCCGCCATGAAGTCGCATGTGGCCATTTAAGGCTTGCACATTCTTAAATGTTCTGTCACAAATCGTACACAGAGATGTTTTATCATCACTGGAATTACAAAAAATTTGATTTGTCACAAACTGCAATATATCATTCAAAATAAATTAAAATGTGACATGATTTATGGACACAAGTAAAATCGAAAGACAATATTTCTAAATACCATAACCATTGGGCAAAATATAAAAAATGTTGTGTTTCTCCTTTCATTGCTTACAAAAAAAAGAAATAGGGCTGGTCGGTAGGTAATTGATTTTATTTTGTTTTTAAATTCTATCCTTGTATTTTCTAATGTCATGTTGAAATGTGAAACGGTCTTGTTTTTCAGACCAAACCTGATATTTTTTTTCTGGATTTTTTTCAGTTTTATTAATAAAATCTGTTGGGCCAGCGTGATAAAATAGGATTGGTCAGGAAAGTAGAAACACAACATTTTCTTATGTTTTGCCTTACTACCTACACTCAAGCTACCTTCAATGTTGCTAAGTATATGCCCTTTCTCATTCTACTACATGTACATATTGCTGATTTTTACAGGGTTCACCATGTACACCACATTTGCCACAATTTCCAAAATAATAACATACCGGTACACAAACCAACAAGTGGAATTTTTATGTTTATCAACTAATTTAATTTTAGACAAGAAACCGTCAACGACGGTATGACCGGATTGCAAAGGCTTAACGCAAAAAGTTGACAACAGACAGACGGACGGACAGACAGACGGACGGACTGATTTTGCCAATTTATAGACCAGAATTGCTTTGCATTAACATTAACAATACATGTATGCAAGTGGTCACCCTAAAGGCAAAAAACAGTGTGTGTTCACTGAAGCGTAAAGTCAAGGTCAAGGTCACTAAATTTTTGTATTGGTTGGATAGAACATTCAAGTATCTACAAACCTACCAACTTTGACATAAGTACCCTTTAGGGTATGAGAGAAACCAAGCTAAACGCAAAATGTTGACGCCGTACGGACAGACGATTTTTGCCAATTCATAGGCCGGAATTGCTTTGTAATCCGGTCAAAAATGGTCACTAAGATATAAAACACAATTTTTAGGCCCACTGTGAGTCCTGCAGCTTCGAATTTGACTTTAGTCACATTTACATGTAAGAAAATCTACCCCAATGGCTTTCATGGACCCAAATGTAAGCCCCAATATACCCATTTACATGATAACCCCTCTCCACAGAATATAATATTACACTACAAAGTAATGTACATGTAACTTCTACATACCTTGGTTTTTCTGGAACATTTGTTCCAGCTGCTCCTGGAGATGTAAAGAGTCTTGCATGACCTTGACCTGCATTATGCCCCAGGTTAAGGCCAATGTTTGAGTTTGGTACAGGACTTATGGGGCTATAACCAGGGGACTGCTCTTCATTTGGACTCTGAGGGGTATGAGAATTACCGGTAGCCTGTTGACCTGGCTGTGTCAAATTCTACAAAATCAGAACGTTAAATACTCAGCATTTACAGTGAAAGTAAAGAAAATACACAATTCTATGACTGACTTTGTAAGTCTCTAAATTATAACACAAGACAAAGACATGTCATAATCAATAAGTGTATTATTACAATTACTATGCATATGGCTATATGAACATCTACAACTATTAAATTCAGGACTAAAACCTAATCAAATTAAATTGAGTCACATGTTTTTAATTGTGGTGCAATGAATTTTCTGATGCACACAAGGCCTAATAACTGACCTTTATTTCTTGCCAGACTTGTTGTTGAGATAGAGAATGTATGGTTATAGTTTGTGGTTGCCTTTCTGATGATTCATCCACACCTAAATTGGCTCCTAACAACTGAAATAACAATAAGGACAAATTCTCGAGTGTCAGTATCTTCAATATACTTCAAAAAGTATACAGATAACAATTTATTTGTATTTTTATTAATAACAGAGGGAATGGTAAACCCCTATACCTGTTGTGGAAGCTGAATTGTGGCTTCCCTGGACTGGGAAACTGGTTGAGACTGTTGCTGATTAGCTGCCATCTGTTGTAAAATCATAGGCGGTTGTACCCCTTGATCATACTGGAAAAACGGTTGGTGTTGTGATGGTACTGGGAAATTTGGACTGGCCATTGGTGTAGAGTTTTCTGAAAACTGAGTATTTGTGTTACTATTTTCCTGATTCGGCATGCTATCACTAAGCATCGGTGGGACTGTCGCTATGTTGGTAGTTGCCTGGCTTCCTGTCCCTGGGGTGGTGGCTTTGATAGATGCAGTATTAGAGGCAGCTGCAGCAGCGATAACAGCAGCGGCATTGGTTGAAACTTTGGCTATGGCACTCTGGATTTGCTCTGGTGTTTGGTTATGATGATTTTCTAAGTGACGTCGCAGAGAACGGGCATCACAATAACTCTTCTGACAGTTCTCAACGGTACATTCGTATGGTTTCTTGTCTCGGTGAGTCATTAAATGACCATTCCTAAATAAAATTGAAACATACAATAGAATTAAAACATTGTAAAGCAGTAAGATTTACAGACATATATCATGTACATATGTACTCCTTCCAGTAGTGAAAACATCATTTTCAGAATCAGACAAACAGGAACACTGACAGACCTTCTCATCTGCCTTGACCAGATTTAAAATGCAGGCTTGAAAGATGTTAGGGATCATGCAAAGGGACTTAAAATGCGTGTCTCCACTTTCATTGACAACAAAAACCTTAATCTACAGAATGACACTTCAATAAAACACATTTATAAACTCACAGATGATCCTGTCTTTTGAATGCCTTCTGACACAGGTTACAGACATATTTTCTTTCATCGCTATGTGTGAGTCTGTGTTTGGCCAAGGCACTGGAATTGTTAAACGATTTACTACAAGTGGGGCACATCAGCATGTTAGACTTCCCTGGAGAACCCTGGACTGTCCCACTTCCTGGAGAAAGCTTGGGTGTTTTGTTTTTCTTCTTTTGCTTGGAGCTATCTGGAGTCCTGGACTGATCTGAAAATGTAAACAACACATGTAAGTGGATTGCACAGTACAGTGCCAATTCGGGAATTTTTGAGAAAATACAACAGGAAAATCATGAAAAACAACAAGAATTAATGTGTACATGTACATGTAAATTCACATATGTCACACCTTTACAATGTACATGTATGTATACACGAGTGGTTGTATAATTTACAACTTTACATCTGTGTTAGGAACTTGCAATTTAGGATCATTGTGTTTTGCATAAAAATACCATAGCCATAGACTATATCGATACAGAATACTATCACTATGCATGTAGAGTCTAACATCAGAATGTACATGATATTATCTACTCTTTAAAAAAACATTTTTATATCGTGCTTTTTTTATGTGATGAATACGATAAATAAAAAGTAATTAAAATATATACAACAATATGTACCTCGTAAGCATTTTCTGAGTAAAGAATAAATAGTCTGAGTGAGTTAGCCGATCCTGATATTTTCAACACAAACATGACAAAGATACATGAATTCTCATGTTTTTACATTGTCACTGAGGTTAAATATGCTATGGAAAAGTCATTTGTACAATTATTATTACATATATCTTTACGAAAAAAAAAAAGACAGACAGGAAAAAAAAAAAATGCCCCCGATCTATCATCCGGGAGTATATAAATATAACAAAATACCAGTGGCTCATGTTTCTACAAATGTAGAGCCTCTTGTTGCTGCATTCTGTATGGGGTAGAATGTTTATAAAGTACATTTTAACAAAATTTTGTATATATACATGTATACATACAATGTATATGTATACTTACCTAGACTGCCCAAACTGTCAGAGTCAATGACAGAGCTCAGGCTACCATCTACCAGCCCCGAGCCAGGATCATTAAAAGAATGGGGAGATAATCCTTCCATATCATACGAATCATTTACATTTCCCTCGCCGTCAAACAAATCATGGGTACCCATATTGGATAAGAGACCATCATCTAGATTGGGAAGGGAAGCAGTCACCGACACATCAAAGGCACCGTCTTGTAATATTTCATTCTCGTTGTAGTTAATCGCACTAAGCATGGCATCACCTGAACTTCCAGAGGGACGGTATGGTAGAATTTGCGATTGTGTTTGGGGTACAGGAGTAATAGGACTTGTTTGTTCAGCGCCATCTGGATACGTTATTGAAACAACCCCTGATCCTACACCATTTTCCTCAGCCATTGAGTATAATTCAACTCTTGGATTGTCAAGTTTAGAATCGGCCAAATCTTCTTTAATATTAAATGAATACCCACTAAATAACGAATTCTGAATACTAGTTCCAGGGTTCTCTCTTGAATTGAGAACAGGGCCCTGATTGAGCACAAGTAAACTTGCGGCTGCAGCTGACTGAGGTGAAGTTACTACGGATGAGTGTTTGAACTCCGACATAATTGTAATACAAAAATGATATGGTACAACAATTGACACTGTTCATTTCACAATCCTCTGTTGATATCAAACGCAATGACGATTCCCATCGCAAAGCCTCCACTACTGGTCGATGCATGTGTATTCTGAAATAAACAGAACAAAGTTTTTTTATGACAGATTACTAAGAAAGTAAGGTAAAAGCCATAAAAAAAGTGGCATATGACTGCATGAAGTTTCATAAACAATAATATCATGATCTTTAAAAACAAACATCACATTTGACTTGGGTACATCACTACATGTGGCAAAACAATCTGATAAAGTATAAATCTATCTAAAAGATTTTACCAAATACTCATTTCATGGTTGTTATCCAAACAGATGAACCCTTCTAATGATCAGGAAAATTCCAGGTTTTCACATACAAAACTTGAGAGGGATTACTGAACCTTAGGTGTGTAAACTATCATTAAGCTATCAAAATTAAGTTAGTAGCAGCCTGCTAATAGCATAGCTTCTTAAGAATAACAATTTCCACTATATACAAACTCTATGCCTCATCTACATGGAATGTGAAGGACTTAAAGTATGTTACCACGATGGAATACTTGCATCTGGGACATGAAAGCTATGATTGATTGATTACCTAATTAATAAAGTAAAATACGAAAGTAAATGGTGTCACATGACTATGGCACTATCAACAATGTACCAGAGAGGAGTGACCATCTCCTGTTTGGATAGCCACATCCACCGTGAATGCCCTTACATACAGACGAAAGACCGATCTGAAACAACAATGTTTCTGATAAATATCGAAGTCATTATAACATGAAACCTCAATAATAATTGATTTCCAAGGGGTTTGAGGAGACCATGGTAGGATTCAAACACAAGATTTTGAAACCTTGAGCCAAACACCTCCATTACTGAATCACGTGGGCTTAACACATGGAATCACAAAATGTGGAGTTTAAATGAGTTTATCACATACTACTTCACATTTTTGACTAGATGATATTTCTTTTCCAAGCTAACACCTGTTGTAATATTACCAGTACTTTATTAACTAAAGCTATACATTACTGTGATGAAAAGGTCTTAAACTGGTAATTCTTTATTTGTTAGAACCGCTTTTAAACAAGAATATTTCAACTGAACATTAGTAAATTTGACACCTTCGAAGCCAGACCAATGTGTAAGGATACCCTTGTAAATCATGCAGTCTCTTTTGTCAGGTGTTTGTCAATCTTTGATGAGATCTCTTGCTGGGTATTGCCAACCATTAACATTTTTATTACATCATAAGAAACATCCTGCTATGCTCTGATATTATACAGGCATAAATCATCTGTTGATCAACCATTCCATTTGACCTGTAGCAATTATCTTCCTACAATCAATGATCAATGACTAAAGCACATGTTCAGATTTATATTTAAGGGCATGCAAGTAAAATAACCTTATTTCAAGCAAACATTACGAACTAGGAAAATAACGGTCTAAGCACCCTGTGAAGCACTTGCATGGTTGTCAAGTTTCGCTTCCAGATTTTGAGAAACTTATGTTGCAATCTGGAAAAGTGCAATGACAGTTGAGTTAATTGGATGTTTGTTTAGATGTTGGCTCACCTAACTTTGCTAATACACGTCATGTGGGAAGAGCTGCATTGCGAGAATTGGTGAGGTTCACAGATAAAATATCATAGTTGCTGTACGTATTTACCGTGCCTCATTGCTTATTTATAGGCGTATGAATATTAAGTATTTCATAAAAATAGTGCAATGGTTGAATCATATTATTTAACTTGTGAAGATGTATTTTGAAGTATATGTGAACAAGATTATTAATGATTACGTACATTATTCATTTCCATTTGAAATAATGGACTATTACAAAGCAGTCAATACTTCTAATTCTCTCAAAATATTGCACCGGATCGTAAAACGTCTCTCAATATAGTTCGTGACGTCACAACCAGTGCGCGAAAAACCGGAAATCTATGCGGAGTATTCGGATTTTTACCTTCAGAATCAATACACAAACAACTTCCGACACCTTCGCAATTTTTTTTCTCTGGCTTTCAACAAATGGTAGTAGCCAGATGGAAGGGGAAAATCGTTCACCAGGTTGAATGAAACTTTCAATTATGCTTGCTTTTCATTGAAATTGTTTAAAAATATTAATGATACATTTTCGTACATTAGTTAAAGATCAAATGTGAACACTTTTTTTAGTCTGAATATGACTATGAGAATGACTTTGAATTTAGACTCTGACAGTGTCACTGACAAGTCACAAGATCAGAACAGGTATTTGATCCTCATTCTGTCTTGAGACTATAATTATCTTATTGATGTTGGTGAATTCCAGTTGATTGATACTGACATGGTTGAAGAGAAATTCACATGATGCCATTCTCTACGACTATAAAATAAGTCATGTTTCCTGCTAATGTCCCAAGTTTGAAGTTTTTATCTCTTCTTCTTCCATTAAAGTGAAGGAACACTCATGTGACATTATTTCACCTCACTGCATCAGGGGCATGTGTTTCTTAATAACTATAGGTACTGGGTACTTCTTTAGATTTCTTCTTCTTCCAATTACTGTGCCATGTTCATTGAACATTATCGCACAAGTTTACATTTAGATTTTTATTGTCAAAGTGATATGTCAGTATCTACGTGTATATTGTTGCATTTGCCGTGTAGTATGTAGAAACCCAAAGAGTTTAATCTAGTAATTAGGTGTGTTTGGGGTAAAATTTGGCTCTATTGTAACTTACCAAGTACTGTAAACTTTCAGTGAATATGAAATTGTAAAACATTTTACAGGACATTTGGTCCGGTAAACTAGGACAATTCACCAGACTGAAGAAACTTTAACCAGACTGAAAATGAAATGTACATTTTTGGAATGATGGTCACAAAAATCATACAACGACTGCTCACTTTAAGTTTTATTGGTTTATTGTGAATCTTTGGCAAGTAAAAAACATATCTCTCCAGTTTTCTTGTTCAACAAAATCAATACAGTAATCATCATTGTCAAAATCTATTTCCTATGTAAATGAAAGAGCCTTTAAGCCTTTTGTTTCTCTATTATTTTTTTTTTTCATCTTCACCAGACAATTGGTCTGGAAATTTAAGATTATTTACGGGACCAACAGCATTTTTACCGGACTTGTCTGTCGGTCCGAGGGCATTTCATTTTCACTGAGCTTTACAATGTAATATCTGAACTATTTCTGAAAGGTTTTGTGTGTAAACTTATGTTGCTAAACAAGTCAAACACTAGTTTTACAAATAGTGCCTTGTTTTACATTGTACATGTTCTTGGATTGCCAGAACACACAAAAACCTTTAAAACCTACAAAACCTGGATTGCATTTTCAGTGTTTTTAAAGTTCCATTGATCAGCAATACTCTTACTCATGTAGAATAGATGTTGATAGTTTTCCATATCAATAAGCAGAGTGCTCCAGTGGTGTCACATTCATTTTCTGATCTGATTACTAGAGTTTGATCCCAGGTATTGGTGTAGGTTTTTCCATGGTGATTTATCATCGCCGCTTCTCTATCTGTCCTTCAGATGAGACAGTGAGTACTGTTAACCATACTGAAGTCTTGGGTCTCACTATATGTAGCCTTGTAGGTACATGAAATATTTTACACTGCCTTGGAAGAGTCTTTGGCACAGGTCTAAATGCTGCTGACAGACTTAATTAAGTTAATTACAGCAGTAAACAAACAAAGTTTTCTAAGTAACAAATTTTGGTGTACTATTCGTTAAATGATAACAAGAATCTCAATTATGAAATCGATAAGGTGATATTCAGTTTTTTCGTCAGTTGGTTGATCAGTGTTTTACATGTGTATGTCACTTTCAACAATTTTTCAGTCATATTGTGACATGGAAGCAAGAGGTAATCAATCTCTTCAACTAAATTGTTTTATCCCGGAATTGAACCAGGACTGTCTGCACTGCAAGCCAAGGGTTTAACCACTAAACCAAGTCTGCCCTTTTATCAGTAATGTGGGATGAAATGAACACTCATTTAGGCAGGTTCATTGGCTTTTTAGTTTTAAGTATTCATAGTGTTCAATAGACAATGTGTTGTAGAGTTATTCCAATACTCAAGTTTCATATTTTAAATGATACAAGGGGCCTACTGCCTGACAAATTACTTTCTGCAGGGGTTTTCATTATGATGTCAATGCGTGGATATGTCACCTCACAATATAGTGATGTTACATCAGCAGACATTTAATTAAATATGAAATTACCTTGAAAAAGGTCTGTTAAGTAAAAAAAAAATCATTTATTTCATAATTTCTAGAAATTGAATCCATGTTTACTTTTATAACTTTATAGTATGTATCCTACATGTACTTTGTTGTTTTAATTTTTAATATTATTTAACTTTCACAGTACATGTATTTTAATACTATTTTAACTTAAATTTACAATACTGTTTGATATTCGACAGGTTCTAGATTGTCAGTTTCGTCATGTAAGAATTTTTTATACTGGTATATACAAGCAATATGAACAGAACCTCCTTTTTCATTTATTTCTGTAAAATTCTAAATAGAATATAATGTTTATTAAGTATGGGTATGCATGACATTTATTTCAATTGTTTATCATGAACATGTACATACTATTCATTTTGTCTGTCAATTTTCTTATATTTCTAAAAACATTGCTCTTTAAAATGTGTATGAATACAACAATTTCGAAATACAATCTGGACCGTCAATGTTTGGTTTTTATTTGCTCCTTGATCTGCAAGTTGAGGCAAAGGTGGGACACTGCTGCGGTTATAGTACTTAAGGGATATCTCAGTAATTGCGAATTATAAGGAATTTTTCAGTGAAACTACCAACACCAATTTAATTGGTTGAGCATTGTCAAAATGAAGTATCCCAGATGTTCTTGTATTATGTTTTCCCCAAGAAATTTTATAATTTTTGTAGAAGCCCGCTTTACACCGGGATCTGCTGTACTGAAGTTCTAAGTAGCTCCAAGAAGATAAAGAAAATTTACTCATGAAACAAATGGTTCTCATTTTTATTTTTTATCCTTCATTATTTTCATGTATTTGTTGATTTATTAACTTTAAACAAGTGGGTCATTAACTTTACACAGAAACATATGTAAACATGTCCCACCTTTGCCATGAGGAGTGTGTAAAATTTGAAAAATGTCGGTCCGGATCAGTATCTCGAATCTCACATTTTATATTTTTATTTAGTTACTTATCTTTATCAGCCAGTTACCTGCATTGCCACCTTGTATTCTTTTACTATCTCCTTATGCAACTTTTTGCCTCAATGCTATATAAACGCAGTCATGTGTTAACGCATTCATGCATCGGGTAGTTACTGTGGATTCATTTTTGTGCCATACTCCTTACATTGTTGACACTATCTACCTAATAGTTTGTAATGGAGGTTAATTTAACTTGGTGTACTTATTACATGTACTAATGTTGTGAAGTAAACCGTTGACTTTTGAAGTCAACAATCTAAAATCCAAGTCTTTATAATCAAAGTTATTCCATCAAATACTTTTAACAATTAAAGGCTAATAAAGAACTGTATAAGATAAAACAAAACATTCCAATTAGGTTTACGGTAAATCTTAAAAATTATATAGTCAGAGTGTTGTTTGATTTTCAATTTTTTCACAGTCAGTGCCGCAGCACAATGTGTTACTTTTCACAGTATTAGTAACAAGGGTCTATTAAATTCTTAAACTTTATAAAACATTCAGTTTGTATAAAATCGTTGTATGGGCCATTACCATATCACATATTGATACAAGGCTGTGTATCAGTACCAGCACATACCAATATATTAATTGATCTACCCTTCAGGGTTGTTTTTTTTTAAATTTTTTTCTTTCAAAGGTGCCCGTACCTGTACATTTGGGAATTTGTTGTCTCATTTGCATGATGCTTAAAGATCAATGTTTGAGAAACATTTAGACAAATTTTGGAAAATGTCAGTGAAATTTTCATTGGGAAGAGTCCTTATAGCGGACCTGATTTGAAGGAAAACAAGAGCAACGCCTAGCATGGCATAATACACCTGTTGCAAATGAACAGGTACTGATTGATTTTCCCCAAAATTTGTATTTTTCACAAACACTGATCTTTTAACTTTTTGCATATGGGACAAAAAGTTCCCAAATGGAAAAGTATAGGCACCTTTGAAAAAATTCAAAAAAAAGAAAAAAGCACTTGATATTTAAGAGAAATGACCCAATGGCTGTTAATTTGAGAAAAGAGCGTTCAGACTTTTTATTCATTTAACCTACGATACTTTAAATAAAAGGATTATTGTGAAAAATATTGACCATCCCACTTAGAAGTATCTGTATTCACTGCTTCATGTAAATTTAACCCGATAGTTTATTTTAATCCTTTCCTGCTGTTACAGACCTATACTATCAAATCTGCTTATAGAAACTGTTTCTCATGGCTCCCTAGTTAAATACTATTAATTCTCCATTATTTTAGATCCTCCTCATATCTGATACAGATTCACTATTGAAACACCTTGGAATCCACCAATTTATGATGCTTTCTCAAATTTATATGATAAAAATGCTAGATCCGCCAAAATTTCATTAGGTATTACAACATAAAATTGATAATGCTCTTGCACTAAATCATGATCCACCCCATTATGTGTGTAATCAGTGCAGAATTTGACAAGCAATGTCGGCACGTTATCAGATTAAATATTAAATAGTATTAACCAAGGTCATGCAGCTCATATGCACTAGGATTGCTGTACTTTGCTTACAGCAGTCAGCAGGATAGGAAACTAAAATTCAGGCTTTTAAATTAAATAAAATAGCATCAGAAATTTTACCAGTGAGGTTTGTTTTCATGGATATAAGCGTTGATTCTTGTAACAGCAGTGAAAACATTCACATACGGAGTGATGCTGGTAGGAGAATTAGTTTTATCATCACAGTCAGTGAAATGTGCAATCGTTATCAGTGTCAGATCATGCTCATTATCTCACTGCAGTTAGAGGACTTCCACTTAGATAATAACTGTCATTGTTTACTGATAAGGATTAGGGACATATTTATATGTATTGTATGTATAATAAAATGAAATGCAAGTAATAGGAAGTTTGTAAAATAAGTGAATTTTAAGTGCATTGTTGTAGATGTAAGCGTTTGTAAGTGTTGCATTTCTATAAACTCATTTTGTTTTAAGAAAGATATTAAAGTTTCCTCTTCTATATTATCTGTCAAGAAGATACATATCCTTAACATGATTTTGAAATTGAAACAAATTCTGTAACATTTCTAGGAAACAAATGTTAATAAAATAGGGTTTAAACAAAAAAAAAGAATTGCAATATAAAAATCATGATCATATGAGTATCTTAAAATTATATGTGGTAATATCAGATGTATTAGATTATGATTTTAATTGTTACTTGAAAGTGGGATTTTTACTGAAGAAAAAAAAAATGGACAAAGCCCTACATAAGGCATAACAGTAAGGTGATTTACCTGCCCTTGATAAGAACTCTCTTACTTTCTGTGTACCAGGGTGAGGTATATGGTATCAATGTAGCAATTATTTTCCATAGGGCTACATGTTAATGAATGGAGAAGTTTCTATACAAAAGAGGACTATTTGAAGCTTCCTATTACATTTCAATAAACAGAGAGGTCCCCCGTTGCTTTTCATTTTCAAAATTTGCCTTGTTTAAACTTACCCTCAGTCCGCAGAAAATGTTCTTGCTGAAAAATACCTTGACCCTTCATATGAAAATACTGACACATTACATAAATTTTAATTTTGTCACCTGTCAACAGATAGACCATAAATAGCATTTCAATCAAAAAGATGAACCTGGCATTTATATCCTCTCAGAAGCCTAGGATTTTTCAACCCAAGCAGAACTTAAGGGTAGCCAAAACGCTTACATGATTCTAGTCAGGGTCAATTGGTACATTGATAAGGTATAAAGGTGACTGCTTCCTCACTGACTATATCTCACCATGGTTAATTTTCCATAGCAGTAAGAAAAGTAAATTGCATTTAGATTTATTGTGGAACTTTAATACCACTCTAAGTCTTTCTTTATTTCCAGGGACTTAAATACCACTCTAAGTCTTTCTCCATTTCCAGGGGCAGATAAATCACCTTATTCAAATGTTCTATTGAGATTTTTGAAAACAGAGCCCTATATAAAGATTCATGAGCTAAAGAATACTGCTGTCAAAACTGCATCCTCTTTTGTAGGAGTCCTGTAGTTACCAGTACCTTCTTACATTTACTTGTACCAAAACCATTTTAACGGAAGTTAAACTGAAATTTACTCTGCACATGTGTACTACATGTATAAGTTTACTGTTCATGAAAGACATGCATAATATGATTATGAAACTCTTGAACTTTACTACGAAAAGCATATATATTTTTCATCATTCTATTTTGTCAATAAAGTGGACAGATATCTTGTAATTTTTTGATGTGTTTGTAGTGTCTGCAAAGGGTATACGGCTGAAAGGGGAGCCTATACAAATCATTAGAGCCACCACCACTGAGGAGGAATCATCAACCAGACATATATTTGAACTCGATGAGGAGAAGTTGGAGGAGGTCTTGTTAAATCCAAAAATCCAAGACAAAAAAGTTGTTGTCGTATCAGTAGCTGGAGCATTCAGGAAAGGAAAATCATTCCTACTGGATTTCTTCTTGAGATATTTAAGTGCAAAGGTAAAGAGCAGCATGAAGCAAAAAAAAAAAAAATACAAAAGAAAAAATATGTATATAAAACATAGTATGAAAATTCTCCTGCCATAGAAAATTCGTAGGTTTCATGATCTCTTTCTACATGTAAATGGTAAAAGTGTGCTTTAATTAAGATAATGATATTTTTCCTTTGATTATGAAGATTATCTTGGTTGTTGTAGTCAATCATCGCTAGCTTGTAGTATTAGGAATTTTGGTTGCTGATATTAAGAACTCGGACTGGTGATATAAAAAACACTGGCTGGTGATGTAAGAAACACTGGCTGGTGATATAGGAAACACTGGCTGGTGATGTAAGAAACACTGGCTGGTGATATAAGAAACACTGGCTGGTGATATTAAGAACACTGACTGGTGATATTAAGAACACTGGCTGGTGATATTAAGAACACTGGCTGGCGATATTAAGAACACTGGCTGATGATATTAATAACACTGGCTGGTGATATTAAGAACACTGACTGGTGATATTAAGGACACTAGCTGGTGATATAAGAAACACTGACTGGTGATATAAGAAACACTGACTGGTGATATAAGAAACACTGACTGGTGATATTAAGAACACTGACTGGTGATATTAAGAACACTAGCTGGTGATATATGAAACACTGACTGGTGATATAAGAAACACTGGCTGGTGATATTAAGAACACCGGCTGGTGATATCAAGAACACTGGCTGGCGATATTAAGAACACTGACTGATGATATTAATAACACTGGCTGGCGATATTAGGAACACATACTGGTAATTTTTGGAACACTGGCTGGTGATATTAAGAACATTGGCTGATGATATTAAGAACATTGGCTGGTGATATTAGGAACATTTAGTGGTAATTTTTCAAACACTGGCTGGTGATATTAAAACACTGGCTGGTGATATTGGGAACACTAGCTGGTGATATTAAGAACACTGGCTGGTGATATTAGGAACACATACTGGGGTTTTTTTTAACACCATACTGGGGTTTTTTTTAACACTGACTGGTGATATAAGGAACACTGGCTTGTGATATTACCAGTAAGAACACTGGGTGGTGATATTAGGAATGGTTTGGTTGTTGTAAATCACTTATATTTCCTCTGACTTTATTTCTATCTTACCATTATCTTACACTGGATATGCTGCTAGTATTGCTAGACATAATTTTCACAGGAAACTATATACATGTGACATCAAAATCAAGGCCAGAGTTCGTATCCAAACATATAAGTACAGTGTATTTGTAATATAACCGCATAAAATGTAGGTGTATTATGCTATACCACTGTCATCCATCTGTCTGTCTGTCCCACCTATCTTGTCTTTGCAGCTTCTTATAAACTATTGGAGGGATTCTGATGAAAGTTCTTTGTTTTTTTTTTTCTTTTTTTTTTTTATTATTGAAGTTCTTTGGAAATACCAATACTATATACAATCTTCTGTGACATGCATGCTTATTGAATATAGACCTCCATTGAATGATAACCTTGCAGTTGTTAAGATATATAGTTTGAAGTAAGTATCAATCAACCTTATATTATACCATACTGATATAAAAGTGTTCCTAGATAATCTTTACTGAATTATCATTTCCTTATGCAGGGTCACCCAGATTGGCTTGGAGATGATGATTCACCATTGGAAGGTTTCTCATGGCGAGGAGGTATGGAAAGGGAGACAACTGGTATTCTGCTGTGGAGTGAACCTTTCCTCTTCAAGATTCCCAGTGGGGAAGAGGTTAGAAAACACAAACAGCATTTGCATAGTATATTTGTTCTATACATACATAATATTAAGTGAAATGTGCCAAATACAGATTGCTATATGTAGTGATGTAGTTTGTATATTTGCTACCCTACCTCATTACTTCATATAACTATATAACAGTGTTTGTTTGGAGTCCATATACAATGACATCTCCTTAATTCTGAACCTTAAGTAATTTTTTACTTTCATTATTCTCATGCATCGATTGGACCAGAGCGCTAGGCTCAAGGGCTAGAAGGTCTTGTTTAAGACTTGTGAATAAGACGCATACATGTGTGCCATACATTCCGGTGGGACACTGAAAGTCCCAGAAAACTGATCCTTCTGAATGTGTTCCGATGGGACACCACGTTTCCTGTAAAATTTGGTTTTGTCGCAGAATCAATGAGTGTCACCATTTTGTCTATTTGAAATCTCATTACGAGCAAGATTAGAACAACATGATCATTACATGATCATCACGTCATGTAACAAACAGCTGATCAGCTGATGAATGGTTGGTCTGCGTATTTATCTTGTGATTACTGTTAATTATTTTACAATGATGCGATTATAAAGCTCCAAAAAGTAGTCTTGTAACAGCAAAACAACCATGCTTGTAATATATAGAATAAAGATATAAACTGTATTTTATATTTATTTAACACCTTGAAAATGTACCATTAATTGTTGCAGGATCTCTAATTCCTGCAGATTGGTCCTTTGCATAAGTTGGAATTTCTTTGCAATGCAATCAACATATGTTATCACTATAAGTAAAATGATCATGGCAAGGTTTAAAACAATAAGAAAAAAAGAATCATTTTCTTGCATAATGGTGTAGAAGTGTGTCATTAGTGTAATTTGTATATTGACTGTATCAGGTAGTGGTGTTGTTGATGGATACGCAGGGAGCCTTTGACAGTGAGTCGACAGTCAGGGACTGTGCTACAGTGTTTGCTCTTAGTACCATGATCAGCTCAGTACAAGTAAGTTTACTCCATTTTCACAACATTTTAATGAAAAGCCTCTCAAAGAGAGGACGGAACAGTTAGAATTGAAGTTCGTTGTCACAGTACATATATGTAAAGATCCTTCACTGCTTTGGATGTGTTTGTTGTAAGGGTGTAAATTTCTGTACGTTGCATCAGGCAAATGTCGTCACTATGCGAGTGAATTTATCTTGGTGTGACTTAAAACAACAAACAAAACAAAGACATTGCATGTGTAATGTGTTATGTTAAATGTTATTTCTGTGTTTTTGTTGAAACTTGAAACACTAACTTGGGGATCACCCTGTTCATCATCTGACTTGCTATGTGTAGTCTTTTAAACCTCTAATTTAATTTAACTATACAAGCAGTTTTACATTCTAGCTAATTGTAGATATTTCTGAAAATGTTCACATGTGAAAATAAAACTAAAAGCATAGCCTAATGTACATTTTTTTGCCACAAGTAGTTGTTAGAAGTATCAAATAGAATTAAATCTGCAAAATCTACTTTGTAGTGTTGTTAATTGCATTTCATTAGAGTACTAGAAAATTATGTTTCATTCTCCAGCTCATCTAGGATTTCAACTTCTACAAAATGTTATGAGATATGTCCTCTGTTTGCTGTTGTCCTCACAAGAAGAACCTTTGTTTATGTACACATTTTTGTGTGTTTAAGTCACTGCAATTAAGTATCAAAGATACATACATTGTATGCAATCTTATGCTTCAACGAAGTTCAGAGAATGTTTAAACATAATGAAACATGATGACAATAACCATGACCTGGACTTGATGAAGGACATGATGGTAATTCTGTTGTATGACAGTTAGACATTGATGTCTGTTGGATGTTTGTACTTCTAGTTTCATGATTTCTGTTTCCAGGTGTTCAATATTACACAAAATATCCAGGAGGACGATTTACAGCATTTACAAGTAAGTACTTTTATACTGGAAGTTGTTTTTGAAGAATGGTCACCTCATCTACAAAGTGATGAAATATAGACCAGTGAATGTGACATTTGACACATGTTATTGTCCCCAGCTTTTCGTGAAAGCGTTGGAACATTAAATCTCATTCGTCTGTCGTCTCTCTGTCACTAAAACTTTAACCTTGGACATAACTTTTAACCGTAAGAAGCAGGGCCTTCATATTTAGCATGTGTGTCCCTAATTGCAATACTTTTCCGTTGGTACCAAAATTTTTATCATGTGACCTTGACCGTGACCTTTGAACTACTTGAATATAACTTTTTAACAGTAAGACGTAGGGCCTTCATATTTGGCATGTGTGTCCCTAATTACAATACATTTCCGTTTGTACCAGAATATTTTATCATGTGACCTTTGACATACTTCATTGTAATTTTTTAACCGTAAGACATAGGGCCTTCATATTTGACATGTATGTAGACATGCACAACCATGACAATATGTCACAGATCACTGCACCCTTACTTATAGAACTCTGAAAGCGAAGGACCACAATTCTCTGAATTTGCTTGTTCTTTGTGTTTTTTATAATTTTTGTGCTACAATTAACTGCCAATTGAAGAAAACCTGGATTCCAGTAATGTAACATTCCCTAATGGTTATTGTCCCCAGTAATTGACTTATCGTCAAATGTCTGACTTCACATGGGTTGGAACTCTTTTTGCTTTTATACTGCACACTTTTTTTTGGAAAAACAAATGCTGCCAAAAATAAAAAAAGTTTAACATCTTCATAATTTTTGTATATATATACACTATCTAAGCTTTTCTTTTGCTTTCTTATGTGTAATACATAATTTGTCAATGATAAACTGAGAATTTAGCAAAATATCTGTAAATTTTAAATGATTTTGAACCAGACACATTGATCTTGAATCAGACACTTGGCAGTTTGTTGTGATGGATTTAATCAGACACATTTTCTTTGTCATAGAAAAGTAACAGTGTTATTAATTAAGAAAATAATGTTAAAATATTACACATTTCATTAAGATAGTTTATTTATAGCCAAACCACATGTATTTAAATAGGATAGATGTTAGTTTAATTGTCAGTTTCTATGATTGGAATTGAGTCATGGAATTGAGTGGGACACATTGTAAAGTATTGAGCAAAGAAAGTGGGCAAAGCCTAGTAGGCAAAGAAAGCAAAATTTGTTTGTAGATATTTATTGACAGTTAACGATTTCAGATGTGGTAAACATGATCATGATCATGGGTGGCTTTTTTTTCAGCTTTTCACAGAATATGGGCGTCTAGCTCTGGAAGACAATGATAATGAATCCAAGCCATTTCAGGTAGAAATTCTAAATTATAAATAAACACAGGTACACTTTGGTATTTGTATTTATTGTTCTTTATTAAGGCACAGAATATAAATATGAGGATGAACAGATATATTGGATGTAAACACTAGCTTGAAAAATTATACCAATCCATTTCCTGAACATTTGTGCATTAGTAGTATGTTTGTTCTGGGGTTGAAATGACTAATTTATCTAAGTGCTATGTTTAAACTCACTAAAATCGGTAAAACAATATAGTAAGGTTCACACAGTTTTCTAGTTTCCGTAATAAAGATATTGACTCTTTGAGCAGAAAGATTGCCAAGTGTGTAAACTACCCGGTATAGGAGTGCAGTGCTATACCATGATACGATATATTGCCATACAGAGGTCATGATGCAATAGCTACATGTATTATAACTACTTAAAGGTGTGATATGATATATTGCCATACAGAGGTCATGATGCAATATGCTACATATATAATATGGGAAAGCACTCAAATAATAGGGCAATTAGTAAGTGATGTGCCATTGTCTTTCACTATAAAATTCTGTCACAGTTTTTATGATAGATTTTAAATATTTCACACTGTATTAATAATTATTCAAACATTTTATACATTTAGATTATATAAATAATTTTTATGTTTTCATATTTATTTGTAACACAGTATGTTTTGTAGTTGCTTTATGGTAATAAGCAGAAATAAAAAACCAGTTTCCTTGACCACAAAATATATTGTTTTATATGATTTATGGTATCATTATTCAATTATTATGATACTTGAGAAACTGTATAAGCTGGTGTGGCCTAGTGGATACGGTGCTCGACTCCCGCCCTAGGCACATGTGTTCTGTCTTTTGGATGAGACAGTAAAAACCAAGGTCCTGTGTTAATGTAGGCGTGGCACGTAAAAAATCCTTCACTGCTTCGGATGGGTCTGTTGCAAAGGTCTAAATTTGTATGCAATGCATCAGGCAGATGCAGTCACCAGGTACGTGAAATAATCGTGGAGTGACGTAAAACAGTAATCAATCAATCAATCAATCAATGAGAAACTGTATTGTTGCATCTCTTATGGTTTTCCAAAAGAAAAACAGCAAATCACCACTCAAAAAGCGTTGTATATTCATACTGTCTTACCCAGGACACACAAAAGTTACATAGTTTTAATTGTGGCCTACAAGCTTACTACAGATTATCAGAGGAGGACCTTATCAGTTATTGACACATGAAATAATGATTTTATCAACTTCAGGTGTTTTCCATTTTAAATTTGATTACTTATTGCAATAGACAGATGTAAAAGGATATTACAGAAAAAAAGGTTTTACACTTACTTGAATTTGTTAAAAAGATTCAATTATGGTAAACTAATAATATAAATGAATTTTGGCTACAGTTCCTTCAGTTTTTGGTCAGAGATTGGAGCTTTCCGTATGAGGCAGAATATGGTGCAACCGGTGGAAGAAAATTGTTGGAGAAGAGATTACAAGTAAGAATATAAATTTTTTTCTTTGTGTTGTATAAGATATACTAAATATTGATATGGGCAGATTGATCAAATACACTGTAGAAGGATTCAAGATTATACACCTGTAATGAACGTCAGTGGAAACATTTACCTGTGTTCTGCTAGAATTGAAGGAAACCATACAATGTACCGGTAATATGTTTGAAGTCTAATCCAACTAATATGCTTATGCAGCCATTAGGAGAGAGGTGAAAAAGGCTAAATTGGACTTCTTATTCCTTGTTCTCATGTGATGTGACTGTGACATTTTCTAAACAGTGTTAGTCTTATTCAACTGATATGTGGTTTTGTAGAATCTTTGTATCAGTTGTACATGTATGGGCATTTACGACACATAGTTTTTGTGAGGACAGATGGCACATGCTTATTCCTTCTAGGCACTTGATCTCAGCACTTGATTTCCACTCTTAATCTTGCCTCTGATATCCAGAAGTCCATGAATGCCCACCGTCATGTTTTGTTGAGAATGTCACAGTGATTTGTACTCATTAATCCAACATGAATGTTTTAATTTTCTCAGGTCTCAGACAAACAACACAAAGAATTACGTCAAATTAGAGAGCACATCAGAGCATGCTTTGAAAACATAGGTTGTTTTCTTATGCCTCATCCTGGTCTCAAAGTAGCGACTCATCCTCATTTTGATGGCCGCTTAAAAGGTAAGTAGTAATAATATCACATAGAAGTACATGTGATACATATAGAAGTGTCAAATGTTGTTCATATATTTTAGTAAAGCAGTGGTGTTTGAGAACAAGTTTTTGTGTGGTCAACAAATTCGGTTTTTAATCAGAGGCTGTTGGTTTTAACCCAGTAATTTTAGTTAGAATGGTTTTTCTTGTGGCATATTGCCAGATCCTGTATCATGAAGCCTGACATGTAGGAAATGTTTGGCCGACTGTAGTAAAGTTGCTACCCAGGCGATGAAATCTAAACCAAGGTAGTGTAGGCAGTAGGTTGATATAAATGTGTCAAAAAACAACATACAGATTTAAAACTGAACAAGTCAATTGGTTTAGTAAATTACTGTAATGGTTAAATCGGAAATAATTTGGTGTAAATATTTTCATGGTCTCCTTTACATATTGTTCCTCATTATAGAATATTAACTAATTTAAAATACAAATAGTAAGAAATGCTCCAATAACAAAAAAAAAGGTATATGTACACAAGTTTTCAGCTGCTTGTCTTTAATTTTTGCTTTGACTTTAAAAAGGCCAAATGGCCAAATATTTGTGGACATTGTCATTGAATATTTGTCGTTACCTATTGAAAACTTAATAATTTTATTTATTTGTCATACTCTGGAACATCCCTATTCAAATCTTGAATCAGTACATTCAGCTTGTTGCACCTTATTTTATGTAATGTAGACATAGATGCAAGTTATGAAACTTTATCAAATAGAATATTTTGTGTTGACTTCTAGGTTTAATAATGTATAATGTCTCTCACAGATATTGAAGGAGATTTCAAAGAACAGTTGAGAATACTAGTGCCATACCTTCTGGATGAGTCCAATCTTGTTGTCAAGGAGATCAATGGAGCCCAGGTGACATGCAGGGAACTTGTAGAATATTTCAAAGTAAGTCAAAGGAACACTATAATTTAGGGCATACTGAGATATGTTTACTATATTTAAGTAGAATAGGTATTACATATTTCAAGGATTGATCCATGCTTGTCATATCATGAAACTTTACCATGTGAAAAAAAGGTATTTTCAGCCTTGTATACACCGGAGGAAAAGCAATTTTTTTGACATACAAATTCTTCCTGAAGGAAATCAACATACTAACACCCTTGGTCACTTGTTGTTAATCATGTGAAAATAATGATGTTATAAATTGATGCAAATTCTATGTACAATTTATCGTATCATTACAAAATATGCAGTTGGATTTTTTTTATATTTTGTTTTGTTAAGACATAATGTGCTAAGCATATATGTTGACAAGGTTAATTTGTCATTAGAATTTAAACTTTTTATGTATTAAATAGAACACAGCACAAACTTTGAACATTTCATGTTCTCATTTTAAGGCCTACATCAAGATCTATCAAGGAGAGGAATTGCCAGAACCAAAGTCTATGCTACAAGTAAGTACAAGAAATGCTGCAACTGTTGCTTCTGTCAAGCAAACCGGATTTAGAGCAGACCATAAAGGTTCAGGTTATCTTGTGGCCCTTTATCTGTCCTTGTAGGGGTAGATGTGTTCAGTGGTATCACACTAGACTTAATATATTAAGACCTTGGTTCGATTCCAGGTAGTGACTCAGAATTTTCCCAACTGATTTATCATCTCCTGCCTCCCTATTTGTTTTTCGGATTTGACAGTATAAACCTCAGCCCTGTGTCATGGTACAGCCACGTTAAAGATCCTCTGCAGCATAGGACAAAATTATAAGGCAATTTACTAGATGGGTGCCACAGCATGTATCGACAATAATCTGGGAGTAAAAAGCATCAAGCAAAAATCTGTCTTTTAGATATTGGTTGGTTTGTTGATTGGTGTTTTACTTCACTTTCAACAATATTTCAGGTATATCGTGACATGGAAGCAGGAGGTTACCAACCTTTTAAACATAGTGACGCAACCCGAGAATCGAACCCGGATCGTCGTCGCCGCAAGCGTCTTTTAGATGAGACAATAAGAATATAGATCTCATATCCCAGAATATGATAGCAAGTTAATGACCTTCCATTGCTTCACATGGATATCTTTCATTTTTAAAGCTTTGCAAATCATTAGGCAAATCTTTTTACTGCATAATTAGAATAATTTGAATATGACAGAAACAACATCAGATGTGTTAATATGCTGGTATCGTATGTACTGACGTGTTGCCTGAATATTTCGAAGTCTAGAACTTTCTCATGACAGATTGTTTCTTCTTTGTCCTCTCAGGCCACAGCAGAAGCCAACAACTTAGCAGCAGTCTCAAGTGCCAAGAATTTATACTCCAAATCCATGGAAACAGTATGTATATATAAATATCAAGAACACTGTCATATAGTAAAGATACAGGATCAGTTACTACCACTTCTTGAATAGGGTTTTTTTTTCCCTTTTTTTTTTTTTTTTTTTTGCCTTTATAAATATCTGTCAAATGACATGTGAGAAAGTCGGGTCTTTTTCCTAGAAAATGTCATCATCTGATATCTCTAAAACCTCATAACAATGCGCAAATGTGGCATAAAGGTGCCAAATGCTTAAATTTAAATAATTCTTGACCAATTCCATATAGAACACAAACTTATCCCAATTGATTTCATGCCTGACTTGTTTGTTGTTTGGTATACCACATGTTACAATGCCAATTTTCAAGGGCTTTGTGTGGACTTTATTTTATGAAAAAGATGCCATATCTGTATATATGCATGTAATGCTTTCAAATATTTCAGGTTTGTGGAGGGGAAAAGCCTTATCTTCACCCAGAGCACTTGGAGACGGAACATCTGCGTTGTCGAGAAAAAGCATTAGATGCATTTTGTGGCACTCGGAAAATGGGGGGTGCACAGTTTAGCAAAAGTTTTCAGGAACAATTAGAAAAAGACATTGATGAATTATATGAAAACTTCAAAAAACATAACGAAGGCAAAAACATTTTTAGCTCAGCCAGAACCCCTGCAGTTTTGTTTACTGTTATGGCAATCGCATATATTTCATCAGGTGTTTTTGGACTTGTTGGTCTAGACTCTTTCGCAAACTTGATGAACATCGTTCTGATGCTTTTCTTAGTGTTGTTGTGTACATGGATTTATGTGCGGTATAGTGGAGAACATAGGAGTATTGGACAGACAATCGATCAAATTGCAGAGCTTATTTGGGATAAGGTAAGTACCTTGATGTTTTACCACTTTGAAAAGGCAGGTTGGACTTCAAATTTGAGGACTCGGGTGCAGTTACCGGTATCGTTTCAGATTTTCATAAGGTTATTTATCATATTGTACCATCGTTTGGATTAGACATTATAAACAGAAGCCCCTTTCACAGTATATTTATTGATGGAATATTGTTACTCATCACTTCACGATTATTTTACGTATATAGTGACAGCATCTGCCTGATGCATTGCACAGAAATTTCTACCTTTGCATTGGACCTACCAGAAGCAGTGAAGGATCTTTTACGTGCCATGCCTACCTTGACATTTCACTGTCTCCTCCAAAAGATAGAACCCAGGTGTTCCCAGGGTGGGAGTCGATCAAGAACCGAGCAGCGCATCCATTGAGCCACACTGGCTTTTCACAGTATATGTTGGGGCAAGATCCCTCAATGCTTTCGGTGGGTCTTGGAATAAGACTACACCAGACAGGTGCCACCACTACATAAGTGATGTGATATTGGAATAACATAAAACAATAAATAACAATCATTAATATTGTATGTGTCTTCAGTATTTGATGTGCATATAATATATATGAAAAAAGTTGTGAGATTAACATAACCAGATGTTCTTAATATTTTGGATTTAAAGAAAATTGTAACTTGATATAAATAAATGTTATTGATGAAAGGAAATTAAAATAATTAATATAAGTCAGTCTGCATTGACCTGATTGAGTCTATTTCAAAAATTTTTAAAAATCAATGATATATAAATAAAATAATATGCCTATCGAAATGAAATTAAAAAAAAATATTTATAAATAAATGTTTCTAGATACATGTATGATGTTTTGAATTTAAAGATTGAAATAGGAGATCTAAATGAAATTTTGGAGAAAGTTCTGCCATTTTTTATTTATATATTGAGACAGAAATTTTAAACATGTCACACTTAAACCAGAAGCCTTAATGCATCGTCTCATTTTTTCAGAAATTTTTCAGACGGCGGGTAATTGTCTCAATTGAATGGTGTTGTCTGCAATATTGTGTTTTTGTTTCGCCTGTGTCATTGCAAATATTTTTAAGCTTTTTTTTATTTCAGAACAGAAGTTAGTACTAGAAAAAGGGAATGTTATTCAGTGCTCCGCATTATACTGAGGGTTAAATATACTATGCATATCTGAGAAAATTTATCGGAGAATTAATTAGAAGTTATAGAATTTATTGATGCTTATTAATAAAATTACTAGAAGATGACAGCTGCAACACATTCTGATCTTTAGTTTTGCATGCTGCCATATTTACTCTTGATAATACTTTTTTGGAATGAACATTTTTTATATAACAGCTGTCTTTAAACATGATTTGATATTAGATTCAGAAACTTTCTTTTTTAAAATGGTATAAATTTCTTACTTTAACATGTGTAAATTGTCATAACTGTTCTTGAAAAAAGATAAAAATGCATTAAAAGGAATATACATTTTCACATCAACAAAATAAGAAAATCAATGTAATTTATGTTACACATAATCCAGGGTCTATGAGTGTTGATCTTTGTGGTAATCGCCACATGACTACTGACAATAAGTTTGTGTCTAAAAATTTCTTCTAAATTGAACCACATAGCTCAATGGTAGTGTGTTGGAGATTTTCTTGGTTTAAGCCCAAACCTTGACTCATCATTTGAATTTTTTTACTCAGTTTGAAAAGAGAATTTATTAAATAATATTTCCCTTAGTTTAATTTAATATAATTATACATGTAAAACCAGTTAGGATACATCAGACTATCAGCAAATTTGCCTAAAGCAATTTTCCATCTTAGATAAATGTAAAGAGGAAGGGTAATGAAAGTTATAGCACCTGAGTAATGTTTTGGTTTTTATTTTTTATGGCCCTGCCATGAAATGGCTGTTGGCATATAGTGTTACCCTGTTCCATCCTTCTGTCATCATTGAATTTCTGCTCATTTGAAGGTTTGATGGATTAAATTGATATTGGGTATACTGATGTATCAAGGTAAGATGCAGGTCCAGTTCGAGTATGGGTGTGGTCCTGTAATTTTTGATAGAGTTACTACCCATAGTTACTACACATAGAAAATTTCTTAAAAATGACAGCTTCCACTCATTTTCTCTTTGAAGGTTTGATGGATTAAATACATATTGGGTATATAGATGTATCAAGGGAAAATGTAGGTCAAATACGAAAATGGGTGTGGTACGGCTATTTTTGGCAGAGTTATTGCCCTTGAACATAAAAATTTCTTTAAAATGTCAGTTTCCGCTCATTTTCTCAGTGAAGGTTTGATGGATTAAATTGATATTGGGTATATAGATGAAACAAGGGAAAATGCAGGTCAAGTTTGAATATGGATATGGTACAGAAAATTTTTGACAGAGTTTTTTCTCTTGAACTTAGAAAATTTCTTAAAAATGACAGTTTCCACTCATTTTCTCAGTGAAGGTTTGATGGATTAAATTGGTATTATTTAAACAGATGTATCAAAGGAAGATGCAGGTCAAGATCGAATATGGGTGTGGTCCGGTAATTTTTGATAGAGTTATTGCCCTTGAACATAGAAATTTCTTTAAAATGACAGCTTCAGGAATCCGCTCATTTTCTCTTTGAAGGTTTGATGGATTAAATTGATGTTGGGTATATAGATGTATCAAGAGAAAATGCAGGTCAAATACATATATGAGTGTGTTTTGTTAATTTTTGACAGAGCATTTGTCCTTGAACATTGAAAATTTCTGAAAAATAACAGTTTCTGCTCATTTTCTCTATGAAGGTATGATGGATTAAGTTGATATTGGGTATATAGATGTATCAAGGGAAAATACAGGTCAAGTTAGAACATGAAAATATTAGTTCTCTGGCAATCATATTTCAATACTTTAGCTGCTGGGGGGCATTTGTGTCGTACTGACACATTAAAATCCTAGTTTTTTTTTATATTTTTGATGACCTAGTTATGACTGTAAACAGTACAACCTAATAAACAATAATTTTTTGTATCAAAAACTTCCCCTCTTTCAAATAAAAGTAACATGGTTAGTGGTGTTACATTGTAATGAAAATCAAATTCCTGATAAACGATCATTATTAAAAAAAATTAAACTTTATTTTACAATGGTCAAGAAACAAGTCAACTTAAATAAATCTTGCTCGTTGGCACGGATCTTGGTGTAAGGGTGTCGTTTGTGTGGCCCACGAAGCCAAGTTGGTGACAGCCCCTCCATCTCACGCACCACACCAGGAATCGAACCCGAGTTGCATTGGTGAGAAGCGAGCATCACTGCAGTTTAAAAACTATATTGTCCTAAAACAAGTAAAATCTTCCATAGGGAATTTGTTTTGTAATAAATAAGAAAAATTCTTTTTGTTAATTTTCTATCACTTGTATAAATGATACAAATTTCTCAGCTAAGTAAAATCCATGATAATGTTATCCACACAATAGTGGATTATTTCATATGAAAGAGACCAAGTTGGTGAAAATTTGTTGAAAGAGTGTCTTCTTTGAATTACTTATTGTCCTAGATGTAGACAAAACAATAGAATGTCTAATGAAGAACAAAAACATTTTGGAGCCAAGTGTGTTGTGGCTTTTGTAAAGTAGAAGGCAGGCTTTGTGATGAGAAAATTTCTTAATTCAAGTACATTTTAAACTTGTCAAGGATTGTTAACTGGAATGAAATCTATAATCTGATAGCTTACATGTATATATTCTCAGTGATGAAATGATTTATAGAATAGAAGTATTATGATTATTGTAGATATTTTTCTCAGACACACTTCAAAAATTTTACCTACAGTGTTCTGTGAATTTTTGAATTGTTAAAGTTACTCATCTGGTTTCTTTTTCAGGCTTTGAGTCAAGCATACAGTCAAGTCATGCAGACAGCAGCTCAACAATCTATCAAACAAGCAACCCGTCCAAAGACAGACTAGCCACAGAATGATGGCACCACATTCTCCTCTGCCTCTTCTCTCTTTAGTGCGTAGACTGATAATGGATTCTGAATTGTATGATACAAATACCTGAAAAAAAGTGTTCCTTGATAGTGTGTGTATCTATCATTCAGGGATTTTATTACATTACAAGTTTTATACAGATTATTATCCTATGGTGTAGTGACATTGATTTATGTAGAAAACAGGAAAGAGTACAGAATTTTCAAAAAGGAAGTTCTAGAAAGCAAGTTTTTGTTTCCTTTCTGTTTTACTGTAACCTTTCTTAATCACAAAAATATTCTAAGTATAAGAATAATTCATCTTGTTTTTTTTTTATTTCATTCCCTTTGGTGCAGTTGTTAAAATGATTACCATATTCTTTACAAGATTAAAATCAGTAACCGAGTGAAGTTATAGTTAGTTGGTCATATATCTGTATATAGTTACTCCATAGATGAGGTTATTTTTTTGTTTGTCAAGGCTATGGTTTTCTCTGCAATAAGTATAAACGATACTATAATATGTTGTCACATTATTATAAGTGAGTGAATCTTGGTGTTCATGATCTCATGTGTATATATCAAAGTTGCATGCAGTATCAAAGAAATATTTATCTTCCCAAGTGCTGGGAGATACGAAGTTTGACTGAACAGACAAGAGAGATAAATACAAAATGTTTTTGTATCGAAAATTGCAAAAAATTTAACAAAGCTAACATTTGTAATGAAGAGTTGATAATTAGAATTAAGTTTATCACTGTTTGATAGGGTTGTTAAACTTCTAACATTGCAAGGTGTACAGACTTAAATGAACAGATAAAAGGAGCTTTTATGAAGATTTTTTCTAAAAAAAAAACCTCATTATTTTCATTATTAATATTCCCTTAAATGATAAAAATTCGAAAATGAGATCATGACAGTGTAAAGTGGTTGTTTGGTTTTTAATCCTCTCCTCTCCACAAATGCAAAATGTGTTGAAGTATTTCCATGAGTCCATCTTAATGATTGCTTATAATTTCTCAAATATAAACCTTCACTTATAGGCCTTAATGTTTGACAGAGCTTTTCTGTAATATACAGGGGAAGGTTGGTGTAGTGCACCTGAGAGGCACGAATGAGGTATACTTTTAAAACCACCCAATCTATCAAATGGTATCACTTTCTCCTTCAAATATATATAAATGGGTATCTTTCTAATCACAAAGTATATGAATAGTCGGAGTGGGTATGCTTTTCACTATGATCAGCAAATGAATGTATATGTTTTTACACTTCGCTCAATATATGAATGAGTAGGGTGCAAGTGACTCCAGTTGCATGTCTGTACCTAATATCGTTGTAAGTTACCCCCTGTGCAGTAAAATAGTAACAAAACAAAGAAAGAATCTTTAATATATCGAGTAAACCTTGAATATGAATTTAACATGAGTGTTTCTTTTTTAATTCTTATGTATCTGTTTGTCTACCCACATCTTTAAGTTTTTGAGATTCTTATTTTAGGAATTAACTTACTTTCAAAAACTAGATATGAAATGGATTTGAAAAAAAGAAAATTAAATAAAATTGTTGATATATATGTTACCTTTTATATCATTATACATGACTACCTAATGCTTCCATAATTTAAAAAAACCCATTGTAATATGAGATCATATAGTAGAGCTACATGTATTTGTACTTGTGAAAGTAAAACCAAAAAGATATACATCCAAGCCAGGAAATTTCAATGTAAATAGTTGTTATAATTGTTATGATAATTGTCATGGAAGTGCTTAGTTAAGAAAAGAGTGCTATTTATACCTTTGATTCTTAGTCATACTTAAGTGTACATGAAAATGCTAAAGACCATTACTAACATGTATTATGTTTAAGTATCGTATGTATGCTTTAATATGTATTTATTTGTTAATTTTGTTGTCACATACATGTATATGTGTATACATTATCTATAATGGTGAATGTATTTTGAATGTAGAATTTTGTGTAATTCACCACGTGTATTTATCCAGATGTAGGTTTCATTCAGCATGCACAAGCGTGTACATAGTTTTGTACAAATTTGTAATTTTAATGTATATGTAATAACTATACCTTTTTTTAATAATTCAAGAGTCAAGGATCACAGTTTCATAAATTCTTTTCAAGGTTTTTGCTCACTCAATCTTCCAAGCGAGGGTAATTAAACAGAACATGGAGAAAAAATTCAGGATGAATATTCAGTAGAAATAGCTTCAACTCTGCATACAGAGAAGTTCGTGACTTCCAGTGAACAAACTTGAGTGAGCTTTCTTGTGATGAGATGTTTGATTTTGACATGAGAACTGTCTTTAAATGTTGAAAAACTAATAAAATAAAAAGAAAGATTGTAATCAAGGTAGTGTTACTGCTGTCATGTTTTTTAAAATATAATTGTTACATATACAGAACAATGTGTTTTTTTCACATTGTATGTTACTTAATGTTTATAAGAATTTGAATTTCAGATCGTCTTAAATTCCTTTTTAGCTAATTAAATTCAAAGGACGATAAACTCTATAGCAAACTAATGCAAAAAATAAAATATGTATTCCTCAAGTACCATCTGTGTTGTGCTTGGTTTCATCAGTTTTCGTGCTCACATGCTAGCAAATGACTGTATTATGTCATGGGTTCTTCATTGATTTGTACCTAGCAACAGGTGTAAACAATCATAAAAGCGTGCATGTAGTAGACTATAACAACCTTGTGGACCATAATCATAGGCAGATCTAGAAATTTTGGAAAGAAGGGGTTGCAGTCTCCCATGACTAATGTTTTGGACTATTTGGTCTGGAAAGGGGGGATTGTAGCTCTAAAATGGTAAAAAATGACCTTAATTTTTTTTTTGTAAAATTTTCCGACGAAAGTGGGGGTTGCAACCCCCTTCTAAATTTGCCAATAAACCAAATCAGTAATAGAAAAGACATAAAACTAAAGAGCACATGAAACCAATAAAAATTAAAAAAACAAAAAACAAATACAAAACATAATAAAGAGCATCTGTTTAGTAGCTTAAGTCAACCTCCAAAAGGGAGTGTTATCAGGCTGTTAGGGGAAGTAAGCATCTCCTGCTATCTAGCAACAACCATCAATTAAACCCGGTAGAATTTGTTGAATATCTGGTCATTTTTCTGAGTTCTAATTTTTCGTTTGTTTGATATACGACATTGTATTGATTTAGAGTTCGGTATTTAACTTTTGAATCACTGATGTTCGTTTCTGCCAACATTCATCACAATGCATGTGTACCTGTACTTTGTGTCCAAATCACTGCAGTGTTAAAACCTTATTTTATTCAATTTAAAATTATGAACGAGAAAAATTGACATGAAAAGGTATGAACATATAAGCAGTACTTGATTTAAACATGATTTATAAAAACACTCGTAAACCATCAGTGTATTAAAATCTTAGATTATTCAATGAAAAAATGCTTAATGTTTATGTCATTCCCTACCAGTTGGTTGTGTAGATAGGCAAGGCACACTAATAGCCTGTGAAAGCACAGTATACTAATGCAGACACTGTCAAATGTAATGTTTTAAATTCTACATAGGGGAAGAGTATTAGTTATATAGATACTGTAAGTTCCAAATACTTAGCTATATTTTTTATTGTGTTATATGTATTAAACATGTTTTAGTATTAATATAAATTGTTGTGAAGTTTAAAAGTGGTTACACAAAGTGCTTCCAAAGGAAACCAGAAATTAAAAGAAAAAATTACTGATAAATGATTTAAGATGCAGTTTTTAACATAAAATAGAACACAGAAAAAGCCATAAAGAAAAACTATTAAAGACGTATTTCCTCAATTTAAAATTGATGACACTCTCACCAGTAAGAATAATATTCCTTTAGAGTGTTATTCTATTTGAACTTGCCCCCCCCCCCATCCCCGCTTAATTATACCAATTAAATATAGACCATGATATGGTGGTAGCTATTGTGTAGTCATTTTGTTTATAATGTATAATCCTTGTTACGTCATTTAACTAACTAATTAATATTGTTTTTCAATAAAGTATTTTCGAAATCAATTTGCAGATCTGGCTTTTTAGCTTATGTTAACCAAAGGCACAAGTGAGCTATTGACGAACTGTGCCGTTCGTCGTCAGCACACTTTTAATATCTTAATAGTCCTCCGAAGGGAAGTGACATAAAACAAAGAACAATTAACTCAGTACTCACAATATTTCGGTCTCCTGACCTTCTTCCAGTGAATTTTATTGGTATTAGTGGCTGAAGTTATGCTATTTCCCATCATATTTGAATTTTTCATATATCGGTTATGAAATATGATGGATATTACAGTTTTTAGTAAATTCCGTTTCGTCATTACAGGGTATGGGAATTTGGATCCCTCGTTTTGGATTTCAATATTTCATAAAAATATTCCCAAAGAGACCAAAGTTTGGGGGGTAATAAAACCATACGTTCGAATTGATCCCGTCCAAAGTAAGCTACAGGCGTATTAAGCCATGCTAGGCGTCGTTCTTGGTTTCTTTTTTTTTTGTTTTTTTTTTTTTTTTTTGTGGGGGGGGGGGGGGGTCTTTGTTGCGGTTTTTTGTTGGGTTTTTTTTTTTACGATTTCAGGTAATTTTTAAGATTTTCTCCTTGAAGATTGCTTATAATGCAGTGATTTTGTATATTTCAACTGATTTTACTGCTATAAATGTAATTGGATAGAAATGGAATAAAAAAATAATTTACAGGAATTTTTATGCCCCCGAATTGGGGGCATATTGTTTTTGTCCTGTCTGTTGTCAACTTTAACACTGGCTGTAACTTTTGAAGCGTGAGGGATAGAGACTTCATAACGGATATGCGTACTTAACTAATGAAGCCCTTTCCAATGACACCAAGGTAGATGTCGTTTTGACCTTGACAATGACCTTCACGATATAAATAACGTTTTTGACTTTGGTGCCGCCGGGGGTATTAGTGTTTCACAAACACAGTTTGTTCGAGATTAAAAAATAGGGAGGGTTGTATACATTATTAGTATGAAATAATAAGCTTTGATTGAGTTTTCTTTCAGAACTAAATGAAAGATATTGATGAAATTTTGTAAGGATAAAGTTCTCAAGATTCCTAACAAATGTTTCTGTTTACAACCAAATCTGTCAATACATTAAAACAGTTGTTTTTAAATAAGCAGGTGAGCGAAATAGCTCCACTGGGCCTCTAGTTTTACCGAGATGTAAAGAAAATAAGATTTGAAAGATATACCGGTATACCAGTATTAACTAAAGTGCATCATATACGTGTTTGGACAAGTTGTGTCCATCCAGTGAAAAGACGTAATACCGCGAATGGTTTGATGTAAAAGTTGATACGCACAAACATCGGTATTGTTATTTCTCTTTTGAGGTCACTTAAATTGGGATTGAACATGTGATACTGCATCAAAATCCGGACATAGTATAGCAAACGGTGTACTGAGGTATGCAATTTGATCCTGACCTTTTAGTATTATGGCCTTGGTTAAATGCTATGATATTTGGCCGTTAGTAATAATATAGAAAAATATGATGTCATTTAAGGCAATTCTCATTCTGTGAACAAATTTCAAAAACCATAAACGCCATGTGAGACGACACACAAAGGTTACATCATATTACATTCTATACAAAGCTAAGAGAAATATTGAGTGACCAGTTTTGTCGAGTCCTACAATATGACCTTGACTTTGATTACGAGATTTGGATTTAGCTCTCGAACATATATTTGAGCCATGGACAACAGCAAACAAAAGTTATAAGAGGTATGGAGCAAACATGACCGTTATATTGCTAGCACTTTAAACTTGGTCACATGACCTTGGATTAAATTAATGAAACATTGCCTTTCTGTGAGGACATTGAATCCAGTATGACCGAATTATTACAAGTAAACTATAGGTCACGAATGTGAATATGCCAAATATTATTGCGAATATACGAAAACAAGTATTGCAAATGTTTGTTTGATGATTGCGAATATATATATACAAAGTTGTTTGAATAATGTAAAATATCATTGCAAGTACATGTATACACAATAAAATGTTTTCGTAAATTGAAATGAAATGAAACTTCAGAAGAATAATCAGAATCTTTTAGATCAAGGAAGGAAAGAAGACATCTCTCATAGCTATAAAATTACCACGGACATGTAGACTTAAGAGGAATAAGTACATAAAAATTTCTGAAATATTCGATTGTAATGTAGTTCCGATACCGACTTGGGACGGTCAGTTAAAGTGACAATCTTCACTCAGTTGGTGTAGTTAACCGGTTTATGGGCTCACCTTCCCATTTATGACGAAAGCGGTACAATCAAAGAACACACATCTAACACTTATCAATATTCCTCGAGACTTAACACTTTTATCCTGTTCAGAATCATCCTACAGACTTTAGTGTTCTCGGTCGTTAACGCTTTTTGTTTTGCAATGCACCCTAATTCCCAATTATTCAACATTGCATCACTAAATGAGCATACAAAATGGTAAATGCGGAAAGATATCCCTTAAACTTCGCTAGATATAGCATGAATCATGCAAACACGAGAATATTAAATTTCATTTAGCTATCGTTATACATGTAGATACACACGAAGTTAGGTTTTAAAACAGGGAAATCAACTGTGTTGTTTCAAAGTGGAAGGACGTTAAACTCTAAATTTAGAATTCATGTATTCCTCCGACATAAAAAAAAATATAAACATACATGACGTAACACTATTGAAAGTAACCGAATACATGGTCTCAGTTTAACAGCCATTTTAAGTCCTGTGACAGGTAAGTCTTCGTGATAAGAAATCGTGACCGAAAATCCATGCATGGTTAATAAAAGGTGACATATTGTTCGTTCGAAGATTGAAACATTTAGTTGAGAAAATTCATTTCCTCGTTCAGTTTTTTATTTATATTTTGTTATTAAATGTCTTCAATTTCATACTCATGTTTTCCTCGTATTGTATCATCATTTTAATGTATAGAAATGATAACAAATGTAGTTTTATCTATTATGTACGAGCACGTTCTACTACACACAGAATTTACATGTTTCTGCATGAGAATTCGATAATGAATCAAACATAGCCAACATTATAATTTCCACGTTCAGCAGTGTTAAGAAGATGTGTAAACAAAAAATCATGATATATGTTTCAATAAAGTTACCCTTCTTAACTCTGCTCTTATATCAGCATATACAGGAAAGAGAGCGGCCTATAACTTTGATCTTAATCAATTCTTTAAAAACTGAAATGGAAATAGGTACCCCTCCCCCGGTCTTGAGAGAGAGGTACGTGTCAGACCAGACCCAGATAACTGAACACTGTTAGAGCGAACCTTCCTGGCCGAACTAGAATCGTCTTGGTAGTAATTGCACTTCTCACACAAAACAGAGCTGATGCATGTCTCGTGAGGTATCGTGAAGTCTCGGGTAAGCTCGTCGTATCTATTTATATGAGATAACCACATTAATCTTTGGACCGGAACAAGATATGCAGGCAATTAACAACATGCAGGAAATTAATCTGTGTACTTGAATAAAACCGTGACTCGTGTGTTTGATATCGATTATACAATTATTTGATACATTGTGTCATTTCCGTTTCCTTTTTTTCCTTTTGTTACCTAGGCACCGCATTTATGAATCTATACACTTTATTGATAGATATGGAACAGGTGACAGTCTTTATATAATCTAATTTTCTTCCTTGCTTGTTCTGGGGAATGATAATGTCTGTGAAGTGTACTCTCCGACATAATTTTAGGATATGCACTATGCAAATCAACAAATTTCAGTTCAAAGAAAAAAGAGGAGTTACTGGCTCAGTTATGTGGCAGAAGTCACCATGGAGCTAAATAATACATGAATATAAATAATATACTAGAACATATAACACAGTACAAAAATATTTGATTGTAGTGCAATTACAATACCGACTCAAGAAAAATTATAGAACAGGCAGCATTAAGTGGAATAATTTTTACCGGGAAATAATAATATTATCAATAAATAAAGCTAACTAAGATTGGCTTTTCTATTTGATTAATTTGGCTATTCTATTTGATTAATTGATATTTGTTTTCCATCATACTGTGATTAATTCATTCATATGGTGAATATATATGCTTGATGCAATACACAGAAATCAAGACCTATGCTACGGCCAACCGAAAGTCATTAGAAACGTTTATATTTCATCCGAAAGACTTGTAACTGAACCCAATACCTCTCGGTCCAGAGCCAAGCTATACAATTCTTGCCAATAATGTAACTGCATTGGTTAAATGTTTTCCATTTCTTCTTTTTAGCTCACCTGAGCGTAGCTCAAGTGAGCTATTGTCATAGTGCAGCGTCCGTCGTCCGTCCGTCGTCCGTCGTTAACTTTTCTACATTTTCGACTTCTTCTCCAGAACCGCTGCACAGAATTTCACCAAACTCCATAGGAAGTAAGTACTCAAGGTCCTCTACAAAGTTTGTGTTTTTTATGCCGATCCGTGATCCAAGATGGCCGCCATTGGCTCTGATTGGTTGACACATTTTCAACTTCTCCTCCAGAAATGCTACACAGAATTTCACTAAACTTCATAGGAAGTAAGTACTCAAAGTCTTCTACCAAGTTTGTTTTTTATGCCGATCCGTGATCCAAGATGGCCGCCATTGGCTCTGATTGGTTGACACATTTTCGACTTCTTCTCCAGAACTGCTGCACAGAATTTCACCAAACTTCATAGGAAGTAAGTACTCAAGGTTATCTACCAAGTTTGTGTTTTTTATGCCGATCCTTGATCAAAGATGGCCGCCATTGGCTCTGATTGGTTGATACATTTTCGACTTCTCCTCCAGAACTGCTGCACAGAATTTCACCAAACTTCATAGGAAGTAAGTACTCAAAGTCCTCTACCAAGTGTGTGGGGTTTTTTTTGCCGATCCGTAATCCAAGATGGCCTCCATTGGCTCTGATTGGTTGACACATTTTCGACTTCTTCTCCAGAACCGCTGCACAGAATTTCACCAAACTTCATAGGAAGTAAGTACTCAAGGTCTTCTACCAAGTTTGTGTTTTTTATGCCGATCCTTGATCAAAAATGGCCGCCATTGGCTCTGATTGGTTGACACATTTTCGACTTCTCCTCCAGAACCGCTGCACAGAATTTCACCAAACTTCATAGGAAGGAAGTACTCAAGGTCCTCTACCAAGTGTGTGTTTCTTATGCCGATCCGGGATCCAAGATGGTCACCATTGGCTCTGATTGGTTGACACATTTTCGACTTCTCCTCCAGAACTGCTGCACAGAATTTCACCAAACTTCATAGGAAGTAAGTACTCAAGGTTATCTACCAAGTTTGTGTTTTTTTATGCCGATCCGTGATCCAAGATGGCCGCCATTGACTCTGATTGGTTGACACATTTTCGACTTCTTCTCCAGAACCGTTGCACAGAATTTCACCAAACTGCATAGAAAGTAAGTACTCAAGGTCCTCTACCAAGTATAGGTTTTTCATGCCGATCCATAATCCAAGATGGCCGCCATTGGCTCTGTTTGATTGACACATTTTCATCTTCCTCTCCAGAACCCTTGCACAGAATTTCTTGCTTGCTTGTAAATATGCACTTTGTGCTCAGGTGAGCGATATCTCTTGTTTTTTTGTTTTTTTTTTTTTGTTGTTTCCTTTTTCCCTTCCCTTAAATTAGTGATAGTTTGCTTACTTAATCACAATGCATATATACTCCACTCTACTACGCTATACTATACTATACTATACTATACTATACTATACTATACTATACTATAGTAAATAATAATACACTATACTATATTATACTATACTATATCATACTATATTATACTATACTATATCATACTATACTATACTATATTATACTATTCTATTCTATACTATATTTTACTATACATGTATTACTACTCAAAATATGTCAAATAGTCTTTGTTTCATTCCCACAGTTTTTCCATTGTTAAGAAATTCACATCACGTATACAGTGTTAAACTATGTCAAGCGTGTTTTTGGAATTCATAGCGGGTGTGATTATATAGAAAAAGAATTTTCTCTCGGGCACCGGGTCTAACCTCTAACAGGAGAAACTTTCTCCCCTCGGGAATCTGTTCTCACTTCTAACAGGGGATACTTCTCTCGGACACCTGGACTCATCTCTGACAGGAGACACTTACTCCTCTCGAGCACCTGGTGCTACCTCTGACAGGAGACGCTTACCTTTCCCGAGCACCTAATCTCACTTCTGACAGGGGATGCTTACTTCTCCCAGGCACCTAATCTCACCTCTGACAGGAGATGTTTACTCCTCCTGAGCACCTGGTCTCACCTCTGACAGGAGATGTTTACTCCTCCTGGGCACCTGTTGTCACCTCTGACCGGGGATGCTTACTCCTCCCAGGCACCTAGTGTCACCTCTGACAGGAGATGTTTACTCCTCCTGGGCACCTGTTGTCACCTCTGACAGGGGATGCTTACTCCTCCCAGTCACCTAGTCTCACCTCTGACAGGAGATGTTTACTCCTCCTGGGCACCTAATCTCACCTCTGACAGGAGATGTTTACTCCTCCTGGGCACCTGGTCTCACCTCTGACAAGGGATGCTTACTCCTCCCAGGCACCTAATCTCACCTCTGACAGGAGATGTTTACTCCTCCTGGGCACCTGGTCTCACCTCTGACAGGAGATGTTTACTCCTCCCAGGCACCTGGTGTCACCTCTGACAGGGGATGCTTACTCTTCTCGGACACCTGGTTTCCCTCTGTTAGGAGATGCTTACTTCTCACAAGTACCTGGTTTCATCTCTGAGAGGAGATGCTTACTCCTCCCAGACGCCTGGTATCACCTCTGACAGAAGAAGCTTTCTCCTCTCTGACACCTTGTGTGACCTTTGACAGGAGATGCCTGCCCCTCCCCGGCACCTAATCTCACCTCTGACAGGAGATATTTACTCCTCCTGGGCGCCTGGTATCACCTCTGACAGGAAAAGCTTTCTCCTTTGGACACATTGTGTCATCTTTGACATGAGATGCTTACTCTTCCCGGGCACTTGGTGTCACCTCTGACAGGAGATGTTTACTCCTCCTGGGCACCTGGTCTCCCCTCTGACAGGAGATGCTTACCCCTCTTCGGGCACCTAATCTCACCTCTGACAGGAGATATTTACTTCTCCTAGGCGCCTGGTATCACCTCTGACAGGAGATGCCTACCCCTCTCGGACACCGAATCTCACCCCTGACAGGAGATGTTTACTCCTCTCGGACACCATGTGTCACCTCTGACAGGAGAAGCTTTTTCCTCTCATGTACCTGATTTCACCTCTGACAGAAAATTCTTAATGTTCTCGGGCACCTGGGTCCAGCGCCATAAACTGATATTATACTTATATATAAGTCAATTTTTTTCATTTTAATTTATTCCCTTATCAAACGTTCAAATAAATTGTCATGCAGAATGGTTTAATTTTATTTATTGACAGAATAAAACCCAATGAAATCCAAATCCTACTTATTCATTCATTGTCGAGCAGAAGAATTTGAAATTTTGAGTTAAGTATTTTATTAGTTTGTGGCGCCGGACCCTGGTCTCATCGCCAGCATCCAGGTATCCGCGAATGCCCAATGTACATTGTTGTGAGAGCAACAAACGACGTAGTCTCACCTACTTTCGTGTTTTATGTTGCATTGATTAAATTCAATATTAATCAAACAGAGTCACTGCTGGTAAGCTATAAATGCCACGTTTAGTCAATATTATATAATATTAGTACGTTATGATTGTTGTCCGCTTGTTGGGAAACCTGAGATCTTGGTATAAAATCTCAAATGCAATGTAGACAGATTTTTCCAAATACGTAATCAGGCTCTATTGATTGAGTGTTGTTGCAGTAGATAGTGACTTATAATGAATGATGAGGGATAGAGGGTAATGAGTTGCTACAATCTCCCTATTTTGATGGGGAAAATATCAAAAGGTCATAAGCCGACGTGGCCTAGTGGTATTGCTCTCGCCTCCTGATCGGGAGGCCGGGGTTCGAGTCCCGCTCTGGTCATGCCGGTGTCCTGTCTTTCGGATGAGACAGTAAAGACTGAGGTCCCGTGTCGTGGAATGCACGGCATGTTAAAGATCCCTCACTGCTTCGGGTGGGTCAGTTGCAAAGGTCAAAATTTGTATGCCCCGCATCAGACAGATTCCGTCACCATATACGTGAAATATTCGTGGTGTGACGTTAAACACAAATCCATCAATCAAAAGGTCATTTTGACTGTTTTACAGTTTTTCCCGAATTTCTTGTACAAAATGTTTCGAGAATGTCTGGATCTGCGTCTGGTGGTGAATCATCGATTTCAGAAAAAGGGGGAGGAAGGAAAACTCAGGGTATATATGATACCAGATGAATTATGACAAATTTAAAATTATATTTTATGGTAATAGGCAATGGATATCCATCCATATGTATATAATACTTGTATATAAAAATATCAATTTACTCCCCTCTAAATAGATCAACGATCGCAAACACTAAAATAAAACATAAATATGTCAACAAATTAAATATGCTAGTCCATTCTAAATCCTCTTTCAGTTTAAAACTCCAGTGCTTTAGAATTTGTGCATCATTATATCATACACAGCGTGGAGCTTGGTTTACATCAATGCTGAATGAATACCCACAGTATTCTAAGGGGATATCAATTAGCAAAAAAAAAGATATACGAGAGGTCGTATTTAGAAAATCTGCGTACACTTAATAGAAGAAGGAGAAGAACTTAGAGTATGGGTTACAATAAAATTCATTTTGATGTCCTTTATTGATTGATTGATTGATTTTTGTTTAGTGTCACACCACGAATATTTCACGTATATGGTGACGGCATCTGCCTAATGCGGGGCATACAAATTTTGACCTTTGCAAAGAACCCATCCGAAGTAGTGATGGATCTTTAACGTGCCATGCATACCACGACACGGGGTCTCGGTTTTTACTGTCTTATCCGAAAGACAGGACACCGGCATGACCAGAACGGGACTCGAACCACGGCCTCCCGATCAGGGGTTGAGCGCGATACTACTAGGCCACGCCGGCTTTGATGTCCTTTAAGTACTATAATATAGTAACAGATTTACCAGACATTTGTGTAATAGGTATAAACAATAGATATATGAGATGAATTGATATGAAATTGTTAAACATTTAACTCTAAATTTAGAATCTTTAAATGCCTGCAAGTAAAAGAACAGGTATATGACGTAACTTGAAAATTACCGATACCTGGCCTCGTATAACAAGTATTCTGTACATAGTCTTCTAAACGGTAAGTTTGTATAATACTGAATCTTGAGCAAAATGCATGGTTTTTGGTGATACATTTGTCAGTAATTTTCACGTTTATTTGATAAGAAAATAAATAAATTATATAATAAATTGTGTAAGCACTATGCTGTTTTGGATATCTAATGAATAGCAAGATCATTAAATACAAGTCTGCATAAAAATTTGTCATGCAAATATGCAGAACTTTTAAATGCCTTTTTGGTATATCTATGTGTGTTTTGTGTCTTTCAAAGTACACGTACTATTAAGATTGTCACATTGCGAGAAGTTTCTGTGTACAGTTGTACTAAATAGACATCTGACTGATTGATTGATTTTTGTTATACGTCACTCCACGCTTATTTCACGTATATGGTGACGGCATCTGCCTGATGCATTGCATACAAATTTCTACCTTTGCAACGAACCCACCCGAGGCAGTGAGGGATCTTTTACGTATTACACCTATCGTGACACGGAACCTCGGTTTTTTCTGTCTCATCATAAAGAGTGAACACCGGTGTGCCCAGGGCGGGAGTCGAATCTGGGAACTATCGGTCACAAGACGAGCACCTCATCCACTTAGCCACTTAGTTCTAATTCAACGTCTGCACTAAAAGCACATTTGTTTCAACCGCCACATATACAGACAGTAGACTCCATTAAAAAGAAAGCAGCGGATCTGAAAAATTATTCCTTTGTACGATCCTGGCAATGTAGCTAATAAAATAATTACCGTCTGATTGATTGATTATTGTTTTATGTCACTAGCATGATCTTTTCCTGTATATGACGTATCAGTAACAGTAAGGGAGCTTTTACGTGCCGCGCGTACCGTAACACGGGACCCCGGTATTAGCTGTCTCAACTAATAAACCATTCTCTACCCAGAGTTATCGCTCCTTACTCTCGCTGTCAACGCTAGAGAAATTGTTTGCTGTCACGTGACAAATATAGGGAAGAATGGAAGGGACATGTGGAAAAACAATTATCTCGTGCGCACGACTAAGTAAGTCGTGCACACGAGATATTTATGTACTGCGCACGACATAGGAAGTCGTGTGCACGATCGACTTAGTAAGTCGTGCGCACGAGATATTTTTTCCCTACATGTCCCTTCCATATACTTCCGTACAAATTTAATAACATTCTGCTAGCAAAATGGAGGATACGCCGAAAAAGAAGGATAAGATTGATTGTTTTGTCTGTTGTTCTAAAAACGCCATTGCTTAGCCATGTTTACATCAATTTTCAACCACGTGTACAACCTAGATTAATACGGATCTTACACGTAATAGTTCTGAATTCAAGTTTATGAAACAACGATTTAAGATGAATTACAGTAAAAATAAAGTCTACTTTGTTCAAAATATATCATAATAAGATTAAAAAAAATGTAGTTTTAAATGCGAACAAAGGATTTTGAAAACTTCCTCGAGATTTTTGAAAATAAGCATTAACAGAGGTGTAGTGCTCATCAGAGCACTGAACTAAGGATAGAGTATGTCAAAAGACAGGACATTGGTGCGCTCATGACAGAAATCGAACCCGAGACCTCTCGCTCACGAGCCTATCCACTAAGCCGCACCGGCCTCATTAATATCGTTTGACAACGATATCATGTTGGAGTTCTTCAAATGATTAACTTAACAGGTTGTTAAAAGACAAAATTCTTCATGAAGAATGCAAAGCTATATCCGATTTTTGGAATATCAGTGATGAATACATGATCTTTCTACCATACATGATCTCTCTTACCATACATTATTGCCCTTGTTGTTAATCACCTTTCAAATCCAATTATAGTCTTAGTAGTGCTAGTGTTTATGATTTCATATGAAATATCAATATACATACGTCAAAAAACAAACAAGGAAAAAAAAAACGAAAACAAAACAAAACGCCAAAAAACAAACAAAAACAAACAAAGTACCAAACCCCCCCCCCCAAAACACCAAACAAATAAAACCCTCCAAAAGCAACAAACCCCCCTCCTCCCCCCCCCCCCAAGAAACCCCAAAACAAAACAAAAAATTAATGTCGAACCAATTCTTTTCTCTTTATAGGGATAACGAATTTAGAAGAAGTATGAGCATGATTGCTGCAAATAGCTCTACCACATCTGCTGCTGATAACAATGGGGTTCTTATGGACCATAAACCAAAAATTATCGTCATCAGATTATTTAGAAACCTTCTCAAAAAAATATTCCATTGTGGTCATAAAGCTGTGACAGGCGTACCTAATGAAGAAATTCAAACAGACATACGTAATGGTAAAACTGAAAAAGACATGCGTAATGGTACAACAGAAAAAGACACACTTAATGGTACAACAGAAAAAGGCGTACTTAGTGGTACAACAGAAAAAGACACACTTACTGTAAAAGGGAGAACCGCACGTAATGGTCCAAGTGAGAAAGGATCTCATTGTGGTCTGCTCGCTAAACCTGGGAAAGGGTTACTTATTGGTCTATATGGACAACGTATGTACCACTTAACATCAATATCAGCCTTGAGTAACATATTTTCTCCATATTCATAGACTTCGACCTAATCAGCGTAGCTCTATCGGGGTCAGATGCTTCGCTCTCGACCGAGAGGTCCGAGGTTCGACTCCCGCCGAGATCCTGTCTTTCGAATGGAATAGTAAAAACCGAGGACACGTGTCACGGTACACGTGGCATGTAACAAATTCCTCATTGCTTCGGATGTGTCCGTTGCATAGGTCTTTTATTTCTGTACATTGCATCAGATGTCCACACCCTATATTTGCAATAATGTTGGTGTAACGTAAAAGAAAAATCAAACAAAGAAATCGACCTATCAAAGGTGGTGCTAATACGGGGAAGATCTGTCTTGTCTAAAACAATAAAATACGGGAAAATTGTATGATTCCCTTTATCCTAATTATGAACTGGTAATTAGAGTCTGGCCGAAATTATAATGTTTTACTCTGTTGCACTCTTCTTATAAGATTTCTCGACCGGATTCAGGTAACGATACGCCATGCATAGACTAACTGTTCACATCGAAAGTGGAACTTAAATCTGTTGGCCAAATATTCTGTAGACAGTTTATTGTACATGTATTATTTTACACATTTATGTACATGTAACACTCTGGTTATTCTTTTGTCATTTATGTCTTTCTGTGTACTAATATTACTATACTGGTAGAATTGATTAATGTTCAAGTGTATCTAAAAACCTTGTTTTAACCCGTTTATATATCTTCTCTGATTGTACTGCTTTTGTGGTGAGTGGGACTCGTTTAATGGTTACTACACTAATTGAGTGACGATGGTCACGTCCATTGACCGTTCTAAATCACATATATTTCTTTTTATGTACTAATTCTTATTGCTCTTCATGTGCGTGTTATCATGTTCATGTATTTTGACATACGTAGGGGTATGTCAGATGTCTACGTTCTTTTCATCTAAAATCACAACCAATTTACACAAATTCTACAAGGTTTGGCATGATGTAGAGCTAGCATTAAACACACAGCATTTATTTCTGTTCAATTAAGAACAAAACGTTGGATCAAACATTAAAAATTGATTTCGTTTTAATCGTCAAGATGCGCTTCCATATTAATCTTGTGCCACCGACTGATTCATCAAGTACGCCCTATTGTTGTCTCTCCCAAAACCTTGTCACCGATTAAACAAATGTTTATATAAAGAGTATTCAAAAATCATTGTTTCTGAGGCTAATCTAACGGAGCGACGACCGGAGATGAGATGGAGGTGAAATTTCGTTCTCTTTTGGGCGGAAAATGATAGCAACAACAGCAAAATAAAAAAGAGCGGAAAGTTATCGAAAGTGGAAGCAGCATTTCCTCGGCACCTTCAAAACTACCATCGAAAAACCCTTCAACACCCACCCCAAACCATTCAAAAGACCCTTTCACTTACTGCAGGACTAACATTTTGGTTGGCAAATGATAACGTTCCATGTTTTTTTTTTCTAACTTTAAATTGTTATTATTTAAAATGAGCACATGAGCTCACTTTAAATAACAAAAATTTAAAGTTACTGTCCGCGCCACTCACTTTGTAAACCGAAAAATCTGGATTTTCACTTATTTATCTTTAAAATAGTTTTATAAAATTAATATCAATCGACAGATCTTGTTTAGTCGTAACTTTTGGTGTATGTTATATGTTTCTACGAAGAAACATTCGTATTTTATAGGGGAAAAAATCATTTAAGGTAGGGCGTTTTCTATGTTAATTTTGACATGACGTCGCCGATGTTTAATATTGAGTCTATGGGAAACGGCGACGTCACGTCAAAATTTAACATGGAAATCGCCCTATCTAAAATTGATTTTTGTCTATGAAATATGAACGCTTCTTCATACAAACATATAGCATACACCAAAAGTTACGACTATACATGATCTATTGAATGGTTTTGCATTTATGAAATTATTCTGAAGATGAATAACTGAAAATCCAGATTTTCCAGTTTCCAGAGTGAGTGGCGCGGACAGTAGAAAAAGACACATGTAAAAGCTTTGACGTCACAACAAAATTTGATTCTATATATGACATTCTTCGGGAACAATGATCATTTTGCCAACCAAACTATTAGTCCCAAAGTAACAGTGAAACAGTAATAGTGAAAGGGCCTGTAGACATAGAATCCCTCCTATTGTTATAATGTATCTTCATTATAGACGATTATCTGAAAAATAGATACGAATAACGTAATAATCATACATTAAATATCTTTTTCAGCTTACGTAGCGATGACCGAGAAGCAAATGCAAATACTATTTACACAAAACTTACACAAGTAATGCCGATAAAGACCAATGCGATCTTTCTGGACAGATAAACTGGACATAACTTGTGATTCAGATCTACTGCTCATCTGAAGGAAAGTGTAAACTAGACCGTACTTAATGTATAAATGTGTATCATTATTCAGTATGGAAAATAACCTGTGTTATTTCTTGCTCTTACCTAGCACCTTTTCTCACCTGCGGTTGCAAGGACTGAGAGGGGTGTTCTTGTGAGTGCAACATGGACATTGATTCAGTAACTTTTGTATTTTACTTATTATCGAGAACAAAGGTGCCCCGACTAGACAGTGAGTGTGATTTGGATCTAATCAAAAATGATTACTTCCATGCTGTAATTACATGTATGTATATTATTGCGTACCTCAATTTACGAGAACGGTATTAAGAACGGTACTGTGATTCTGTTAAAACGATAATGTGTTCTAAGAACGGTACTATATTCTAAGAACTGTATTGTACGGACTGTGTTTTAGCAGTGATGTGTATGATGTGACAGTGTTTTATATACTGTTTATAGTAGTACACCAGTAGTATGGTAGCTTAGTTCCACACGATTTAGGCAGTATCAGGACTAGATTAATTAAAAGTTAATTTGAGGGAAGGACGCGTGTAGTTTATATAAGCCCAATCGTTTTTGAAAATTTATAAAGTTTTCTGTATACGGACCTGTATGTGATTTTCTGATTTAAATTGACCTTTTTCCTAAAGACTTCTTCACGATTACGTCATACAGTAATGTAATTTGATGTCATTCTGATTAAATTGGAGGAAACGTTAATGTTTTTGCCGTCAAATGTTACAGGTCCGCAGATATCGTGAAGAGATTTATCCTATTAATCGCATATTTCATTCCATGCCAGACATACGATAATTTGGCAGAAAAATTTGCTAGCATTAACGTCATAATGAAAATCCCGACAAAAAGTAGCATGTTTGGCATAGGTTCCTTACAGCATATAAAATTGGGAAAATAACGTCTGTTCGTTATAATGTTTATATTCTGACTTGGATTTATCTGTTTTTACTTTTATTTTATGTCATGTTTAATTTTTTTTTTATAAACGGATGATAACGGACAGCGAAGCTCATTCATTCAAACGTCCCGGTGACAAGCCGAGCACCTCATCCACTGCGCTGCACTGGTAGAAAAAAAAACCAATTTCGCTTCCCAGGAATATTAATTGGTAGCATGCTTATCTCCCGACCGAATGTCCCATGGCACAACTGGGTAGTTATCCAATAAAATAAATTTAATGAAAATATTGTTGTGTTTTATTATGTAATAATCATGTAGATATAATGCTTGAACTGTTACGTCGATGAAATATGAAATAGGTTTATAAGACGAGGGTATATTTGTTCTTGAATGTCAAAATTACATACCCTCATCATATTCTAATAATAAGAAATATATCTTGCCAAGACTGAGAACTACACCCCACAGATTATCAATAGGAACCGGTCAGTAGGCGGCAAAATATTGATAGAAAGTGTAATTTGTGTGATGGAGTTGCAAATGATGAATATCCCTTTATTTTGCGGTGTAAATACTTTGAATAAACGAGAAATATATTCCCGAATCTTTCTATAATCGAGCAAATACTTTGAAAGTTTTTTTATTTGCTTTCGTGTAAAAATGTATATGCACTCAATAATTTATATCATTTTTTATACTCTGTTTGTGCAGCTTGCATGTTTGTAAGATTGTACGACTTTCTGTTGCTTCTTATGCGCATGCGTTGAATTGAAATGATTGTATTTTGTATAAATGTTCTCAATGGCTGTGAAATCGATGTATGAGAAATAAATATGCCTGAAACATGAAACCATTCAAGTAATATTATTTTCAGAACATTGAAGCTGTTTTGATAACCTATATAAGTTTCCATGAAAATGTCTTCATAAATATTCAGATACTTGAAGTTGTGCATGGACTTGATGGCCCGAACAGTTATTTTCAAAGAGTTACATCAGGCCGATTCTGTCACCATACAGTTGAAAGAATTTTACCGTGATGTAAACCAAAAACATATGTTTCTGGAAAAGTAGCCATGGCGAGAAGTCGCTGATCATTGGACTCGCTGCCAGAATCTATTTGTACTAAATCACGCGCACTGCCTCATCGGACTTCATGTGGTCCTTTACCATTGACATTGTGTACAATCATTATTCATATTAATTATCATAAATAAATGGTCATTTTCTTTTCTTGTTGGCGTCAATGATGCGAGAAGAAAATGATAGCTTTAAATATTGACATACGTTACACTGAGGATTTTGTATCGTAGCAATATCTTTAAACATAAATAATTGGTGGTTGGTTGGTTAGATGATGTTGTTGGTCGCTCTCGACAAGTTTATTCGGTGGGTAACAACAGACTACCAACGTCTTAAATCAGGGAATCAACCCCGTCTTAAAGAAGTAAAAAAAAAACCACGAAAAAAAAAAAAAAAACCCCAGTCTGCCCTTCCATATGTTCTACGAGAAACAAATTGTAAAGTACAAAATATTACACACAATAGAAGTCCTTAGGTCACAGCCATCTATAGAAGTGGTGAGGATCGGGTTTACGAAATGTGCATATTTCATTCATTTATCTGTGTGTGTGTGTGGGGGGGGGGGGGGTGTCACTACATATCACGTGTATTCACGCAAGTTTAATATCAGAGGCATTTATCATTGCCAAATTATCATTGTGTATGATTATCATATCAATAATATGTATAATAATATTATATTCATTAATTCGAATTGAGTGATTTTGGCCCCTGTGTAAGTTTTCAAGTAAATATATAAAAATTTATTTTAAAAATGCTGTGGAACAATGAATCGCCATACAAGATATTGCATCGATATGGTAGGAAAGAAATGCTCAATCACGACATCGTGCAGAAAAATTAAACCCTTCCAAAGTATTTTGAAATCAATTTACATTATATGGGGCATTCAATAAAAGCTATTAGCACTCAATAAAAATATGAATTAATATAACAACAAAGTTCTTCAAGTGTATACGTGCGAATTTGAAGATTTATTAAAGGGATAAACATGGATTATCACAATCAATTTCCTGATAATATTGCATGGATTGGGGTATTATGCATTCAAGACATGTCTTATGTAAGTTTGTGCCTTTTTGTTGATTGCCCAAGGCCACAACAAGATTATTTCACACATACGGAGTTGGGTGGGGTGGGGTGGGGGTTGTTAGCTTGGAGAAAACCGAATTGCTCTGCGAACACCACTGACCTATGGTGGGAACATTGGCGGACATAAGCGAAGTGAATAAAGCGTTTCTGTCCTGGCATTGCGATGTCCGTCGTCCGTCTACTCATTTTATGGATTTTTTCAGTTTCTTCTCATTAACCACAACAGTTGGGCATTTTGTAATGTGCTACTCAGAATCCAAATTAGATAGCACCGAGTAGTATACTAAATTGAAACGGAAGTCTTCATCGGAGACGCGACTCGACCAGAGGGACTAGGTGGGAAAAGATTCGTGGTGCTCTCTCCTGAAATTGTGTTCAACTTCGGCGATAAAGTTCAAAATACGGCATTATCGGCCAAGTGTGTACCATAGTTGTCTGCTGTGTATTCTCCGTATTGTATACCGAGTCTTCACGACTTTTCTAAGATAAAATTAAGTGTATGCTTTCATATTGTTACGTAGATGTCTATGTACAGGGTTTTCGTCTACCTAATACAATCCCATTCAGTAATTCATGAGCAATGCTACATGTATGTTTAAAAAGCCTACCTCCATCTGTATTGTGTGAAAATGTATAAAACGTCATGTCGAAGTGACCAATAATTTAATATCACTTTAGATCTTCTGACCTGGTTGGCTCTTGATATTTGTTCATTATAGATAACACATTTTCATCAGTGTGTGAATTTATTAAATTTAAAATAAAAGATGTAAAAAATGAGATTTGCCATTTACAATACAAAAATAAGGACATTTACTTACAAGTTACATTGATATTTCATACAAAATCTTAGATGTGAGGACTGTTGTACGCATTTCGGATTCATTCAGTACGTTATCAACTTATATGTCGGTGATTTATTTCGGACGGTATACTCATGACATTCAGTTATATAAATATTAAATATCAATGTTGATTCATACATTGATTAGATGGATTTATCCAATCATAACTCGATATACACGGAAATAATAGCTCCTCTTTCTTTACCAGAGCAACCAATCAAATTCCGTAAAATTATTTTCAGCATAGACCATACATGGTAACCACAGCATTGCGCTTAACCAAATTTATCAAACCTGGCACAAGCAATCCGTGAAGAACGGAGATTCAATTTTGTTCAGATAGACAGTAACGGATCCTTTAAGGAATCTCAGACAAAAAATGTAATAAGAAGAAAATATGCCATTCTTAAAAAAGACCAAAAGCCGCCATGATTTCATATTTTATGTTTAATATACGATTTTCCCCCTTAATGTTTTGCTGTAGTATATATACCTGTGGCGGATTTAGAGGGGACCCCTCCTCCCTCCCTTTTAGTGACATATTTACCGCTAAAAATCCAGATTTGACATGGTAAATACCCACCCACCCCACCCCCTTTTTCGGAAATCCTGGATCCGCCACTGTATACCATATTTGGAAAGGTATTTTACAGGTGTCGTATAGAGTCAAGGGATCTTATGAGACCATAGCTGAACTATCGTAAGCGTGTGGTATGTGAAATGACAGACACTATCAATATAGTAAGTTTGCTCGAGTTTTGTTCTCGTTTTACGTCACGTCCTTAGTCTGTTACTTCTATGGCGACAAAATCTGCCTGATATTTTGCACAATATTTAGATGTATATATTAACGGACTAATCGGAATTTCGAGGTATCTTTTACGTACCAATAAACAAACATACAAACAAACGAAAAACGTGGTACATATTTATTCTCTATTGTCATTATTTTATTCTTCTTATATTTTCTTAATTTTATTAAAATTGTATTTTCTTCTTCGTCTATTTATAATAATAATAATAATAATAATAATAATAATAATAATAATAATAATAATAATAATAATAATAAATAATAATAATAATAATAATAATAATAATAATAATATTATTATTATTATTATTATTATTATTATTGTTATTGTTATTGTTATTGTTGTTGTTGTTGTTGTTGTTGTTGTTGTTGTTGATGATGATGTTTTAGGGACCAACCGTGTTAGGAAACCCGTAATTTACTACTGTTATTCCAGGCAAAATAGTAATAACAGCCAGTGAACGCGTTTGGCTCTTGAAGTCTTAACTGCAAAACATGACACTGACGACACTCTGGTGGGATTCGAACCGGGAACCTCTATACCACTACCCAGACACTCTGCTGATTGTGCTATATAAACTTATAAGTAGACAAAGTTGCTAAATAGGGGATGAACTCGATCTGTGATACCACAGTATTTATATGAATATTGTATATCGGTTCGAAGGTATCAAAATATTTATTTAAAAAAAAAATTAAAGAATACCAGTTTATACATCCCCCCTATAGATAGATAGATAGATAGATAGATAGATAGATAGATAGATAGATAGATAGATAGATAGATAGATAGATAGATAGACAGACAGACCGACAGACCGACCGACCGACAGACAGACAGACAGACAGACCGATCGATCGATCGATCGATAGATAGATAGATATATAGATAGATAGATGAATAGATAGATTAATTGATTTTTGTTTAACGTCACACCATGAATTTTTCACGTATATGGTGACGGCATCTGCCTGAACAGACCCACCTGAAGCAGTGAGGGATCTTTAACGTGCCATGCATACCACGACACGGGGCCTCGGTTTTTACTGTCTCATCCGAAAGACAGGACACCGGCATGACCAGAGCGGGACTCGAACCCCGGCCTCCCGATCAGGAGGCGAGCGCGATACCACTAGGCCACGCCGGCTCAGATAGATAGATAGATAGATAGATAGATAGATAGATAGATAGACAGACAGACAGACACCGATGCACTCTCTGTATCAGTTGATACTCAGTCAAGTAATGAAAAGTTTCAAACATCATCGGTATGGTAATATGGTATGGAAATTATAAGCTAATATCAGCTTTAAAACGTTCTTTGTAATACATAAAAATGACTGATACTGCTTCATCATCTCGCATGCTATGATGATATTTCTTTTTAAGACTTTTTTTTTCAAAATCCTGAATCTGTCACTGACCCGATGAGCTGAATAGTGAATACAATAATTCCTTTGCCCGGATGGAGATCAAAAGACACATTTTGCAGCTTTTGTTTGTCACATCAACAATATGGAAGCGGAAAGTACATCAACAAGCCACTGGCGAGACCGGAAGTCGTGACCTCTTGGTCACGGGCGAAGCGCTTTACCGATTTCGCTATACGTGCTGAAGTGTTTGACTGCAATTCGTTAAAAACAAACAAAACAAACAAACAACAAACAAACAAACACAACAACAACAACCACCACCACCACCACCACTACTACTACTACTTATAATAATCATAATCATAAATACAAAACAGAATCTAAATGATAAATAGATAAATAAGAAATATAGAGAGTTTTTCGTTCCGACTCGGAAATTTTGTTGAGAGGGGTCAGTCTTATATAACTGCTTTCCGAGGGGTCAAGCAGTGTTTTTGGATGTACTGAAATCTATATTCTTAAAAACAAGAGAACCGAGATGATAAGTTTCTTTTGTCAGATTTCAAAGTGCGTTCGAACCCACCATCAGGGCCGTTCCGGCCACTCCTGAACCCAAACATTACATTCTTAGATTGTTCTAATTAATGATATACTCTAGGTGTAAAAGATCATCTTCCCATATGTGATTTACATCTGAACTTTATCTATTGTACATAACGCGATATGTGATAGGACCAGAGACATATATACACATACATGTGTATATATGTCTCTGGATAGGACGAATTCATAAATACCACAAGCGAAAGTTCTATTCAATATACAGATGTGATATTAATATTGCAGATCTAGCCCTAGCATTGATATCACATCTGCATATTGAATAGTTCGCCTGTAATATGTAAAGGTTTACCGGCAAATATTTACAATAGATCATCATACAATAACAATCATAGGTGGATCTAGAAATTTTTGGAAAAAAGAGGGGCACAGTCTCCCATGACTAATGTTTTGCACTATTCGGTCTCGAAAGTGTGTGTGTGTGTGTATGGGAGGGGATTGCAGCCCTAAAAGAAAATGACCTTTTTTGGTAAAATTTTCCGACCAAAAAGAAGAGGAGGGGCTGCAGGGCCTCTAAATCCACCACCGTAGAAATTGTACCATCTTCTCAATAAACTATACAGAACTGAGATTTGGAATAACTAAGTAAATCAAAACACTCATAATTCTATCTGTGATACGTTTGCTTAAGCAGATAAACATACAAAATAAAGCCTCCGTAATCAAGTTGTAATTTCCCTCAATACTCAGTCGATTCACGTGACTTGTGAGGAAGGCACTGGATCCATGTGATCGAGATAGCCAATCATAACACTTGTTTGGGAAAGCATTCTGTGTGTACACACTAGCGTAAAACATTGGAAGAGAAGTCATCTCCGCTCTCTTTCGATATGCCCAAGAAGGAGACAAAGAAAGAAAAGGTAGGGTATCCCACCGGGGATCGTTACACTCCGCCTGATTGCCCATGTGTTCTGAATTTCACTTCTAACTGTACCTTGTTTCCTCTGACATTTCGGCTATTTATTTTGCCGCTTATATCATTGACAATATGTGAAACGTTAACGACCGATATTGTTTTTATTTGTAGACAGTGACAAAAACTACTGGCAGCGCAAAATCGGTGGGGAAGGAGAGCGCGGAAAACGCCGAAAATGAGGTGAGAATGGGGAATGGTTGTCCGGGGGAGAGCACCGTTAGCCTGGCAAAATGGCTGCCATGATTATCGTAGATATATCTAAAACATGGCGGCTCACGATACAAAGTGTGATAGTACGCTTGTCAAAGCTTGCATATCAGCGATTAGAGAAACTGTAAAAAGAATTTCCCAAATTTATAAACCAGTGGAAAGGATTTAGACCTAAAACTGGTATTGAACTGTCACACCTTCGCTGGTATTGTTAAATGCTATTGCATACATTACATGTGTGTCATCAAGGGAAAATGCTTATTTATTACTATATAGATCTATTTATAAGAAGGCTTTCTGTTTACAGGAAGTGTCAATGTCATTGTTCTTATTCCATCGCCTAAAGATACAACTATGAGGAAGTGATAATACTTTGTCTATTTTTAACACAAAACTTTTACTCCCATCTGATTTTTACCTGTTATTCATTTTTAACCTTCAAATTTATATTTCACCCTGTGAAAGGATTTATAAATAAGAAGCTACAATGTAGCCATAAGGAAATATAAATATGTGGACTTAATTTTGATTTTGCCTTTAAAGTTCTCAAAGTCATGATTTTGAATATTTAGATCTTGTTGAAACTTCTAAACAACAATAGGAGGGGAAGGAAAGGAGGGGGGTGTAAGGTTATGGATTCAGAATTATGATTCTAACACTTGGCCATTGAATCTTGCTGTTAGTTACTTTGATAACCTGTTGGAATTGCAAATGTGATTACGGTTAGGCTTAGGTAAAGATTTTTATCTTATAATGTGTCTGTCTTTTATGTAAATTAGAAGAAATAGGGAATTGAGATGAGTTGGTGTATTTTATAGTCTGCTTTGTACCCAGTTCTTGGCAAGAATTGTTTTTGATCTCTTTGTCCATTTTTTGGTAAAATGATTTATCTTGCATTATTACACATAGTTCATCATGTTTTACATCAATAAAGCTAATTAAGCAATAGTCAGATATGATTATTGAATTACAAAATAACTTTTGATAAGCTCCTCCCTGGGGTCATACATATTGGTCTATGGACAACCTGGTTCTGGACGACTTGGCTTCTATCAGGGACCTTTTAGCCATTAAAAATAGGTTTTCAAATTTTGAATGAAAATTGTTTAAGGTTTAGTATTTAAAATTGAAGTGAACATCAGACTAAATTGTTTGGAAATGATAAACAGTTTTCAAAAAGGTAAAAACCAAGAACCTTTTTTTCAAACATGTCAATAGATCAAAAATACTTAATTATACCATGTAATAAGAAATCATTCATGTAAGATGAATAAATTGAAAATGTCAAATTTAAAAAGAACATAAAGATATATATACAGAAGAATGAGAATATTCTTAAACTTATTTCTAATAATGTAAAGTGTCGATGGGTGGATCAGAAACGTTGAAAAGTTTTCAAATATGTCAGTCATTTTCAGTGATTTTGAAAATGCTGTCAATTAGAACAAAGAAATACATAGACACAATTGAAGAGTTTTCTTAGTCTGATAGAAATTTTGTCAGTCAAAACCCTTTGAGTGACACTTTTCAACATCACTGCTTGATATTATAATAAATATTTCAATGCATGGCAAATACAAATAAAATCATTCCTTTACTTTAAAAAAGATTATTTGAATCCTGTATTTTTGTTATAACTCAGGCTAAAAAGAAAGCAGCAGCACAAAATGCCAACAACGTGGAACACCCTCCTCCCTCACAAATCTCCAAGTTGAAATTTACGGGACCACCACATATCAAGAAAGATAAGAGACAGAACTCCTCAAGGTTCAACATCTCTAAAAACAGGGAACTACAGAAGTTACCACTACTGAAAGGTAAATACTCGTACATTGTCTGTGAAAACAAAGAACTACACAAGCTACTTTTCTCCAAAGGCAATGTGATACAGATTGCCTGGAGGTTACCATTACTCAATAGACCTTTTTCCTTTAACTGCAGAGCTGTAACATTGGACGGCAAATTGATTAACGTTCCCTCCAATTTTATTACGTCATAATGTATTTTGACGTCATTCTGATCGATTTGGAGGGAATGTTTATGATTTTGCCGTCCAATGTTCAAGCTCCGCAGTTAAAGGAAAAAGGTCTATGGTAAACTCCAAATTCTCTTAAAATGATCATAATATATCATGATAATGAAAAATACATGTGCATCTTAGGACTAGAAATTCACAACTGCAAAATGCAAAGTGAAATTTAGTTTTGCAAATTTAAAATTGAAAAATAATCTTGAAAAAGTTTGTAAATAGACATGTAGATTTTGAAGTTAGAATTCTTGATTTGATCTCAGTTTTCAATGATGAGTGGCCAAGCTAGGAAAATGAAGCTAACTCTTAATACTCTGTCATTCATGTTATAAGAAAAGGGTTGAATGTCTTTAGAAATATCATTGACTTTGTTGGTACAGTTTTTAACATATGGAGCCTGCTATATATTCACTGATTTTAATACATTTAATAGTAAACATAGTTGAGAGATACACATGTGATAAAGGTACAAGTTCGAATTATGATGACTTACAGAAATTTGCTGGTTGCTTAAAAAGTTTGTTTTGAGCCGTGTTTGGTATCATAAGGAGAGAAACATAGCAGCGCAAATTCCTCTCATTCTATTTGTATGTTAATCTTCTCCTTGTACGTGTATTGGAGAGGCAGGCTTGATGTAGTGGTTAAGCACTATGCGTGCGGTGCCGACGATCCAGTTTCATTTCTTGGATTGTGCCACTGAACTAATTTCGTGATACATGTATAGCTGAAAAATTGATGCAAGTGAAGTAAAACACCAGTCAACCAACCAACCTCCCAATATTTGTCATTTATCCAATTTTGGAAAGGGGCTGGGATAAATTTAAACTTTTTATTGTTAAGAGTAAAATTGGAGATGTTAAGCTTATTACTGTAAGTGAAAAAGAAACAGAAAGCAGCCTTTTTGTTCTTTCCTGAATTCCTATTGGTCTGTTTGTGAGCCAAGGATTGCATGGTTGGATCAGATTATTGTCATTCATATGTAACATGTATCATTGATTCCAAAGGTAACTGGAGTTTTTGGACAACGCAAAGCTTTGATTTTTTTAATGCTTCGAGAATTAGTGGTTCAGGGACATACACTGTATAATGAATTAATGGCCTGTCTTTTTGTCTGTGGAAAGAAAGCGTTAGCGTTTGACCTGTCGTCCAATAACATCAGTGTTTTATAAAATACCTTGTTTTACTGAACATGCATAATGCCTTGTAGTTTAAGAAATGGTTTTCCACAGTCATATTCTTATGTCTGTAGTTTAATCAAAGGATTTTGGCCAGGTTGCAAAGCAATACTAGTCTGTAGATTGCGATGTCTGTCTGTCTGTTTGTCCGTCAACATTTTGGTTAAATTTTCTGATTAAAGCAAAATTCCAGCAACTAAGGGGAGTATAAACGTAATACTTCACACGTAACTTCCTTATGACCTGGGTCCGGCGCCGTAAACTGAGAATATGCTTAAGTCAAAAATTCGTATTCTTTTGTTCATCAGTGAATTAATAACTGGGATTTGGATATTATTTAGTTTTATTCTACTGATAAATAGAATTAAACTATTCTGCATTAATAATTATTTGAACGTTTGATAATGGAATAAATTAAAATGAAATTTTTGACTTAAGTATATTCTCAATTTATGGCATCTGACTCAAAGCTTTCAATTCCTAGTGAACCCAGCATGGCCTAATGGTATCATGTCGGACTCCTGATCGGTAGGTCGGGGTTCGAGTCTCACTCTGGTCATGCAGGTGTCATGTCTTTTGGATGAGACAGTAAAAACCGAGGCCCCGTGTCGTGGTATGCATGGCACGTTAAAGATCCCTCACTGCTTCAGGTGGGTCCGTTGCAAAGGTCAAAATTTGTATGCCCCGCATCAAACAGATGCCGTCGCCATATACGTGAAATATTCGTGGTGTGACGTAAAACAAAAATCAATCAATCAATCAATTCCTAGTGACCTAGACGTTGAACTTTGACCTACTTTTAAGAAACTATATGTAACTTTGGTCATATCTTTTGAATCAATAGGGATAGGGCTTTGATACATCACACATAAGTTCTTATGATGAGTGTTTTCAATTGACACCATGACTTTTGACCTTGTGACATCGACCTTGTTTCGAATTTGCTCTGCAGTCTGGCCGTACCTCTTAAGCGGTATTTTATCCACAGTTATCTCCTTATATCTGTAGATAAATTGAAGTTTTTCCATAGTCATCTTACATCTGTAGTTTAATTAATCATTTAATGGTTTTTCACAGTCATATTCTCCTGTCTTTGCCATTCGCATTGTTTGCAACTGAGTAAAAGTGAATTGTTGATGTCTGGCTCAGAATGACATTAGTAATCATGAAACATGTGTGAAATTTAATTCGAAAATACATACAGGTAAATTTTTATTTTCTTCGGTAATTAACTTCATTAAATTTGTGTACAGTCAACCATTCATTGTCTTATGTGGTGTTATGTAAAGGAATCAAGTGTGTCCAGTATTTAGGACACCAATGATATTCAATCGATTACATGTACATGCATGTAGGGAATGATTAATGACAATGCACTTTGGAGTTCAGAATTCTCAAAGTCTGGATAAGGATATATTTTCTGATAGAAATACTTGTAAATAGAAGACTTTCAGCTCTGATTGATGTCTTCAGTGAACAGAGTGTAAGGGATTCAGTTCTGTTAGAGTCTGGAAATCTTGAATGATGTAGTATATATTGAAGTTTGTTACTTTTCATTTGAAAAAATGAAAATATGATTATGAGGGACGTAAGTAATAAGGAGTAAGAGGAATGAATAGAGAGGGAAAGGAGGTGAGAAAGGGGAGGCAAATGGAAAATGGAGGAAACATGAAACTATATATAGAAGAATGGATCTGGAGGGGTTCATCCTTAAATCATCTTTTCTTAAGGGTCATACCTGTAATTCAGTTGTAGGATGTATATTACATATTTCTATTTTACAACCAAAAGATTAAGATAGTGGTATGTTCTTTAACATAATGTGTAGTTTGATAATACTAGTGAACTGGTTAGTGTCTAAAATAAAAGGCAAGGAAAATGAATCCTTGAAATATTTGCCACTTTGCAAAGAATCGAACATATCCTGCACAACTAGAAGTCAACGCCATGAGAATAACCACAAAGCATAATGAAGGTGTCCCTCCGTTCACTTGTATCATGTCCCTAAATAATGATTTTATTGACGTTGTTAAGCCCTACAATATAGGAGGTAAATACAGCTTGGTCAATACTGCTGTGAATATGCAACCATAGGCCCTATATAGAATTCAATTACAGCAATAACATAACCCTCTCCATGTCATAATTCTAATTTACAATATCAAAATTCTGCAGTATCACTATTTATACAATACTGTTCATGGTGGACGGACTATATAGAAGGGAAAATAGTCCAGCTTTTTATACTTAGATTGGTTGAACAACATTTATGAGATATGCTCAGTATTGGTAGAGTTATGATGATTTATTTGATGAAATCTCAGTCCAATCCTGAAATAATAAGTATGCATTCTCCTACATCCTCTAAACATAAATAACAATATACAGAAGTAATTTTGCAACAGCTCTCTATAGTGACTGTAGGGAATACATTATGAATTATAAGTAAATGTTTCCATTTGTAGCATGTGTGTGAGTGTATGTTGATGGGTGTGTGCATGTTGGGGAAAGATTATCTCTCTGCAAGTTTTGAATAAGGTTAAACTGAGAAAAAGTTGTTGTTAATGACGTAAGTGTGTCATTTGATGACCCAAGGTCATGTCCCCAATGTTTTATGGCAAAAGCCCCTTTGATGACTCAGCTGTTGAATCACCTGTTTGTGGCAAATACAGGTATCAAGAAGAAGGTATAGAAATTTGTTATTTATTAGTAGAAAGTATAGGAATTTGTTATTTATTAGTAGAAAGTATAGGAATTTGTTATTTAGCAGTAGTGGACGTCATTACTAGAGTGTGGTTTAAGAATGTGAAAGGTCATACTGCATAATGAACTCCGGGGCATAATAGCTAAAGGCTCAGTGGTTAATGTGTATGGCTCAGGAACAGATTTTGATTCTGTTGTCTTTGGAGTTCCTGCAGGAACCGATTGTGTTTCTGATCTCTCTGGAGTCCCATCAGGAACAGATTGTGTTTCTGATCTCTCTGGAGTCCCATCAAGAACTGATTGTGTTTCTGATCTCTCTGGAGTACCCCCAGGAACGATTGCGTTTCTGATCTCTCTGGAGTCCCATCAGGAAACGATTGTGTTTCTGATCTCTCTGGAGCCCCCTAAGGAACATATTGTGGTTCTGATCTCTCTGGAGTCCCATCAGGAACAGATTGTGGTTCTGATCTCTCTGGAGTCCCCTCAGGAACAGATTGTGGTTCTGATCTCTCTGGAGTCCCATCAGGAACAGATTGTGGTTCTGATCTCTCTGGAGTCCCATCAGGAACAGATTGTGGTTCTGATCTCTCTGGAGATCCATCAGGAACATATTTTGGTTCTGATCTTTTTGGAGTCCACTCAGAGCCGTTTCACAAAGAATCATACGTACGATATTTTACGTATGTACAAAAACATTCCTTTAAGACTTAAGGAATTTTTTGTACGTACGTAAAATATTGTATGTGTGATTTTTTGTGAAACGGCCCACTGATCTCTTTTGAGTCCCTGCAGGAACATATTGTGGTTCTGATCTCTTTAGAGTCTCCATGTGTTCTGACTGACAGAAAGGGCGGTAACACCGGAGATCCCATGTAATGGTAGAGGGTTAGCATGTAAGAGAGCCTTCTGTGGCGGTCAGAAGGCATTAAAACATTAGATATGGCATGTGTCGCCACCATATAGTGGTAATATCATATCATGAAGCTACATGTATCAAGAAGGTCAATATTTTCTCTCGTACTTATAACACTGTGAAGGTACATCTCAATGGCATCTTTCAATCACGGTTTATGTTACTTTTGGACAGAGAAGAAATTCTGCGAATCGTAGAAAAAGACGAAGATGTCATGAATGTTGTTTTACTTTGGCTTCTTTGTATTAAAGTACAAGAAACAAGAATCATTACGCTTGGGTCAGAATAATTTAGGTCCATACAGGTATGGAGCTTCTCTCGCCCGCTGGTCAGTCGGGACATTTGGTCTTTCCTTGCCAAAACATACGTAGTTCTCAAGAACTTGTGTTCTAGATGAACCTCGTAAAAATCATAAGAAGATAACAATAACATGTACATCCTTGATGTAGTAACGTATTTATATTTTAGAGTAAAATAGCGGAAATGCAACGCCAATGAATTAAACCTTGATCATGCTGATAGGGGATGGGGTTAGTTGATACTAACGTTAGGTTTTATTGACAGTGTGTTAAGTCTATAGATCTCGTTTGTGCTGTATTCATATGTAAATCCGTAGATTTGTAAGAACATGTGAACTTGGCAGAAGTTACGTAAATCTATATATCCGACCATTAAGAATACGAGCAATCAAGAACTATAGGCCGTGTTCGATTTTAATAGATCCCGGATTAGGGGGTTAAGTTCCAAGGATTATATCGATTAGCATTCATGTTGCAGGTTAATATATATAACTGTTTTGTTTATGAATTTCAGTTTAAACATAAAAGTAACGGATGCAAAGTATGTGAATGTGACCATGTGCTTATGGTGCTCAAGCTAAGAATAATTTGTGTGCATACATGATTGTTTTATCGTCTGATTTTCATGAAACACATTAGAGTTCGGTCTTGTTTCTATTAAAGACGGGATCATTTCCGATTCACATTTTGTATTATACAGAAGGGACCGATAAGATTCACGTTGCGTACGGCGTACAAGGGCGGATTGGTGTAGAGTTCACAGAATTTGCGATTCACGTTTTGTGTTTTTTAGACGTAAGGGGTTAAAGGGATACACGTTTTGCGTTTTATAGAAAAGATGGACTTAAACAGATTGGTCAGACGTTACGGATGTCCTATTGTAGATATGTAAAATGTTAGTTTAAGGTAAAAGTAATTCCTGATTCACATTGCGTTATACATGTAGTACTAATAAAAAGGGTATTGAAACGTTCTAATTTAATGTTGCAATTATGTATGCAAAGCAAGTAAAAGGGAATGATGGCTAGGTTTTGCGTTGACGATATTTGGATTTTATTCATTACAATTTGACCCCCTCTGTTGATGCACACTTTTCAAATTGATACATGTACTAGTATCACGCTTTGCTCTTATCGTGCATACTTGTGTTTGCTTTACGCCAATTTACAAGTGTGTGGTCGTGTTATTTGTATGGATATATACTGGTGAATAATTTTATTAAAGTTCTAATTAATGCTTTTGAAGATTGAAAAAAAACCCCAAACTATTAATTATTCTAGTGTCAAAATTGTTGTTTCGCTGCCGAGTTTAGTACATCGGGAAAAAGGAAATCCAACCAACTTCCGAGATACTGCGTAAATCTGGGTTTCCTGATAGAACGAAAAATTTGTCCTCCTATATTAAGAATCTAATAGAAACAAACAAAAGCTCTTAAGTTTCATTTTTGTTCCAAAGATCTTTGTTTTTTTTATTTCATGTCTCCTTTTGATATAAATAGGGAATGCTGATTTAAAGAAGTCTCCTATGTTTTCCTGTGTATTGATTTTCTAATGACATAGTCTCCATGGAAATATTAAAGTGCGAAAAACTTCGATGTGTTTTAGTTTATTTTCAAAACCTATAACTTCTAGAATAACGGTTGCCATGGCGATGTTTCTACTTTAGTTTTAATGGTGAGGTTAATTGCGTAGAAGTTGAAATAAAAATACCCAACTGCATAGGATGTAATTGCACACCGTAATACCATTTGCTTCTTTAATGTCATGGAAGGCAGATGAAATGGTAAAGTACTACGGCTTTATTAGGTTGTAATGGATTGCATTTGTCACATTGTATGTATGTGTGGAAAAGGGATGGCCGGGTGGGATTGGAGAGAGAAGTAGGTCGAGCTAGGATGGCAAATGAGAAAGTCTGCTACATTACACGACGCAGTGGTCTGCGACTGACTGCCGTGGTTATTGTGGTGTGTCGTTGAAACAACAACAATTTAAGATGGGAGGGGTGAGGTGACTCTGGTTGTTTGACATAGCAATTCTGCTCTCACTATGTCATCAGAAGGGTCGACCAATACCCTAACAAAGGCCAGTCTACAAATCTGAACCAACCGACTACGATGTATCCATACTGTCTGTTTTTACGACGTGTTTAGGTCACATTATGTCAGTCTCAGCCGTTAAATGTCATGTGACTTCAAAGGTAGCCACAAGAAATAAGGTTCTTTGACATTTAGTTATAATGGCATCCCAACTATAAAACGCGGAGTTAAAGATGATTGTGTGTTTGTTACGTAGGAAGATCTATTTGGCCAGTGTTTTGTGGAACGTTACAGAGGGTATGTTAAGTTTTAGAAAGTTTGTGAGTTTGGGGAATTTTAACTTTCACTGCCGAATATAGACAGCGTCCCATTCGAAAAATAAAGTCAGATTTTACAAAATTTCCTCATATTTTCCCAGAGAATTGATGGATTGATTATTGTTTTACGTCATTCCACGGTTATTTCACGTATATGGTGACAACATCTGCCTGATGCATTGCGTAGAAATTTCTACCATTGCAACGGACCTAACCGAAACAGTAAGGGATCTTTAATGTGCCACGCCTACAGTGACACGGAACCTCGGTTTTTACTGTCTCATCCGAAAGACGCAACACCAGGGTATCCAGGGCGGGAATCGAACCCGGGACCTCTAGGTCACGAACCGAGCACCTTATCCACTAGGCCGGTTAAAGACCTCATAATATAATTACATGTATATACATGTATTTAAAATGAAAATTACGAAATGTAACTAATAAATGAAACTAATAAGCAACGATATTATCCAAGTCCCTCTGATTAATTCGATGGTCTTAATGGAGGAAATACATTGTTTTCTTTTATTTCCGATTCCACAAATTTCGATGAAGTTCCTCTAAAATACCGATGCATTTCCCTTCTTAAAAATAGAAAAAAAGGGGGGGGGAAGAAAAAGAAAGAAATTAAAAACAAAGAGAAAATATATACTGAAAAAACGAGCTTGACTGAATCGTAAAGACCGATAGATTTTTTTTTCTCGAAAACACGGATCGAACGCGAATGCACCGGACCCATGTAAACTATAATAGACACATTATAATGATTACTATGTTATACACATACATGGGTCCAGGGTTTATGCGTCTGACCACAGTGCTCGAAAACTTCAACTCGGATAAAATCGTGTGATCAGGCTGTATCGCGAGTGCATATGCCTCTTTAGTGATATTGTTTCTATTCGTCATATTAAACTCTTAGTCTCCATTATCTCGTGGATGTCTGCAGCGATTACTGCATGCGACCTAGTTAGACGCCGTGCGTCACCGGGCGCACGCTACACTCGCATCCTCTATCGGAAAAAAGTTTAGCTGTCCAGCTGCTATGACGTCAGCCAGAGTTCCAATTAATATCTAAAATACAAGGATGAAGTGGATTCCAATGATAGAATTCCAGAATCTTTATCAGAATTAATGTGGTGGTCGGACGAGTGATTGCCTGAAAGCAATTACGTAGAGCATCGTATGCAGTTTGTAATTTGTGAAGAAGAGGGGTTGGGGTTGGGTTGATACTGTGTATTACAAAATGGGTATGTAACATGCTGTTCTTTGCAGAATGGGAGAGTATGTGTTGTGCACAGCAGGATAATAGCATGTTGTGTATTATGGAATAGGGAAAGTAGAATTGTAGAATATTGGCATCATAGGTGGGGCATTGCAGAAAGGGGGCAGCATGTGTTTTGTATTACAGAATTGGGGACAGCATGTGTTGTGCATTATGGAATGGGGGACAGCATATGTTGTGTATTACAGAATGGGAGACAGCATGTGTTGTGCATTGCAGCATTAGGGACATCATATGTTAACTTATACATTACATTTACAGTATTGGGGACAGCATATGTAAAACATTACAGAATGGGGACAGCTTGTTTTACATTACAGATTGGGGGACAATATATGTTTTACATTACAGAATGGGGGACAGCATGTTATACATGACAGACTGGGGGACAGCATCTGTTGTGCATTACAGATTGGGGACAGCATATGTTATACATTACAGAATGGGGACAGCAGATGTTGTGTATTACAGAAAGGGGGGGGGCAGCATATGTTATACATTACAGAATGGGGGACAGCATATGTTGTGTATTACAGATTTGGGGACAGCAATGCATATGCTGTGCATTACAGAATGCCGGGACAGCATATGCTGTGCACAGCAGAATAGAGGGCATCATACGAATGATGTGCTTTACAGAATGTAGGCATTGTCTGCTGTGCTTTGCAGAAAAAGGTGGAGGGGGTTAGTATAATGTGCCTTGCAGAAATAGAGGGAAGTCATGAGGAAGGAGCATCAGAGAGTGTAGAAATTGGTTGACTTGTACAGTACACAAACAGTCTCCTTGTTATTATTTAATTACATAAATTTGTAAATTCTTCCCAGGGATTTAGAATTAGGTGGTCCAGTATTATATAATTTCACAAAGTAACAAAGTAAACAGATACTTCTTTATCTGAATCTACCATGTCTATATGAATGAAACTGAGCAGCAGGAGGAAATATTTAGAACATGTACACCTTTGAATCATATTGTAATAACCATAATATCGTGTGTATTATGTTTATATACATAATTTCCAGATTTCTTTGCAGCAGTGTACATGTACTAGAGTTATATAATTTACATGAAAGGAGTGTTTTGCTACAAGGAAATGTCATGGAAGGTATTTTCCTTCCTTATTGTCAATTTCAATCTGGGTCAGAATTTTTAAGGACTTTTCTCCATGGTACCTTCAAGCTATTTATGTGAAGTGATTTGTGGTACTTTGTTAAAACTTGCCTATACTTGTATCTTTTCTGTAATATTTGACTAGAGCTGTGAGTATGATGGATGTCATTGAGTTTGTTCATTCTGAGGTCAAGATTGGCTTAGATTGGCTAAGTAGTTATACTTAGTTGAACTTGAAGTATGAATAGTCATGTTTGAATCTTGGTGCTTGTTTTGTCATACTGAGTCACCATGAATGCAATTCTGAATTGCAGAGGGTGGTGTTAGAAAGGCGGGTGGGTGGGTGTAAAGTTTGTGGCTGTGTTAAGAATTCACATTGTACTAGCAACTTTAATTTTGAATAATGATTTTCAGCATCCAGTCAAAATTTGCAAGTTTCTATGAAGTTGATTAAAACCATTGATTGATTGATTCATTCATTCATTGATTCATTCATTCATATATATTAACCTGTTTTAAAGGGAAAATGAAATGAAAAAAATGCATTGAATCACCAGTATTTGAAATCAGAATAACCTTTTTTTTTTACAGAAATATGACTAGCATGAATAATTTGTTTTACAGATGCAACACCTGCTGAAAGAGAAGAATTGTTCATACAAAAAATTAGACAGTGTTGTGTGCTCTTTGACTTTATTCAAGACCCCCTCAGTGATCTCAAGTTCAAGGAGGTCAAACGAGCTGGCCTCAATGAAATGGTGGAATTTGTCACGCACAATCGAGGAGTAATAACGGATGCTATATATCCAGAATGTATACATATGGTAAATATTGTACTAGCCTTGATGATATCTCATTATAGTTGAGGTCAAGTTTGTTTTGGTTGATTACTGCCTTCATCCATGTCGAAATACTGAAGAAAAATTCATTAAGCGTCATGAAATACAAAACAACCAACTGAATTTATTATGGCTTTAATTATGATTTATAATCATTAGTCTCTAATGTACTCTACATTAAAGATACCAGTTTCTGGTTTTGGAAACTTGAAAACATATACGCAGAACATACCTTGTTCAACATAATTCATGTAAAGTTTTTTTTTCTTTATATAAAAAAGTTGATTAGGAAAACTCTAAAACATTCATATCGGCAATATCCTTACAAGATATATTTAACCATATTTGTTATGATGGTAAAATATAAACTAGTGAGTAACTTATTACGTACTGTTTGTGAGTAACTCATTATGGACTGTTTGTGAGTAACTTATTACATACTGTTTGTGAGTAATTCATTATGTACTGTTTGTGAGTAACTCATTATGTACTGTTTGTGAGTAACTCATTATGTACTGTTTGTGAGTAACTCATTATGTACTGTTTGTGAGTAACTCATTATGCACTGTTTATGAGTAACTCATAATGTACTGTTTGTGAGTAACTCATTATGTACTGTTTATGAGTAACTCATTACGTACTGTTTGTGAGTAACTCATTACATACTGTTTGTGAGTAACTCATTATGTACTGTTTGTGAGTAACTCATTATGTACTGTTTATGAGTAACTCATAAGTACTGTTTATGAGTAACTCATTATGTACTGTTTATGAGTCACTCATTATGTACTGTTTGTGAGTAACTCATTATGCACTTTTTATGAGTAACTCATTATGTACTGTTTGTGAGTAACTCATTATGTACTGTTTGTGAGTAACTCATTCGGTATGGTTTGTGAGTAACTCATTATGTACTGTTTGTGAGTAACTCATTATGCACTGTTTATGAGTAACTCATTATGTACTGTTTGTGAGTAACTCATAAGTACTGTTTATGAGTAACTCATTATGTACTGTTTATGAGTAACTCATTATGCACTGTTTATGAGTAACTCATTATGTACTGTTTGTGAGTAACTCATTATGCACTGTTTGATCATGTTTATTTTTATGCATAACTTGAGAAGCGTTTTGGAAGTGTTTTCTGGTAATGTAAGATTTAAAAAAAAAATGTTTTTTAGCATATTGTGTTCTTGCTTGAAGATTTAAGAAGAAAATACATAATGTCATATATGTAGACACATTCCTTTGTTTTCCATTACAGTTCTCTATAAATTTATTCCGAGCTTTACCTCCGTCTTCGAACCCTAGTGGAGCTGAGTTTGACCCTGAGGAGGATGAACCAACATTAGAGGCCGCATGGCCTCACCTTCAGGTCAGTAAATCTTGTGCTCAAATTTTAAATATGCTATTGAAAAAATATGTTTAGTAATATAAAAGAAATAAAATAAGCGAAGATCTATTTCTTATCAATACATATTTGGTAGCGTTGTATGGATGCTACAGTCCACTTGGTATATGTACACTACAGGTTTGGTATTCTGGAGATACTAAATGGAAAAATATGGGAATATCGTCTAAATAAACAGAGAAAATTCAGGGGAAATTTTTTTTTGTGCTGGTTCATATCTTTGTATATTATCACTGCCTTCTGTACCTTTTCTTAATTTACATCTGAAAATGGGAGTATTGTGATGTGAAAAACTCTGCAGTGTATGACCTGTATGGATTCATGAGCAGTAGATCATCATTGAATATACTGGCAACAGGTGTTTTACTTTCTTTTATATTGTTTGTATGGGTTTGAATTTACAGGCTATATTAGTTATTGTATGTTGTGTGGGGTGACCGTAGATAATTGCATAAAAATGTAATGAATGGAATAAGAAAGTAAAAACTGTGAATTATATTTCGATTGATAGAAATTATGTAGAATTTAAAATTACAGGCAGGAATAATTTGCCATTTCCTTTGAATGATAAAATTTGCTATTATCACTAGCCTCAAATATGTTAAATGATTTTACACACATTCAAACATGTTCTTATTCTTTATTTCAGCTTGTGTATGAATTTTTTCTAAGATTTTTAGAATCGCCAGATTTCCAACCCAATACTGGAAAGCGTTATATAGATCAAAAATTTGTTTTACAAGTAAGTATGGTTTGCAAGTCCAAAGTCATTTTTTGATTTCATGATTTTATGGTTCATGCATATGACTGAACGTTTGAAGACATTGAATTTCCTGACAGATAGCAGCAATAGTGGCTGATTTGGTTGAGTTGAATGTACCACAGCTTCAAATCTGTCAAGTATTGGTTTCTTCCACAGTGTAAGCAAATGTCAAGGTCGCTGTCAGAAGTTTTTATTTTTTTCTCTGAATAGGACTACTTTTTTTATTAGTCAACCTTAGCTACCATCCTAATTGAAGTTCAACAACAAACAAATGTTATGATTAAATAACATAGAAATGATGAACTGAGGTAGTTACATACGGGGTAAGTAACAAAAAACACTCAATGTCTACATATTTTTGGCCACTTGGCATTTGTCAAATGGAAACAAAAGATAACAAAATCTCTGAATGAAATCCATATATCTGCTGGCTAAATCAGCCTAGAGCAAAGGTAAATTAAAATTGTTCTGGGCTGAATTGACCAGTAGATATGGATATCACTCAGAGATTTTGTCGGCCGGATTGCAAAGCAGTTCAGTCTATAGATTGGCATTGTCTGTCAACATTTTGGTTCAAGTTTCTGGTTGAAGCAAAATCTCAGCAAATAAAAAGAGTATCAAAATAATACTTTACACATGTATACGTTCCTTATCACCAGAGCTTTCAAATTATATTATGACTTTTTACCTAGTGACCTTGATCTTGGTCTTTAACCTACTTTTAGCAAATTTTAACTTTGGCTATATCTTTTGAATCAATAGGGGGATGGCTTTGATACTTCACACATAAGTTCTTTATGACGAGTGCTTTCAATTGATGGATCATACCATGATTTTTGACCTTGTGGCCTTGACCACCTTGTGGAATTTGCTTAGCAGTTCAGCCATTTCATTTTAATAGTTTCTTGTTATTTTTTGTTTCCATTTGATAGGGGCCAAGTGGCTAAAATTTGTGGACACTTTAGTGGATCTTGCATTTACTTAATTCAAGCTTCCTTTAAAGGACTTCTTATCGTTTCTGGAAATAGTTACAGCTCTTTATGAATTTTAATCCATTTAGTAAGCTTTTATTTTTTTGACACCTTGCTTTATTATCTTTGCAGCTTCTAGAACTGTTTGATAGTGAAGACCCTAGAGAGAGAGATTTCTTGAAAACAATATTACATCGTATATACGGGAAATTTTTAGGACTTAGAGCTTACATTAGGAAACAGATTAACAACATATTTTATAAGTAAGTCTCCTTTAATATTTTAGTGGTAAATCACCCTTCGTTTGGGTATATTTTGAGCCACACTAAACATGTGATATTGGAATGGCTTAAAACTGGTAGAAGCAGGTTTCCAGTATCGTCATGTGTGACTTACATGTTTTTCTTTGTTTTCAGGGGTTTAGCAGTTGATCTATCATTTTGTGCATAAATGCTTGATAATTTTTTATGCCTCTTCGAAAAAGGAAGGGCATATTTATTTGCTGCTGTTGGTCGGTCTGTTTATAGTTTCTGCTCATCATCTCTGGAACCAATAAAGATATTGAATTGGTATTTGGTATATAGATGCATCTCAAGGACATCTAGGTCATTTTCAAACTAGGTTATTGTTCAATAAGCTTTGTCATAGTTATACCCCTTGGACTTAGAAAAATTCTTAGAATTAGCAGTTTCTGCTCATTATCTTAGGAACGGATAGAGATATTGAATTGATATTTTGCATACAGATACATGTTGAGTATATCTAAGTCAAGTTCAAATTTGGTTATGGTTCAATAACTTTTGTCAGAGTTATTCCCCTTGGACTTAGGAAATTTCTTAAAATTATCAATTTCTGCTCATTATCTCTGGAACCAATAAAGATATTGAATTTATATTTAATATACTGATATACTAAAGGATATTTAGGTAAAATTAAAATATGGTCATGATTCAATAATTTTTATGAGAGTTATCCCCCTTGGACTTTGAAAATTTCTTGCAATTAGCGTTCTCTTCATTTTCTCAGGAACAGCTAGATATATTGAATTGTTATTTGGTATACAGGTACATCTTAAGGATATCTAGGTCAAGTTAATAAGTTATAATTTAGAAATGCTTCAATTATTTTTGTCAGAGTTATCCCTTTTGGACTTTGAAAATTTCTTAAAATATGCAGTTTCAGCTCATTATCTCGGGAATGGATAAAGATATTGAATTGATGTTTAGTATAAAGATACATCATGAAGATATCTAGGTCAAGTTTTATTACGCACAGTGATGAAATAATTAACGCTGATGATTGATTGTTGATCACTGAAAATATGCTGATTGAGATAATATGCTGATTCCGATTCAGTTCTCAGTAATCGAAAATTACTGATATAGAAAAATTGAAAGGAGTGTCGGTGCTTTATGCCCACATTACAAAATAACCAGAGGAGGGGTCATCTGCTACTTTGGCGTTGCACTTTTTTTTTGTATAGTATTACGCTCATATTAGAATGTGGGTGTATTATGAATGCTGTAGTTTGCCCATCCATTTATCTGTCTCCCCACAATCTTGTCTGTGCTTCTCCTTAACTATGTACCATACAAGTGTTTTGGTTGTATATGAAAGGGTCTGATTTGAAGTTTAGAACCTGAGTTTAAACTTGGGTCTGGCTCCTAGGGTAGGGAGAAATGGTCGATGAAAGAAAACTCGTCTGTGCTTCTTCTCCTTAACAAAGACCGATGCAGATGATTCAGTGGTGATATTTGAAAGGGTCAGACTTGATCGTGTCAACATGAAGGCATTTGATACAAAAAAAGTCGGTTGCCACTAAAAGGGTGTATAATGCACCATTTTAGTGATACTCTTTTCTTGTATTCTTGCACCTGAACTTGGGTTTAGACAATATTGCAGTTTAAGGATGAAATTTCATTTCAAATCTGAATACATGCTGAAATTGAATTGAATGAAATGAGCCTCAGGTTGTCAGTGGAATCAATAAACAGAAAGTAAAAGAAAGAATGGAATGCATTAATAACGAATTTCGCGTGGGATGATGAGAATTCAACATTTGCTGTGTAGACAGGTATAACACGGCTAAGGCTTTGAAAATGGTCAGATAGCCGTGCATTTTAGACAAATTTGATATTTTATACACAGAACAAACATTTTTATACAAAATAAAAATTCCATGAAAATAACTAATAATTTTGTGTATAAGACTATTAAAAGTATTTTGTACAAAAAAAAAGATTATTGTTTCTTATTTCTTTTAAGATTGAACCGTGACTTTTGGACTCTTGTTCTCTTCTTCTCTTTTCTATATTTTTTTCAATCATTAATATTGACCATGTGTTATATTACTTGTATAATGTGTGAGATAAACAAATCAAAGAACACCAGGACCAGAGGACAGTTTATAAATACTTGTACTAGATTAAAAACAGTATAACACCTAAGGATTCCAAGTAATGAATATAAAAACGGTACTGACAGTATAAATATTTTTTTGATTCCACTGAATCAGAATACATTGTATTAAAGTAGTGATTGGATATTTTTAAGTCTAAATTTTTGTGCAGTGCATGAGGCAGATTCTGTCAACAGATTATCTGTTTGTGGTGTAAACAAGAAGAAACAGCATATAGAACATCTTATTTGTACTTTAGATGTTGGTTTACAATTTTGAAAACAACAGTGACATTTACTTAATAATAGTTAAATGTCAACAGGAAAGCAGTGTACAGTTGTTATTGATTTAAAAGCTAGCGGTAAACACAATACACCAGATGGGAATGTTGGGCAGATTCGTTTTGTACTCGTTTTTATCTTGAGCTCAGTATTCTGACTTCCTATGATAAGGGAGGTAATAAATCGCTTGATTAATTGTAGTATTATTACATCACTATTGATTGTCTGCAGCCTCTATTATTACATAGGGTGCAATGATCTAGTGGTTTTGATGTTTAGAGGTTTGGTAGGTGGTCTTGGAATGAAGTGATATGTATTGATAATCAATGAAATAAATGTTGCTTAATGAGAATGACCTTTATGTCCTTGTAGAGAGCATTGTTGCTGTGTTTTACTGGAATCTAGCTATTTATCACAGGGTAATTGTAGCATGGTGTAGTTGGTTCAAGAAGTATTAAACATTTGTTGTGTTAGATTGGGCAGACTGAAATATATAAGGGCCAGTGTAACTAAGGGAGCTTATGCTCTATGCTGGAACTTCCTTTAGTTTCTCAGCTTTGTTTGAGTGAGTAAAAGTCTGACAGCGTACTAGTGAAGTAGTACAGTATATAGGGGATCACATCTATCAATCTTCTCACTATCTGGTAGGAGTCACTTTTGAGAAATCTATAACAAGCGATACATTTTGTTTTTCCTACGTATGCCTAATTTTAATTTACTGTCCACAAGTGAAGGCCAAGCAGGACTAAACTTTTTATGCCCCCAGATTGATAGATCGGGGGCATATTGTTTTTGTCTGGTCTGTCTGTTTGTCTGCCTGTTGTCAACTTTAACCTTGGTTATAATTTTGGAACCATGAGGGATAGAGACTTCATATTTGACATGCGTACTCAACTAATGAAGCCCTTTCAGATGACTCCAAGGTTGATGACTTTTTGACCTTGACAATGACCTGTACACTAAAAATAACTTTTTGGACTTTGATGCTGCCAGGGGCATTAGTGTTTCACAAACACAGCTTGTTTATTATGTTTCAAACTAAAATTTCCCTCAAGAGTTGCCTGCATTAGAGTCGATACAAGCTAAGTAAGCCTACTTATCATGTGCTATAATGGTATTTTACAGGTACATTTACAATTATCATATCTTACAAGTACCACACAGGTACATTTACAATTATCATGTCACAAATCCCTTTACATTTATCATATTTTAAAGGTACATTTACAATTATCATATGTTACAAATACCTTTACAGGTATTATATTTTAAAGGTACATTTACAATAGTCATATGTTTTGTGTACCTTTACAATTATCATATTTTACAGGTATATGTATGAAACAGAACATCACAATGGTATAGCTGAGCTGCTAGAAATTCTTGGAAGGTAAAATATAACTTTACGACCCTCCTATTTCTATTATGTACAGCATATTACTGTAAATCACTCACATTTTATGGTGATTTTATTTGTGTGATTATCTCACTTTGGATACATTCACGTGATAGAATTCTCAGGAGAAGCCATAAATAAGTCATAGTTTAATAGCGACCTCAAAGGTGGCAAGGATTTTATTTTTGTTTGAAGTCATATTTGAGAAATTATGCGAAGTTAAGCCCTCGGAAATAAAAAGGTGTTGAAAAGTATTTCATTTTTATTCGGTTTCTTTTACTGAATGTGAAAGGAAGTAAGGTGGGTAGTTGGTGGAGAACAGACTAGTGGTCTTCGTGAAAACTCACTAGCCCGAAGTCAGAAAAGTTTTTGTGAAGACTGGACTGGTCCATTGTTCTTGTACTTTTGTAGTAATCTATCATCTTTTGCCTTCCTATATGTGCTTTTGGTAAGACGGTATAAACCCTCTTCCAGTGTCATGTCACAGAACACTCCCCCCTTTCCCCTTCATCGCTTTCAGTGGGTCCATCACATAGATCAAAATTGTGGTTGTTACTTTAGCTAGAGGTTTCTTCGAGGTTTTCAGTCATTAGGAGATAGAAGCAAGAAGTTAGTATAATTAGCGCCTTATAGCACATTGGCACTGTCTGGGAGTCGACTTAGATTGCCTGTACTGTAAACCAAGGACTTGAAAACTAAGCCTACTCCGTCATTAGAAGTGATGAGCCTATACTCTAAGCAGATGGTGACTGTACATATTACACTGTTTTAATCTTGGTGTTGCATTAAACAATGAATAAACAGTTCAGTCCTGAGCATATATGCTTAAAGTTAGGAGTGTATCAGTAAATATTTAACATAGAAATGATCTAGACTTGATAGTTTGCAAATTGAATTTTTTTAAGATAAGTATATTAAATTGGTACCAAACAGGGTTTTTGTAGAAAAATATGAACTTAGCGGTATCTTGTGAAGTGCTTATGTAAAGTTATGGTAAATTAAGATGAAAAACTGATGTAGGAAAAAAAAAACCATACATATCTTTTTCATTTTCTACTTTTTATTTCTTTCAGTATCATTAATGGCTTTGCTTTGCCCTTGAAAGAAGAGCACAAAGTGTTCCTGTTAAAAGTATTGTTGCCGTTACATAAAGTGAAGTCTCTTAGTGTGTACCACCCACAGCTGGCCTATTGTGTGGTACAGTTCTTAGAGAAAGACCCAAGTCTTACAGAACCGGTAAGAAGGCACATATTTGTAAAGCTTTTTTCATAGCACATCTGATTTGTCAGTTAATAGACTTTAGTTAACATTTGATAAAAGATTTGTTCGTATTATTTAGCCCTATATCACATCCAATTTATAAATTTTGCTCTGATATGCTACTCATTATTAATATATACGTAATCATGTCATCTGCCTGTCAGCATTGTTGTAATCTTTGTTTTCCTAACATATGTTTTGTATGCTTACAAAGGCAGATGACGTAGTGCTGAGTAATCAAATAGTGCAACTGTCATGTAATATTGAAAAGAAAGGAGATGATTTCAGTGACATCTAGTAGGAAAGCTCTTTATGTGATACCAAACAAATGTTTGGTGATGAAATACAGTCTGACACCGTTTTAAAAATGCATCTCTTTCCATTTGTTCTGAAGCCACTTTGAGTTCCAGTTAGCTCTAGTAAGGCTTCACTCTCTGATGTGAATAGATTCTAAGTTGGTTTGAACATTAATATTGTCTCCTATATGATGACTTGTTGTGAAAGATGCTAGATGCATGGAGGTGAATGTTCTGAAACAGTAATGACAGGGAATAGTAGCACAAAATGATTCTCATGCTTCTAGACAGAAGGCTTTGGACACATGTGTTTGGTCTGTCTGTCTGTCATTACCTCCTTTTGTGTGTTTGTTGGTCACACCTTTGTGAGGTTTGCCCAATTTTGGTCATTTGAGTCAAGGCATAAGTGTTCATCAATCATTGTTTCGTTTTGAGACAAAGATATTCCCTTATGACAAAATTTTTCTAATTTTGCAGGTTATAATGGGACTGCTCAAGTTTTGGCCCAAGGTCCACAGTCCTAAAGAGGTGAGAGTCTACAGTCTAGAGTCGTCTGCAAAGCTGTGAGACATATTGGCATCTGACACTTGTCCATCTGTCTGTCTATCAGACAGAAGTCACTTTTGAAAAAGGGGATAGCAGTTTACTCATATGTTCTTGGGAACACTCTAGCATATGGTCAATTTGATAATATAAGGAAGATGGTCATTGTTCTTACATTTCTGACTTGGGCCAGATTATTTGATGAATAATTGAATATCAACATTTTTGTGGTACGACTGGATTCTATAGCTGCTTGGAAAGAAATAAAATGACTTTAGAAAGAAGCAGAAGTCACATTGCCATTATGTTTAGATTTTGTTGAAATCTGAAACTTGAACGAAATGTGGACAGAGATGGACAGGCAGACAACATAAAGATGTCATTGAAGTTGCTTTACAATTTTGCCACTAAGTATAATTTTTGACAGGATTGCAAAGCAAGTCCATTCTATGAATTGATAGCGTCCCTCTGTCTGTCTGTCCGTCTGTTGTCAACAATTTGTGTTTAGCTTGATCTCTAGCATACCGTTAATGATACCAACTTCAAACTTTGTCAGATTGTAGACATTGCTGAGTTCTTCCTGACCAACACAAAATTTTGTGACCTTGAACTCAATTTTAAGTTTAAGTGAACACTGTCTGATTTTGTGTTTAGCTTGATTGCTTGCATACTGTCGATGATACCAACTTCAAACTTCTTTAAACATCTTCTAACTAAAGGAGACATGTTTCTGTATAAGATTCAACAGGTAGGCTATCATGTTATGCTTTGCAATTCGGTCATACCATCTTTGATGGTTTCTTGTTTTTAGGCCTAAAAACAAAAATTGTTTCCTTTAACCTGTTTTTTCCCCCGACTCAAGTTTTTTTTCAAGAAAAATTTCGGGATTGACATGGCAAAAAAATTGAGATCACAAACAAGAAAGGCTTCAAACTTGCAGCAAGCAACTGTGCTGGCTGTAATATGTAGTAAACCAGGATACCGGACAATATTAGACAGACATCCCAGCCTGTACAACCTATCTGAGTAGTAAAAAAAAAGAAGAAAAGAAAAAGTTTACCTACCGACCCTTAAATTTTCAGCCATGTTATAGGATACACATATATATGTTATAAGAAACACATATATTTTTTGGGGGGGGCCTTAACATGTAAGGAAATGACACTATGACATTGTATTATAGTAGTACCTGTTTTCTTCAGGTCATGTTCCTGAATGAGTTAGAAGAAATCTTAGATGTGATAGAACCTGCTGAATTTTCAAAGGTCATGTGTCCTTTGTTTAAACAGTTGGCCAAATGTGTTTCCAGTCCACATTTCCAGGTAAAACATTCAACCTTGCTGTAGTTAATTGTGTTTCATACAAATTTGTTCTTCTACTAATGAGATCGATCAAATTATTAAACTTTCCACTTTAGTATGAATTTCTGATGTCAAGAATGTTTTTTTTTTAATTTACAATAACTAATATATTTTATTGAAGTATAGCTAAATTTCATCCTTAATAGTATTTGTTCTATTTTTTTCTTTATTATAGCATGTAACGGCAATAATTTAAGTGGTAGTAATTATATACTAGGTCATTTTACCAATTATTATTTTTAAAAATTCTTTTTCCTGAATACCTTATTTTGATAAAGGTGAAATAAGTAATAAAGCTCTGACACATACTGGTTTCGGTCTCAAATTAATTATGTTGAAGTTCTGACAAAAAACATTAATGAAAAATATAGTAAACCAGTGCCCAATTTGGTATATGTAGTCCCATTTCACTTCTTAAATTGTGCCCATAGAAAGTGCCCATATCCAGAAAGTTGTCTTCTCTAAGTGTTAAATGATTATTCCCGTAAAATACTGTAAATCAGTACATTTTGCGATTATCTCATTTACATTTTGCAATTAACTCAACATTTTGCATATCTCTCGCCTGCATTTCGTGATTATCTCACTAACATTTTGCAGTTATCTCACATTTTGTAATTATCTCACTTTGAATATATTTGCAAGACCTAATTTTGGTGAGAAGTGATATACATGCTATAGTTAAAAGCTCAAATGGTGGGAAAGGAGGACATCATGAAAAGTCATACATATATGTATACATGCTATGGCTTAAAGTTCAAATTGTTGGAAAGGAGGACATCATGAAAAGTCATATATATAAACATGCTATAGCTTAAAGCTCAAATGATGGGAAAAGAGGACATCATGAAAAGTCATATATATATATATATATATATATATATATATATATATATATATATATATATACATGTTATAGCGTAAAGGTCAAATGATGGGAAAGGAGGACATCATGAAAAGTCATACATATATACATGCTTTAGCTTAAAGGTCAAATGATGGGAAAGTAGGACATCATGAAAAGTCATACATATATACATGCTATAGCTTAAAGGTCAAATGATGGGAAAGGAGGACATCATGAAAAGTCATATATATAAACATGCTTTAGCTTAAAGGTCAAATGATGGGAAAGTAGGACATTATGAAAAGTCATACATATATACATGCTATAGCTTAAAGGTCAAATGATGGGAAAGTAGGACACCATGAAAAGTCATACATATATACATGCTATAGCGTAAAGGTCAAATGATGGGAAAGGAGGACATCATGAAAAGTCATATATATATACATGTTATAGTTTAAAGGGCAGATGTTGGCATGTGAAAGAACCCTCAAAAGGCAGATGCTAGTAGGCTACAAGGCAGGGGTAAACACTTCCTAGGTAATAAAGTGGGTGAGGGCACCTTGTCGGTGATAAGGCAAGTACATGTACCACCTAGGTAATAAGGCAGGTACAGATATGTGAAAGAACCCTTAAAAGGCAGATATTGATACGGCGTAGGTTATAAGGTAGGTGTGGGTTTCTTATATGTAATAAGGCAGGTGTAGATACTTTAAGGATAATAAGGCAGATGCAGATACTTCATAAGTAATAAAACAGATGTGGATACCTCATTGATAATGTGGCATGTGTGGGTACCTCATTGTTAAAAAGGCAGGTGTGGGTACCGCATTGATAATATGGCAGGTGTTGGTACCTCATTGTTAAAAAGGCAGGTTTGGGTGCCTCAATGATTAGAAGGCAGGTTTGGGTACCTCATTAATAATAAGGCAGGTATGGGTACCTCATTGTTAGCAAGGCAGGTGTGTGTACCTCATTGTTGATAAGGTAGGTTTGGGTACCTCATCGATAATAAGGCAGGTTTGGGTACCTCATTGTTAGGAAGGCAGGTATGTGTACCTCATTGTTGATAAGGCAGGTATGGGTACCTCATTGATAATAAGGCAGGTTTGGGTACCTCATTGTTAGTAAGGCAGGTGTGTGTACCTCATTGTTGATAAGGCAGGTATGGGTACCTCATTGATAATAAGGGAGGTTTGAGTACCTCATTGATAATATGGCAGATGTGAGTACCTCATTGCTAATAAGGCAAGTGAGGGAACCTCATCGATGATAAGGCCTGTTTGGGTACCTCATTGACAATAAGGCAGGTGTGAGAACTGCATTGATAATAAGGCAGGTGTGGGTACCTCGTTGGTAATAAGGCAGGTGTGGGTATCTCATTGATGGTAAGGCAGATGTGGATACCTCATTGTTAATTTCATTGAGAGAATCTAGCAAAATCTTGAATTTCGATTGGAGAAGAATTCTAAATATTATGAGAGATTCTCTCAATTTTGCAGCTGAAAATTATCCATGATAAGGTTAGGTGTGGATTTTGGTACCTCATAGATAGCAAGACAGATGTGGATATCTAAAAGGATATACATTACTAAATTAGAATTGAGTGAAAATCAAACAATTATTGCATCAAATGAAACTGAAAATTTTGGATAGTATAAATAGCATGTACATTGAACATATAATTTTTGTTTTCGATATTTAGTTTAAAAAAATCTATTCAGTATTTTACTTAAGCTTGCGAGATGTTGGTATTTTTTTCAGGTTGCAGAGCGGGCTCTATATTACTGGAATAACGAGTACATCTTGAGCTTAATCTGTGATAATATCTCGGTTATTCTACCTCTAATGTTTCCTGCACTCTATAGCACCAAACAACACTGGAACAAGTAAGGCGATTGCGCAACCGTCTCGTTTCTGTAAAGGTGGCTGCCATGGGTGTCCAAACATGTCGTTGTTCTTACTGACAAGCTTATTAACTAGTTTTCAAGACTTTTATCAAGAGTTTTTCATGGAATATGAACAAAATTATGCTAATAAGTCATTTGTTTTAACTTGCCAAGCATGGCAGGTCTTGTTTCTTTAAAGTTCCTCTACTTCTAATTTTTTAGCTCCGACAGGTAAAGAGAGATGTCGGTTATTTCTGACGGTTAACTATATATGCATTATTCGTTAATTGGAAATAAAATTTAAAATTCTGTAGCATTTTATAATATTGTTCATGACCGTGACAAACTTTTTATTGATTAAATGACTTATTTTTCAGTACATGTACAACTAACGCTGGCTTGCTTGATCATAATCAGTTGACTTTGTTTTGTTTACTGACGTTTTGATCTGATTTGCTGAGTTGTCATCCTTGATTTATGATTTTGCCTACAGGTGGCTGAACGCGCTCTTTACTTTTGGAACAATGAGTACATCTTGAGCTTGATCAGTGATAATGCACCTAATATCCTGCCCATCATGTTCCCAGCTTTGTATAAGAGCAAAGAGCATTGGAACAAGTAAGATGACCTAGAGATAATTGCACTTTTCCTTTCAATTATGTCACCCAAGTTTCACTTTCATTCCAGTTTGTAACCCCTTCCACTATGTATGTGTACAAACTACCCTCTGACTACATCTAGAATTATAATGGCAAGGATGGTCAAATTCATTTAAATACATTCTCTCTTTTGATTTGTTTTAACAGTTTCGTTTTGATTTTATACGTTAGAATTATGTTGAATTTTTAATTTATGACTTAGTGTCATTGTGTTTGAAAAAAATATCTGTCACCAGAAACCCGAAATGTATAAATCACTTTTTGCATTTTTGTTGATATAATGATATTCGATATATTTTGAAAACGGAAAAAGATCATTTATAATCGTAATTGTTTATGATGTAAAATATTAAAAAAAGAAATTTAAATGAAAAGAAAAAACCTCACCCAATAAATTATTAAAGTTATTAATAATAATAATTGTTCTTCTTGAGAATTTTAATAGTAAAGAACAAGTTCAATTCAGTATAGATTTAAATATATACACTGCTGAAGAGAACAGGTTGTTTCGATATTGTGCTATTTTGAAAATTACTTACAAACTTCGCTAAAGGTAGAAGAGATGTGATAGAGTAAGAAAATGTTCCTATGCATTGTGTATCTGTATTACTACAAGTATCCTAGGCGCTTTGTCATGTATTGTGAAGGCATGTGTGAAGCATGTTCATTCTCTATCAGTCTGTGCATCCTTTTCCTGAATATTTCAAGTCAGTGTTGAGCCCTTTGCTAGATATACAGTGGAAATGATGTTTTCCTTTTTTCCTTGTCAAATGAACTTAATTAAGATGGGTATGACTTAAGTGCAATTGGCTATAGATAGCAGGTGGAAATTTGACCAGATAACAATTTCCTGATTCTCACTCACTGAATTACTTGTGAATGTTTAAGATTTATGTTAGTATCTTGAAGTATTTTGAAGTGTTGAAGTCGTCTTGAGATATGTTGTTTTTTTTTCTTTTTTAAGTGTCAGTGTGAGTGTTTTCTATTAATACATGTATGGTGGATGGAACCTTATGAAACTTTACTTTACTTTATTGTTGTTCATTTATGAATTAAATTTCAAAGTGGTGTACCTTTGGAATCTGCTGTAAATTTGATTGTCCTTAATGTGTACACAAAATGTCTAAGAACATTCACGTATCGGTGGTAAACATAGTGTAGTGGTTAAGTGCTCGACTTGTGGTGAAGACAATCCTGGTTCGATACTCTGATTGTGCCACCATGTTAAAGAGGTTGGTTACATGTAATACCTCCCACACTTACATGTTGCAATTTAACTGAAAAATGGTTGAAACGAACTCTACAACACCAGTCAACCAATTGACAACCTAAAAACAGGCAGTACAATGATTAAATTGTCCTTGACATGATGAGTATATGACTTGTCCTTGACATTCACACTAGAATAAATTGTCGATGACATGAAAAGTTTGTGACTTGTCCTTGACATGCTAGAATACATTGTCTCTGATATGATGAGAGTATAACTTGTCCTTGAAATTCATACTAGAATACATTGTTCTTGAGAAATCTTTGCATGCATATTTTCCTGATATGTGTGCAGAATGACATGGTTGTATACAAAGCCAGAGTTGTATCTCAAGTAGGCAAAAATAATTAATGCTTTAAATTTTGCTCATTTCTGTGTCATATTTTTTCTGTGTCAAACATTTCATGCATTGCGTTTCATCTTGTAGAACGATTCATGGTTTGATATATAACGCCTTAAAATTGTTCATGGAAATGAACCAGAAATTATTTGATGATTGCACACAACAGTTTAAGGCAGAAAGACTCAAGTAAGTTTTCCAAAATATTTCATATTTAATGATACATTTGAAATAAATATTTTATTTCTTGAGAAGATGATTTCACTTCCGTTTATACATTGAAATATAATTTTCTCATTTGAATTTTTATGTACGAATTTTAAAAGCAGTAATGTATAATTTTGTAGGGAAAAAGAAAAGCACAAGCAACGAGAGGATAACTGGGTCAAAGTACAGAATTTAGCAATGGGAAATCCGCAAGTAAGGGACAGATAATTAGCATCGTTTGAAAAATACAGTATTGGTTAATCTTCTTCTGTATTGTGACCTTGTAACTATCTTGTTTACATGTAGTTAGCAGAATTTGTTGTCATGTAGTGGGTCCTATCTCATGACCACTGCACATGCTAACATGCAAAATGCAAAATAACAATCTTACAATAGTGGGGTACTACTCAAATTTGTCAATTGTTTTGTCATAAAAGAAAGGGCATTCACTATTCCAGATCAGCAGTATATAATTGAAATAAGAGAATTACTCGTACTATTTGATTGTGGCAGTCACAAGAATGTAAGGGGCAGGCGTGGTGTAGTGGTTAAGCGCTTGGCTTGCGGTGCCGACGACCCGGGTTCGATTCCCGGGTTGCGCCACTATGTTTAAGAGGTTGGTAACCTCCTGCTTCCATGTCGCGATATAACTGAAATATTGTTGAAAGCGACGTAAAACACCAATCAACCAACCAACCACAAGAATGTAGCATGATGGATATTTATAGATCTCTGATATCATTCCTGAGACCAGGATGGAGTAAGCATCTTGTGATTGGCTACCTGTGTCCACCATGGATACAGCAACATTGAATTCAATTTTACACGTGAAATTGATATAGATCAACACTGAAGTGTCCTAACCACACAACATCAAAACACAGGTGTAACAACACTGGAAAGTGTCACAGCCACACAACATCAAAACACAGGTGTAACAACACTGGAAAGTGTAACAGCCACTCAACATCAAAACACAGGTGTAATAACACTGGAAAGTGTAACAGCCACACAACATCAAAACACAGGTGTAACAACACTGGAAAGTTTAACAGCCACTCAACATCAAAACACAGGTGTAATAACACTGGAAAGTGTAACAGCCACACAACATCAAAACACAGGTGTAACAACACTGGAAAGTGTAACAGCCACACAACACCAAAACGCAGGTGTAATAACACTATAGAAAGTGTCACTGCCACACAACATCGAAACGCAGGTGTAACAACACTGGAAAGTGTAACAGCCACACAACATCAAAACACAGGTGTAATAACACTATAGAAAGTGTCACAACCACACAACATCGAAACACAGGTGTAACAACACTGGAAAGTGTAACAGCCACACAACACCAAAACACAGGTGTAATAACACTATAGAAAGTGTCACAGCCACACAACATCGAAACACAGGTGTAACAACACTGGAAAGTTTAACAGAAACACAGGTGTAATAACATTATAGAAAGTGTCACAACCACACAACATCGAAACACAGGTGTAACAACACTGGAAAGTGTAACAGCCACACAACATCAAAACACAGGTGTAACAACACTGGAAAGTGTAACAGCCACACAACATCAAAACACAGGTGTAACAACACTGGAAAGTTTAACAGCCACACAACATCAAAACACAGGTGTAATAACACTATAGAAAGTGTCACAGCCACACAACATCGAAACACAGGTGTAATAACACTATAGAAAGTGTCACAGCCTCATAACATCAAAACACAGGTGTAATAACACTATAGAAAGTGTCACTGCCACACAACATCAAAACACAGGTGTAATAACACTGTACAAAGTGTTACAGCCACACAACACCAAAACGCAGGTGTAATAACACTATAGAAAGTGTCACAGCCACACAACATCAAAACACAGGTGTATAGATATTTGTTTTAAGCTCCACACTGCAGTGGGAAAAACCCATCTTTTGGGCATATATTGAATTGGCAGACGATCCGAAAGTCAGCAGACTACCAGACATAATCGGGTAAAATTAGCTTTGGTCTGGTAAAAATTTTCAACTTTTTTCTATTATTTACATGTAAATTTCAACAAAATTAGAAAAATGTCTGGTGAGTTTTCAAAACTTTCGGAGAGTAAAGTTTCAGGCCTTCCCTCTCTCTCCTTAGCTTAGACAAAGTAATATGAGTGATTTATCCTCTCATTTTTGTTTTGACTGTTGGACATCAGTGTTTCACAAACGTATCATGTTTTAAGTGACAGAATGGCTAATACTTTCTATGTTCATTAATATAGATCTTGTATTTCTGTATCTTGACTAAATGATTCCTTTGATTTCAGTTCAAACAATTTGCAAGTGCAACTCTCTCAAACTCTGATAGGACAGGAAATCCAGCGACGCCAAATAGCCTAAATGAAGACATGGATGAAGTTTTAGTTAATTTTGAAAAATTGGAAAAGGAAGCCAACGAGGTTAGTACTAGCTTGGAGAAAGGAATTGTTATGATATATATATGTACAGTGTATTAGGAATTCATGAATGTACATGTAGGTCTTTTTTCCGTTGGTAAATGGGTTTATATTCTTCTGTCAACATTATTTGAGTTTTTCATTTGCACTAAACTTCAGTGTTTTGTGTATCAGTGTCCTTGTTAACATGTACTGGTGGTGTACATCTTGGAAAACACTTGCATGTACTTTGCTTTATTAATGAGTATGAACCGTATTTACTTGAATATAATACACACTTTTTTTTAGCCAATTTGACTCGTCATTTTTGCACTGTGTATTATAACATAGGGTTAGAAATTTGGAACTTTTTTCCATGCTTTTAAGCTTCATTGGTGGATGTAGGGGGTGCGTGTGTGAGTTAAAGTATCTAAAGCTGTCAATCAAACCCATGAGGCATGAGATATGTCTATTGTCTGTATACTGTCTGTTTCCTGTAGTAAATGCCCAAGGCGATAACAGGAGTAATGTCTACAGTGTGCCATTCAATGAACACGATAGAATACTTGTGCTGTGTTATATAGCAAGGGTTTCTGATTAGCAGATTGTACGGGTGATACAATGATTTATCCTTAATTGGTTAATCGATAGTTATGCAACAGGTGAAACTACTTGACCGTAACGGCACGAGCATTGACAGTTTGGATAACACTCATTCATTCATTCTTTATGTTTTTTGTCTCCACAAACATTAGCAATCTCCGCATAAAGTTCACGTAGTATAGAAGACACGCACTTTCATTCTAACGAGAGAGAAAAAATGAAGCTACCGTTTGGGACGAGAGTACTAGTTAAGACATTTGAAGTCTATGCAAGTTTGATTGTAAATGAAATGAAAGAGAGAAAAACGTTGATATCACACGATGAATAAAGGCTGGTTGTTCTGTGCCGCTTTTAGTAATAATACACATTACGCGATTACATTTGTAAAAGGTATACGGCAAAGCAAATTCAGCTGGTGATCTCGCTGTTTCAACACAAAATTGACATCTTATTTTCGATTTTTCACCTGCGTATTATAGGCAGAGTTAAACTTTTTATCATGATTTTCAAGGTCATTTTTAGGGGTGTGTATTATACTCCGGTGCGTATAATGTTCGAGTAAATACGGTACATAGAAAATGAACAGAAGTTACTACCAAAAAGAATAAGTTCTAATATGTTTGTACTACATGTATATGTATAATTTTAATGAAAAGTTGAGTTGGGATCCAATTCTTTGATCAGAAATCAATGATATGTTGAAATCTGTGGTAAGAGTAAAGTGTGGATCTTGTTTGTCTGTTCATCTTTTAATTTCGTTGCTGCCATGTGAAATATGTATTGTGGTAATTCGTTTTGTCAAAACAAATTCTTTTTTCTTTCTGTAGTGTGTGGTAGATTCCTGATAGAAAAGTCACATACAAAGGTCATTCTAACTTCATAGTGAAGTTATTTACTCTCAGTAAATTCTGTTTCACATATGCAAAAAGTTTGCAAAAGAGGTCGTTCGTAAGAAAATCTCGAACATCTGAATAACTACCATTTAATTAATTATTTAAAATGCAATAAATTTAACGTGTGATCTGTATTGCGTTTAAAATATCGTTTGAATTTTCTTTCACGAGATGGCAGATGAAATTGTTTTTTACTCATTTGGTTTGATATTTAAAAACTTTGTTCCAACGCATATTAATCAGAAAAAAGAATCATGAAGTTATCATTGATTAGCCATGCATGAAAATAACAGTTTCTAAAAGCCATCTTTATTTCCAACAGAGATATAAAATGTGAAGTGCAACTTTCAGTTGGGTAAAGTAGACTTCAAAAAGCCCAATTATGCATGTCGTTGATAACTTTCGTTTTTGTCTGTTCACAAAATTTAGAAAAGTTTAGTTTCCTTGTCATTATTTCCATTCATGGCTAATACAATTCTGATTAGAGTTGAATGATGTCTTAGGTTTGAAATGCCGGAATTGGAATGTTTCCTTTAACACTAGCATTTACAGTATATACTCATAGATCGCACACAAGTGTTAGTTGTCTGTATTACATGTTATTTGTTTCATTACGGCTTCCTCACAATTTTTACGTCAGAAAATCAAAATTAGATTCCAAGTATTTATAGAACTTTTGCCGTTTGAGCACATTTTCACGATAATTTTCCACCTCGTATGCACAGGCTATGTCCTTACATAATAAATAGTTCTGTTGATGTATTATAGGAAAAAAAATTGAACATTTCACTTTGCCTTTTGAATCTTAGAGTTGATCTTGTACTTAATGTTTCATATGTAATTTAAATGCAGCTAATGGTAAGATATTTTCCTCATTTATCTCTTGGAATGTGCTTCAGCTTTGCTCCTTTTTTTTAATCAAAAAAAGGGGGCAAAATATGAATTAATGTTTTTCCCTTAGGCCATTTAGACTGACTAACATCCCTATTATGATTTGCAATTTGCTGTGAAACGTCATATCACCCTTCTTAACTTTTACTGTGAGATCCCTTACCATGGATATCAATGCCATGGAAAAGAATATAGAGTTTTTAATCTAGCTTTCTGTTGCCATTTCTGGTGCAAAATTTATGAAATACTTTTCAGATACTTCTTGTTTAGAGGACAAACTTAGAAATACTACTTGACACTTTATGGATGATAGATTCTCAGTATGAAATAAATATTTCCAAATGTATGTAAACATTGTATATAAAGGATAAATAGAATTCTAATCATGCAAAACTTTTCACATTTTCAAGTTATTTTGATACACTGTATCAAGGATTTTATGGAACTTCATTTAAACGTCACAAAAAGATGTTACATTATTAAAAAAGAATCAAAACAGAATTGATGTTCACATACAATTTTCGTAGAATCATTTCTTGATACAAAGTCTAATACTAAGGGTACATATGCTATGGTTATTTTGAAATTAACAAAAAAGAAAAGTAGTTGAACAATTGTGCTATCTCTTTTTGCACTGCCTTTGCAGAGATCATAACAATGTAGGCTTGCTTTTATTAAGAGAGAATGTCAAGTAGACCCGTTTCTCTTTCTGACAAGATATTTGATATTCCAATAGGCTCCTCCTTATATATTTCAAGTCCGGAGCTGATACTAAGGTAGGGTGTGCATCAGCGCCTGCCGTTCTACTTTCACTTTAACTTTGTCAGTTTGAACTTTGACCTCAACTTAAATACACATCTTGTTTTATTTCTTTTCCTTCATGAGGTTTAAGTGTGACATATACATGTAGATTTTTCTAAAAGTGTACATTACCAAGAGTAATAAAAGTTTTATGAAATATTTAGTTTATAATGTTTAATGAATTGAAAATTACACTTTAAACAAAAGCAGTATTTTAATTAGATCGAACATTATTAGGAATTGTAAGGAAAAATTAAGATTGTATTTTGTTGACAAATTTCTTATTTTGTATTCTTCTCTCCTAGCACTTTGTTGCATAAAAGCACGATTGGTTGTTGTTTGTATCTTGATTTTCTTTTAATGAACAGAATTACTTTACATGAAAGAGTTTCAACTATTTAAGGAAATTCTTATTATATTGATAATATAATACATTAAGATGGTGAACTTTAATGCTCTGATTTAAAACAGAAGTATAATAAAAGGACCTGTTTAAATGTCGTGTTTAAGAAAGCCATTTCATGCACTATATTTTCATCTCTTTTATTGCACATTATTTTAATATTCCTTCCTGTGTGCTTTGAAACCAAAGCTTTTGGTGAAATAGATGGTCACCATCCATCTTGGAGCATGCTGACTTCAGAGTCAGAGGGTCTTTGCATCAAATCCCATTGGAAACTTTTTATTTTCTGGTCTGTTGATGAACTGGAAATGTAGGATCTATGTCCGTGCGAGATAATAGGACTGAAATTATGATTTGAGCAAGAAATTTTTAAAGATTCCTATGAAGGTCAGATGATTTATACATATTGCTAAAATATATGCCTTCAAAGAAGTTATGATTAACGATAAGAAACATAAATTAATTTTATGTATTTTCTTTAACAGCTTACGAAAAAGAAGAGCAAGGATAAACCATTGCTAAGGAGGAAATCAGAGCTACCACATGATATAAGCATGATTCGGGCTTTAGAAAGCCATAAACGAAGTGAAGAATTTCTGTCTACCTCTACAGAAAATTCTTTTGCGAACACGTAGAGGTCGATAGGTCGTCACTCGGGACAATCACTCCATACAGGGAGTCGGTATCATTCTTTCTTCAACTGATGCAATCTGAATTTGTATATTTTTTTTTTTCAATTAGACTAGATGATGTATGGCTGTATCCTCCATTCACCAGAATAATCTTAGATTATGTTATCACTAACAGGAATCAGACTATAATTCATGTATTACTGTATTTTAAAGGTAACGTTGGTACTAATTTCAGAATCTTGAGTACTTTGTATTAAATTTGTTTTTTTAGTTTTGCAGTAAAATTTTGCTCCCATTCTTGACTTACAATATTCAGTGATTCACGGTCAGAATTCAGTCATATAGGTTCTCATAGATTATCTTCGAACAATTTTGAAGTTATGTTGTATTTGTTTAGAAAAAATAATGAAGTGCTTTTTTCATAAGTTTACAAGGAAAATATAGTCTAAATTATTAGTTTTTGTATTTTAGATATTTCAGTGACAAAGAAGAAAAAGTAAAAATTGTATCGCCATCTATGATTAGTAGATTATCATTCAGTGAATAATTGATAAGACCTAAGTTCCAGTATTGGAATGATATCTCAGTCTGTTGTCCACTGTGGAAGTTTTTTTTTTTTTTTTTTTTTTTTTCCACTGTGGAAGTTATTCTAGATCAGACGGTGATGTACTCTATACTTACAAAACTCAATGTCAAATGGGATAATTGGAATTTGTAAAAAGATGTAAATAGGAACTGCTATATATTGAATGTCATGGAAGAAGCAATTTTCATTTTGTTTTCCAGTTAATGTTCCCATAAAAAAACTGATCTGTTTCCTGTTTCTAGATTGACTGGTTGTAATTTTCTCTGTGCTTGTTAGATTTTGAGCAAAGGTGTTCAGGTACTTTATTGTTTTCTCTGTTTACATTTATGTATACAAGTTGACTTTAGATTTTCCGTCCAGAGCATGGTTTCTGTAATATAGATTTTTCTAGTATTGACTTTACTTAGACTGTCTGGGCACCGTGTAGGCCAAATATTTTTTTTTATGTTTCGGACATCCCATTTTAACTGTAATATAAACTTGATCTTGTCATGCAAAAATCAGACATACTGTCCTATGTGAAAAAGGCTTTTGAGGATTATGGATATTTATGGGTGTAAAATCATGATTTTATTTTTACAGAAATGCACATTGTTAGCCTATTTGCCTGCAATATCATGACAGTAATCAACATTATGACGATTCTCATTGTCTAGAGATTTCACTACATAACGTTTCTTTTGAATAGTTCAATATGAGAAGGAGATTGGGTTCATGAATTTCAGTGGTGGATCCTGAAGCTCTCACAGGAGATTTTCATCAAATAAGAAAATTTGATGTGCCAGTATTTTGTCAAAGTTGTACTTAAGTGTGCAACATTGGAGAAATTTGGCTTTCTTAGGGAAATTTCTACCTCCCTATTTCCAGGATCCACTGACTTTGCCTTGCACTATTTTTTTCTACTCTACAAATTTAGTTCCTTCCTTAATTCACAGTATTATAGTCAGTCTCCTAACTATTGTTATATTGATTTCACATAAATGCACTTGTATAGAATTATGAAAGTAACTTCTCAAATTTGAGATGTTTTATTTACATTTATATGATTCTATGTTATTTGATATTATCAAAACATTTTTTACCAATGCAAAATGAAATAATACATGTATGTAATTTATGACCAATAATTGATTATTAATCTATAAAGTTTTAAGTGAAAAGTATGATTTTTTTTTTGCATTTACATATATTTAGTCGATTTTTTTTTTTAAAACAAAAATAATTGAATCCATCTGAATTTTTTATCATTTTGGTGATTTTTCTTTTCAAATTCTAATACTACGCAATTCTAGTCAACTTTCACTTTGCTGGTGTAACGTGCAACTTAAAGTCCAGTGAACTTTTAGGCCAGCATTCCAAGTCCAAAGAACACATTTAGAGGTCTGATAATAGTGCACTGTTAAACATTGACTTTAAGGTAAATTCTATCAGAAATGTATGAGATATATCAGAAGAAAAAAAATTGTAGTGAAATTATTTTGCAGAAAGGTTAACTTGCAGACAAAATGGGTTGAAAGTTTGATACCAATGAAAATTCTGTTTGCTGTTGTTCAGTATTTTTTGCTCTGTTTAGACACAAAAATTTCTTTTGTAAACATTATATGGATCCTGGTGACATTGAGTAGATGGTGTGATTGCTTTTTGTGACGATTTCCCCTCTTCTAGACTCATACGATTGTGAATCATCTTTGAACAAAATATAGGGGCCAAGTTTTCCATATTGCCCGTTATGTTTGCAAACATAGGTGGTATTTGGTCATAGTGTATATGGTCTTATTTTTTTGTTCGTGCCAAATAGTGCATTTTTTTGACCAGAGGATGTGTGGATCAAAATGGTAGATAGAGTTATGCATTCCTTTGTATGAATTAGAAATGCGTCATATTTTTTTTTTTTTTGACGTTGCATACTGAATTCTGTATGTTACAAGTTTGTGATGACTATTTATGCACGCAGTGTTAGAGAGTGTGATAGAGTGCAAATGTGTAATATATCGCAAGATATTGTTGAATGATGACAAATTATTTTGTCACCTGCCTTTACTATATTTGTATTCGTAACACTGATTTCGTCATTATCGTTTTTTTTTTCATTCTATATACATAGATGCTTTGGTTTGGAGAGGTCAGGGGTACATATATATAACAGTATATCATTCAATGTGTAATTGTTGCAATTTAAGAAAAATTAGCGATCTGATTTAAAAAAAAATCTGAACTATGTTTCTTTTTGTGTTAGATAAATTTCCACCTGGATTAGATTTATTTTCATCCATATAGTAAATTTATCTCTCAATTATTTCCAGTGTATATATCAGTTTTTTCAATTTCATTTCTCGATTTTAAGATTCCATGATTTCGGATGAGCTGCGAACTTGCAATATCAAAAAATACCATTTCAGATTTTGTCATTATATCATAATCAATCTTTTATTCATTGTCATTGAATAAGAATGATCATTGATTTACCTCTCCAAGTAGGTCCGCAGTTCGGTCGTGATGCTTAGACTTTGACCATTTTTCTGAAATACTGTATACATACCACAGAGATTATTATTATGGAAATTTTGTCTGCATACACTTTTCCTCATCATCTGATGTAGGTCAACATGATATGTGTGGAATTCTTTGTCAGACACATCATTTTGATCTTGCCTATTATGGTATAATACATGATACATATCTGTGATTTCTGTACTGTAATTTTTTTTTTATGAGGAACAAGTTATTTTAGGAGCATGTATTGGAGACGGTGACCTTTTTTAACCTGGATACTTGTAAAAGCTTGTAATGAAGGATGTACTACAAACGTCTAACTGTTGTCCAATGCAAGTCTCTGTAAAATAAACAATTTATCTATTCTCTTGGTGTGTTCTTGTTTTATTGTACAGTGGCTGACAAAAAGTATTTCAATTACTTGCCCAAGTACAGTCTGGAATATGGAAAACACTTGCCTTGCCATAAGACTTATTTTTCCAAAGTTTTAGAATTGTTGAGAAACTTTTGTAGTACATTTAAAACAAAACATTTTGTTGTTTGTTGTGCATAAGGTACAACGAGGTATTCTCCCTGACGTTATGGATCCATGAACGCACTTGGTCATCCCTATATCTAGATGAAATCTCGAGAAATCAATGATTGACTTGTACAACGTCGAGATTTTATTTCTCATTTGCGCATGGTCATGTACTGCACATGAAATGGCTTGTCTGACCTAAAATACTGGTCGCTCCGGGCGACCGTATTTGTCAGTCCCTTAGGAAGATCGAAAACATGAATTGATTTGGTTAATCTAACCTTTCCATTAGTCTGTCCATCCAGCTTAATTATTTTGTTGTGTTATGTACAAAGTGATCAGTTTATCCATTACCTTTCTTCTTGTCACCGAAAATTTCGATTATCTTAAAACCATAAATAAAATCTTCACGGGGGAGTTGTTGTATAATAAATTGTGTCTAATAATACCATAAAGAGTGTTTTTATTTATAACATTAAAATTCATGTAGTTAACACTGTCTATCGTTTTGTCGTAACTTGTGTATTCGAATTTACCTCGCTAGGTTGCCTTGATCACAAGATGAAATGGGTAATGTTGGTGATAAAGAAAATCTTTCAGTAGAATTAGCTACTCTTTTATGTAAGTAAAACCTGCATGTAATATAACGTCATCAGTAAAAGAGAATTTCTCACGTCACAGCAGATCTTTGGTTCGAATCACATAGGTGGCGCGTCGATGTCCTGCGAATCTTTTCTTTTGGCCTAATGTGGATGTGATGAAAAGGAATAATTAAACAGAAGGAGATTGAAGAGATCAAAGAAGGAAGCCCAACATGTTAGATTTTACAAAATTAAACGATTTCACCTTATCTGCGTGAAAAAAAAAATGTGTATTTTGGGATAGAACAAATTTTATGTAAACGGAAATAGGCGAAAACTGCGAAATAGTTTGATTGCTAAACCTTCAAGAATATTTAGCCATTGTTCACTCACCAAAGATCTCATTCCCTACATGTTTCCTATTGATTGATACTTATTTATGGGTCTGTAGAATGTGAGTATATCTATTTTTACTGGACTGGGTAATATTTTTATACCTATCTGTCAGACTAGAGTACAACCACTAAATCTTCCTGTTGGAACTTGCGTTATTACAAAAGCATAGATTTATGATGTCTTTTTATCCCCGGTATGCAACAAAAAGATACTACAGGAAAGCGTCCGTGATCTAGAATGTGTAAGGCGCATGCGAATTTTAAATCTTCGTAATCTCACAGTGGTTGTAATGACGCTGAATAGGTGTTGTTGGATCCGCTTTAAACTTTTCGATTGCAAGGTAAGTACTTTAGTCTCTAATGTATCCTCGTTCATCGTGACTTAAGTACATGTACTGTTTGCTTTACGTAAAGTGTAAATGTCTATAGCAGACTATAGCACCACCAGTAAAATAATGTGATCTTTTGTGTCTTTCTTTCAAAATTATCAATTGTTCATTTAGCTTTTGCTGAAGATTGACGAAAAGAAACTGGAGGGGGCGGGGGTCCTTAAATTCTACCCACTCACATGCTCGCAAGCGCGCGTACTCGCACATGCATGCAAGCACACACACACACACACACACACACACACACACACACACACACACACACACACACACACACACACACACACACACACAGGGATACTGTGGTGTTTTCCTCCAATGAATTTCTTGACACGTATTTATCTGAAGTTTACCTACAAGGAATGTTCCTAATACTGAAATATATTGAGTAAACTTTTCAAACTATTAGGCAACTGTATTAGACCACGTAAAATTGTAATGTAACCAGTAATCAGTGAATGTAACCAGTTTATGTAAGCACTAGAAGATAAGCCCTTATTCATGTTTTATCACCGTGGAAGTGAAAGTACCAGATTTCAGAATGAACCATCCTTAAAAGGAAAACATACGTAACAAATTTAATTTTTTGTCTCCAATCTGTGTATCATGTCTCCATAACACTCTAGTGTGACCAGGAATTTGATCATATTATTACGTCAGCTCGAACAGCAATCAAAGATCACATTATAAAATACTGTAATGTCGCATATCATGATAGCAACAACATTTACCTTTGGTTAGGCAAAATTATAGAGTAAATCCTTTTGCGAAATTTCTCTTCATTTAATTCATTTTCTAGATTTTTATACGTCTCTTCCACATGATTTAATTAAAGCTAAGCTGTTGTCTCTCATTCCATGGTGTTGTCTCTCATTCCATGGTATTGTCTCTCATTCCTTTATGTTGTGTCTCATTCGTTTGTGTTGTCTCTTATTTTATGGTGTTGTAACATCCACTAGAATGATTACTGGTGTGCATCCCTGTGACTGGGAGCATTGATCCATACAGTCAATAATTTAAGGATGCGGGTTCTTGTGTACAAAAATAGTTATAGAATATATGTTTCCTGCGCTATGTTTCTAACTGTCAGAGCTAGCCAAACTAACTTAGATTGTACTCATTAAGAACATAACCATATGAGATGATACAGATATAAATTTCAAACAAATATTTCCATTCACTTTTTGTATCTATCTATAATAAAACCATATCCTCTGTGTTGGAATGCCGTGTAATCGAGTTTGAAGATTTAAATCATGGATTTAAATAACTTGTCCCTCTACTTTTATACTTTAGATAGTTCGTATTATTAGCTTCTAATTTTATCGACGATAATCGAATGGATATATGTATATGAGGATATTTTGTAGATGAAATATTCTTGAATATCTGTAACTCTTCGATATCTGTTGTTTTCATCGTTTGGTTTATTTGTCTTGGGTCGATTAACAAGGATCACCTCAACATCATATATCCAAAGGAACTCGAGATAAAAGACACAACAGAGAGCGCATCTTCTGCTTCATACCTCGATATACTGCCATCAATTGGTGACGATGGTTTATTAGTAACATCTATCTATGATAAACTTGACGATTGCAATTTCATTATTACCAACTTCCCTTTTCTGAGTACCGACATACCTATCTCTGCCGCATATGACGTATTCATTTCATAACTTACACGCTATGCCAGGACATGCTTTAAATACGAAAATTTCGTCCTGAGAGCGAGGCTTCTTGCCACGGAACTACTCTCACAAGGATATATTGAGGGACGTCTGAAATGGTCACCGAGGAAGTTCTATGGTCGATATAGGGATCTAGTGCAATTTTACATTCCTCTTTTGAGAATGTTAACCGATATTTTGGGACATGACCATACAAAATAACCATCTTATCTTTTTGATTATACTTGATTTGACATAATATGTATATATATATACACACACATTTGTTCACGTGCGTTTCCGGCACCGGAATTTCAGTTAGGCTACATTTCGTTTTCTGGTCTTCTTCGTGTGTGCGTGCGTGTATATTTATGTATTTACCTCCTCGACTTGAAAGGTTGTTGCAGGACTTTTGCAACGGGTGTTGCATGCAACCAGGGGACGCTTACTTCTCCCAGGCACCTGGTCTCACCTCGATTTTGTTGGGTTCGCATTTGTCTGAATATGACACTATTCACGATATTTCCTTTTATTCCATGGACTTTGAGATATTGTTTACCTTTCGGTACTTCTTAGTTTTTTTATATTTTTTTTAATATATATGACAACGGCTGTACTAGATTTGATAAAATGTGGCACGAAAATAAATGCATGTCACAAGATAAGATATGTTAAGGGATCCGTAGGGGATTTTTGAATTGGCAAAACTCTTTTTGATGTTAAATGTCACAATCAATATCGAAGAAGTACTAATTTAAACCGTTAATCATTCTGAAAGTCCAAGGACAGATACAAAATCGTGTAAGTTTCAAAAAGGAACTGTTGTGAACCCCAAAATACTGAAAAATTCCGAGATGAGAGCAGGTGCCCGGGAAGAGTAAGCGTCTCCTGTCTGCATGCATCACCCGTCACAGCAGTTCTCAAAAAAACATGTCAAAATCAAGAGATAAGTAAGATATTTCTGATGGAACACCCCATTTGTGCAACAAATTTTACCGAGGAGAAATCTTCAAAAGATTTTCCATAGGATTCCAACTTTAGTAAAGTAAATTTATGACATTACTCTACACACAGAGAGGACAATGCTTTCTTTCAGACATGTCCATATATATAACGTTAGAAAAAGAAGTATGCCATAACAAAATGTTTTACAAAGTCGGCAAATTTTAAAAGATTTAAATTTCACACTAGTATATGTGCAACCTTCTGACTTAGGCAGTTATTTGTGTGGTAAATAACGTTATTTATCACTTCCTATCTAATCAACTTCATGCGTTCTAAAGTGCCATGTCATATTGATTTTGTTCAAGACGTTTTATGTACTTTTGATGAGAAGCAAACATTGGAAGGAAAGTTTTATCTTGATACGAATTTCTTCCTGTAAAACACATCAAATATACTGATCGGACACTATTACAATGCTTTACTATTATGAGAACTTAAAGAGTGTGTATATCAATCACTGCGTCTGTACATATATTGAATTGGAAATGCACGCATCAATTACAAAATATCAAAAATGAGCAATAACCTTGTCAAAACCAGAAATCAACTGAAGTTTAATCCACTCATGGAAGACAATTATTTTTCTTGTTTATGTTCTACAGTTTTAGGTTTTAGAACATATGCCATGACGCTACACGGTACCTGTGTCATACTGATTACTACCTTTTGTGTTCCTTGCTCTGGATCTGGCAGTAAGTATATATTCGTAGGACAAAGAAATAATGATGATAATAATAATAATAATAATAATAATAATAATAATAATAATAATAATAATAACAGATAATTTAGAAATCATATGCTTTGCATGAATGAAAGCCAGTTGTGAATCTGAAGTGTACACGTATGATTTCAGTTTTAAAAACAACATTTCATAATTTGACTTCGTATTCTTGTCTCCTTCATGTGTTCATGTGTATATTTATGTATTTACTTCTTCGACCTGAAAAGTTGTTGCAGGACTTTTGCGACGGATGTTGTATGCAACCAGGAGCCGCTTACTCCTCTTGGTCACCTGGTCTCACATCGATTTTATTGGGTTCACATTTGTCTGAATATGATACTATACAGGATATTGTTTTTTATTCCATGGACTATGAGATACGGTTAACCCTTCGGTACTTCTTCGTTTTTTACTTTGTATAAACATCGTCACATAAGAAGTGCAACATATCTTTTGAGTAAATAATGTCGGAAGGAAGCATACAAAATAAAACTGTCGTAATGTATTTAATATATGGTTCAACATAGATATTTTACTGCAATACCGTTCTAGAATTGTAGTAGTAATATTTTGTTTGTGTTAATATATTTATGTATTTATCTATAATTGTTTTCAGCCAGTCTTAGGTTATATATAGTATATTGTGATGACATCTGCATGGTGTAAATCCTCACAAGTTTACTTTATTTTTCGTACAAAATAAAGCAATAAGACACCGAGTAATGTTCCGTCGGAATAACGATATGAATCACGGACCACCAGAAAATCCAGCAGTGGGACTAGGTGACATGGAGGAGCAAGCATCCCCTGCCGAGCGGTCACACCCGCCACGATGCCATAATGTTAGATATACATAGGTTTGCGTCGGAATATCAATATGAATCACGGACCACCAGAAAATCCAGCAGTGGGACTAGGTGACATGGAGGAGCAAGCATCCCCTGCCGATCGGTCACACCCGCCACGATGCCATAATGTTAGATATACATAGGTTTGCGTCGGAATATCGATGAATCACGGACCACCAGAAAACCCAGAGGTGAGACTAGGTGGCATGGAGGAGCAAGCATCCCCTGCCGAGCGGTCACACCCGCCATGATGCCATAATGTTAGATATACATAGGTTTGTGTCTCATCTCAAGGACATGTAAGGGACATAAAGGCTAAAGTCGGCGACGTTAATCGGACTTGGATTGTAAGTGATTCACTACGAAGCAACCGGACCAATCTGTTTCTATATCTATATTTATGTACCACACCAATCGAGTGACGATTGCTATTCTGAATTTCAGGGTCCATGAATGTCCACTGTAGTATATTGTTGTTAGTGCCATAGTCACATGACACCAGTTACTTTCGTATTTTACTTTAATTGGCTTCCTAAGAACATTCAGCTAATGTTTTACAGTCATAAAAAATATTTTTCTTTTGTATTTTTATATGTTTATCCTTGTTTGCAAGTCAGTGGCGTCATTTGCAAATATGTCTATTGCTCGCATTTTATATTTATCGGTATATGCATCTGTTAGTCACGGTATTTTTTAAAATAACCAATAATATGTAACAACTATTTTTCATATTCAGAAATTTACTATTATGACGATGGTCATATTTTGCATTCGGATGATCAAACCACTACGGGTTTAGAAGTCGAAGGAGGAATCACAATGGGAAGGCATCGATACTCCACAGTCTATGTAAGATTAACTTCATATTTACCAATTTCATAATGTGACCTGCTGGTTTTACATTGTAAAGACTAAAAATATGCGACCGCAAAGTTATACGGGACAAATGTTAAATGGAACACTTGGCAATCTAGGATCAAATAGTAATTACTGGATTCAACTCTTATAGAGAAGTTTTTCTGACCTTTATGACAATAGCGGGAAATTTGTTCAGAGATATAACGGTTGGTTGACCCTTCCACTCTTTTTTGGGATACGGCGTGAATTTAAATACTATAAAGTTTTAGATATAATTTTAAGGGAATATGTTGTTGTCAGGGACTGAAAATGTAAAAAAAAGTATTGCTTTCAAATCTACAGTTTTGATAAACAATCGTTGACAAAAGAAACTTTTCGTGTAAGAAAATATTACGCTGATCTGATAGAATGGAGATAAGTAAGAATTTAATAACACTGCAAGGGAATTGTATATGAGTAACTTTGTCAGCATAACAGAAATAAATAGTTATACGAGATACACGTTAATATAGTCAAAGGTCAAATCTGTTGATGTCAAAATATATGTGGAGAATTCAAAAGGGAAAGGGAAAGACATCTGATTTAGCTGTAGGGCAGAAGTCACCAAGGAGCTATACAATAAAAGTTGATAACAAGTAATAAACTATATACAATAACATTACAAAAATATTGATTGTACGACAGATGCGATACCGACTTAGGGAGGGCAACTGAGAAACCACAAAAAAAAAAAAGAAAAAAAAAAACCCTCAATTGGTGTGGTTAACCGGTTTACGGGCCCACCTTCCTACTCATCGCAAATGCAGTATAATTAAAAGATACACATTTAAAAATTAAACACCAATACTGAAATTGACCAAACTTGAAAAGCTTTATATATATTATATATATCTGAGACGTAATAATGCAACTTCTTATAATACAATACGTATCAGGATAATAGAAAACCGGTACGATACGTATCACGATACCAGAAAAACGATACAATAGTATCACGATACTAGAACAACGATACGATAGTATCATGATACTAGAACAGAGTTACAGTGGTATCACGATACTAGAAAATCGATATGATTCGTATGACGATACTAGAAACACGATACGCTACTTATCACGATACCAGAACAACGATACGATAGTATCACGATACCAGAAAATCGATATGATACGTATCACCATATACATGTTAACATCAAGAAAACAAGTGCATTGTTTCGTCATTTGCAGGCACATTGGGTTGAACTGAATTTAAGGGTGCGACTATATTTAGAAGCTTTCCTAACAGACATGCTTTGAATATGCATGAATTACATACAAAATTAACAATTTCAAAGACTGAATTGGTTGTTGTTTTCCAAATTTCAAAATGTAAAATTTTGTATCAGAAATAAGCTCAAACAATCTTTTAAAAGTCATCTTTCTTTCATAAAATTCCAAAATTCAACCTAAATACAATACATAATATCTCTTGAATGATGAAATATGAAATGATGTATTAATTATTTGAGTTTTATTTATCTCACTCCACTATAATTTTACGTGTATTGTGGCAGTATCTACTTGATATCACTTGGGTATTTTATTCACTGTAATTATTTATTAAGGTATTAAAATATAATGTTTTTATACTCCAATATATTGTGATATTCAGCTATTTCTTATAGGCAAGTACCAATGGACTGATTACATTTGATGCAAGGAATCCTAGTTGGAATCCCCAGATGATGAATATTACCTACAGTTATCCTCATATTGCCCCCTTCTGGACAGACATTTATCCGAATGTGCGTGGATCAAATTTTTACCATGCCACATATAGGTCTGGAAGAATGTTAGAAGAAGTATCCAACGACGTACGAAACCACTCTGGCAGGACATCTTTTAAAGCTACGTGGATGCTGTTAGCTACTTGGAGTAATGCTCCATTTTTCTGCTGTATAAACAAAGAGGTAAAAGACATATGCCAGTATTAAAGTTTTGTCTTGTCTTAAATTGCTTTATTATATTGTTAGATTGATTGATTTTTGTTTAACGTCACACCACGAATATTTCACTTATATGGTGACGGCATCTGCCTGATGCGGGGCATACAAAGTTTGACCTTTGCAACGGACCCACCCGAAGCAGTGAGAGATCTTTAACGTGCCATGCATACCACGACACGGGGCCTCGGTTTTTACTGTCTCATCCGAAAGACAGAACACCGGCATGACCAGAGCGGTACTCGAACCCCGGCCTCCCGATCAGGAGTCCAGCGCGATACCAATAGGCCACGCCGGCTTTTATATTGTTATATCGCTAGAGAGTATGAAGTTCCCTTTTGTTGGCAGTGTTATTTGCCATAAGTGTTGTACAGTATTGTTGGGCAGTATGGTGTTCCCTTTAAAGAATGTTACGTGATATTCTGACCGTGTACAGTAGCAACCTTCTACCGGTCTGAAAAATTATCTATATGACTTTGAAACTGATCATGGGAGATTTCTACGGGTCATCTGCGTCGGGTTTATTTGGACACATTTCAAAAAAGCTTCTTTGAACTTGGTTTGATGATAAGAGGTAAGAAGAATTAATCATGTTCAACTTCACTTTTAAGCTGATTTGCATTCATAGGATTTGAAAATGAAATGGACTTCAACGGTATTACTACTTAACTATAGTGAGGAAAGAAACGTTTGAAATGATATAATATTAAAGCCAAGGCCTTCTAATCAGAAGTCAAATGATATAATACGCTTAAATCTTTATACGAGAAACAAAAATACTTTCAAAACTCTTACCAGTAACTATGAGTTTCACCAATATCTCACGACAAGAATAAAAATTCGATAAAAATTGTAATCAATAATTATGTTCACTATCATGTATGCATTCTTCTTACAGAAAATTACTGTGCAGAGTGTCATCATCACTGATGGTGTAACAACGTACGCCCTGTTTAATTACATCAACGTGAGGTCTTCACCAAAAAAGCATAAAATTGTTATTGGATACACTGGTGCGAATGAAAATTATCAGCATCCCCTCTCCTTCTCGCATAGAATATATAAAATGTCGAGCGAAATGGGAAATAGAGGTAGATAAAGTCAAATATCAGAAAATTAATGCTGGTATTAATTTGGTATGCCATGTGCTCATTTTGACAAGTTATTTTTCTTCAGCGATGCTCAAAACATAATACCATATACTATAAACCAAAGAGAAAATACTTTTATGAAAATATCTACTAGATAGCGAATGCGGAAATAGTAGCTATAAATAAATTATGCTGATCATAAACTGCATTATGAATTTCTCAGGGCACTCATATCATCCTCACCATCTCTAGAACATTGTTTAGAAAGTAAATTGCTTCTCACTTCTGATATGTTAGAATCATGGTGACATTGCACCAGAGTGACTATAGGACTGGTATGGTAGTTTTGGTACGTAGACCATTATCAATGATAGAAGAAATGTCAAACGTAGTCGTATATTGAAACACATTTGACAACATCAACTTTTGCCAAGGTTATTAAATGTAAGAAATAAAAGAAATAAAATTGTTTGAAATAGATAAATAGGTAAATGGGCTAAAGAAGTTTTATTATGTAGTATGATAAATGATGTCTTTGTACGATCAGTAATAATTGGTAATCTTTTAAAACTTATCATTTTTCCATTACACATACACATTTTATATTTCAAGGAATTCCTGGCTTCTTGTTTTACAATATTGGTCGAGGTAAGATACAATACAATATAATATAATATAATATAATATAATATAATATAATATAATATAATATAATATAATATAATATAATATAATGCATCTTTTCGTTACATACTTAAAGTTTTTAGAAATTGCAAATACTGAATGGTAGCAATATTGCAATAAGGTACAAAGCTAAGTAGGTTAAAGCGATAAAGTTGGGTTCACTGTAACGTTTTACAATTTTCAATGATGTAAGTGGCCTATGCATAACAAACCCCGTTTTGCCTGAAATTTTCCTATGACGTCAATATTTGAATGGTGACGTTACAATAATATGACGCAAAACTATACAAAAAATCTTCATATATCCCGTATTGCCCCTTACATCAAATAAAATTGGGAAAAGGTCTATGGCCAACAATGAATTGACACTCTCTGATATCTATAGGCTATCTGTACTATTGAGGATTGACTCTATGGTGTAGAATAAATTCACAATGTACAGTCATACCCGTATTAAGCGACAAACAAGGGGAAAATGAGTATGAGGTTGTTACTGACAATGGATTACTTGATACAGATGCAAGTTTGATTAAATGCAAGTATAATCAAAATTCACAATCGGTAAATACGTAAACCTGCAAAAGTACCATATTTAGTATTTGAAAGTCCTATAGTAATAAAGAAGAAAGAATAGTTACTGACTCAGCCGTATGACAGAAGTTATCACGGAAATGTGCAGTATTTAACGTAATGATACCTTAACACATAAGGACATCAAAATATTTCATTATAGTGCATTTACTATACCGATTTATGACGGTCATATGATTTGACAACTGTCAATCAGTTGGTGTGGTTAACCGGTTTACGGCCCTCCTTCCCATAAATTAGAGGAATGAAGTATGAATTTGTTTATTAAATGTTGCTAAACGTTGTTGAATTCATCATAAAGGTCACATAGCAAAAAAAGACATCAAAGATACAGTACACATTGAAGTAATTTGAAGCAGTTCCAATATCGAATGTTGACAAAATTCAAAAGAATGTTTCAAACCGAAAATTAATGTTTGGTTTATAGGCCTATATAATTTGTATAAAATCGCTTGAATGCTCCATTTCAGTAGAATGTATTAGAAACAGTAGACATACGAAACAGAAGTTATCTTTAATAATAAATATTAAATAAATATTACATATCAATCATCAATACCAGCTGAATTACAACCATGTGATGTTGTTTTCTGATTTAGATGTAGATGAATGCAGTGAAAATCTAAGGATATGTAACAATGGATCATGCTACAATACATATGGCAGTTACATCTGTACGTGTCACAAAGGCTTCACCGGATCAAACTGTGAACAAGGTCAGGTACAATGATTAAAGTGAAAAAAGGAGTGGGGTGTGGGTGGGTGGAGTAACTACATGGAATAAACAATCCCTAATCAAGGGGATTGGCGAGATTAACTGTTAATAAATTTCGATTACATTTTAATGAAGGTGCAAATCTGGCATGGGTAACTATGGAAAGGTCAAATGGCGTGGTTAACTGGTTTACGGGTACAAAATTTAAGGGCGATACTGTAGCATTAAACATAATACTTTATGAGCAGAAGGGTACAACAAAAGCAAATGAACTGGAGACATATGATAAAATTGCCACAATAGTTCCAGTGTGGAAAAGATATCGGATGTTGGAAAGGGCATGTGGTACTTTAAACCTATAGAGTTACATATTTAGGTACAATAATTATATCATGGAAAATGAACATGTTTTGAAACGTAGTCAAAGAAACATACACCCCCCCTAAAAAAACCTAAACAAAACAAAACAAAAACACACAAACAAAACAAAACCACACAAACAAAACAAAACAATACCTCTTCCATTTATAGAAATATTGATGGGTGTATATAATGTACATACTTTTTATGAAGGAGAAACACAAGTATCGTATTTTGCAAAAATTAAAATCAAAAATAACCATTTATAATTGATATAGTCGCGTGAAAGGCGATTGGTTGCCATTAAAATAAGTAAATTAGGTATTAATCCATATGTTTTTGTTGTGGATTTCCATGAATAGATAACGGATAATAAATAGAAGCTAATCAGGTTATTACATTCAGAAAATAATATTGGTCCTTTGCATTAGACTATCTAGGTGTCTTCGGATTCTATTCGGTATATACTTTTGGCATTACAAACAGATTTCATAGTAAACAACGAAGAAGTACCGAACGGTCAAGAGAGTCCACTTGTAAATTTCTCTGAATTGATCATTGCATTTTCCTCATATTTTCCGCATACTACGATATCGTCGGATAAGTTCTTTGCGTTTTGCACATTTTTGATTGATATACATATAGTTTCTTGGAATATTTCGGACGCGAATATAATTCCAGAGTTAAGTCTTTTATATCTGTATAGGCTCATGTAAATTGAAAAGGTTGTTATATATCTTGATGATTCCTCCAGTTCCAGCTGACTTTATTTCTATTTTACTGAAGACTGTTGCCCCATTTCAGTCGCGAATTATTTCATCAGTGGGAAGTGTATGTCTTTCTCTCATAATTGCTTTGTTCGCTTCCCGCATGTCCACACAAAGTCGTATTTGGGTATGGTCTTTCCTAGGAGCAGTGACAATTGGCAATACCCATGGAGTGGGTGTGTTTTAGGAGGAGTGACAATTGGCAATACCCATGGAGTGGGTGTGTTTTAGGAGGAGTGACAATTGGCAATACCAATGGAGTGGGTGTGTTTTAGGAGGAGTGACAATTGGCAATACCCATGGAGTGGGTGTGTTTAAATTTACCTTTTATATGACATCTTCGTCTAATAGAGTCTGGATTTCCGTTTCCATTTTCGTCTAAGATGAAAAGGTGTTTGTCTGCTATATTGAGCCACTGGTTTGTATTTTGGTCTATATAGAGTTCAACTTGATCTTCTCTGTATTTTCCTATTCCTTGGAATACTTCAGGATATATCGTTTCAAGCTGTGACGTCACTTGAGTGGTTACTTGAGTTAAGTTCATGCATGTATATTTATGTATTTACCTCCTCGATTTGAAAGGTTATTGCATGACTTTTGCGACGGATGTTGCATGCAACCAGGGGATGCTTACTCCTCCCGGGCACCTGGTCTCACCTTGATTTTATTGGGGTTCGCATTTGTCTGAATATGACACTAAACACGATATTGTCCCCTTTACTCCATGGACTATGAGATGGTTTACCCTTCGGTACTTCTTCGTTTTTTACTTGTATCCATTTTGTCTATGATCTTGACTAGTCCTAGTTTAGATGTTGTGGTGTTGCTTAAAAGAACTCCATGATCTCCTTTAACCACGTGAAAAGTGTTGCTATGAAATTTGTACCTTGTTTCAATTTCTAAACGACATATACCAAGGACTTTGATAGGCATAGCAGCTCCATAAGACAATAGTTTTATTTGACTTTTATCAAGTTTGGATTTGCCTATTTTAGTGTAAGTTTTTTCATCTAGGATATTAAGGTTGCTTCTGTATCAATCATCATACCACACCATTCCGCTTAATATTTGTTGTAAGTGATGAGTCTCCATTTATAACATTTGTTTACTGTTGTTATAAAGGACGCATATTAATCATCGGAGGTGCTGATATTATCTGCTTCTGTTTCTAGAGTGTGAACTTTTCCATTCCCTTTTGTTTTGTTTGAAGTTTGACCTTTTGTTCTGCAAACCTTCTCAAAATGGTTTTTTATTTCAGTAGTTGCAAGTTTGTCCTTTTGCTGGGCACGGTCCACGATGAGGAAACTTTCCTTCGCAATTCCAGCATTAGTATCATTTGGACGTCCTTGTTTCCTGTTGTTTGTTTCATGACTATTATTGTGACAACCTGTTCTTGTGTACCATGCTCTCTATTGTGTTTGCAATTGTGTTTTGGGTTATTTGGTTTCGTTCGGATACCCCTGTGGCTCAGTTTGTTGACAGCCTGCTGTGATTCTCTTTCAATTGTTAAGGCATGTTGATAGGCTCCTACCTAACATATCGTCAAGTGATTTATCTGTTTCACGCAATGCCCTTCGTCGTAAGCGGTTTGATCGACAGTGTTGTATAACTTGCGACAGGATTTCGTGCTCAACATTAGCAAATTGGCATGCTTTGGCTAGTTCTGTGACGTTAATCTCCAAAGCAGAGTTTTCGTTTCTTTACAATCCACACACACCTCTGCCAACGTCTCAGGTTTTACAAGATTTTTGAAAAATCAGAGTTTTGCCTCTAGACGAAATGATCTTCAGTGGCTTTATTAGTTAAATTTAAAGCATTTGCCATGTTAAATTGAGTTTTAATAGGGCTCTACAAGAAATAAACCTCGAATTTATACCGCACTATATTTTCTCAGCATACAAATTAGCGAACTTATGTAATACAGTTTGTCAGTAACACTATCATTCGCACCTCATTGTCTTATTTTTGCCCAGATATCTTGAATACGATGACATTTTTCCGAAATCACGCAAAACAGTCTATATTTTCTGCCTTCTGAAGTTTTCAGTAGTTGGCAGAGATTAAAGGGAGTGCAAGGACCGTAACTCTGCTGTGGAGATTGCTGTCACGTACTCATCAAGAGAATCTTGTAATTGTTTGTAGTTCCTGAAAGTGTACACCTCCATTTGTATATTTTTTTGGGGTTCGAAGTATCCTAAGAGTACGGCTTTTATTTTTATCATACGAATCCCCACTTGTGCCTTATATGTCATATACTTTTTCACCGGCTAGGTGTAATAGTAGTGCTCTTTTACGAGCGTCATCATTCAATTTTAAGCCAACGAACCAATTCTCTAGGCGATCGACCCATTTCTGCCACCTGGAACCGGCGTTTGCTATATCTATTTCGTAATCGAACGGTGGAAAAGTTGGTATGCTAAAGTTACTAGCCATATTGTTTTCTCTCGTCGCCAAATGACGTGTTCTTATTGTTTTGTCTTGGAGAATCAGGGGAATAAAAAGTTTTCTAAACTCTTAATACCGATAACATACAAAAGAATAACGGATATACAAATACGGATTGAGAAATCTGGCCAAAGAAAGATAACTCTAGTATAAAATGAGAGCATTACAATCGGTAGCACTTGGTTGATGTCACTGTTGGTGGACCACGGATACCGATGGCATCTTGGGTTGATCATTCTAAATTTAGTTACCTAAACTTATTGAAATTCCGAAAATGTAGGTATTTGCAAATGCATGGAGAGTGCATTTGTAAATCCTCTGTATATTTTAAAGGTACACAGATCTGTGTAGTATCTTATCAATGCTGTGCAGTTTTGAGATTAAAAATTTTAACCTTAGTAATTTGTATGTGAAGTCATATTTGTTTATAACGATCATCTAAAAGAACGCTTAAAAGTGACTTTTAATCAGTGATGATTAAAAAAATATAAAGCTTTCTTTTTTATAAAAGTGAAAAAATATCACTTAAAAAGGGAATTTTATAAACAGGATTTCTAGACCTTTAAATCTCTTTGAAGGTTTCGTCATACAACTGAGTCGCATACTTCCTGTCGTCTCCGTTATACCGTCAATTGACTGCTGCAATGTATACAGCAATGAACAAATATTCATATAGCCGTAAACCATGATTGATATTTTCAAATTAAGGGTTTGACTTATGTGTTATTATACTCTTTTTCCTGATGTTATGCGACAGTGGTGCTTTTTACTCACTGTTTGTTCACATTCATGTATATACAGTGCAGAATTACTTTTGTTTCGTCTGTATGTAAAACCATTTATGGCAAGTGTGGCTAGCCAAACAGGAGACACTCACTCCTCCCGGGCACCTGGTCTCACCTCTGTATTTTAGGGATCCGTAAATGTCAACTGCTGTACATTGTTGTTAGTGTCATAGTCATGTAACAACAGATATTTTTGTATTTTAATTGATGCCATAGTCATGTGACAGCAGTTACTTTCGTATTTTACTTGATGCCATAGTCATGTGACACCAGTTACTTTCGTATTTTACTTGATGCCATAGTCATGTAACACCAGTTAATTTTGTATTTTACATTATCATATGACAGGCACTTTTGATATTTCTTTCTATGTTTCTACTAATAGACATTAATGAGTGTATCGTTTCCCATCCTCCGTGCTTTAATTTCGGCACTTGTGTCAACACACCAGGCTCATTCCATTGCGATTGTACGACTTATTGGGAAGGAGCACATTGTGAGATAGGTAAATTGAATTTTTATCTAAATAAATCAAATGAATTATTACTTTTAATGCAACACGTAGTCTGATTGGTTAAACCTTTCTAAAATCGCCAGGGGATTTACCTTTCACTGTAGTTTTCACTATGACGTCACATGCCAATTGGTGCTGTCGTTTGAACTAAGTTCAACTAACGTAACATGTAAGTATTTTTCACGGCAAAAAATTAGAATATGGTTACCGTGTAGGTGTTTTACAAAAACTGACAGGGTATCGGTTAACACCTCGAGGTGAAATACAATTTTTGAGAGGGGCATCACATAGAATCAGATTCCTTGATAAATTATAGTTATCTATTGATCTATCCTCTAAGGTAAGATGATGAATAAAATCAATAGGCCAAAAATCATGAAAGAGAGTGGCATAAACATTAGCAAAGGGGACACGCTATAGAGAACAAAGAAGATATGTAAACATCCAAAATACTTTCCCGTGGAGAGTAAACATCTCCTGCTTGTAAGAGAAACCCATCACCTCTATGCGCTGTACAAACCGTCGAATCAGGTAAGTTCCAAATATAGAGGGTGTATATTTCCGTGTTCATAATGTTCTGAGTACGTGTCAGTCCAGAAAATACTTTAAAGGTAAGGGATAAGGGAATGTCGTATCGTAAGATAAGAACGTCGTTTGTTCAAAGCATTTCCTCTGTGAAGTCGTCAATCTACTTATTATATATCACCGGTTGGGGCACTTATATACAAGTCGTTTAACCATCCGAAACTAATTGCAATTTTAAATTGTATTGGTATAACGCATTAACTATGTTATAGATACATCATAAACATACGATGATATTACTACTAATAAAGGAAAAGGGTTAAATTGAAGAAATTGTAATCGCCAAGGTATTATAGTAACGAAGTTTTCTTGTTATTTTGTGGTACTTAAAACGAATATATTTAGCCCCTAGATATCATAGCACATTGTTATCAATGATTATATAGAAACATACAAATTATGATCTCATAAGAATATGATAGACGTTTTTATTTCTTATTTTTAGTGTTTATAGAGTTTGAATGCATACATGCGTATGCAAATTTCTTTTGACGCTAATTATCGAATATGTACATTTTGACATTTATGTTAATAGATAAGGATGAATGTGTCGGATTGCCTTGTCAAAACTGTGGACAATGTATCAATACCCCCGGGTCGTATGTGTGCCGTTGCCGAGAAGGATATACCGGCCCATTATGCTCTACCGGTAAGTGTAAAACTAAATACGTTTGAGCAATACAGATAGTTATATTTAGAAAGAAATGACACGAAAAACGTCAAAATTGAATATGATCCCTTAGTAACGATTGAAACAAATCTTTACTTTCACTGCAACAAATGCCCATTTTGATAATTTTGCGTCTTCATTTATGCTCAAGATCGACGCCGTGGAAATCAAATCTGAATAGCAAACTAATTACAAATATGACTTGCAAAACAGCAAGACGCTCATCGAATGGAAAAACCCCTTTCTTTTTTAAATGTTTCAAAAATGCCATCTCACTTAAGTTTACAGAAACACTGGTGTTGCCCTTGGAGAAATGACAGTCTAGAAATAACGGTATCTTCCCATTGGAAACGTGTATTAAAAGATATATACCTGTATTGATATTCGTGTATGGAAGCATAAGTTGTGATTTTTCGGATGAATTTACCTTTGAATGATTTTCATTCAATCAGATATAGATGAATGCTTAACGTATACATGTCCAAAGAGAGGCAAGTGTCAGAACCGTGAAGGGGGATACAAATGTGATTGTCTGTCGGGTTGGAAAGGAGAAAACTGTGACGCTGGTAAGTTGACATATCTGAGATAAAAGGTTTTACCAGAATATTTGTTTAATGTATCTCAAAGCTTATAAATTCTAATTTGACATAGCTTTTTCACTTAATATCGTAAGAAAGTACTTATCATTGTTCCACACATAACATATGTGTGGCACCACCTGTTTTTTTAAGATCGATGTTTGTGACTGACTTTGTCGTCTTATTCAGCAATCAACGAATGAACAAATCTGGGGTCATCATTAGAATTTGTGTAACAATCGGCAGATGATGTATTATAGATAAATAAAAACATTGTAGAATTGAGCAATAAGAGAGATGATTTATCGGAAACTTGAAAAAATGTTATCGTTATTTTGACATTGTATCTTCGTATTTTACATTTCTTGTTAAAATAATCATTGGATTTTCACTACATAGGTCAAATTTTCATATCGGTGTAATTGACTATTGACAATTGCCTTTTCTTATTCTAGTATATGCTGTCACATTTTGACATTCATATTAATAATATTTATGAATGATGCATGATTGATGATAACAATATGTTTTGAAATAGTTATAGATTTATGTACAAACACTTCATGTCTAAATGACGGAGTATGTAATACCACCGCTGCCAACGTGTACGAATGTGAATGTAGCAACAACACAACAGGGCGTTACTGTGAACAGTGTAAGATTCTTTATTAGAATTATAGAAATGAAGTGTTTTCGGGTTTAGCTAGGTTTAATAATAAAGGCAATAAATATCTATATATGTGCGATTTCGACATATAATGTCTCCTCTTTGATGCTAAAAGCCGAAACAGTTGACATATTAAAACTAGTTGAATGGAAGGCTTTTCGCTAATCTGATCTAAAAGTAAGGGACAAAACCAGTCTAAAGATATAACAATGCGTGAGTGAGATAACCTCAAATTTTAGAATAAGGTACAAGCTGTCATTACAGTTAAATTTGAGGTATATATTTCAGGTTAGTAAAGAATGTTAACTTGGTTAGCGATATCCTTAGAAACTGATTGTTCATCAGTAGGGCAACCACACAGTAGTCATATAAACTACAGGGTCGAATATGGATGTAATAAATTATAAAAATATTGCTCCATGATATTTCATGTGGGGTCTATTCATCTCTTTATAATAGGCATGACTAAATCCTGAAATTCGACTTGAAATTTTAAATCAATAAATATTTCCGAAATGTTGTTCTAAGTGTGTTGTTTAATACTAGAAAATTGAAAGTTACTTAATTTATGCAAACGGGACCATTTATATTATAAGAATAAATGCACTCCTTAACAGGATACTTAAGGGAATAACTATGATAATAATAAAGATGTGTCAATTTTGCAGTTACAGATGATTGTTCATCACAGCCTTGTCAAAACAATGGTACGTGTGAAATATATCAAGGCGGTCACACATGTGTCTGTAGTGCAGGGTTCACCGGAAGCGATTGTGCAACAGGTATATCATATTTGTCTTATTTTATTAAAAGCGACATTTTAACTCATTTTAATTGTACCTTATATAATAATGCTTATAATGATTTCATACCTCGTAATGTATCTGTGGCGGATACTAGTTCTAACATGTTTAATCTCTTGTTCGTGTCGTGGTGATGGTGGTTGTGGGCATAGCTCAGCTTTGTTTCATATTTTGTATTGCTTTAAACGGATTTGCAGTCTTAAATCATAGTTCAATTATTCTCAACCTTCTTTAATTTTCATAATAAACACCGAGATTACGTGATGAAAAAGCAACTTTTGAATTTGTATAATAATTTTAGATATCGACGAATGCGCAGGATCACCATGCATTCAAGGAGCGACTTGCATCAACATTCAGGGAAGCTACATATGTAATTGTCCTAATGGTTTGCAAGGAAAAACTTGCACAAATGGTAACTATAAAACAGAACATATCCCAGAATTTATTGAAAACTAGTATTAGACAAATATATCAGTTCATATCAATGTCAAAGTTTGTATTCATTAGGAAGGGTTGATCCTTCTACTTGAAAAGACGAATGGAAGATACAATACAATTCATTATTAAATTTCACAATAATACTCATTTTGTTTATATAGTATAATGAGTAAACCGTCGAGTAACTATTTTTAGAATTCTTGAGTAACGGTTTCAATCATTTCAACAAAAATGTCGATAGAATGCATACAATTCACTATAAAATTTTAATAAGATACTCCTTTGGGCCACATATGAATGAAATTAAAATCATCACCTTATACATATCGCATTTTGGGTGTAAAATCTGCAGTTTTATATTATTTCAGTGTTTTTATCCTTATCATCTATATCTGCCTTTTAAATTTGTGGTGGAAAAGGGGGCCCAGGCCCCTTGCCCTTTTCTAAATCCGCCACTGCATACTATATACAAACTATATGTGAAGATGAATGCATAAAGCATTTTGTTACAGTTCGTTTAAAATGGAAGGGAATTTCTACGACAGTCCAACTTATATTTCCATATTTTTCATGAATAGTAGGTTTACATTGTTTTCACTATATAATACTTTGTATGACCTTACGATCAATATCTAATGTATCGTCCATATCGTAAATCCCTCCGCGCTGTTATGTCTTTTAAATACATTTATTGGTATGCTATTATTAATTGTAGATGAGGATGAATGTGCCAGTTCACCGTGCCATAACTCGGGGTATTGTCAAAATACATTTTTGAGTTACTCCTGTCATTGTATGGACGGTTACACCGGGGATCGGTGTTTAACAGGTTAATATTTTGCTTTATATGTTTTTTTCAATGTATGTTCTCTGATGGTAGTGAGAAGGAAATTGGACTGTAAACAAGTTAGCCACATTAGCGAATAATTTAGGAGTGTCTTGTCACGGGTCTTTTCATAATTTACATTACAACTCGTTAGCTCTCATTTACACCTTAGCATTAAGTATCATTTCACATAAACATATTTTGTAAAATTTTAACAAACAATCAGTCTCATAGGAATCTTGGATGTAGGATAAAATGATTTTTTGTAGATTACTGTAATCTCATCTTTTAAGTCAGTTTTATTTCATGTTCCAAAAAGTAATTAAGTATGAGAGCCTATCTATTCTGGATTATTGGTCTTTGTTTAGTTGGTAGCTTTCTTATTCCTCACTTCTAAACACTACCTTCATTGTATAGTTGAATTGTTCTGGTGTAGAAATTAACAACAAAACGAATGAGAAAGAAAAAAGAGGAGTTACCGGCTCAGTTATGTAGCAGAAGTCACCATGGAGCTATACAATACATGAATATAAATAATATAATAGAACATTTAACACATTACAAAAATATTTGATTGTAGTGCAATTACGATACCGACTTAGGACGGTCATTTAATTTGACAAAAGCCAAACAAATGGTGTGGTTAACCGGTTTACGGGCTCACCTTCCCACTCACCGTAACAGCAGAAAAATCAGAAGACGTACATTTAAAAATTTATAAATAATCCTCCATGTAAAGAACAATGGTCAACAGGTATCGCATATTGAGAGGTCATAAAAATATAAACACGTAAGGTATTGTAAAACACATAATGGTATAAAAATATATGCGACATCAACACGATAAACCGTGCTCTGCCAGTCTGAAAGCGAGCTAAGACCCTAGATCTGTAGGAGTCCCGACTAACAGTCAGAGGGGACGAGATTCAGGACCATGTCTCCTCTGAAAGAGGTTTGGACAAGGCCCGTCATATAGTCCCCACCGCCCTGTTAGTCAGCGTGCAACGTTCAAGTAAAAGTCTGCATAAGGCTATAGAGGGGCCAAATACAAGACCTATAGTCTTTTTGATGATCTCAATATCAAATTGTCTATTTAGGAGACGTTTGACTATTTTATTACATGATAAAATAACGTTATCGGAGCCTTTTACTTTCCTTAGTTTATATACGAGATCACTGTAAAAATTAGGATGGGAAATTCCATTGGATACATACTGTTGAAAAGAAATATTTCCAAATTTAGAAAGAAGTTCTGAATAAGATCTGAAGAATTTGCCGAATGTTTTTCTTAGCTTGTGATATCTGTAACCCTGAGTTAAAAGTTTAGTAGTAATTTGTAAATTTCGTTTATGAAAGTCCAAAACATCGGTGCACCCTCTGACAAATCGAACTAATTGAGATATATAGATACCATATGATGGGAGTCGAGGGACATCGCCATCCAAGTAAGGGAAATTTACAATAGGAAATCCAAAATCCTCACGTTTATCATAAATATTAGTATATGTTAGGTTGTTGATAATTTTGATGTTTAAATCTAAGAAAGGTGTAGATTTATCTCATGTATTAGGTTTATTCAATGTGAGCTCTGGTGGATATATTTCTGATATAAATTGTTCGAATTCAGGGTTGTCGATCACCAAAATGTCATCCAGGTATTTGCAAGTATTATTAAAATTGTCAATGAAGTCAAAACGTTTTGATTTTTGAATAGAAACCATAAAATAGAATTTATATATGAAAATGGCATTGTATTTTCAGATGTAGATGAATGTTTGTCTGACCCTTGCTACAACAGCAGTACGTGTGTCAATACATATGGCTCATTTCATTGCTGCTGTGATAAAGGAAGAGCTGGGAAACTTTGTAATGAAGGTGCGATAAAGGAAGTATCTATATCGTAAATGACATTCGTTACTAATAGAATAACAAACACAAACAATATAGTTTTCCTTTTGAAGTATAAACTAGTATGTATAAGAAAAAAAATTGAATGAAAGCTAACTAAGATCACACGGTCTTCGTAGTAATGGCAACCGCAGAAGACATGGTAGATTAAATAGGTCATTAAACGATTTACTGTTGATACAAGACCTAACGGTCGTCACGAACATCTACATGCATTATCATCTATTCCGGTCATTAAACTAAATCCTATCCTGGATGAGGCTGGTTTAAGAAGTTTAAGTTACACGGATTAAATTAGATTTGAAAGGATTATAGCATTTTCATATAACAAACTTTACCCACGTATACCATCGCTTCCTCCTAAATCGCAATTTATTAAGATTAAATTTGTAAAATTAAGGTTTAGATCTGCTTAATATTTCTAATATTTTTCGTGATCATAGTGTCAAATCTAAAATTGCTCAGTATTTCGAGAATCTTGAACCACTCCTGATTTGCTATCAGTACAAAAATCTATCAGAAACCTTATGTTTAATTACAATGCAGTCACATCTAATCTTAAGTTTCTTGACTCTATTCCATCGTCCTGTTCGTGCAATAATTCTACATTCATTTATCAGCCTGCGGGCCATATTATTACAGGCGATCTTAATTGTATTTCCTAAAAATATCTACGTTCACTTCTTAATAACTAGCCAAAGTATAGATTACCTTCCAGGATAGATTTTACTAAATGTTGGGATTTGAAAAAGCATTAAACTTTTTGTAAACGATGGTGTGAAAATACATGCCTTGAATGACTGGAAAAGTGAAAGCGCAAAAATTATCGATATTTGAATGAATAATTTAATAATTAATCCCCATTTATTCAAATAGCCACATTATACACAAGTCCAGTCTATAAAAAGAAAATGGCTAATTTATATAATTACATAATACTTATGTTTTAGTTACTGCTGACAAAGCAGCTAATAGTATAATTATTGTTTGAATAATATATCAACCGATGTGGCCTAGTGGATGAGGTGCTCCCGGGTTCGACTCCCGCCCTGGGCACACCGGTGGTCTGTCTTTCGAATAAGACAGTAAGAACCCAGGTTCCGTATCACGGTAGACGTGTCACGTAAAAGATCCCTCATTGCTTCGAGTGGATCCGTTGCAGAGGTCTAAATTTGTATGCAATGCATCAGGCAGATGCCGTCACCATATACGTGAAACAATCATGGAGTGACGTAAAACAATAATCAATTAATGAATTGAAAAATATACTATGTTACAACACTACTTCAAATCCCATTTTTTAAAGACAAGATCCTATCTGACCATTGGAAAGCTATGTGTGACTTCAATTTAAGCATTGATAAACACGATCCAACAATGTAAAGCATTGATAAACAGGATCCAACAATATATTGGCTTCCCGAATTACACAAAAATCTATATAAATCACGTTTTATATCAAATTACAGTCATTGCTCTACAACTGTGCTTTCTAAACATACTACCTCCGCTCTTACTGTAGTTAAAGACCATGTTATCAAGTATTGTAATGTTGTTTTTATCAATAGTAACGTCAATTATTTTTGGTCTATCAAAAATTCTAACGGAGGCATTGAAAAATTCCGTTTGAGAAATTTTGAGGCAAATAACGTTTCTACTTTTGATTTTCGACAGTATATTCATCTCTACCTCATGACTTGACAAAAACCAAATTGTTGTCTCTCATACGCTGGTGTTTCAACAAAGAGTCTAAATCAAAAAGTGTAATAAACAAAGCTCCTGCATATATAACAGCGTAAACAAGATATATAAATTGATAAATATACATCAACTGTCTGTTTGGTTTTCGTTACACACAATTGTTACATCATTAAATTCTTTGAAAAACGGTATGAAATCATTGAAATGATGAAAAGTCTCAATTGAAAATATTGCCCATAATGCAATCATTTAAATAAGATTTTGTCTTTAGATTACGACGAATGCATAATAAATCCGTGTATCAACAATGGAACATGTCTTAATACTGACGGAGATTATAACTGTACCTGCTCCCGGTTTTTCACGTCCAAGAATTGTGAAGAAGGTATGTATGTCTATTATGTAAATGGCTGAATCCATAGTCATGAATATAATGCAGTAATTAAGTTTTCAGTTCGCAGTTTTTATTTCAGTACTTTGTCTTTTCAAGATCAGTATTCTTCAAGGTCAATGCGCAAATTGAATACTAGCCAGAGCCATCAAATATAACAGAGTTTAAAATAATATATTCAGGACCATGAAAATCGTACTGACATAAACATTCATTTAACTTTACACTCCACAACTTCATATAGTTATATACTTGAATATGATAATGCAAAGTACCACAGTAACTGGTATCAGGTGACTATGGCACAAAAAACAATGTACCACAGCGAACATTCACGGACCCCTGAAATCATGAATACCCTTACATACAAAAAAAAGTAATTTTGTATATATATAAATGATTGTGAACCAACACTGTGTAGGAATTGTCGTTGCCACATAACATCAGGAAAAAAGTATGTTAACACTTAAATCAAACCTTCCGCAGGGCACTTTTCTACGAGCTGCATACTGTAAAGAGAATAAGGTTGTTTTTTATAACAATTGGTTACTTATACAAAATCAATGTGGACATGTATGAACCTGTGAGAGCCGAATGGATGGTAGACCTAGGATCCAGAAAGTAATAGTATTTAAAGTGAGGTTTTCTTTTACATATAGACGTGAATGAATGCCTTAGCAATCCATGTTTGAATAATGCTACGTGTGAGAACTTCTATGGCGGCTTTGAATGTCACTGTATACCGGGCTTGCAAGGAATGTATTGCGATGAAGGTACTATTATTTTCATACTTAATTTAGTGTTAATCTAGTGTAACGTAAAAAGATATCGAATAAATAATCAGGAATACAAAAATCGCCATCACACTGTTATTGTTAACTTCAATGTTGAAAAATAAAAAGAATTATAAACACTTTGAATAGTTCCATCGACAAATTAATGATTATGTTTGCATTGTAAAATAAAGTAAAATTTTCAGTAAAATAAATTTCCACAATAGATAATACTATCGTAATATTCATATTCCATACAATCGCACTTATAATATTTGATATGCAAAACACAAGGCTCTGGTAATATTTTCATCGACGGGGAATATAAAGATCTAACTTGACCGCGAATCAGCATCCATAGTATTTTAAAGACATATATGACAGAAAAATACCTGGTTTACAGGTCAATTACGGTTACGTCTACAATTGTTGTGAAAGGGGCTACAGGTGTCTAAACGAAGGTCACATGTATTGAAGGCTTTACACAAATTTTCTGTTAGATTGCAATTGCAGTGCTTACTTAAGTACTTCAAATGGCAATTAATAAATTGACGTGGTTAAGTATATAATATCAATAAAATAAGATGAAAATAAGATTAAATAAAGATAGATAATAATAAATAAATAAATAAAACAAAGAAAACATAGAATATACTCCGAAGGTATATAGAACACAAAATTTCGAGGAAAAAAGTATTTCGTTATTTATTTTGTTGCGGGATTTCAATAGAATGCCATAATGTAAAACCACAACTCATTGCTGAAAAACTTTTTTTGTAAATTGCAGATATAGACGAATGTCAGTCTGATCCATGCCAAAATGGTGGAGCGTGTATAAATTTTCCTGGAAGTTTCAGATGTGATTGTATCGATATCTATAGCGGAGTTTTATGCGAGACAGGTACGGATAAATGATTGTTTCAAGTTCAAGTTCAAGTTGGAGACTTCACGTTTCTCTGATTCGACGGGTTTTATGGATGTAAATAACGGGTATTTCTTGAAAGCAGAATGTTCCTCTCTGAAAGACATTGTATCTTACTCCCTTTAAGGTGGAGTCAACATAATTTTTCAATCGTGTTTCTTTTGTCCAGATTTTGTATGCTTTGGTTTCATTAATGTATTACTGAACTGAATTTTTATATAAATGTGCATCCGTTTTACTTCGTTGACTTTGCACTAAGTAAGAAGTAGTGCTCGTTAAATAGTTTACAACTCAATCAGCACATAATGAGTCTACTTGGTACCTTTAGTCGGTACTAACTAGACATACTGGTGATTTTACATTGTACTTAGGTAAAGGCAGATCCCTAACATTATCTCTCTAAGCAAAGTTAGCTGGATAGAATAGTATCTTTGTGAATTCAACTAGCAGATATTGAATCGAGTATATTATATTCCTTTTTTTCTGTTAGCGTATGGTTAAGTTTGCTTGCAAATTATATCTGCTTGTTTTTCCTTTAGATTTATGTAACACAAAGCCAGCAGACGTCGTTTTCCTGATCGATTCTTCTCTAAGTACTTCCACAAAGCATCACCAACTCCAGTTAGATTACATATCTAACATTGTCAAAAGACTAACATTGTCCGCCGAGAAATTCCAGGTGGCTGTTATATCATACTCTACTGAAGCATACGTAGATATACCGTTCAACTCCAGTGTAACTACCTCAGAACTTTTGTCACAGATACAGAATATAACATATAAAAATGGCACCACCAATATTCTAGCCGCTTGTGAAGCCGTCCAAGACGTATTACCTGTCATCCTAGAGAGAGCTCAGTATGTATTTTTGCTAACAGACGGAATGCCCTCAGATATGAAGGAGGCGAAAAAGGGAGTGTCAGTGATGAGACAGTACTTGACAAATTCCAGTTCTTTCAATGAAGTGTTTTTGGTAGCGTTTGGAGAGGATGTGCGCCATCAGGGTTTGCGGGAAATGTCAATTGATCCCTATTTTTTTCGAGATGTGTATGATTCTATCAATCTGGATCCGTACTACAAGATGTTGAAGCGTTTGGTTCACAGAGACTGCAACGGTAATACATTTATATGTTTATGTATAGCAAATAAGGTGCATGCTTATATGATCCAACAAATAAGTGGTATCATGATGTTCCAAAAAGGTAATGAAGGATATCGTAAGGACGTGGAACATTCATATTTTCAGTAAAAAAAAGGCATATGGGCCTTTTATGATCATTCACGAAAATGACATCCAAAACGACAACAAGACATGTATTTTGGTATAACATAGAGAAAAAGAATTTTGACTAATCTGCACGAAACATTATCATCATGTATATCCTAAGAATAAAATGCTCTTTGAACTTTCCAAAACAAGCTCATATGTTGCTTCGATATTTGATTTTGTCTTATTATATTAAGTGCATGTATTAATATTGCATAAAAATTCTTAAGATACCTAAAAATTAAATATTAGAGGTGCAAACTATCCCCCCCCCCCCAAAAAAAAAAAAAAAAAAAAAAAAGGAAATTCAAATCGTACAATCGAAAGAACCGTTAGGAGCTAAATGACGGGATACCTAGTTTTAGACGATTGTACAAATTTATGTCATATTAAATTTGAAGTACATATTTCGGGCTTATGCAGATTTTGGACTTGTAATTACCTCAGGGCATTAATAGTCCACTGCAGATTAGAGATATTGTATCGAAGTAGCTACGACAAAATAGATTTTAAAATGTGTGGAAAAAAATGCCCATCCCCTCAAACATATTGATTTGCTAAAATATTTAAATGATTCGCCGAAAGAAGCGGTCTCGATTACACACAGAATATTATTTATTTTTACTTGTTTAGCATGTTCGTCGTCCAGACTAAGGCAGGCTGATATAGTTCTCTTGATTGATACTTCATCAAGGATATCAAACTCGGAGTACAATATTCAGCTGAATGCTGCGATGAAGATCACCCAGTACCTTCAGACACTGCAGATCGATCCCGAACGTATTCAAGTAGGTGTGGTAGCTTACTCTACGCATGCGTCGGAAGTTCTGTGGCTTAATGAAACATACGACATTGATCAAATATATGGTCGTATCACATCGATACCTCAAGATCCAAGTAATTCAAGCTCTAATTTGGCACAGGCATTGGAATTCATCAGAAACACGTTTATGACGAAAAAGCATGGTACACGTGAAAATGTGCGTAAATTTATCATTAATTTCAACGCTGGAGTCGATGAGAATATAACAGCTACATTAGTGGAAGTTGAAAAACTTGCAAATGCTGAGAATATTGTGGCTACAATCGGGATAGGAACCAAGTTTGATAATGAAGTCATCATAAAGACGTCATCTTCGGCCTTTTATGCCTATATTGCAGATGAGAATTCATTAGAGGATGATATAAAAATAATGATGAAAAGTACTCTGTATATAGTTTGTTCACAGGGTGTTCGATTATAGTGGTAGAAATGACCTCTGTCAAAGTTAGTGTCCTGGTAACACCCTTGGGAACTGACAGTTAACCAGCATGACAGTTAACCAGCATGACAGTTAACCAGCAGCGGTGTCATCTCCATTGTAATAGTATGCCAAAGTAATTTAGAGGAAGTGCGAGATTATCTCATGACAAAATAATCCAACAGATCGTTTAATTCAATATGTCACAGTAAGATGGGAGTTTACATCTTCGGAACCCCTATAAATATTACAGATATAATGTAAAAGATACTGCACGAAATATATCCTGTTCATTCAGTAACTAGAGGATATCTTAGATAAACTATTAAGTACTTCCCTTGCCCAAGAACACTTAATAGAAGCCCTCCTTCATCTATGTGGGATAGTGGTATGACTTTGAAGATGTTTTGTTTTCCATTATTACTTTTGAGTTTTCAGCAAATACATTGATAATATTTATAGCAGATAGTTTTCCAAAGGTTGACGAATTTCTGAGCTATATCCATTTTCATGATCATTGTGATTACGATTTACACATGTTTACTGGTTTTGTTTTTTGTTTTTGATTTTGGTTATTGAACATATCATTTTCAAATTCTATACATTGACATTGTCATACTTTTATCATTGTTTCTACAGTTTATACATGTATAGTCTTTATATTGTTAAAAATAAAGAAGATAAATATATTTCTATGTCTGTATCGTCATTCTTTCTCCTGAAAAGTATGCAGAGGACATGGAAATGGCATAGTGCGTCGACGGTGTAATGTGATACAGCACACCTAGTAATGATTGTTTAGTGGATACTATGAGCTCAAACCGAGCTTTTAAATGTAAAAACAAATTATTATTATCCGATTCGTATGTATACAAAAGAGATAATTATTATTAAAAACTTGTAGTGTTATTGAAATGTAATTTCTACGATAGAAATATTTTATGTAACACGTCAAAATTCATATATTGTTTCAAATCGACCTCTTTTGTTTATGCCTCCGGATCGATAAATCGGTGGCATATTGCAGAGACCACAATCAAATTGCCCTATCATATATGGTATGGGAAATAATCACCCTAGAATAATTTGTGCGGATAATAATCAATAATAATTTTGGCTTCAAAATGTAGAATAGAAAGATCCCCAATTGTTTTGTGATACCAACTCAATTCAAGAACTCAGGCAAACACGAATTTGACATTATTAGCATGGTATATAAATCTGTCTATCTGAGATGTGTGCACAATTCTACATCTGGCAAGTGATTTACAAAATAAATAAATACATATAGCAAACTTTACTCATGTAATAAATTCTCGAACGACATGTCATGGTATCATAAGTTAATCAATATTTGCAAGTCACAGATTTTCACAACATATTGTTACACCTTGAGCCATAAATATTAGATTCATCGGGTCTATATGATGATATCTATACCTCAGTCGGAGTTTCAATTTGTAGAATAATATTGGACGGATAAGGTAATCGCTTAACACTCAATGATAATGCTATATAAGTCATACAGGTAACCTTTCGTTTAAAACTGTTTATACAAATGTTTCTCACTTGCTACTTGGATTTCAAGATACCTAGCATCGTAGATATTGCATTTTCATTCATTACATTAGTAGATTTGACAAACGGCAGATAAAATACATCGCTTTCAGAGTCTGGATAATATGTAAATATAAAAAAATAACTAATCAAGTCATATAGATTATGTTCAAGATACGACCAAAGTTTGACCTACTTTACTCAGAGAAATCTTTTTTTTTTAAAGGTGAAAAAAAAAATGAAATAATGAATAAGAATGTAATATTTAGGTACGAATGACCTGATGCAGTATCTACAAACTAAAGAAGGTGAGCATGTGACAGAAGGAGTAAACATGAGTTAGTCAATACCGGCATGAATGTCCAAAACATAAAGATTGATTGATTGCTTTACGTAACTCCACGATAATTTCACGTATATTATAATAGTATCTGCCTGATGCATTGTATAAAAATTAACACATTTTACACGCAATGGAACTACCCAAAGCAGTGAAAGATATTTTACATGCCACACCTACCGTGACACATTACCTCGGTTTTTGCTGTCTCATCCAAAAGACAGGACACCTTTGCGTCCTTAGCTATCGGTAACTATAGCGATGCCATTATTCAATTGTAATCATAGATATGTCAGGAAAATGTTTTAAAAATACTGTATAAAAAACCCCGATTATCATTACATATCGACTATTATGAGATATACTGTACGTGTACATATATTAGCGCAATCAAATTTTAGCGCAAAATGCTCGAAAGAGGGTCGGCAGTATTTTAGCGTAGTCATGAATTAGCGCATTTGTCATGTTCGATTAGTGCAATTTATCCATGAAATCAGCGCATTCAAAACAGTTTTGGGTCAAAAATAGTGCGTTTAAGTATCTTACTTACGAGGAATTGAAATATATGCCACACGTGCGATTAGCGAATCGGCTGGTATGACACGTTTGCCATTGGACATAATTAACGAGTACATGTACCTGGAGTTGTTAAACCAGTGATTGGCTTGGATGACAAGCATCGGGTCAATTACCTTACTCACAGTATATGCAGTAAATCAAATAGAACCTCATTTCAAACCACGTTTTTTTTTTTAATTCTTGCTTTGGTTTTGTGATAATCATATCGACAGTGTCCGTTAATGCAAATATCTTTAATCGATCGTTACTTGTGTCCTCTTTATGCTTTATCAAAATAAATGATGAATGTATTTCTGATATTTATTTGATAGACATAACTATAGAGTTGAAACGGAAGTGCCCATTTAATTCTATCGATCTCATGTACTTTATATTAGCGTAGTCATGAATTAGCGCACTTTGAACAGCACTAATTGCGCTAAAATATGAATCCCGCTAAAATAAGTACACGTACAGTATGTCAAACAACAGTACAGATTCTCTTGCTTTACTAACAAGATCAAAAATGAATCTACGAGTCGCTAACTGAATACTGTTTGCTGTCAAGTTAAGGTTCCTGTGATACATGGTTATAATGTATTGGATTGCAATTCTGTTCCACGCAGAATCCCACCTAAAATAAGTGATCATTTACGTATGAACATCTACAATTACACAGAACTTTGGTTTGAAAGTCCCATCTAACATACAGTACACCGAATTTAAGACCAATTGATCTAGAGCCAAGTACACGAACTGAAATACGACAAATCTATCTCTGGTAAGATTGAAAACACATATACCCTGACGGATCCAAGGGGGTTGGTGTGCAATTTATCTATAATTGGGTCATATTTAAATGTTGTGTGCACCTATTTCGGATGCGGAAGTTTAAATCATGGATTTTAATGACTAGTTCCTTTGCCACTACCTTTATGCATGACATAGTTCCTATTACAGTTGTAGCATACGATGACGGTATACGCATATCTAGTACGACTCATTAGTTATTAATACATTTGAATATTGAATGCTACCTGCAGGTGAGTGTTATGATTCTTGTATTTGTTATTCTCTAACTTTGAGATTGTTAGAATTTGCCTTTCCTCTATCTTATTTATATTTTATAAATATTTATATTTATAAATCCTGGTGTATCTTTATTTGATCAGCATGACTTATTTGCAAGTCGGTAATATCGATTTAAAAGAAAGTTACGAAAAATATACATGTGGGATTCACGTGCGGAAAGGACAATAATTCTGGTTGAGAAAGAGAAAGAGAGAAATATAGATGTATTTAGAAATATGAAAAAGAACAAACACATGTTTCTCGTATGCATCATAACGCTCTGATATAACCTCTACTTTTAGCATTTTGCGCTTAAATATGTACATAAAAAGTTCATTTCTCTCTGCACCAAAGATATTGTTAATGATTATTTGTCGAAATTTCAATATGGTGAAATAAATTAATAGAGGGACATATGTTCTAATGTTATAATAAAATTTACAGAAAATGTAATTTGCGTTGGGCATTCTGTAAGGCCAATATATATATATATATGATGAAAATGCTTTAAAGTTTTTGATCTACTAAGAGATTGGTGACTGCAAAACAAACACCGTTTAAACGATGAAAATTTACAATTTCGTATTCATCACCCCTTTCATTTTTATCAAAAAGACAATGTTTGTGGTGGAGGCGATTTCGTGTATACCCTAATATGCACTTATAAAACCTGAATACCCGTTAAGATTGAGGAATTTTGAGTTTTGTATATAAACAATTTTCTTTCATTTTGGTGACCTTTTTTGTTCCTTAAGGAGATGGGTTTGTCATAAATACTCCATAGTCTAAGACTACTCCATGATCCTATGTCTTAACTGTGCCTGATTTAGATAAATTGCTGATAATTGTGATTTTAGTGTTTCACCTTTGGATAAGAACCCTTAAGTGTCTGGACACCTTGATCACCAGTATTTTATTCACCTTCATCTTATCTAGTTTAGGTTAGAAAACAGAAATCCGAACAATCTGTATGACACATATCACCAACGACTTACACATAAACATCATAATAATCACACAAACACAGAAAATTACAAAAATATTGGACTGTATTGCAGTTACAATGCAAAAATTTAAGTATCAAACGTCAATAAATTGGTTAAAAACCCATTAATAATCAGCGTAATTATTTTTAGAGCGTCCTTTATATTGTTATTGAATGCTTATATACCCGATGCACACACGTGCAATACAAGCCTGGAAAAGAAAATATTTAACGAGTTAGGAAGGATACCCGAAAAGTGAGAAAGTAATTAACGTCTGCGCTGATCTGATAGTCAGGAATAGACAAATTAGGGACCATGCATTATTTATCACCGGGGTAGGACCGGTGCATTTGGAAATTTGAATTTAGAAAATGTATGTGTCGCATGCATACATCTTTCAAAAAAGTAATTTTCCCATATCAATTTTAAGTGAAAAAAGTACATGTCCCATCACAAATCACACTGTTTGGTATAATTTTAATGTTTATGTATGTATAAACATCTTATCAGCTAACACACAATATAAAATGTTTGTAAATATATATGTATTTTCTGTGTATCAAAGCATTGTATAATTTATAGGTTGTAAAAATATATTACATACCATTTAATCAGAAGCATAAAAATGATACTTATAATAAAACTGAAAAAATGAAGCATTACTATGCCATAAGTGAAAGTGTGATCCATGGCAATACTTCCTATGTCTTTCTCTATCACACTAACAAGAACTAGGCAAAGTGATCCATTATTATTATACTTTAGATATGATACAATCACACAATCTTTATAAGTAAAAAATTATGACATTTGTTCATGAAGTTACAAAGAGTAATCATTTAATCTCAGTGGTAAACGAATGGAACGGCGTGTGGGTGCTGTATGAGAAACAACGGACAGAAATTCATATTCACTTACTTCAGGTTCATTTTCTTTTCTCTTTTATGTATGACTTTGTGTGTTGGACGATATTTCATATTTCAGTCATTTATTTTTATGTTGCAAAGTCAAATAGTGGTTGTTTTTTTTATTTTGTTTAAGTTTATCAAGGTTTACTTTTATTCTTATATCATTTGTTATGGTAATCCATGTTTTAGTTGTTCAAAGTTTATTAGATCATAAAAAATCAGTGTATTGTTGTAAAAAATAATTGTCCCTTGCAGAATCTCTGTTAAAAAAATCTCTCTGTCCCATGTTGTATGCATATAAAAAGTGTATGTCCCATCACGTTTTGCACTGGTCCCACACCGGTGATAAATACTGCATGGTCCCTTAGATTAACATGTTTTCGTGGACAACGTCTTTATGGAATGTCAGTGTGTATATTTAAACTTGAAACACATATCTATATTTGCCGTGCGTATCTATCGATAACTGAACAAAGTTCACACCAATTTACACATTTTTATACACGTCTGTTGAAATCTAATTGAAATTGATGTTTGCGCTTTTTGAAATTGATTTTGTGAGATACATCAGTAAACGAGAAAGAAAATGTCTAATTTTAATTTGACTATCGAATTGAAATGTTTGAATAATGGACTTAAATGGTCTCTCTACTTTTGTCCCAAGAAGTTCCTATTATAAATGTAATATGCAATAAATAAATACATATGTCTAATATGATTTATAATAAATATAGAACATATATACCTTTTAATTTTGTGCACTGGATGCGCATTTTAACACCTTATGTCTCTTCAGTGTTGCTCGTGGCTGAATAATTGGAATTCTCATAATATGTTGAAACCAAAATGACCGAAAAGTGAACCAAAGAATCTATCTTAGGACAGAACTATGCATGAGGGAGATACCTTTTAGTTTAAGAGTGATTATCGTAATTTGATGACTGAAAATTTGAAGTATCTTATTTCATGTCAGTACAAAAGCACTGTAAGTTAGACTTATGATGCCCTCGGGAACTATCAGTCCGCCAGCAGTGACACAGGTCTAGTGGTTGTAATAGATATAGAACATATATACCTTTGAATTTTGTGCACCAGATGCGCTTTTCGACAACTTATGCCTTATAAATATGATTCATGAGTGACGATAATCTTCTGATTCTCAATGCTTCAAGATTTATGCAATATCATTATAGATCTAATACGGCAGACTATGTTGCGTTTTCTTTTCTTGATAAAATAGTGTAAATGATAGTGCATCTTTATTGATTTAAATTGAATAATATCTCTCGTATTTTAAGTAGATACTGATGCATTTAAAGAGTAAAGTACCCAAAACGATGTCATCTGTTTGTTTGATATAAATTAACAAGTATTTGTGTGGCGCCCTGCAAACTTTATATTTGACGACAGAAATATTTTCTTTAATTTAGGACAAAGTCTTGTCTTATCAGTTTTAATGTCGTGCATTCATTGATTTTCAATGTTTTGTAAAAAATACCTTAAAACGTGAGTGACTCGAGGATTGTATCACTTTTCAGCTATTTTGTATTTAATTGTATTGTTTTTGTATTTATGTTTATTTGTTTTATTTTTGAATATGTTTATATTTATTTTTATATGACAGAATCTGTTATAGAAATTGATCAAAAGTGGTACAATATAAGATATTTAGGGGTCCATAGGGAGAACTTGGGTTTGCATATCTCTTAAAACAAAATTGGACTTTCTGAATATTTTGACATTGTTCACTTTTTACAAAGTTTCAGCATAAGTCACAGTAAAGAAGTTAGTTTGTCACATGTTTAATATTGTATACAATAACCTATCAGATATCATACTTCATAATGTCTTCTTACAGAAATCTTCGTCGAGAGATAATATATATAATATCTAAGAGAATTATATATAAGAGTTTTGTATTGTGCCATATTGTAGAACACAATTATTTATGAAGACTCATGTACGTTTACTTTGTCATTTGTGGTTGGCGAAAGGATGTAACAAGAAGGAAGAATGTATATATTTGAAATAGGGAATAGTAAACTTAATGCGTCTAAATGAGTAGTTAAAAAGATTGTAAAGCTCCGATGATACTACCCATATATCGACCAGGCTAAGGTCTCTGTTTAATCTAAAGATGCATTAATGATAGTTGTTAATTCATTGAGACATCTTGGCATACGTTCCATACCCTTTATATTTGTTTTAAACTATGAAACATGTGATGCAGATAAACCTTTATTTGAAGAAAAAAAAAAAAGGCATTTTACGGGCATAAATTACAAGTTCCTCTTGTAGCGACTATAAAGTAAAATAAGTTCTACAAGAGTAGATTTCACTCTTGAGGGGTATTTGGTGTTTTCGTTACACAGAGTTACTTCCCATTTGGGACAGTATGTGACGTAAGCAATTCTATGGAAAACGATTTAAAACTTAGAGAAATAATTTCTGAAATCCCTAAATGACGTTTTCTTGAGAAATTGATGACATCATGATTCTTTTACATCAGATACCGTCCAAAATGGGGAATAATTTGTGTAACGAAAAGAGTCGATAGTTAGTGAAAAATATTAAAATGTATTAAGCACAATTGTTTGTCCTAAGCGGATACGGAAACTTATAGTTGCTGGAAGTTAACTCTGAAATTCCAACTCCATTGTTTTAAAATATCATGACGCGAACAATTATCCTGTAAAGTATTCATGAAAATTTAACATAATAATTAACTTAGAAATAGAACCGAAAGAAGTGGAATGAAATGCGATATGCAGTATATAGATAATATCCGTGCTACTGTTTATTTACCATCAGAATACAAAATCATGGTGCCTCTTGCAAAAAAAAAAAATGCATCGCAAAGACATCCAATATCAGATAACTGCGGTAAAATATCGGGGAAATACGCATTTTACCGCATTTCTGTTTCTTACTTATCAAGTAACACAATCTTGTCATATGTTTATATCTACTCACGAGACTTATACACAATTATCTAAGCAGTCATCATAATCTACTGAGAGGTCAACATAATCATCTGACCAGTCATCATAATCTTCTGACAAGTGAACATAATTTTCTGACAAGTTGACATAAATCTCTGACACGTCGATATAATCCTCTGACTAGTCGATATAATCATCTGACAAGTCAACATAATTATCTGACAAATCAACATAATCATCTGACAAATCAACATAATTGTCTGACAAGTCAAATAATCTTCTGACTAGTTAACATTATTCAACAGAATTTTCTGACGTGTCGAAACATGTAAGGTCTAGCAAATTCATCTGACAGATAAAGGCCATGTCAAGATTGTACAAAGTCGGCAACTGTTTAAACATTTAAATTTCACACGAGAATATGTGTTCTCATCGAGACATTTATTTGTATCATGAATAACGTAATTTTTAACTTTTTATCTAAACGTATGCAAGCCTTTTAATGTGCCTCGTCTTTCCATTGACATTTGTCGAGATTTTGATGTCATAGGTGAACACAGAGAGGGATTGTTTATGTTAATATGAATTGTGTTCCTGTAAGATATAGCATTAACTGAACGGACAATTTTACAGTAACTTATTGATCTTTATCACTTGAGATCAAAGTTATGTAACACAGCTTCAGTGAAAGAAAAAAAAAACCTCTTGTGTGAAGTTTTGTTTATGTGCAATTCTATATGACACATAGAAAATATAGACAGAAATTGATTAATTGTACATTTATATTGATATCAACCATCTGATACGTCTACAGAAATGTTATTATCCAACCGAAGCAGGGACACGGCCCTCTCTATCACCAACCAAGTTTGAACAAATTAAGCTTTGCCGGTCCCTGATCGTATTGTCTTAGTTCACTATGATATTGAAAGTAAAGTATATATCCGAAAGTGTAACATTCGATGGCCGATATTCAAAGTTCAATTAAAACACTGCAAATTCGGTGGTGATGATTTCAGCGAGAATAATTGCAAATCCTGAATGAGATGAAACTACAGAAGAAGTGAACATCTGCTGCTAGCGTGCTCCACCTGTTGCAAGCACTCAATAAGATTTTGATTGCTTAAGGGAAAAAAAGATTAACATGGAGCTTTAATTAATCATATTGTAATAGCACAGAAATTGAAAGACATAAGTCAACTGATAAATGAAAATTAACTATTACTATGGCAGTTAATTATGTCTAACTATTGTTTAAGTGATAGAATACTAAATTACCAATAAAACCATGACAGTATTCCTTTAAATGATACTATAAACCTGTTTAATTTACATTGATTAAATTGGAAACCATCGTATTGAGATCACAGATGGGTTGATAGGCAGATGAGCATTATTATAGTTTACGCCTGATGTATCCATCTCCATAGATTCACATAAATCTAGAAGCTCATGAAAAAATAAGGCAGCTTACTTTAGTAGCATATTATGAGACCAAACCCTATGTTATTATCCATTTTTTAATCATAAAATCACTTTTCATTTACAAAAATGTAGACCACTGACCTAGATTATCTCTTATCAGACATGCTAATAAATCTAAAACTAGTAAGTTTTATCAGTTACATCGTCTCTTTATGGCCAAAAAAATATTTCGGTATAACATGTAATATTTTGATATGACATGAATCTGTTGTGTTACATAATGCAGCTTTCGATAGTATGTTATTTCCATGAATGACCATCATAAAGCATACCGGCAGGAGTAGACAACAAATCTGTCACTAATCCAATTACATATCTCTGGAGACTGTTTCTTCCATGTCAAACTGTGTAATAATTTCTTTTTACCGTTATGTTATGCTTGCCTTTATTTTGGGTCTGGTACCGCTCGTCAGGAAAATAATCCCGGCAGAAATGCAGTGTCCAAAATAAATGTATCTGTAATATCGAAGCGCTTGATTACCTTCATTAAGATATAAAATGAAATACAATGTTATGCACAGCAATCAAGAAGGGAGAAGGACAGACGCATAATAAACAACAAATGAGCTGTGAAATTGTTAATGTCTAGTAGGTGAATGAAATGTGGCGTCGTCCCACTATTCAATTTCATAGATAATTTCCTATTCATTTGACTGTTGTAGTTTGAGACGACAGATTTAGATTATCAAACGTTGACGCAATACTTATCTTTAATCATTTTTACATATGAAACTCAGATTCCAAATGGTTTTGACTTGGACGTGGGAGTTGAATGTACCATTGATACTACCGTCGCCATATGGGTGAAATATTCCCGGCGCGACGTAACACAGTAATATATCTATCTACCCTTGATACTTGTGAGCAGTCAGATTGATTGACTATTTTAACTCATGCATAAGGATGATTATTCTCATAGTATATGATCTGCACTTGTAGGTTTATCGCACATATTACGCAATGATACAAGAGGCAGTTTTGGTGTTCATATTGATCTCAGGTTTTTGCGGTCTATCCATTTGCAGTAAGTATATATTAATAGATTGTTCAGCTTTTATTTTACTGGGTTTGTTTCTGTAAGGAATACTTGATCAGCTACGTTGATATCTCTTCGGAGGAGACCAGGTACTCGGTAGCATGGTTCATGTAAATTTACATATTTCATAATATTATGGAGACAATTATATATTTAAGCCCTAAGAACAATTAGATAATTTATTAAACCGCATAGTCCTATTTTCAATTTGTTCAAATCCTCCTTTACTTAATAGTGTCACACACACACACACACACACACACACACACACACACACACACACACACACACACACACACACACACACACACACACACACACACACACACACACACACACACACACACACACACACACACACACACACACACACACACACACACACACATGATATAGGTGATTCGGTACCATAGGTCGTGGGTTCGAATCCCCGTCGGGGAACGAATATAAGTGAAATATTTGGTGCTTTGTTAGCTGTAGTGTCTTTGTGCTTAATATGTTTGTTTAATTTGTATTTATTTCTACAGGTATTTCCTCGGAGATCCAAGGTCCATTATAGGTTTCGCTGTTTCTATTTGTGCTTTATATGTTTATTTCTGTTTCAGTGATTGTATTCTTTCAGAGGATCCGCCTGCGTTTACGTCGTGTAAATTTCTTCACTTCCGCGGCCGTGTTGTCATGCATACGATTAGCTAATGACTGGCCATTAAAGCTCTATTTGGTAGAGCTCGGGTAGCTTAGTCGGATGCATGACAGCTAGGTGATTCGGTACCATGGATCGTGGGTTCGAGTCCCCGTCGGGGAACGTATATAAGTGAAATATAGGATGCCTTGTTTGCTGTAGTGTCTTTGTTCTTTAATGTTTGTTTAACTTGTCTTTATTTCTACAGGTATTTCTTCGGAGATCCCGGGTGTTTCACTGTTTTAGTATGATAGCGACTATGGTGGTTAATTGAAGAGACCATAGTTGCTCAGTCGCTTTGGTATACAGTGTACAAGCCTATCTTCTCACTCACTAAAAAGTAGCACAATCAATATGAAAAACACCAAAAAAAAAAAAAAAAAAAAAAAAAAAACTATGATTAGAGAAGCAGAAAAAGTATATGTATAAAATGCAAAGTTAAACAAAATATTCTGTCAATCAGTAGCTATGGTTGTTTCTTTTTTTATTGTTTGTTAATAAATATTAAAATATGTTGACATAAATGAACGAAAAGATAAAAGAATACCAACTAAGAGGTTCAAAATGGAAATTTAACATAACTGAACCCTAAAATGAAAAGATGGGGTGACCAGTGAGAGTAAGAATCTCCCGCTTACTAGAAACATCCACCTTTTAAGCCATGAAGAAATTGTCCAATCAGGTCTCAATCTAGAATATCATGTAATATCCCATATATCGACAAATAATATAACATCCTATATAAAGACATATCATATAACATCCTATATAACGACATATTATATAACAGTCTATATAACGACATATAAGATAACATTCTGTATAAAGACATATCATATAATATCCTGTATAACGACATATCATATACAAGTCAATATAACGACACATCATATAACATTCCATATAACGACATATCATATAGAATCCTATATAACGACATATCATATAACATCCTATATCACGACATATCATATAACATTCCTATATAACGACATATTATATAACATACCATATAACGACATTTCACATAACATCCTATATAACAACATATCATATAACATTCCGTATAACGACATATCATATAACATCCTATATAAAAAGATATCATATAACATTCCTATATTACGACATATCATATAACATTCTGTATAACGACATATCATACAGAATTCAGTATAACAACATAACATAAAACATTCCATATAATGACATATCATAGAACATACTATATAACGACATATCATATAATATTACGTATAACAACATATCATATAACATACCGTATAACGCCATATCATATAACATTCCGTATGACGACATATCATATAATATTCCATATAAGAACAATTATAAGATGAGGGATTTTGTGACTAAAAACAAATGAGTTGATAAAGTGTATTTATTGGAAGTTACGGATTTCAAACAGTTTTTTATATAGTAACCCACATTTGATTATTGACATTTCTAAAAGGAACTATTCGAAAGTATTTTTGAAGGCCACATTTTACTTAGTATGTTATTTATATTCATGTATTTTATAGCTCCATGGTGACTTCTGCCACATAACTGGGCCACTAACTCCTCTTTTTTCTTTCTAATCAAATTTTTATGGGTAGGATGGAACAGATTTTAGTAAGCACTTAGAGAAACCAGCAATGAGCCGTTGTTTATAGGGATTTTGGAGAATTTATGGAATTCTATATAAATAGGGCATATTTCAATGTAATTATCTTGTAAGAATACAAGGCATGCAAGAAAAGAGTTTTGGTTTTCAATCACTTCTGAAATGGAAAAAAATTGTCGTGGGATTAGTAAGACTTCCCTGGTGTAACATACTTTTAATTCTCTCAATGGGCTGGTATCATCATATTTTTCAATTTGAAATCGTCACTGATGTTACTGATTTCGCGTTTACATTTCATAAAAACACCCCGACTTTTTTATATTGCAGAAATTTACCCATTTCAATATGGCAATTTCTTACACTCTGATGATCAAGTCACTTCATGTTTAAATGTCCGAGGAGGAATCACGATGGGAAGGAATAAATACTACAAAGTTTATGTAAGCTTTCCTTTACTTTTAAAACAATGCATCTTCAATGAAATGTAATCGACCAGGGCAAAATCACACAGGGCATTGAATCCATTCATATATGGGACAGGGATCCTAGGCGATTGGCGTTGTCCAGATTGACTGGCTGATTATTGTTTGTTGACATTTCACGATTATTTCACGTATATGGTGACGACATCTGCCTGATGCATTGCATAGAAATTAAACCTTTTCAACGGACCCATCCGAAGCAGTGAAGGATCTTTTACGTGTCACGCCTACCATAACAAGATACCTCGGTTTTGATTGTCTTATTCGGAAGATAGAACAATAGTGTGCCTACGACGGGAGAGGAACCAGGGAACGCTGGGCCGCGAGACTAACACCTTATCCATTTCGACACACAGTGTTATGGGGAAGTAAATATACGTAAAAGCCGATTACACCCGACAAAACTAATAAGATGTAGAAATTTATTAAATAAGCGCTCATTAAGAATCCTACTATTTATTCTTTTTTAAATTCTCAATATATTCATATTTACATATATATTTGTATTTACAAAAAGAAACTGAGCCTTACTTTTGGGAAATGAAAAGAAATTTTCTGAGGGGAAGTCTGAATTAAATAAGTAACGAGAAACACTCAAGATTCACAAATTTTCCTGAAGTGGAAAGAAAAATAACAAAATCTTAAATTGAAATCTATATCTACTGGTTAAAACAGCTCATTGCGAAGTAAACAAGGTATGACGCCACAATTAACAGTGACCAACACAACAGATTATATTATGAAATCGTTGCTTTAATGTGCTCTGCATTCTTTTAAATATGTTTTCAATGACAAGGGGATGAAACAGAGTTTAGTTCAGTATGTTTGAAGCAAAAAACCCACATTTATATGTGGGAAGAATGAAATCATTCCAATACCCACAGAAACATGTACTATTTGTTTTTTGTTGAAAGACAACGTGCTATTAGTACGCTTGAACAAGGAATGTCTAAGATTGAGGTGTGTTATAAATATATTAGTTTGTATATTCTTTGTAATGTAGGAACAGTAAATTACAATCTCTATAGTAAAATCCACAGGGAGAATTTCGGAAAAATTAAAAGAAAGTTTAGGTCAAAATACTTCATGATATTATACAATACGTAAACATATTTTGCACATTTGTGCATCACATGAAAAATTGAAATGTGTTTCAAAGACGCAACGAACCCAGAAAGGCGATCTTGATGGCAAAGAAAGTATTATCTATATGTGTAAAGCTTTTAGAAAAACAAAATCGTTTGCAAAACAAGTTACGGTAATTGTTTTTAAATATGTATTTTTCTTTGAGAAAGTGTTAGTACTGAATCACAAAACTGAGATGACATTCACACTTGTCTCAACAGGTTATTGATTGATTGTGACCCCTACAACTAGAATGGTTTTGTGATATTTCTATGTGCTCATTATATTTGCAATGTGTATCCGAGACAACATTTGTTATACATTAAACATATTTTCTCTTTAACGCATTCTTATACATTGTTTAAGAAGTACAACGTATTATCTTTCTGCACTGCGAATTCTTGAAATAAAAATACTATTTTAAAGGTCAGTACGAATGGACTAATTACATTTGATAAACCGGACTGGAGCTATGTTCCTCGAAGAGTGGATAGTATTAACAGTTATCCTTTAATCGCTGCGTTTTGGACTGATATTTATCCCAATGTGCAAAGATCAAATTTCTATTATGCCACCTATACATCTGGACCGATGTTAGAAGAAGTAACCGATGATGTGCAAGGGTACTCTGGCAGGAAATCCTTCCATGCAACGTGGATGTTGTTAGCTACTTGGAATGATGCCCCGTTCTTTTGTTGTCCGGATGAGGAGGTAAAATGGATATAATCGTATATATAAATTTGCTCGCATTAAATTGCTTAACTCACTGTTGTCAATTTATTGAGTGGCATAAAGTTTACGATACGTTTCGAACATGTAAAAAGAAATATATAATGCAAAAACAAAAATTAGAATTCATACTCAATGTCCCAAGACAGTTAATAGACAATGTATTTGTGTGGTAAATTGGTAGAAAGGTTTATAAATAACATTTTGGCTTTTTCCGGTAATAAATAGAGAAGATTGAATTGGTGTTCCTTTGATTGTGTTGCTTTTGCGGTGAGTGGGAAGGTGGGCGTCCGTAGACCGGTTAACCACACCAATTGAGTGACGTTTGTTACTTCAATTGACCGTCCTAAGTCGGTATCGTAACTGCAGCACAATCGAATTGTTTTGTAATGTCGTTCCGTGTATATTATGCTGTTGTCATTTTTTGTGTGCAGCTCCCTGGTGATTTGTGTCACACAGCATTGTCAGATGTCTTCTGTTTTCTCTTTTTGAGCGTTTCAGGCGTGAAACCAATAACTACGCACACATATTTAGTAATACGCATAAATAATATGTAATATTGATTTTACCAGTAATATTGATCTAATACAGAATGTACAGTTTAAACAATGATAGAGCCTGCTTTCCACATACTATTCTGGTGTCCACTATTCCTTTTGTAGCCGCTAAATGCAAGTTTGACCATAATGTTGTTGGTATAATGACAGAAATATGCCTTTTTATGTATTTATTACGGAATTTGCATTTGAGAATACTTAAGTGGCTTCAAAAATAATAGTCAAGTGAAAAAATTAAGAGAGAGAGAGAGAGTACAAATACATTAAATTCGAATAATTTATGTCTTTCTTTCTGCTTTTCATTACTTATCTGCGACTTCTCATACAACTGTGACAGATATTATCTTTCCTTTTCTTTTGTAGATCTACATGAATATTCATCTTATCATTTGATATTCTAATACCTATATTTTATAGAGAATTACTGTGCAGAGCGTCGTGATCACTGATGGTACAACAACGTACGCTATGTTTAACTACATCGACGTGAATACTCCGCCAAAACCTCATAAGATAGTAATAGGATACACGTGTTCTGACGAGGCCTATCAGCATCCCATCTCGTTCTCAGATAGAGCATATAAAATGTCCAGCGAAACAGGATATAATGGTAAATGCTATTCATTTAAAATAATGAATATCATAAGAGAGAAAACTGAAGACTTCTGATAAAGCTGTGCGACAAAAAATTACCAAAGACATGTACACAAAATATGATAATAGTAGAATATTACAAACGACATTACACAAATATTCGATTCTGCTGCGGTTACGATAACGACTAAGTATGGTCAATTGAAGTAACAAACGTCATCCAATTGGTGTGGTTAACCGGTTTACGGACGCCCACCCTCCCTCTCACCGCAAAAGCAGCACAATCAAAGGACAACATTTATAAATAATCCTCCACATAGAGAAGAAGGATCAACGGTTTCTCAAAAAGAGAGGTCATACAAATTTTATTACACACGAAACATTTATGGAATAATATGTTGCTATCAAAAAATATTTAAGGCGACATCAACATAAGTAAACCGTGCAAAATAATTACACTCATAGAGTAATAAATGTATTGATCATCTTAATGGCTGAATTAGTTTTTATATCCTTTCTTTTATAATAGATAGCCAATGCAGTTAAAATTTCAATAGCTATATACAAAATTCAGGTCATCTTCATCATCAGAATTAACAGAATCGAAGATGAACAATGCACCACATTTCACTGATCACCATTGCATTAAGATTTTCTAAATGCCTTCTTACCACTGCGTAAATATCTATTTAAGCAAGAACATTGTAATCGATCTCAGTCGAGTTAAATTCAAACACAACATATTTCTAACATAACATCGTCTCTGACATATGAAAAAAAAAACAACAAATTGTTGTACTTGTTTGTATGGCATGTACAGTCAAATCTGCTTCTAAGACCACCGTTTTGAAGTAATGAGTTTCCTCTCTTCGTTCTGCTAGCTTTTTCAAAACTTATTTTGTATTAATTCTTGAGTGATAAGGTTTTACTTATCTTACGGCGACCGTTTAAAACTTGTTTTACATAACTTGTACTGAAGCTGGTAAACGCAGGCGGGAATGTGCATGACTTCGCATAAAGGTCTCATTTTTTTTAGCACAAACGACTGGCCGCCTGTCTACTGGATAGGAGAGAGAGAGAATAATATTAAATGAATTTCCCGTATTACGGCAAATGTTGGCGGAGTCCACAATGCTTTACGTATTCGCTTTCAGTTGTAATATAAATACATGTATATAAATATTACTTTTTCTATTATATTTTATACCTATTTTGTTTTTATATTTTTAAATAATTATATTCCTCTGAACTCTACATATCCATGTTGACTTAGACATAATCTTTTGTGATATGTTTTCTTTCTTTTGTTTTTGTTTTGTTTCGTTTTGGTTTTGGCTTTTTTTTTTTTAATTCTGAGCGAACTTTCATATCTAATATTCAGGTGATCATTTATGTTATTGTTAGAATTACAATGGCATTCAGTAGAAGTCAATGAACGTCGAGCGTGGATCTTTGGCCTACGTGTAAGAATACCATCAAAAGTTATCAAAGAATGTTAGTTTTGGTACACTTTGTTGAGGTACTAGGAAGTACAATAATTAAAAATTCTCGAAATTGGTAAATAAATAATGGGTTAATGTAAAATTAACTCGGTAGTATAATCAGTGGTGTTCACTTGTTCTTTACATGGAGGATTATTTATAAATTTTTAAATGTACGTCTTTTGATTGTTCTGCTGTTACGGTGAGTGGGAAGGTGGGCCCGTAAACCGGTTAACCACACCATTTGTTTGGCTTTTGTCAAATTAAATGACCGTCCTAAGTCGGTATCGTAATTGCACTACAATCAAATATTTTTGTAATGTGTTAAATGTTCTATTATATTATTTATATTCATGTATTGTATTACTCCATGGTGACTTCTGCCACATAACTGAGCCGGTAACTCCTCTTTTTTCTTTCAATTAGTAACGACCAATAACCTTCAATAATTGGTATAATTCTTCTCATTACTCATGCATCTTTTATCTTTCAAGGGATTCCAGGCTTCTTATTCTACAAAATTGGCGGAGGTAAGATATAATACAATAAAATTTGAAATGTTTTTTAACAATACACTATACAAAATATGCAAATTCAAACACTAGGCAATATTGCAAAAAGGTATAAAGCAGGTACTCGATGACTTCTGGAGACATCAAAGGTAGGATCAGGTGTTGCAAAGGAGTATTTATCTTCTGCCGACAAAAGCCATTAGCATTATTTAAAACATTAAGACTGAATCAACATGTACATTAAACTCGTATATTTGTGTTCAAATGATGACGAAATGAAATGTGGAGACGTGGTCATTTATCATAGATGACCTCTTGAGAAAGAACATTTTGTATAGACTCCTGGCAGTAATGAAGAGAGAGAGAGAGAGAGAGAGAGAGAGAGAGAGAGAGAGAGAGAGAGAGAGATGCCATTATTAATAGCAGGCGATGATTAACACAGATGACATTTAAGGAATGTTTGACTGTGTAACAAAAGTAGACAGTGTTAAACCGGCAAAGGTACTATATACATAGCTGTAGTTAAAAACATAAAGGTTGTAAATATACTAAATCTATTATATTTATAAGCACCTATAACATGATCTACAGCACTTGATGATGCACGATCAAAAAGAACACTTTTGAAATGACCTTGAGTTCCTTTTTACTGTTCAGGTACACACTGTGCTTGCGATAGCGCACATGTAAGAGCATGTCGCGATAGCATACACGATTTCTTATTGCATTACCTTATTAAGTAACTAACGTTACTTCAATTGACCGTCCGTGCCTCAAATGAATTTTTTTGTGATATCTTTTTATGTCTTTATTGTTTGCTTTTTTTGTCTGTGATGACTTTTATCATAAGGCTGTGAAAGATGTCTTTATGCTTTCTTTTATGTAATCAGTTCAATTATAACTACGTGATGTTGTTTTCTGATTAAGATGTAGATGAATGCACAGAGAGTCCAACGATATGCAACAGTGGATTATGTCATAATACATATGGAACTTACACCTGCACATGTTACAAAGGCTTCACTGGATCAAATTGTGAACAAGGTCGGTAACTTTGCGTATATTGTGATATTTCATGATAAAGGTAAAATTTAGCTTGCATTGTAAAACAGCTTTTGGTTTTTTTTATTTTTTTAAATGTGAGATGTGTATTTCGATAACAAGAATGGTGCATTTGTAAATCCTTTGTGGTTTTTAATGTTGCACAGAGCCGTCACGTATCATATAAAATCTATGAAATAACGAAATTGACTACATAAATACAGCAATGTGTATGTATAGTAATATATATTTATACCGAACAATTAAGGGAATTTTACTGCGGTGAGTGTATTTGCGTATGTCTCCTGCATCAGTTTGATATGTTTTTAGAGTATTTCCCATAAACGATCCTTAAACAGTGGAAAATAATGATAGAAATTGCTCATTTTCAATCATAATTATGAATCTGTCATACAGCTGAGTCAGATGAATTTATGCTTTCTTTTCTATAAATCCTATCAAGTGTTCGACAATGTTTGCAAACATTTGAGTCTGATTCATCATTCTTTCCTATAATTAAAGCGGAGCAGAGTTTTCTTCTTAAAAGTACTGCAGTTTAAACAAGTGTAGAGATATCCATATAGTTAAAAAAACGAATGGAATTTGTCGTACGTAACAGATTTGATATACTGTTTACTGAAAAAATGTTGCTGTTTATAGATATTGATGAGTGTGGTATCTCCCATTCTCCATGCTTTAATGGCGGCACCTGCGTCAACACACTAGGCTCATACTATTGTGACTGTACGACTCATTGGGAAGGCGCACATTGTGAGAAAGGTGGAATCATTGACTATATAGATTATATAAATAATATATTACATACATCAGATTTCTTGATAGATTTAAAGGTTATCATTCAATCCTGGGTAGACATAAATTATTACATAATGGATTTAACCAACTCAGAAATTTATGAAATAGATGGACATGCAAAATTTGGAAAAGGAAAAATCACAAAAACCAAATAGCACCTACCTACCTCCTATCCACTCAACTACCTACCTACCTACCTACCTAATTTTCTGATATGTCTTATGTGAACAAAATAAGTCAAATTTTGAAAGCAAATAGAATTTGTGACATTTATGTTAACAGATAAAGATGAATGTGTCGGATTGTCTTGTCAGAACTGTGGACAATGTATAAATACGCCTGGGTCATACGTATGCATTTGTCAAGAGGGATATACGGGGTCAATATGCTCTACAGGTAAGTGTATGAGTACTGAATTAATGAGCACTATATTGTTATACCTATATTGAATTGACATGAAATATGACTTTAACAACAGATAAAAATCCAACACAACAGTTCAATATGCATATAGAGCGTATACATATTTGTTTTTACTAAATTGAACTAAAACTCAAAGAAAGAAAACAAGCCTCAGCTACGAGGAATATATTCTATCGTCATAAAAATAAAAAAAAAAGTTATTACATTTCATTTTTAAACACACATGCATGTATATGTATAAACACTGGATACCGGTAGTGTGATGCCCGTAGTTGGAACTGACAGTCCATCAACAGTTGCATATGTGTATACATACCTGTTTTAACACTCGTGAATGAAAACGTAAAATTGTGACTGTTCGAATACTTATAAATAACTTTACTCCATTAGATATAGATGAATGCTTAACGTATACATGTCCAAAGGGAGGCAAGTGTCATAATTACGGAGGCGGATTCAAATGTAATTGTCCGTTGGGTTGGAAAGGAGAAAACTGTGATGATAGTAAGTTGAATTTTCTAAGATGAAAGTATAAATTGATATTTGTTATATCTATCTCAAAGATTCAAAATTTGCATTCTTCTTTTCACTTACTGAATTTTAAAAGAAAACAAATAAGAAATCTGCCAAAGCTGTATGACACAAATCACCAAGGACCTGCAAACAAAAAAATGACAACAGCATAATATACACGTAACAACATTACAAAAATATATAAAACAATGTTCCAATGTCCCACAAAATATATATATGTAGTTCCGCATATTTCGGAAGATGAATTTTGATCATTTATACTTTGCATTTTCGAAACTTGTCTGCCTTGAGGTCTTAATTAATTAACAGTTAACGATATTGACAATACAAGGGTCATCAGTACAATTGGACTAACAAAAATCGTGCTTTTTTATGGCAAAAACATATGCGAATTGTCCAAAAGCTATGATTTATATTGAATTTTTTTTAGAATTTTCATTGTGACGTAGGATAAGTCATTTTCATATTTCACATTTATGCTTAAAATGATTACAGAATAAGTCAGGTTTTTAAGAATAGCATATTCCTTTTGCCATGAAGAGTTTTCAAGACTACACACAAAATATTCTTGATATTACCGTAGATGATTGATGATTTCAAATAATTTTGAACAGTTATAGATTTATGCACAAACACCTCATGTCTAAATGATGCAGTCTGTAATACCACCGCTGCCACCGTGTATGATTGTCAATGTAGCAACAACACAACAGGGCGTTACTGTGAACAGTGTAAGATTCTTTTTTTTAGAATTATAGAAATGAATTTGAACAAAGTAAGGATCTAATATAACTGTAATCTAATATAATTATAAAAGTCGAATATTTATTTTGCTTTACCTAGGTCAGGTTACTGTATTACTGTATAAACATATATACCTTTGTATATTTAATGCACAACTTATCATGTGTCTCATTATGGGTCTTATCAATGCTGAAAATGTTGAAATTCGAAATATTTCAAGGGCAAGCCAAAAAAATCAAGCCATATCCATTAAAGACAAATCCATGCATCAGTGAGATTGTAGATTTATTCTACACAACAGAAGATTCGTCTGAATTTTAACAATTTATGCTTAAATGTGAACTTTCTTATGAAAAAATCAATGTAAATCCACATCCAAACCGGTAATTTTTGAGAATTACCATGATAAAAGTAACGGTATAGTGTTTGTTTCCAGTTATGGATGATTGTTCATCACAGCCTTGTGAAAACAATAGTACATGTGAGGTAAATCATGGTGGTTACACATGTTTGTGCAGTGCGGGATTCACAGGAAGCGATTGTACAACAGGTGATAATTCATTTCGCAAAGTTTATCACAACTGGTTCAAATGTACATATTTATATCCATATGTCCATATTTATATCCATATGTCCATATTTATATCCATATGTGCATATATATCCATATGTGCAGTGCTATGTTTTAAATCCTTATTGTGATGTTTTACTGATTATACAATACTACATATGCTGATTAATAATCTTTGATTAAACACAAATGAGCCAGGATAGCGGTTATCTGTCTGAAGATTGGTTGGTTGGTTAATTGGTGTTTTACGTCGCTTTCAACAATATTTCAGTTATATCGCGACATGGAAGCAGGAGGTTACCAACCTCTTAAATATAGTGGCGCAACCCGGTAATCGAACCCGGATTGTCGAGGCCGCAAGCTAAGCGCTTAACCACTCCACCACGCCTGCCCCTCTGTCTGAAGGAGATACTCGTTCTACTTAATTAAATATGGAGTTCGTCGGGGGTAGGGGATGCGTTCAGGCTTTTCTCGTAATTTGTTAATCAATAAATTAATTAATTATTATTATTATTAGGGGTTTTTTTAAATGGAAATTTAATCCTGAGCTATTTCATTTTTGGAATTTGCACAAGCATTTGGTGATCACAAAGTGACTCTGAGAATTTGTATTATAATTTTAGATATCGATGAATGCACAGGATCACCATGTTTTGAGGAAGAGACGTGTATCAATATTTATGGAAGTTACAGATGTGATTGTCTAAATGGTCTTCAAGGAAAAAATTGCACAAACGGTAAATATATAAAAAAAAAATATATCCCTGCATTTATTCGAAAGAAACAATAGGAGTTACTGGCTCAGTTATGTGGCAGAAGTCACCATGGAGCTATACAATAGTATAGCTCCATGGTGACTTCATAGAAACTAGTATTCTTTAAATATATCAATGAAGATCCATATCAAATTCATGTGTGTTACTTTTTTACAAAGGTTTCGTTCATCTTCCTTTAGGAAGATGCTGTACCGAAATAAACCATGTGGACGTTTTCAATACATTTTAAACCGCACAGTATATATTTTTTCTGACATTGAAAATCCTCAAAATGATACCCTGTATTCCACGCTATTAAATCATGTCTGCAATGGAAATCTGCATATTTCGAGAAATTTTGATTCATACCCTTCGTGTAATGTATTTCCAACAGCATTACATTATAATCATATTGCCGATGCAAAAACGTCCGCCTTCTCTGATCTCAAAAGCAATTGTCATACTTAATGATAAAACACTGATATAATACTTTATATAGATTTTAAAATGTGTGTCCTTTGATTATGCTACTTTTGCGGTGAGTGGGAAGGTCGGCGCCCGGTTAAACACACCAATTGAGTGAAATTTGTTACTTCAAATGACCGTCCTAAGTCGGTATTGTAACCGCAACACAATCGAATAATTTTGTAATGTCGTTCCATGTATATTATGCTGTTGTCATTTTTTGTGTGCAGGTCCTTGGTGATTTGTGTCATACAGCTTTGTCAGATGTCTTCAGTTTTCTCTTTTATTTTGGCAATGAGTAAAATAAGATATTCTGTGCTATAATTCTTATATTTAAATAGATATAGACGAATGTACAATAACAACAGGACTCTGTCAGCATTCAGGTCTCTGCATCAATACCATAGGATCTTACACCTGTGTTTGTCAAGATGGTTGGACTGGGGCAACGTGTTCTCAAGGTATAATTATTTATTTCAATATGACGTTAAAATGACATGAAAGGATTTAAAAGCACTTTTAAAAGCACTGGTATTAAAGTTCAATATTATTGAAAGCCATTGCAAGACTGCAGTTTTCCGTCCAAGCATAAGATTTAGATTCATTCCTAATCATTTACTTCATGCATAGTTTCAAACTTTATCGTTAAATTTGTGTTTTAATTGGATTTAATTGTTTAAAGCACAAGGAAAATGACTTGAAAAATATAGTGGGGTGAAGTCATAAGAGAAATGTAACCTGTGTTATACACATTTCATTCACAATGATTTTGTGCAGACATAAATGAGTGCGGTTCTGACCCATGTGGCGAAAACGCTACCTGTATCAACTACAACGGAACATACTATTGCCAATGCAATGATGGTCACAAGGGATACAATTGTTCAGGTAAAAATTACATACTTATACACAACAGATCCCAAACTGAAAATATAGTGTCATGTTTATATGTACGGGATAGTAACAATAAACATCAGACATTTATACATGTATTCTGTGGATTTTATATAAAAACGGAAAAGGCGCCAAGAGGAACTAGCACATTAAAAGATTGTGTGAGTAGAATACCATGAGCTTTGTAAAAATCAATAAAATATGAAAATGTTTGTTTGTTTTGTTAAAGAGGTAATTTCTGTATAATATAAGGTCAAATGTATGTAGCGTGTTGGTCCTGTAAGAAAAGATGAAAACTGAGAAATTCATTATACTGAAAAATAGGGATGAACGACGAAAACGTACAAATTCAAAAATGTAGAGATCACATTCTTGAACTGTTTAGTACTCGCAAGTTATGTCTGATTGTACTAGTGTGACGGAAGATAAGTTTCAAGAATACGATTTTGTTTGTTTTAGCACGGGTTACTTATGTTGATAGCAACATTTTATTCTATAAACGTTTCGTGTGTAATATATTTTTATGACCTCTCTTCTTGGGAAACCTGTTGATCCTTGTTCTCTGTATGGAGGATTATTTATAAATTTTTTAATGTGTGTCCTTTGACTGTGCTGCTGTTGCAGTGAGTGGGAAGGTGGGCGCTCGTAAACCGGTTAACCACACGAACTGAATGACCCTTGTTACTTCAATTGACCGTCCTAAGTCAGTATCGTAACCGCAGCACAATCGAATATTTTTGTAATGTCGTTTTAATGTGTATATTCTACTATTATTCTTTTTTGTGTGCAGGTCCTTGGTGTCAGATATCTTCTGTTTTCTCTTTTATAAAACTTGGATTGCATGTAACGATAATGAACATCATAGAATTTAACGGATTTATTTTTATCTATTAATGGAGAAAATCTCTTTTCTTTTTGTAGACAAAATAGTATGTAATGGAAACATTACATGTCATAATGGTGGTGATTGTATTGATATCGGTGGAGTGATGAAATGTTCTTGCAGTCAGTCCTGGACAGGACCACATTGTGAAAATGGTAAGTACAAAAGAACGTACTTCTCTTCGCTTTAAATGAAAAGGATATACATGTATACATCAATCTATGGATTAAAATAATTCATTGCACAAACTAAGTTCATTTGACTACATAAATATTTCTTGAGAACCATGTGATATGAAGTTAGTCTTTCCTTTGTCGAAGCTTAAGATACACGTGCTGCATTTTAATATAAGGGATCTTATTCAGATGCAGGACAAAATAAAATTAACAAGCATTGGCAAGGACACATAAAGACATAACAGAAAATTTCGATTGCACAGCAGTTATAGAACGGACTGTGTATGAACCATCTACGACTAAGGGGATTGACTGTATTGATTTGACTGATGTTAATAGTCATATAAATATATTTCACCGAATCATATTTTCAGTAGATTACAAGGGCAAATTACCCTACCACAAATAGAAAATGTCTTACAATATTTTTATGTAACTTCGCTGATTACGAAATAGGTTCCGACTTTGTCACTTTTCATAACATTTTTATGAAACCAGATCTAGATGAATGTGTGTCGTCGCCATGTCTGAACAATGGGAGGTGTATCAACATACCTGGGTCATATATGTGTGATTGTAGCCCAGGTTATACTGATAGACATTGCCAATCAGGTCAGTTGGTTTTTTTTATATAAATGCAATTAACACCCGGCTAATAGATAGTTCAAAAGTGAAAATAATTGTATGAGAGAGATTTTTCGACCTTGTACATATAATTATAATCATTGTTAAAACTTTTCTTGTGATATTGTAGATACGTTAACATTTTCTTTATTCTCCGCCCTAGATATAGACGAATGCAAATATGAACCATGCATGAACAATGGGTCATGTTCGAATAGGATGGGAATATATAAGTGTACTTGTCCCACAGGGTTTACTGGAAAATCTTGCAATGAAGGTAGCTTATGATATCATATATTTGTAAGAAATATAAATATATATTCTTCATTTTAACTATGACAAAAGTTGTCAATAATGATATTATATGTATATGAACTAGATGAACAAGGTGAACTAGATTAAAACACGTATATATTTTCTTATATCTATATTACGTGTTTGATTGTGTGCCATCTTGATTACAGCAATAACGGAATGTTCCTCAATACCGTGTCAGAATGGTGGTACGTGTGATGATGTAACGTCAGGATACGAATGCGCATGTCCGGTAGGGTGGAATGGAACTAACTGCAATATAGGTTAGTTGTTTTAATTGTAGTAAAGATATTAATCTGAACGAACTTTCAATTAAATTTGCTATTCCCGCATCACCTTTAATGTGATCTTTGCATTTTAATACCTTAACAGCTTATCAACTTGTCGTTCTATTGTATATTCATTCGGTTTATATTATCATTTTGACCATATGTATTTTCAGATATAAATGAATGTAATGATGATCCATGTTTGCATAATGGTACATGCATGAATTCATTAGGCTCTTTTTCTTGCTCTTGTGTTGGTGGCTATGGAGGACAGACATGTTCAGAAGGTAAATGGTATCACTATCATAAGCAATTTAATGTATGTTTATGGTGTTTATCTGTTACTTTTGTACAGATATTCCGTCACAAGAAACGCATGGGTAACTGTTTTTATAGAAGAAAAAATTAATTTTAAAGTAAAAAAAATTTTTTTTAAATGGTTTGAGATCAGACATTAAACACATAAGATAAATCATATCATACTATTTGGACTGTAGAACAACTGTTGTTGATGTTTTTTTCTTTTAATTCTATCGATCAATTTGACAAAATGCATCACAATTCACTATTTCATTTTAATAAAAAAAACTTGTTTTTAAATAAATGAAATATAAAAATAATTTTTACAGAAATCCAACATATTATACATACCACAATTATATGAACATATAACAAACATAAACATGACCTGATCATGAATGCATGGATTTGCATATTGTTACATATCACTTAGAACGGAGAAAACCTCGATGACAGTTAAATCTATATTTTCACATTATCAAGGAATTAATTGCCAACATTGTCATCACTTAAGGACTGTTTTGATGGTTTTTGTGCTTTATTGGTGTGTATTGGCAATAGGGAATGGAAACATGTGCTTTACATTAATTTTTCCCATTCACTACTGCCAATACACACCAATTAAATGGAAAGACATCTGAATTAGCTGTAGAGCAGAACTCACCAAAGAGAAGAACAGTAAAAATTGATAACAAGTGATGAAATACATGTAATGACATTACAAAACCATTGATTGTACGACAAATGCGATACTGAATTAGGATCATCAGTTGAATAACAAAAATACAGTACAATCAAAAGACACATTTAAAAATTTATAAATAATCCTCCATATAGAGAAAAGAGATCAACGAGTATATCAGTTTGAGAGGTCATAAAAAATATAAACACTAACAGTTATATAGAGTAAAAAAATCAAAAAATACAATAAAAAAATTAAAAGATGAGAATGGATGTAGCTTTGATAAAGATGAAGATATTTTAAAATTTATGTGTGATTTTTTTGAAAATTTATATAAATCAAATGATATAAATGAAACCGAGCTTAAAGATTATCTGGCAAATACTGATTTTGGATGCACTTTGACAAATGATGAAAAAGAAATTTTAGAAAGAGACATTACAATGGAGGAATATAAAGATGCAGTTCATGGTATGAAGGATAACAAATCCCCAGGGGTTGATGGCTTACCCTCTGAGTTCTATAAGGTCTTTTGGGATTACTTAAAAGAAAATTTTTATTCATGTATGCAATGCTCATTCCAAAATGAGACACTATCATATTCACAAAGACTATCAATTATTACTTTACTACATAAAAAAGATGATAAGAGAATTCTTGGAAATTACAGACCTATAAGTCTCACTAACACGGACTACAAAATTTTAGCTTTTGTTTTTGCAAGAAGACTTCAAAAAATTTTGGACAAGATAATTTCGAAATCTCAGTCTGCATATATTAAGGGTCGAAACATTGCTCTAAATGCTAGACTCATTTTAGATATTTTTGAATATTGTGAAAATTATAATAAAGAAGCTGTTTTATTGTTCCTTGATTATCAAAAAGCGTTCGATTCTGTGGAATGGCCTTTTCTTTTTTGAAGTGCTAAAAGCTTTTAATTTCGGTTCTAACTTTGTTAAATGGATACAAATTTTATATGATAAGCCAATGTTCAGAGTGAAAAACAATAATTGGGTATCAAGAACCTGTAAAATGCAACGAGGCATTAGACAAGGCTGCCCCGTTTCTGCGATAATTTTTCTATTTGTTGCAGAAGTATTATGTGTCCGAATAAACAAAAATAAAGAAATTAAAGGTTTTATAAAAGAAGGGATGGAGGAAGAAATAAAACTCATTCAGCATGCCGACGATAGTACTTTGCCCCTTAGAGACGAAAATTCCGTAAATTCTGCATTAGAAGAAATAGGTGCTTTTAGTAAATTCTCAGGCATGAAATTAAATTTAAATAAAACAGAATGCATTCTTTTGGGTCCATTAAAAAGTAAACATAAATTTGTGCACGGTTTAAAAGTAAACGAGTCTTGTATAAAAACATTGGGAATATATATTGGTCATGACAAGGTTTTATGTTATAACAATAATTGGACAAAAAAGGTAAACGACATGGAAAAACTTTTTGAATCCTGGAAGAAAAGAAAGTTAACAATTTTTGGTAAAGTGTGTGTAATAAACACCTTAGCTGTTACAAAACTGATCTATAGTGGGTCGATTTTGGCATACCCAAGTAACGAAACGATTAAATCTATAAATTCTAAGATTTTCAATTTTCTTTGGAACCAAAGAGACCGTATAAAACGAAACACTTTGATTGGCCATATAGAACAAGGCGGTATAGATATAATTGACATTGAATCTAAAATTAAGTCAATCCGTGTTTCATGGATTAAAAAAATTATATGTGGTGAAAACTTGTTGAAACATTTTTTGAATAGCTACTGTATTGAGAAAAAGGTTGACTTGAATTACCTTTTAAAAACTAACGTTACAAATATTATTGATTATAAGATAACTGACAACTTACCAGTTTTCTATAAAGAGATGTTCTTAAGCTTTAACCTGTGTAAAAAGGTGTATGATATTTCAAGTATCAATCTATGTAATTTTCTTAGTCAACCTTTGTGGTGCAACAGGATTATAACTTATAAAGGCAAGAGTTTGTATTTTGATAGTTGGATACAAAATGGTTTGCTTTATGTGGTAGATATTGTTGATGAAAATGGATTAAGACCTTTAGAATGGTTTTATGCAAATCTAAGATATAAAAATAACATACTGTGTGAATATATGATGATGAAACACTTTTTTAACTCCTTAAGAACACTAACCTTTCACGATTTGCAATACCAAAACATTCATATTGATTTAAAATTTGAGCTTCTTTCCAAACAACATGTACAAATTTTCGAGATTAATTCAAAACTTATATACGAAATTTTAGTAAAGAAAAAATTCCATACTCCCTTACATCAGTCTTTTTATTCTAGAACGTTTAATATCCAAAAAACTTCATGGAGATTTATCTACAGAAATAAATTCAAACATATTTACGAAAGGAAAGTTGCCGAATTCAATTACAAACTTTTAAATAACCTTCTGTGTAATAATATTTTTCTCAAAAAAATTAAAAAGGCACAATCAGACTTATGCACATATTGTATGGAATATAGAGAAGATAGTGAACACTTAGTCTTGAAGTGTGAAAATGTTTCTTTAATATGGAATATAGCGTCTGTTGTTGTAAAATTTGAAATTTCTTGGAAACATATTTTAATTGGATTTTATTATGAAGATAATCAAAAAATAACTAATTTAAACAATATTATTTCTACAATAAGTACCGTTATATATAAGTATAAAATGTACTGTAGAATTAAAAACTTGGAAGAAAAACCTGAAAATATTCGATTACATGTAAAAGAATCTTTAAATAAATACTCCATGGTTTACAAGAAATTAGGAAGAAATTGCTTTTCGATCTTTAAGAAAATAAGTGATTTATTGTAAAACAATCTTATTATATCAGTAATATCATTATCATATCTATGTTGTTTTCTTCCTATGCTTGTCAAGGACTAGAGTCTTTGTGCTTATATATTTATATCTTCATGTTATCCTTGTTATGTTAACGACAAAACGCTGTGCCCGAGTGTTTTGCTTATTTTGTAAGGGCAATTATCTAATGCAAAAAAAAAAAAAAAAAAAAAAAAAACCCAGTTATATAGAGTAAATTATGTGGAAAAATATATAAAGCGACATCAACATGAGATAACTGCTCTGCTGGTCTGGAAGCGAGCTCAGACCTTTGATACAAAATGAAGCACAAAACATAAAAACAATTCTTATACTTATGTCACAGATTCTGTTTTGTCTATTTATTCCTCAGTGGGTCCTTGAACACTATTTATAAAATATGATACAAAAGGTATATAAAATGTGATACAAAAGGGTAGCCATGATGATAAAATGGCAATACTTTAAATCACTGTGAATTGCTTTTTTATTTTATTTTTATTTTCAAAGGAGTGAAAAGCAAATAAAAATTATGTTAATTGTAATGTTTATTCACGATCGACGATTCTTAGTTTGACCTACAACACGAAAAGGAACGTAAACAACAAATATATGTCAAGTGAGGATGAAAATGAAACGGGCTCCCTGGTATGCGATATTGATGCGACGTACTGTTAAAACACGAAATAGACAATTCCAACTATTGATTTTTATTATTAAAAATTATTGTGCAGTTTTGTTAGTACTTTTAAGCGAAATGCAGATGGAATGTAAATATTTTATTTTGTTGGCTATTCTATTTATTTTATTTTGCTTTAAGGTCAATGAGGATGGCTGTTTACAATGAACATAAATGTATCGTCTATATTGTAAATCGTAAATTCACGCTGTTCTCTCATGCCTTAATACATCTACTGATATGATGTTATAAATTGTAGATGATGATGAATGTGCCAGGTCACCGTGCCATAACTCGGGGTATTGTCAAAATACATTTCTGAGTTACTCCTGTCATTGTATGGATGGTTACACTGGTAATCAGTGTTTAACAGGTGAGCTGTAAGCAAGTTAGTCACATTTATCGAAAAAATATTTGGTGTTTTTTTCTTTTTCTTTAAATTTCAAATGAAATGCTTCTTTGTGAATAACTGTACCTTCTCTATCATTTAATTAAAATTTTGATTTCCTTTCTCTGTAAATCAGTAGGTAGTACTGCGCTTCTTGGGTTGGAAGCTCACGTTTTCGCTACTACTAAAACTGGCCGCTACCATTTACTTGATTTATCTTAGTGTAATTAAAAGACAAACAAATCAGAAGGACTTAATAAATAAAAAGCGCTTTGTCTTTTCAGATGTAGACGAATGTTTGTCTGACCCTTGCTACGATGGGAGTACGTGCGTTAACACAAATGGCTCGTTTTTTTGTTGTTGCGAGAAAGGAAGAGCGGGGAATCTTTGTAATGAAGGTGCAATAAGGAATTATTTACTTTCAAATTTCTCCTTTACTATTATATTATAACATGGGTAGCAACATTGATTTTGATGAAGTAAAATTTTACAACAATTGTCTTTACCCATTCAGAAGTTGTCAGATATATAATTGAATTATACTCGACTATAGTTGACTACATATAGTATTCAATGAAGGAAATAACTTAATGTGTCAACTAGAGATTTATACTTTACAATGACACAAGCTGTGATGTTAACTAATCAAAGTTACCGAAATGATTACACAGCACTATATACATTCCATCTTAGGCAAAGTAAGCAGTAAGCACCTTTATCTTTTTATAGAGCTTTTGTGAAAATAGTTCGACAATATGACAATTTTAGACGGCCATATGACGTAAAATGATAACTGTGTTTGAGCTTTCCATGTACCCAACATTTCCAGTAAGGGTGTTATTCAAAAGGACACCAAAGGAATTGTAATAAAAAGTTTCTTCGTATAGAGCATAGAGCAAGGTAAACTATGATTTGATTAATGGGCATTAAGAATCTCATAGAAGGGATCTAAGAATGCAGATCATTTTAATAGATTTTTCCTTTTTCAGATTTCGACGAATGTACAATACATCCGTGTATCAACAATGGAACATGTCTTAATACTGACGGAGATTATAACTGTACCTGCTCCCGGTTTTTCACGTCAAAGAATTGTGAAGAAGGTATGTATGTTGGTAATGTGAAGGGGGGAAATTATATTGATGAATATAGTAGTAATTTATTTCTAAGATTTGTAGTTGAAAATTGCTGGACAAAAGATCAAATTTATTCTTCAATGCGTAAAACGATTTGTAGAAACCAGTGAAGTGGAATAAATAGTAAATAGAAATTTTACAGCATGTATTACGTATAGAATATGTAATAGTTCAGTTCTTTGCATTATTGAATCATACCAGAGTCGACAATTGTAACACAGAATGGAATGATATATACTGGACAATGACAATGGTACTTGAATTATCATTTATTTAATTATACATTATTCATTTTCGTATATTTGTATATATGAATATGATATATAGTATTTCATTGTCTAAAATGGGATGTTTCTCATGCAATGTCACGATGGCTTAACAATGTAATATTTTGGACCTTTATGAATTACAAGAAGCCAAATATGAGACCAGGTATCTAAGAAATGTAAGCAAGTAATAACATAAATAAAATGAGGTTTGCTTGTACATTTAGACGTGAATGAATGCCTTAGCAATCCATGTTTAAATAATGCCACGTGTGAGAACTTCTATGGCGGCTTCAAATGTCACTGTATAGAGGGCATGGAAGGAACATATTGCGATGGAGGTAATATAAATGTTCATGTTTAATATGGTGTTACTCAATGTTAACGTAAAAGTAATATTGATTGAATACCTAGGAATACAACTATGCCAATAAAACTGTATTTTTAACTTCAAAGTTGAAAAAAACCCACTTTAATTAATCAACAAATCAATGTTTATATCCTTTTTGTAAAACATAAATAAATGATGAGTAAGAAAAATTGCCATGATATATAATAATATTGTAATATTAATTATCAATATAATCTCATTTGAAATGTTCGATATGCAAAATACACGGCTCAGGTCATATATTCATCGACGGTGAATGTAAACATCTGATTTGAATCAGAGTCCATCGTATGAAAAACACAGATCCTACAGAATTACTTAACATTATAGACTCCCTGACTCCTCCCCCCCCCCCCCAAAAAAAAAAAATCTACAGAAACACAAACTTACGGTCAAGGACATAAAGGTCACAAACTGTTGTCTTAATAAGCGAGTTGTATCAAAGCTGTATCTCTAATTATCAAATACGTACGAATGTTTAATTTTTTGCAAGAGAAAAACAGACAGGTAAAACATGTAAAACATGAAACTATATACCATACCCATCTAGCCCCCTTTGCGAATCTTCGATTCTAGGTGCGGAAAATCAATAAATACATGTAAAATTCTTTACACAAATTTTCTATATAACTGCAATTTTGGTGCGACTGAATTATGTGATGTGGAAAACAATAATGTAAATTGGTAATGACACAAAACAAACACTTCTTTGTTTTCTTGCGAAAATGTTCTTTTTTTTCACATACAGATATAGACGAATGTCAATCTGATCCATGCCAACATGGTAGCGCATGTTTCAATTTTCCCGGAAGTTTCAGATGTGATTGCATAAACAACTATGGCGGAGTATTATGCGAGACAGGTACGGGTAATTGTTTGAACTCAGAATAGGAGTCTTCAATTGTTTTTTTTCTGATTCGACGACTTCTACGTGATGTAAATGACAGGTGTTTCTTACAAGAAGAAGATTGCTCTCCACAGATACTTAATTTCACTCCATTTTGGGAGTTCACACAAGTACATACTTTTTCTTTTGTATTTTTTATTTGTCCTATATTTGTATGCCTGGGTTTGATAGATTTTGAACTCATGAATTGAGATTTAATTAAAAACGTGTCCGTTTGACCTGGCTGCTTTTGCACTAATTGAGAGGTAAGCCCAGTTAAACACTTTATTACACTAGTATCAGCTGACTATATCTAGTCGGTACTAACAGACTTGTGTTTTTACCAGCAGCAGTACTTTTTGCATTGTATTAGGTAGATTTTGTTATGACATGGAGTCTGCAGGTTATTTCACAAAAATTCTTATTAAACACTTTTTAAGGATTTTTCGTGAATCTGAACCCCCAGAGTTTGCAAATATGGGGAGACATGAATTGTAAATGATAGAATTGATGATGATATTTTTCAGTCTATTATTCAATAAAACATTTCATCGTCTACAGGATAAAGTTTAAAGTCTTTCTAGGTAAAAAAAATCCTTAAACATTTTTTAAGAAATTTTGTGAAATGGAATCCAGATCTGCAACATCATCTTTTTTCATATTGTCTGGATTGAAGAATGTCTCGCTTTCCATCGTTTGAACTAGGTTGAATTTCATCTCATGTACTTTGCCATGTATATCATGTATTGAAACTTACAAGGGAATACCAGAAATAGCAATGACAAATTAATGTTTACTGAGTAGTTTTGAAGTCGATAATGTCGAGACTGAGGTGTTTAGATTTTGTAAATGTAATAATACAAATACTCTGAGAAATTAACGTCTTAACTTCAATCAACATTCAAGGGAGCTGTAACTATTTGTAATATCGTTTTTCTTCGTTAAGGATTATGCATTAAATTATAATTCGCAGGTAAAAGTATCCTGATGATAATTAAGCTAACAGATACTAAATCCAGATTATGATTTTCAAGATTTTCTGTCAGCTCGAATGAATTTAGATTTGCAATTTGCATCTGCTTGTTTTTCCTATAGATTTATGTAACACAAAGCCAGCAGACGTCGTTTTCCTGATCGATTCTTCTCTCAGTACTTCTACAAAGTATCATCAACTCCAGTTAGATTACATATCTAACATTGTCAAAAGACTAACATTGTCCGCCGAGAAATTCCAGGTGGCTGTTATATCATACTCTACTGAGGCATACGTAGATATACCGTTCAACTCCAGTGTAACTACCTCAGAACTTTTGTCACAGATACAGAACATAACATATAAAAATGGCACTACCAATATTCTGGCCGCTTGTGAAGCCGTCCAAGACGTATTACCTGTCATCCCAGAGAGAGCTCAGTATGTATTTTTGCTAACAGACGGAATGCCGTCAGATATGAAGGAGTCGAAAGAAGGAGTGTCAGTGTTGAGACAGTACTTGACAAATTCAAGTTCCTTCAATGAAGTGTTTTTGGTAGCGTTTGGAGAGGATGTGCGCCATCAGGGTTTGAGGGAGATGTCACTTGATCCCTACATTTTTCGTGATGTGTATGATTCTATCAATCTGGATCCGTACCATAAGATGCTAAAACATTTGGTTCACAGAGACTGCACCGGTACGTACAGTTATATATTTACGTATAGCAAATAAGGCACATAATTCTATTTTACAGGATATTAGATATATTTAGATCTTCCTGGAAGCAAATTAAGCACATTGTAATATTATTGATCAAAACAAAAAGAAAAGGTCAGTCACGAAAAAAAAAAAAATACAATTAGACATATTATCCCCGTCGACAAATTTACCTCAAAAAACTAATAGCCTTTGAATGTCTTCATAGTCTACGTATTGTTTGTTGTATGTGACTTCATAGTGCACGTATTGTTTACCTCAAGTTCAATGTTCATTAGTTAACTGCAATCAAAACCTAAAATCCACCGCATACATATTCATTCTGGAGAAATTATACTGAGGACTACGCGTTAAAATAGATGCCAAAATGTGTGTAACCAACAGTCCCCAACACTTTTCTACAATTTTCTTGAACATATTTCTAAGCTCCTTTAACTCAATATATAGATTATTATTTACTTCTGTTTATTTCTTTGGTCTAGCATGTTCGTCTCCCAGAATAATCCAGGCTGATGTAGTTCTCTTGATTGATACCTCATCAAGGATATCAAACTCGGAGTACAATATTCAGCTGGACTCTGCATTGAAGATCACCCAGCACTTACAGACAATGCAGATCGATCCCGAAGGTATCCAAGTGGGTATAGTAGCCTACTCTACGCATGCGTCGGAAGTTCTGTGGCTAAATGAAACATACAATATTGATCAAATATACGGTCGTATCACAGCGATACCTCAAGATCGAAGTAATTCAAGCTCAGATTGGGCACAAGCATTGAAATTTATTAGAAATACGTTTATGACGAAACAACATGGTGCACGTGAATATGTACGAAAGTTCGTCATCAATTTCAACGCTGGAGTTGACGATAATATTACCGCTACCATAGCGGAAGTAAAAAAGCATTCAAAAGCTCAGAATATTGTAATTACAATCGGGATAGGGAACAAGTTCGATGATGATATCATCATTAAGACGTCATCTTCTGCCTTTTATGCATACTTTGCAGATGACAATTTATTAGTGGATGATATCAAAATAATGATGAAAAGTATACAGCATATCTTTTGTACACAACGCGTTCGAGTATAGTGTAATAGTTATCGTATATTGAATTGATAACATTGGAACAGACGATGTTCCTTTGGCTGTTTCTTGCCCGTGAGAATTATATCTTCAACGGATGTGCATGATGACCTTGCTACGCCATGATTATAATACAGAGCAAGCACTACATGTACAGGATCGAAATCATCCTTGTGATCAGCATGACATTGTAGATCTGCTGTTATTCTGTATGAATAGCCACATTTAAGTATACTATGTTTCAATATGAAGGTATAAATTTTAATAATATATATATTAGACACATTTCGTTGTTCATTTCATATATAATTGTATTGATCATAATGGTTTTCATAAGCAGACACAAGTGATTGTGAATATTCATAGATTGTGGCGTTACTCAGATGTTTATGTTAGAAATATTGGATATTACAAGGTAAAATACGAACGTATTTGGTGTCACATGACTACGGCATTAACAACAATGTACCACTGTTGACATTCACGGACCCCTGAAATTCAGAGGTAAGACCAGGCGCCCTGGTGGAGTGAGCCTCTCCTGTCTGTTTGGCTAGTCACATCCGCCGTGATTGTCCTTAAATATAGACGATACAAATATGATTTAGCACTGTTTATATACATGAATGTGAACAAATGAAAAAAAAATATAGAAAGTGCCACAGATATAACAACACCTAATTCAAAGACAAAATTCGGGTTTTTTATATCCTTCTCTACATTTTCCATGTACTGCATACAGTGTTAAATGCAATTACGTTCATGGTAATGTCAACCACTTAAATGCTGCTATACATTGAGAAGTTTTCCTAGGAAATGTGAATCTATCTCGATTGCTTGTTTGAAAGTCGTACGTGAATCATGATTGTAAAGTGTTTCATAAAATCTATCATATATAACTTTTATATAAACTGCAATCGAATTTTAGAACATAAATACACAGTTCATGCTATATCAGTGACTGTCATGTACAGGTCGATCACGTTAACAAATTGTGTCTCGTATTTCTATTTTCTTTCCGTTAAATTCTATTTCTGGGTTAATGTCGACAGAATTAAAAGTTTGAAAAATTAGGGAGAATGTTTCCGTACTATAATAATAATAATACATTCTATATTCACGTATTTCCGACCGCCTACCATAATCTGGAGGTGTACCAGTAAACCGATTACCATCACCAATTGATTGATTATTGTCATATCAAATGACCGTCCTATGGGGTTCACATATGCTCTTTAAGTAGACATATTTTGTTATTTTCCACTTGGTTTTCATTTTCACAGATTTTGTATATCCTCTGGTTTCATTATTTTGGGACTTATGGTTTGGATTTATCCATCATCTTTACATCATAACTGCACTGTAATCGAATATTTTTTATGATGCCCTTTTTATTTTTTTCCCAAATCATTAAATTAAATACGGTAATTCTTTATGATATATTCTCATTACATGTACTGAATAAAGGAAGAAGCCTGTGTGACAAACTGCATATGTTGCATAACCGAATATTTTTGTGATGTTTATGTTTTTTCATATCATTACGCTGTATAATGTATATTTCCGTGGTGATTTCCTGTCATACACCAGAGTCAGTAACTTTTCTTTGAAAAAGATTTGAGAATAAGTATCAGGTGACATAAAATTCGTGGAATAGTATTATTATCATCATAATATAAAGTTGTTGAGTATCCGTACGGAGGATTTGATGGATATTATTCAGAATCCAGTTCCGCACTTCGTACTTAGATCTTCTACTGAATATTGACCAAGACGGGTAATATTCCTATAGCACCTTCGTACAGTGTCCATATGTATCAACTGATCCTATCTGCTAAAGTTTCTTCAGGCTATGGCTCTTTCATTTACCGACATTTGCATTTTTGTAAGCATAATGAACCACAGAACCATTGCCGCCGGACAACGTTTAACACTTTGAATCGCAAACGTTGTTTCTGTTCTTTATGATTCTAAGTATGCACATGTACTGTTGATATGTTTAATCAATTTGTCTAAGATAACATCATCTTAATGCAAAATACTGACTCAAGTTCAGTATGACTCTCGCTGAAACGTACCAGTGATGGCACAAGGTGACCGAGAGTAATTTCAACACCACCCTTATGTATGTAAATACGATATTGAAAAACCGCCACAATAGCATTGTAAGAGAACAAGGTATAAAACACTAAGTATAAATCTGATTATAGGCTGCAATATCACTGCGGCAAAACAAAGCAATATCAACTGTGTCAAGACTATTGATTACATATCAAAATAATTATGTTACATAATATTACAGAAAAAAATATTAACATGAAAACGCTTGAAAAATTGAACGAAAACGGCAAAAAAGATAACAAAACTAAATCTATGTCCCACTGCTTTCGAGTAAATTCTTCCTAACATACGCGTGTATAGTTGTTTATATCATCTATGCCGAGTTTTTATTTGTTCTTTTTAAACGTTCCCAAATTAAAATATGTATGTATGATCAGGCAAAAGATGTATAGTCTATGCTATAAAGAACTGTCTTTCTTATACAGAAATAAATTACATCTTTAACAAATATTGGATACTGCCCCCACAAAAATGGAATACATTGACACGTATATGAATCCTCTAATGACTATTGTCATATCAAATGACCGTCCTAAGTCGGTATCGTAACTGTACTATAATCGAATATTTTTGTGATGTTCTTTTCTATTTTTACACATCATTACACTGAACATTGTAATTCTTTATTATATTTTCTCATTACATACACTCAATAAAGAAGTCGGTGTGACAAACTGCATATGTTACATATTACAATAACCGTCACAGATGAATAAATACTAAATAGAGATATCCTGATCTTAATTATTCTCATTGATAGTATATCGAGTAAACAGATTTCAGAAGTTGTCACTGATAATATGACTTTGTCGTGAATCTCATCTGTTTCTTTTTTCTTGCCTATAGATTTACGTAAATCAGACACAGCCACTGTCATGTTCTCTCAGTACTCACATGACGTATGATCAACACCGGTTAGATAACATATTATACATTGTCAATTGACTTTGTCAGACAAGAAATTCATGTGGCTGCCATATCAAACGCCACTAAAGGATATTTGGCAATACCGCAGTTTAACTTCTGAATTGTTATCACAAACACAAAACTTAACATGTGAGGCATAGGAAAGTAGGTGGGGCTCTGCTACAACCCTTTACCTTTACCACAAACACAGAATATAACGTGAAGCGTAGGGGAGGAGCTGTTCGACCCCTCTCTATTTTGTTGATCAAAAAAGTAATGTCACATTAGATAAATCTAATCTTATCTCTGGGTTGTTGCTGCAAATATACGATATACGTTTTCTATCCCCTCCTTTTCCATCTTCAGGGTTCCCATTCTACAACCAGCCATGATCCTTATTTTAACCATTTACTTGAGCCATGATTCTGCAAAGGAAATACCAAGTGTTCATGAACAGGAATGTTAACATACATTATTGCCGGTATAATATTTATTTATGTTTTTTCAGTGAATATTAGAGAGAGAGAGAGAGAGAGAGAGAGAGAGAGAGAGAGAGAGAGAGAGAGAGAGAGAGAGAGAGAGAGAGAGTATTTCAGTATATAAATTATTCACATTCCGTGTACCTAGGTATATGGAGACAGCGTCAGATTGTATTATAAAGGTTTCCATTACCCACGTAGTTTGTTAATCTGTATGATTCTCACAATCTTGATTCAGCATTGAAGATCCTGCACTGTTGCTCCAACAGGGACTGCAAGAATACATGAATTATATGTAAATATCAAGCAAACGAGGCAGTTTATTATATGTTCCAAATGTGTGTTTATATGTTTCCAATGTTCCAATTAGTCATTTTTCAGTCCACAAAAAGAATGAATGCTTCATGATATTTACATTACTAACGCTAATAGAATGAAAAGAGCATGCGCATTTTTTCTGCGCTATGAACGATATTCAAAAAGATACGTGAAAAAAATTTCTCACCGTAAGATAAATTGACTTCTTGTTGATAACATGACTTCAATTTCTGACTCTAATTTTCTTCGTGCAAATTTACTCATGCCATTCAAATTGGGATTGACATAATGAATATGAAAAGGAATACGGGTTTGATTAATAGTCATCATCATATATCAGCACATTGCAAACTTGTAATGTAAATTATATTGTATCACTAATTGTTGATTTAAATAGAAATAAGACATTGTCTATCATTAGCAATAATATTACTATTTACAGATTGATCATAACTATTATAACTGAAATAAATGGTTATACGTTTTTGTTAGTCCGGAGAAATTGAGAAACAACATGTAGTATATGATTAGAGTAGCATTACACGAAACACAGAAATAACAATTTGCAGTTGTCCTCAGGGACTCGAAGCTCCTATATCTATTAACTGTAAATATAAAGAAAATTTGATCAAAGTATACACAACATCAATGCAGATTCAAGGTTGGATTGATATTATCAGGAAAATTAATCATATGTACAAATGTGTGAAAAGAACATTTTCAATATACTCAGGAAGTAGGTAATATTTACGTAAAATACTAAAACAACCTGAACAGGATCTGTGGAAATAACAAAATGCACCGTACTGGAATATACTATAAAGCAGTAGCAAAATCAGGAGATTGGAAGGAGTGAAGAATATGAGTCCAATGACAAAAGCATACATATCACAAAAATATATTCACACAACATGTGTGGCATGCATGTATATCACATCGCAACAAGGTATAAAACACTACAGGCAAAACTTCTGCGAGGAACTTTAAAAGACTTATAGGCTATTTCAAAGGATTCCACAAATAGTTTTGTGTAAATGAAAATTGATGAACACAAACCTTTCCTTATTGCGCAAAATCTTCCGATAAAACCCTCGTAACATACGCATGTGTAGTTGTTGACACCATCAAGACAAGTTGCTGAGTTGTTGCATGGCTGGCTCGCACAATCGTCTATGTCGATTTCGCACTGTCTTCCAGTAAAACCTTCCCCACATACGCATGTGTAGTTGTTGACGCCATCAAGACAAGTTGCTGAGTTGTTGCATGGCTGACTCGCACAATCGTCTATGTCGATTTCACAATGTCTTCCAGTAAAACCTTCCTCACATACGCATGTGTAGTTGTTGACGCCATCAAGACAAGTTGCTGAGCTGGAGCATGGATTACTGTTGCATTCATTTAAGATATATCTACATCGCTTTCCTATAACAAAATAAATAACTGTGAACAGAGAAATCAAATATACCTTACGAATTTCCTTTTAATGAATGGAAAATGACTTGCATAACTATCACAATTCGAACACTATCCTTATTGCGTTAATTATGCTCCGTTTTGTCACAAAATAAAAAAGCAAACAAGAAAGAAAGCAAATGTGGAAGTCCCAACAAAGACATATATTGTTTCGGGAATTAAAACATTCACATTTTTAAATCAAATAGGTGTCATTTTGATTGTTTTATCCCCGATATGTACTCACTTACCTTATAAGGGGAAACGAAAGGTTTACTGGTATTGAGACAAACCTATTCCCAACACATGTAAACTGTAAATGTTTTGTTTTGTATAAATTTACTGAATAAGCATTTAAATGAACAATATAATAGGACACAATTTAGGTCAAAATAATCAAAACTAACTTCATTCATATATTTTTTTTCATTTTATATTTTTAGATTTTTTGTTTTTGTTTCTGAAAACTTAATGATGTACAATGTATGGAATATATTATGGACTTATATTTCGTAAATTTATATCATTAAAGTAAAACATTGAGGTCGTTTATTGCATGCACTACACAGAAATTAAGAGTTGAGTTGCATGGAACCAAATATATTAATTTGGAATCTTCCACATGACAAACCCACAATGCCTTTTGAACTCGATTTTTACAGTCTTATGCGAAAGGCATTACATCATCCAGCTGTCGGAATGTCTTAAAGCTGAGACCCCTTGGTCAATAGCTAAGCAAGTAACAGATTGAGTTACGCAGGTTTTATTAAAATTATTCCGTTCTTAAATGAGAAAATGAACCTAGGAATCACGAATGGTTGAAAAAGCGATAGAAAGAAATTACTGATATGAACAAAAATGATTTAATGGTAAATCTTTTGCTTACTATCAACATGAATACGATTACAGATAATATAAAACGTGTTCCAAAAATCTGTACAATTTTCAGTATTCAGTCGGATTGCTAGGTCATGTAATCACGTCCAGTGGAAACTTTGAGTTGTCCATTGTTCACTCAGCCAAAGAGGCAACAACAATGTAAAACGTCTTATATTGTGTAAAAATCATTTATTCCATATGGACATAAATAAACACTCCTTTCTTAGTCAAATTTGAAAGTAGAAAAAATATATGAAATTCTCACCGTTGGTCAAATCATAGAATAGGTAGCCAACAGCATCTGAAAAATACGATTTTTAGACATGTTAACAAGGTATTGGGTATCAGATGCTGATTAATATTCGTATGGCTCTCAGTATTGACTAAACATTGATTTAAAAGAACATAGACGTTTTGACACAAACGTTCACAAGCAGTGCTCTGTCGCAGTTTGAATCCTCGGCATTCTAATAATGAATCTGAAGTTCTTAGTACTCACGTTATTTGTTTGGTAGTGCGTATTAAGCAATGATATGATCTTTCGGTGTTTTTATTCTACATTTTCAGATTGTTTTATGATAGTTTTTGAAATTCAGCTTAATAATTTTCAAATCTCAAGATATTTCTGAATAAAGAAAAAGTAATAAAAACTGTACCGTCGTCTTTGGTATTACTAGGTTGAAGAGACATGTTGAAAGCGTTGTCGGTGAAGGAGACTGGATGCTGACAAAAAAACGAAGAAGCTTCCCAACCTATTGCGACATTTTGAGTTGGTTTCAACGTCTGGACATCAATATAATTCAGCATTGCGTAGGTGTCCACTTCATCTGTTACCACTATAGCTTGTATTGTTAACCTCTGGGAATATAAATATATAATGAACAAAGGCAAATATTGAAGATAAAAAATATAAATGCTTCCTTGAAAAGGAGAACATGAGTTTTCCAAAAATGATATCCTTAAGTTTTAGATTAATAAACTTATAATAATAAATACTATGTGCAATGATTTTAGATATACGTCGAATTTTGCATTGGCCACTTCCATTTTATAGAAAAACTTGAATTGGTTGGTTGGTTGATTAGTGTTTTACGTCGCTTTCAACAATTTTTCAGTTATATCACATGGAAGCATGAGGTAACCAACCTTTTAAACATAGTCGCGCAACCCGGGAATCGAACCCGGTATCGTCGGCGCCGTAAGCCTAGCGCTTAACCACTACACCACCCCCTAAATATTCATAAAAACGCTTAGGTACGGAAGTTATAGAAATGCACGGTTGTAACGTCACAGTGGTATTAGCAAACTCGTACAACAGAAGACGTTTACTAACCTTCAGAATAAGAAAAAAGAGGAGTTATTTTAGGGACCAAATGTAGAGAAGTGGAAGCTTCCAAAACCCCCTAGGAATATTCAAAACATACAAACACGAGGAAAACATACAACTTTTCTGACATAAGTGCACAAGCACTGTTCCAAGTCCTTCCTTTTTTTAGACATTGGTGTCGTATGTTTAATTAATGTATTCGTTCTTTCATAATTTATATGCATGTTTTATCTTTGAACAATACTTGTTGTGTAGTATTTCTATTTTTATATATATTCCATAGGGCAAAGTAAACTTAATTTTTGTGCTTAAATTCATTGTGTAATAGATACAAACAAGTGTAATATTGTGCTAATTTATCACTACATGGCACACCAGGAAGTCTTCAGCTTCCGGTCCAACCAACACGAATCCATTTTCCAGAGTAGTACTAATGAAAAAATCTGATAGATCAATCGGCAACATCCAGAGTTATTGTTAAGAATTGGTAAAGTTATGTGTTACTCTTTTTTATGCAATTTTTCTCCAGCCTCATCTCTTGTTAATTTTCACACGTTCACTAGTTTACAATGCTCTTTATATTGATGGCATAATGGCGGACTTGAGTTAGATTGTCTTTATCAGTGACGATTACAACAACAGAACACTGAAGTACGCAATAATATATCAACAACCGTAGACGGCAATCTTAAAGAATATGAAGAGGAGAAGAGAACTAAGTATCGTTTTGTTCAATGTATACATTGGAAATACAGGACGAGAGAGCAAAGACGAAAAAGACTACGATGACATAGTGAAGTTATCGGACACGCTGGGAATGAATGATGAGCTTGAGATTACGACACTTTTAGACTAGGCATAAAAGAAAAATACAATGGTGCTAAAAGTAATATTTTAAAGCAAAAGTCAAAGAAATTTCGTATTAGAAAACACAAGATTCATATAAAGAAACGGTAGAGAGTTCTTATTACAAGGATAAAAAAAAATTCACCTAAAACAGCAATCAAAGCTGATGGAAAAAGACAGCCACGAAAAGATTGAAGTGATAAACCCACTTATGTGAAATACGAAAGTAACTGGTGTCCCACCAATACGGCATTTACATCAATGAAACACAGTGGACATTCACGGACCCCTGAAATTCAGAAATGAGGACAGGTGCCCGGGAGGACTGTGTCTTCTGTTTGACTAGCTATAGCTGCCGTGGATTCCATCACCTACAGACAAAACAAATATAATTCAGCACTGTAAATATACATGAATGTTAAACACTGTGTAGAAAGTGCCACAGCCACATAACATCAGGAAAAAGGTACAATAACACTTAAGACTAATACATTCACATTCTGAACACTGACGACACCAACTTCACTCTGAGCCAATCAACAATTATAGAAGAATTTGGCGATGAAACTGTTTTAAGTGACATACCCATCCATGGCGCAGTTGTAACAGAACCTGCCTCTCACACGATACTAAGAGACTAGGCTATTTGTTTTAACATAGTAGGGAGTGATATCGTAGTCCTATACTCAAATGTATAATCATTGCATTAAGTGACGTTTTCCCTAAAATTAAGACCATAGAGTTAGATCTGAATATGAATTCAATTCAAGAATATGACCTATTTATTAACGACATAGAGAATAACAGTGGGATATCGATATATGTCTCAAAATCTCTCGACCCAACAAAAATTGAAATATCAACTATAGAAGTTGTAGGTTGCAAAATAGTCCTAAGAAAGAAAACATATCTTACATATATTCTGTGTATATCGCAGTCCCTCAAGGCCTAAGGAGTCAGAAATATTGGATAGATTATTTATAGAAATGTGCAAAGGGAAAAGACACATACTCATAATGGGAGATTTTAAAAAAGATAAATTGGGAAAACTTTTGCATATCCACAAATGAAAAGTACCCTGCAGCCAAGTTTCTAGAAACCATAAGTGAAAATGTTTTATTTCAACAAGTCAAAATTCCAGCTAGACGTAGACGAGGCCAAAATCAATTAATTTCAGACTTAGTATTTACAAATGAGGAAGGGGTGGTTGAAAATATCGAACTTTTACTCGGCCTTGGCAAAAGGGACCATTATGTGCTGGCTTTTTATTTTATATCATACACACTCGAATACTTAGCCATTCATTGTTTTAAAACAATTTAATGACCTAAAGGGAAATTACAATAAAGTCACTTTAAACCATCTTACAAGATCCTAGTCTACTTTCACTTTCAACTCACCCACATGGTTTTGCAAACGATTGCAATGTAACATTATGCTTTATTTCTGTAAAAACTCAATGATAGCTCAGCCTGCATGAACACTAAAGGATGCATTTGCACTACATTGCGTAGATATACAGGCAATTCTGTACATTGTAGATGTTTAGGAAAATTGTGAAGTAATTCAGACTAATCATCCAAGTTTTTGCTCGTACATGTTATCTTTATCTTACTACATTGTCGTGTTCATATTCTGTAAAACAAGACCGATATTTTGATATATAATATGGCATTAGTCCTCATTTTAACCAAAATCAGAAAACGTGTAAACATTAGCAAGTAAACAGTACATAGAAAGGCGTTAACCCAAAACACGTTCAAGAACAGAGTGGTGGATTTCATGAACAACCTGCCTGAGAAAGTTGTTAAGGCACCATCACTGAATTCGTTGAAAAGTAAATTGAATAAAATCCGAAAGAACTTACACCTTAAATTTAGTCCATCTTTCTACACAAGTTAGGAAGCAGAAGAGTGATTAGTATAGAAGTTGTCAAATTAGACTGAACGTCAGAGAAACAGAAAAACTTACATACAGGTTTCATGATTTTTAAACGTTTATCTTTAAAATGAATATATCATTTTGAAGCATCTTACAAAAGAAGACCTTTTACCGAAAGGATTTTTTTTGAAAATAGTATTTTTCGGTCCAATAGGAATAATTAAAATCTGTATTAAACCTTAATGGAATTATTGTATTTTGCTCATATTTTTTTTTTCACAAAAGACAAACTTTTGGAAAAACTCGCGGTTAAAAGTTCCGTCATATTGTAATTTATCAATATTCATAAACAAAAATGAAGTTCATCGTGCAGTATTTCTGCATTTTACGTTTTTCATGTTTATAACAAGGGGAGATAACTCTTCTAATGATCTTCAATTTGTACAATCCTAAATTTTAAAGTCCCAAACATCAAGATAATCTCAGGCAACATGCATTTTGCTGTAACAAATAAACATAAAAATTATTTTTGTTGATGTCTTACTTTGTCAATTGACGCTTGTTATGAGTTGATTATCTTAATACAGGTAAATACTCCCTAACAGTCAATCTAACGAACGTAGTTAGATTCATGTATTGAAAAGAGTAGTAGAGAAAAGAAATTACATAAAGATGGCTTACTTATAGGCATTTTTGTATTAGGACTGAAACTTTACCTCTGCACTACATCCAGCACAAACAAATGATGTATTGTGCCATGTTGCAATGAACATCCACGTGGCATTAAATAATGCCCTGTCTGTAAAGTTACGAACTTCTGCCGATGCCCTCAGTAAGTTAGAATCTCCCGCTGAGAAAGATGCATAATATAGAGCAGCTCCTGTGACGTCTTGAGTAAGATCTGTCCAGTAAACGGCTATGAAAGGAAACCGAGTTGTTGTCTCGTTTAATGTTTCGGGTTCAAAGCTGGTAGAAATCCTATCAAAAGTTATCAATCCGTTGGTGCTTGCCTAAAATTAAGTTTAAAGTCAGAGCCATAGAGTGTTTTCTTTTTCTACATTTATAATTGAGTTCTGGGTTTATTGTGTTTTGCATTCATTTTAGCTCAAATAAGGCAATATCCGTTCGACTTATGACAGTCTTCCACAGGGGAAACCTGGCATTGCATCCTCGTTTACTGCCTAACTGTATGGTTGAATAATTAATGGACAGTAAAATGAATACCGACCTCCTTAAAGTTTGTGTAATGCCCTATATACATTTAAAATCATTATACTTTTTCTCCGTTGTTTTCGGAATTTAAGTATTACATACATGTTATGCCAGGACATGTTAACATTATTGTCAGTTAATTTACCCTTTAATGCCTTAGTTAGCAGGTTACTTAGCTTTCACGTTTAGGTCGATTCAATAATGCGTTTGCTCTTCAAATATTTACTCTTTCGATTTCCACAGTGTAGGGCCTCAGCATCACTGAATAGACATAAGTTGTCGAAATGCACATATGGTGCATCCAATTAATTCAGGGATATGTGTTCTGATATTTACTTTCTTTAGGGGACAACCATTTGATTTTGAGGGGGCCTGGTAAATTTGGTAGGGTCAGATTATTTATTTTAAGATCTGTGAAGCATAGACTACTTATTTCCTTAATATCCTGGGATAAATTTATTTTCTTGACTTTTTTGTCGCCAATAAATACATGTTAGAATTGCATTACATATATGCCATTGACACACATCCTTCTATAATTATATTTTGTTAACAAAACACATTCTGATAAAAGGAAAACTCGACAAATAATATGCAAACACCACTTTACTTGCTAGGTCTATATACTACTAGTTTCTATAGTGAAGTGTATAGTCTCTCTCATTCTCTGGTATCCAGGGGGAGAATTTCCATTTATCACTATAGAGGGATTTATAAGGAAGTGCTGCTGTTTTGTCTTCCTCTCCCAATGGTATTATTTTATTCGATTTTGACTTACTTTGAACTATGTTATTTTAATGCAAAAATGCATTTCATAAATATTTTTGATATATTTGATACATTGATTTTTCACATTTCTTACTCATCACTTCTGCATTGGTACATATTAAGCAAAGACGTTCCTCAAGTACAATTTTACATGTTTTAAAAGTTTAAAAGAAACTGAAGATTTAGTGCCATCTACAATAATTGTTCAATATCATTGTGCAATGTTTTCTAAGTCTAAGGTGAGCAATACTGGTACATTTGGGACTTTTTAAATTTTGTTATCATGTATGTAAAGTGAAGATACACATTTTTGTTGGTTTTTCTTTTGTTCTCATTTTAAAATTATGTTTGTGCTTATTTTACATTTGAATAAATGTGTTAAAATCATTTAATGAATGTCTTATTGCACTGATTTGCATGAAACTTAAAAGAAATGAAACACTGTCAACAAATATGGCCACCAAAATTTTGAAATGCACATGATTTAACTTTAACATCAATTTTGCACATGTGCTAGGGTGAGAGATGAGACAAATTCAGTTAAACCCCTTTTGGCCAGTCGTTTTAACGTTAAAATATCGCTATAGATGAGGGGCAAACAACACGAGGGAAAGTTGGAAAAGGGATTTCAAATCAGCGGCAAGGAAACGCGAATGACAATATTCCGAACAAGAATTTGAAGAGAAAATCACTCAGAAAGCAGATGATAGAGCCTTTGTCCTCTGTCTGCTCCCCAAAATCAACATACCGTTTTTAAAGCAACAATTCTATTAAGTTTGGTTGAACATTTTGAATAGCATGACTTATATTTTCGGCTGAAATGCGAGTTATACAGTTAAACTACTACACATAGTATAGGGAGGAATTTGGCGAGCGAAGCGAGCCGGATAAAATCAACATGATTTCTATTTTCAACTACTAGGAGAAAAGTTACTCAAACAAGAATACGAGATATCATGACTTATGTCAACATTCCGCAAATTTCATGGTCGCTATAAAGACCTTATTTGCTCATATGATGTATCGTTGTCTGACATGTTGACTTCCTTATTTCACAGTAACACCTGATCCCACCCCTGTTTTTACAGAGGTTCGTGATTGCTAATATTTTATTTATATATGTATTGTCGTGTTTTTTCGACTTCGAGTTGTGGATATTGGATCAATAACTTTGATTTGTATATAGAAAATTCAGCTTTATATTTGATTCATCTGGTATATGTACATACTACTAGTAGCCAGAATATTTATTTTCATTTCAGTCAAAGCCAGATTTTTTATTTCCAGTATTTTCAGGGTCTCAGAATATTTATTTCCAAAAAGTTCCAGCACCCCCTCCCCCCTCCATCAGAATCAAATGGTCGTCCATTTAGATTCCAGTACCCTTAATTGAATAGCAACATATATAAAACAAAAGTAATATTGGTCTCTTTAATCTGTTCAAAATGGATCAAACATGTAAATGATTCTATTACATATTCAACTTTTCCTCTTTTAGTATCATACTTGAGGTATTACCGACATTTAATGCCATAATACATTAAAGTTATCATCAGCTGCAATACGAAATAGGAGTCTTTGTATTTAAATGCTTTCATCTGGAAGTCTTTGAAAAGATGGCCAATTATTTAAAAACTAGTTACCGTTGTTATCATTGATTGAGCTATTAAACTATTTCCCAGGACAAATTATATAAACTGTAAACATTCCAATGTTGTTGGCAGCAGATAAAATGTAAGCCTTAATATTCCCCAATGCTAATGTTTTGGGGCTGTGACAATTTCAAACAAATATGGGCCATGTTCATTTTATGCGCTTAGCGTTGAAATGCATGTAGTTTTGAATCGTTTGTATGTTTGGGCATTCAAGGTGGGGGTAGCTATCCATACGGTCAACGAATTAATGTCAAATATGAAGGTCGTGGAAAAGTTCCAAGAGGAAAATTTAACTCGAGTTAACTTTATAGAAAAAGGCATTAAATTTACTAGTAGATAAAATTAAATATTGTGCACTCGCAATTTTTACTTTTCATAAACTAATTTCTAATTATGCCTCTTCTTGCTATATTCATAGTCGTTTATTTCCATTTACTTTAAGTAGTGGCGATACATCATTACAATTAGGCGAACAGAAAATATGACAAAAACAACTACTCACAAAATACATGAGACCATGAGCCCAGAAAAAAAAACCCATCGTTAAAATCGCCGGCCCTCTGGTCGGCGAAAATGAGTCAAACATTTTATGAAATGGTTTTACACGAGCATCACTGAAGAGACATAACTTGTCGAAATGCGCATATGGTGCACAAAATTAATAGGTATATATGTTCTATATTTATTACCAGAGAGATCTGTTTGATCCAATCGGGATGCCATTAGGAGGTATATGCGGAGGAGAGTAGGAATCGTCTTCAGTGATAGAACTGTGATGTAAATAGGGATATGCATCTAAATGGAAAATGTGAATGTTATTAGGTAATAAAATGAAACGAAAATTGAAAGTAAATTAAATTGAAAGTAAATTATAAGAAGAAGAAGAACACTCTGTTATTATTGTGTAATTATGTTTATTCATTTATTTATTTATTTATTTATTTATTTATTGTTATTTTTGAAAATGAATTGTTTGAAGACGGCGCCATAATTGATAAAGTGTTTGTTGATGTGTTTCCCATGATGATAAGATGAGTAATGCTAATGACGTTAATTGCTTCGTCTGGATTTAGCGTTGGTCATTGCTAAAGGAAGTCATCTTTTTTTTTTGCGCATCGTATGTTGGAGAGATATAGGCTATAATTGTGTATATTTCCTATTTATATCTTTATTTTAATATTCTTTGTTCTATTCTTTACTTTATATGGATATCGTCATGCCGTTGAATTAAGTCCCTTATTTTCTGTTACGAAAGTGATACGCCCTGAATGGCGACAAGGGTAGAAACAAAACATTTTATACGAATATACTGGAAAATCTGTTTGAAATTTTTGTGATACCCAAACAAATTGACAAACAAATGGGTAAAAGTATGTTCTGCATATTTACAAGAGGTCCTTAACATTTTCATCCCGTTTGTTTTCAATAAATATTTGACAATATATATGGGTTTGAATATGATTAAAACTATAGTAAATAATGCGAACTTTATCAGTATGACGGATGGAGAGACGGACAGGAGAAAACAATGCGTATTTCTAGGATGGGTTTTCGGACTGTCCAGAACCAAAATCCTGAAGCTACGTAAAATGAAAAATGAGCATGTACATGTAGTACAAAATATGAAATTATTGATCATGAGTAGGAGATTCTCTCTAAGTACATGTACAGCATATTGTGAAAACTCTGTGGTGCTTTCCTGATTATGAGGGTCATGTTGATATAGTATTAGTCATTTGGTGACAAGTTTATCCAGTATTGGTAGAGAAGTTGCACAGTAAGAAAAATCAAAAGACAAACGAGAAACAAATATATATCTTTCATACCACCGGAAATCGCATGTAAAGATGGGTTCCGAGTGAAATTAATTTTAAGTTGATATTAAGAAAGAAAATTCTTAAAGAGAAGTATCCTCATTTCTTACTTTGCTTTCTTCTTTATACATTTGGTACCTTATTGTTACGTTATATGATCTTATTTAGGTGTGATAATACCAAAGGCGCAATTGTTCGTACTTTTGTGTTGGGCATACATACATATAAAGAAGATACGTATTTCGTGTGTATATTCAACCTCGCATTCCATGTTTCATTATTTTGTGAACAGTGTCTTTACGGGGTGTCAATGTTGTTGTGAATTTCGATCATATTATTTAAACATCTTATACACGTATAGTTTTGCTAAAAAGATGTTAGATAAAGATACATAACTCCTGATATCATGTGTCCTGTGGAATGTGACAGAAATAAAGGAATGTCTGCTATAAATAGTGAAATTGAATGACGTGAGCGATACCTTTCATTTAGTCATTTTACACTGTTATGCATACCTACCTTTATAACTAAGAGTAAATGCACATTGAATGTATAGGCATGCTAGCAGGGTCAAACTGTAAAGGGCATCTGTGTTGGATGATTTAAATGACATATGGCTGATGATATTACAAACCTTGTTCTGTAATAGATAGTTGCATTAGAAATTATATGAATTAAAGAAATAAAATCTCCAACCTAAAAGATAATACGATAGACATGTAAATTATTCCCATTATGAATAGATATATAATTGTAAATAGTTAAGCCACCAGTTTTATGGTAATTTTTTTTCTCTGTATGCTGTTCAAAGCTGTATCATAATATAAATTACTTTGTCCGATAAAAATAAACCTGGGGCCAGTTGTTCGAAACTTTAACTACTGGTTAAGCTAACCAGTGGGTAAAGTTTGAGAGACAATTACTTAAATTTTAGAAATTTCTTTATAATAAAAATCTAAATAATTTTACAAAGTTTATTTCATATGCTACAATACAGTGCACAGACTAAGACTTAAAGTCTTCTCATTTCAAAGATATAGTGAGATGAATTTTAACCATTGGATAGCTTAACCAGTGGTTAAAGTTTCGAACAACTGTCCCTTGCGGTAAACGTCTCGTATTTCGACAATTTATCAATAAGACGGCTGCGAATGTTAAATGACATCGGAGTTCCCAGGAAAAAAAGCAGTGACTGCATTTGGTGGTTACCGTAAGTCCTACAAAATTTCATTGTATTATATGTTTCAAGAAATTACGGGATATTTATCGTAAACATAAAATTGAAAAGCCACTTTGAAACAGGATTTGTATGAATACGTGAAAGAAAACTTTAACAGTTTTAGGATATCTTATCTTCAATATACCATAACAACAATAACAGTGGTTAGAGCTATTTTTCTAGTATCATGGCTGTGTTCAGTTTGTTGATGTCATATTGTTATTTGTAAAAGCTATCAAGCGTATTCGTTGTTAGTACACTGTTACTAGACGCTTTCACTATTACTATAGGATTAATGTAAAAAAAACCCCGATTGTCTCTGACGTCATTTTGCGGGAACAGTTATGAAATAGCCAACCAAAATGCCAGTCCGACAGTAATAATGAAATGGCCTATGGTGATATGTTATTAACACTCACGTGTCTGATAATGTAAAAGCTCAGTGTTAATATAAAATAACATCTGAAAGTGCGACATTACATCTTACAAGATGAAACACTATTTCGGTATCGTAACCGCAGCACAATCGAATATTTTTGTAATGTCGTTCCGTGTATATTCTGCTAATGTCATTTTTTGTGTGCAGGTCCTTAGTGATTTGTGTCATACAGCTTTGTCAGATGTCTTCTGTTTTCTCTTCTAAAGAAGTGGACAACATACATATAATATAATTTCTCCCACAAGTCGCTAGGGGATGGTAGTAATTAAACAAAAAAAAAAAAAAAAAAAAAAAAAAAAAAAAAAAAAAAACTCTGGGGTCATTATTGTACAATTTCAAATTTCGATACAGATCTTTTTTTCTTTAATTTTATTATTATTATTATTATTATTATTATTATTATTATTATTATTATTATTATTATTATTATTATTATTATTATTATTATTATTATTTTAATCTCGGTGAATATGCTAACATTTAAGATATCCGCTGTCAGTTTTCAGTCGACAAGGTTTCAAACAAGAACCCAAGTCTTTAATTTTCATATTAGTTTTATTGTTTCTTCTATTCACTGAATTATAAGTAGCATTCCAGGCTACATCTAATTATATGCAGCTATTAGATACTCTGACTAAATGCAGCTACCAGAACCCTGACTACGTGTTAATGCAGATATCAAGCATCCTGATTACGCGTCAAAGCATCTACCAACCACCCTGACTGTGTGTGAATGCAGCTACCTAGAACCTTGACTATATGTAAATGCATCTACCAATTTAAATACCCTGACTATGTGTGAATGCAGATAACAAGCACCCTGACCTTGTGTAAATGCAGGTACCAACAACCCTGACTACGTGTAAATACAGCTATCAAGCACCCTAAATATGTATGAATGCAGCTACTAAACACCCTGACTATATGCAAATGCATCTACCAAACACCATGACTACGTCTTCGTACAGCTGACAAGCACTTTTATTTCGTGTACATGCAACTATTCAGCATCATGACTACGTGTAAATGCAGCTACAAAGCACCCTGACTACGTATAAATGCAGCTACTAAACAACCTGACTACATGTAAATGCAGCTACCAAGCAACCTAAATATGTGTGAATGCAACTTTCCAAGCTCCCTTACCTGTCTTAATATAGCCACTTAACTCCACCACTAAATCCAGCTATCCAACACCCCGACAGATGCAATTATATAGTTCCCTGACTAAATCCAGCTACTAAGAACCTTGACTAAATCTATCTACCAAACACTCTGATTTAATGCAGATACCAAACGCACAAACTAGGTACGGTTATAAAACTCCCTCATTAAATGTACTTACAGAACACCATCACAGACGTAAAATTCCAATGAAATGTATAAACCACCTACCGCGATTCTGTATATTCTCCTTCAATTTGTAAACCTGTATCCACGTAAAAGGAAATGAAATTCGTCGAGCTTCTTCTTTCCCGATATTTGACATGTATGTGGGGAAAAGTAAAAACTCACAAGCCTAAAAAAAAAACCTTGTTGCTCACCAGGAACATTAATTCTGAATAACTAGAATTTACAAACCGGATTTAAAAAGAATTTTATTATATCATAATGACTATACATAATATAGTAGCAGGAATAACATTACAGTGTAGTTGGAGTAGCTCAGTCTCTAGAGTGTTTGTGGATCAGGGTGTAGCCATGACTGTAACTTGTCGGTGAAGGAGTACTTGTGTAACAGTGGACGTTAGCTCGTAAAAATCTCAGTTTGGCCCCTTTCATTGGTTGAAAACTCATCTAGATGTCGCAATATTAGAGAAATCGAATAAGTCATAGGATATTCCTTTCTTATTACAACCCTGTTAGTCATTCTTACTGTTTTGTCTATACCAAAAATCAGAAATGTTTTAGTGTCAAGAACATCATATTTTGTGCTGGTTGTCCAGGGGTCGAATTCGACCATACACATACTGTATTCATGATTCTATGCATAATCAGATAAAACTTTGTCATCAGTTGGGCGCTCTCAGCTCAACATCATACATGGAAACAGTTAACCACTTTTGAATTGGTAATGATTGAGAGATGTGACAGAAAAGCTTCGAAATTAAGAAAATGTTATATTTTTGAATATGTCAACATATACACACTGTGTATCACAATCATGAGGGAAAATACATAAACTTGAAGTGAGAACGTACTGGATAACGTAATAACGGAATTTTCACCAGATATATGAAGCCGTCGTGGCCTAGTTGTATCGCGCTGGACTCTGATCGGGAGGCCGGGTTTCGGGTTCCGCTCTGGCCATGCCGGTGTCCTGTCTTTCGGACGAGACAGTAAAAACCGAGGCCCTGTGTCGTGGTATGCATGGCACGTTAAAGATCCCTCACTGCTTCGGGTGGGTCCGTTGCAAAGGTCAAAATTTGTATGCCCGCATCAGGCAGATGCCGTCACCATATACGTGAAATATTCGTTGTGTGACGTTAAACAAAAATTTATCAATCAATCACCAGATATATGCATTTGATCAGTAGACATAAATGTATTTAACGATTTCTCTCGATTGATCCGCAATGGGATTTTTTTTATTATATTTTTTGTTTGTTTGTTGTTTTGTGAAAAGCGTCACATTCGCAATTATTTCATTCATATCGTGGCACATGACTGTAACTCACTTGTCAGATAACTCTAACAACGTGTAATATCTCGATGTCAACGTATCAAATGTTTATGTTCACAAGTCGACATACTTTCCAGACAACTCGATAAAATATTTTATGACTCATCATAGCTTCCGAAAACGCCACAATACCGTCGACAAGTAAGAAAAAAGAGGAGACAACACTGTTTTCTTAAATATCAGCATATAACACAGATCCGTTTTCCATTAATGGCAAGTCATTTTGCGCTAAATGTCATTGTTACGACGTCATCTTAGGTCTGGCATTTCATTTTGACGTCACATGTATAACAATAGACCATATTCCGATTTTGATAATTGCTGTCTTTTTGTCCGAGCTAATACCTTTTGGCGTTGTTTTTCATAGTGACGTTATAATGAATCTATGTCATGCGTTATGACGTCACTATGAAAAACAACGACAAAATGTATCAGCTCGGACAAAAAGAAAGCAATTATCAAAATCGGAATATGGTCTATTGCTTGATGTATTTCTTTGAAAAATCAACAGAACTATTTCTAGTAAGTAGGTGGCAGTAATACGTCATACTAGTTTTGGAATAAAAAGTTTACAATGTTACTGATTTTGACATAGATGATGGTTGGTGTTTACACCAGTGAGCAAATTTACATCTGATATAACCTTTATCAATTTCCAATCTTCAATACATGTATTTCATTCAGGGACCGATATATCTAATTCTTCGTTTCAGTATGTGTTTGAGGATTAAATACAGTTAATAAACATCCCAAATAGATGCAGCTTCGAATCATCCAGAGTGTAGCTACATGAGGGTGCACCTACCATAACTGAATGTAGTTATCTACAATCCAGACAAAATGCAGTTATCAAACACCTTGGTATATGCAGCTTCCAAGCACCCTGCATGAATGCAGTCACCAAGGACTATGAATGAACGTAGCTATCAAACATTCTGAACGGATGCAGCCAAGAAGCACACAGGGTGAACATAATTACCAAGCACCACGAATGAACACAACTACCAAGCATCCTGAATGATAGTCCGAAATGTCAAACACAAGCATACGACTGGGGTCTAAAGTCCTGCCATAGAGAGATTCGACGGGAATTAGAAAAACATTCAAAACGTTCTATTACTCACAATTTGCTTTGTCATTCACGCGTTTAAATCCAAACACTAATGCCTTCGTATCAGAAAGCTCCTTATATGTCATATAGCAGATGATTTTTAACATTGTATCACCAGATTTCCTCCAATTTCATTCATATTGAATTTACCGTATTCTAATAATAGAAATCGTGGAAAATTCTGGCTGAAGATTATGTTTAAAACAGCTTGTTGTCGAACTTTCTGATATAGAAGCATTATGATTTGTATGTACCCAAATGAATGACAAGGTGAATTGTGAGTGATATTCTACTAATGAATTTTTCAATTTTTTCGGTTCCCGTCGATTCTCTCTATAGGAAGAATTCAGATTGAAGTCCCGTGCTTGGGCTTGACATTTTGGACTATCTGAATGAACGCAGCTACTAAGATCCCTAAATGAATATATCTACCAAGCACTCTTAATGATTACCGCTACAAAGCATTCTGAAATAATGCAGTTACCAAACACCCTGAATATATGCAGTTACCAAGTACTGTAAATAAATGCAGCTTCTGAACGAATATATCTTCCAAACACTCTGAATAAGTGAAGCTACCTAGTACTCTGAGTGAATCCAGCTACCAAGACACCTGAGTAAACGCAGCTTACAAGCACTGTGAATGCATGCTGCTACCAAGCACCCTGAATAAAATAGTTTCCACCGTGAAAGAATGCTGCTACCATACGTCCGGAATTAATGCAGGTAGCACACACTGCACGAAGCACTGTGAATAAATACAACTACCAGGCATCCTTAAACGCATGCATTTTCCAAGCCCCCTTAATGAATGCAACTACCAAGCACCATGAACGCATCATCTTCCAAGCACTCGCTAGATATAGCTATCAAGAAATCTGAATAAATTCAGCAACAAAGCACTCTGAGTGAATGCAGGCACCAAGCACAGTGAATAAATGTAACTATTAAGCACCCTGAACGCATGCATCTTTTAAGCACTCAGGCTAAATGTAGCTACCAAGAAACTTGAATAAATGCATCTACCAAGCAAGCTACCAAGCACCCTGAAGGAAAACACACACAAAGCACCCGGAATTAATGCAGCTACCAAGCACCGTAAATAAATGCAACTACTAACCACTCTGAACGTATGCATTTTAAGTACTCCTGCCAAATGTAGCTGTCAATAAACTTTAATGAATTCAGCTACTAAGAACGAAGGCAAAATGCAGCTAATTCTTGAGATACTGAACTAAACTAAAGTACTAAAACTTATCTGGATCGAAATAACACACACAATATTTTACATAATTTTTTTCTTACAGCAACAGTACAATAATATTCTCTCCTTTTTGCGTTTCCTTGCCACGTTTTATATAGTAAAGTCAGCTAATAGATGAAGTGTACTTTCGTGTTTTACTCATAATTATGAGAAAATCTATAAAAATGTTTTCAGTAGAGAAATTGATTAAACATGGAATAGAACAGAAACACATGCTCAACGGTTAAACTGCAAACACTGATATCATCATTCCGTCCGTAGTGTTGGTTGGTTGGTTGATTGGTGTTTTACACCGCTTTCAACAATTTTTCAGTTATATCGCGACATGAAAGCGGGAGGTTACCAGCCTCTTAAACATAGTGGCGCAACCCGGTAATCGAACCCGGATCGTCGGCGCCGTAAACCACCCCCCCACACACACACACACACACAAACCACATACCACCTTTTGACTTTATTCTCATGCTTCTGTAGTTAAATCGACAAGAGATTAAATTCTAAGTTGGTTTTTTTTGTCCGTAGTGAACGTCGAACGGGTCTGTATAAAAATAAACATATATACGGGTACTAATTTAGTGCTCTATATTCGCTTTTCGATAACATATATCTCTTGGTGATGTTCTAGGTGGAAACTGTAGATATCAAAAGAATAAGTCTGTAGTTAATATAGAGTAAAGTGTAACAAATGACTTATATCTACGTAATTGCAGATACCGCCATTAAGCGCGGTCCTAATATTTAGGGAGAATATAAAACACATTCCCGCAAAAATGACGGAAAGAAAAATGGTACGTTATTGTGACGTCATATGGTTGCTAACTCCAGTCGAGGTTACTAACTGATAGTACACAAGCGCCGCCTAACGGACGGTACCTCCAATAGACCCTTTCACGTTAACTGCGGGACTGACGTTTTCAGTGGCAAATGGTTACATTTCCCGTAAATTTTTTGACGTCATAATAAAACATTGATTGTCACTTACGCCATTTCGCAGGAACAGTAATGGTTTTGCCACTCAAAACATAAACTGATTTTTTCACAACGTTATCCAGGACATGGTATACTTCAATATACCATAAATGAAATATGGCATAAGTACATTTGTGAAATACCGAAGTGTGTATATTAACGGCATCTATGTTAAATATAAAAATATTAAAATCATCAATTTTAGCTTTATGATATGTGAAAGATGTTACACGATACAAGAAATATTTTGTGGAATATTGCCCATTGATTAATTTTCTGCATTTTCACACATTTATTATTTTCAGTATCATGAAATGCTCTTATACTCGAAGTAATATCTACCCATTTAGAAACTCTATACTTTTATAAGTTTTATAATGTATACATGCCTCTGTTGCTGGTTTGTATATACACCTCGGTTAATCATTTTTGTATAAGGTTTTATGAAACTTTTTAGTTGGTTGATTTGGTGTTTTACGTCGATTTCAACAGTTTTTCAGTTATATCGCGACATGAAAGCAGGAGGTTACCAACCTCTTAAACATAGTGACGCAACCCAGGAATCGAACCCGTCTCGTCAAGCCTTACCCCGAAACATTCATAGGTATTATCAGTGGCGGATTTAAAGGGGGGGGGGGCGCCCCTTCCTCTTTTGGTCTCATATTTACTAGTAAAAATCCAGATTTTGCACCAAAATGGCTGAGTACTTTGGCTAATAGACATGTGGGCCTCCCCTTTTCGGAAATCCTGGATCCGCCACTGATTATTATTATACTTAATCTCCCACACAACTTCGCACCCTCTTTTAAAATGTAGCTTTTGACGAATTATTCTCTCTGTACTACTCTCATTTCTGTAAGGGTAAAAATTAAGCTACAATACTGTATTGCAACAAGAATTATACAACACACTTGCAGATGTATTGAACCTTTACAGTAGTTTGACAAAACTACGCGTATTTGTTCATTGATTCTGCGACATATTGTTCTCCTTGTTATAATGAAGTTATACATAAAGGTACATGCCTAAACAATTCCTACCTCAGGATGCCCTGGTTTGTTCTTATGTTTTAGTGAGAATACAGCCTCCAAAACCTCTCCTCTCGGCTCAGTCCAGTTAGATTGGCATTATGAATATGTAAAAGATGTTTGTAATTAATACAAATTAATTATGAAATATTAATGCATATCTAACTTGAAATAAAATTATATAACAAAAACAACACTGAAGCGTAAAACGATGTGATTTATCATTACCAAATTTCTATTATATTGTCATATTATATTATATATTATATATAAATATCATATTATCATGATCATAGTTATATTTAATACCGATAGGCATGTATTTTTAAAGTGTATTTTTGCGATTTGCATTTGAAATGTATTTGTATATATTGGTATTAGTAAGAAGGAATTGACATACAACATATAGCATCTTAAAAGTATTACAATACACAAAGCACATGTAAAATAATTTGAAATGTTTAATATCGTCCTCAGCTTTTGAAAACTGCTACTTTTATCAGCTCTAAATACCAAGAAAAATAAATTAATTAACACACATACATCACTGTAACTCTTAGAAGGATCATACATTATTTTACATTGAAACATTGTACCATTGTAAGAATTTTTCTAACATATAACTCGAAATATTAAGATCAAACTGATGAGAACACAAAATTGAAACAAAAGTAAACTAAAGCCAACAAACCTATCCTCATCTCGCAATGTCTTCCAATAAAACCTTTTTCACATTCGCAGGTGTAGTTGTTGACGCCATCAAGACAAGTTGCTGAGTTGTTGCATGGCTGACTGGCACAATCGTCGATGTCGATTTCGCAATGTCTTCCAGTAAAACCTTCCTCACATACGCAGGTGTAGTTGTTGACGCCATCAAGACAAGTTGCTGAGTTGTTGCATGGCTGACTCGCACAATCGTCGAGGTCGATTTCGCAATGTCTTCCAGTAAAACCTTCCTCACATACGCATGTGTAGTTGTTGACGCCATCAAGACAAGTTGCTGAGTTGTTGCATGGCTGACTGGCACAATCGTCGATGTCGATTTCGCAATGTCTTCCAGTAAAACCTTCCTCACATACGCAGGTGTAGTTGTTGACGCCATCAAGACAAGTTGCTGAGTTGTTGCATGGCTGACTGGCACAATCGTCGATGTCGATTTCGCAATGTCTTCCAGTAAAACCTTCCTGACATACGCAGGTGTAGTTGTTGACGCCATCAAGACAAGTTGCTGAGTTGTTGCATGGCTGACTGGCACAATCGTCGATGTCGATTTCGCAATGTCTTCCAGTAAAACCTTCCTGACATACGCAGGTGTAGTTGTTGACGCCATCAAGACAAGTTGCTGAGTTGTTGCATGGCTGACTGGCACAATCGTCTATGTCGATTTCGCAATGTCTTCCAGTAAAACCTTCCGCACATACGCATGTGTAGTTGTTGACGCCATCAAGACAAGTTGCTAAGTTGTTGCATGGCTGACTTGCACAATCGTCGATGTCGATTTCGCAATGTCTTCCAGTAAAACCTTCCTCACATACGCATGTGTAGTTGTTGACGCCATCAAGACAAGTTGCTGAGTTGTTGCATGGCTGACTGGCACAATCGTCGATGTCGATTTCGCAATGTCTTCCAGTAAAACCTTTCTCACATACGCAGGTGTAGTTGTTGACGCCATCAAGACAAGTTGCTGAGTTGTTGCATGGCTGACTGGCACAATCGTCGATGTCGATTTCGCAATGTCTTCCAGTAAAACCTTCCTGACATACGCAGGTGTAGTTGTTGACGCCATCAAGACAAGTTGCTGAGTTGTTGCATGGCTGACTGGCACAATCGTCGATGTTGATTTCGCAATGTCTTCCAGTAAAACCTTCCTGACATACGCAGGTGTAGTTGTTGACGCCATCAAGACAAGTTGCTGAGTTGTTGCATGGCTGACTGGCACAATCGTCTATGTCGATTTCGCAATGTCTTCCAGTAAAACCTTCCTGACATACGCAGGTGTAGTTGTTGACGCCATCAAGACAAGTTGCTGAGTTGTTGCATGGCTGACTGGCACAATCGTCGATATCGATTTCGCAATGTCTTCCAGTAAAACCTTCGTCACATACGCATGTGTAGTTGTTGACGCCATCAAGACAAGTTGCTGAGTTGTTGCATGGCTGACTGGCACAATCGTCTATGTCGATTTCGCAATGTCTTCCAGTAAAACCTTTCTCACATACGCAGGTGTAGTTGTGGACGCCATCAAGACAAGTTGCTGAGTTGTTGCATGGCTGACTGGCACAATCGTCGATGTCGATTTCGCAATGTCTTCCAGTAAAACCTTCCTCACATACGCAGGTGTAGTTGTTGACGCCATCAAGACAAGTTGCTGAGTTGTTGCATGGCTGACTCGCACAATCGTCGAGGTCGATTTCGCAATGTCTTCCAGTAAAACCCTCCTCACATATGCAGGTGTAGTTGTTGACGCCATCAAGACAAGTTGCTGAGTTGTTGCATGGCTGACTCGCACAATCGTCGATGTCGATTTCGCAATGTCTTCCAGTAAAACCTTCCTCACATACGCAGGTGTAGTTGTTGACGCCATCAAGACAAGTTGCTGAGTTGTTGCATGGCTGACTCGCACAATCGTCGATGTCGATTTCGCAATGTCTTCCAGTAAAACCTTTCTCACATACGCAGGTGTAATTATTGAGGGCATCAAGACAAGTTGCTGAGTTGTTGCATGGCTGACTGGCACAATCGTCGATGTCGATTTCGCATTGTCTTCCAGTAAAACTTCCCTCACATACACAGGTGTAATTGTTGACGCCATCAAGACAAGTTGCTGAGTTGTTGCATGGCTGACTCGCACAATCGTCGATGTTGATTTCACAATGTCTTCCAGTAAATCCTTCCGCACATACGCATGTGTAGTTGTTGACGCCATCAAGACAAGTTGCTGAGTTGTTGCATGGCTGACTCGCACAATCGTCGATGTCGATTTCGCAATGTCTTCCAGTAAAACCTTCCTCACATACGCAGGTGTAGTTGTTGACGCCATCAAGACAAGTTGCTGAGTTGTTGCATGGCTGACTGGCACAATCGTCTATGTCGATTTCGCAATGTCTTCCAGTAAAACTTTTGTCACATACACAGGTGTAGTTGTTGACGACATCAAGACAAGTTGCTGAGTTGTTGCATGGCTGACTCGCACAATCGTCGATGTCGATTTCGCAATGTCTTCCAGTAAAACCTTCCTCACATGCGCAGGTGTAGTTGTTGACGCCATCAAGACAAGTTGCTGAGTTGTTGCATGGCTGACTCGCACAATCGTCGAGGTCGATTTCGCAATGCCTTCCAGTAAAACCTTTATCACATACGCAGGTGTAGTTGTTGACGCCATCAAGACAAGTTGCTGAGTTGTTGCATGGCTGACTCGCACAATCGTCGATGTCAATTTCGCAATGCCTTCCAGTAAATCCTTTCTCACATACGCAGGTGTAGTTGTTGACGCCATCAAGACAAGTTGCTGATTTGTTGCATGGCTGACTCGCACAATCGTCAATGTCGATTTCGCAATGTCTTCCAGTAAAACCTTCCTCACATACGCATGTGTAGTTGTTGACGCCATCAAGACAAGTTGCTGAGTTGTTGCATGGCTGACTTGCACAATCGTCGATATCGATTTCGCAATGTCTTCCAGTAAAACCTTCCTCACATACGCAGATGTAGTTGTTGACGCCATCAAGACAAGTTGCTGAGTTGTTGCATGGCTGACTCGCACAATCGTCGATGTCGATTTCGCAATGCCTTCCAGCAAAACCTTCCTCACATACACAGCTGTAGTTGTTGACGCTATCAAGACAAGTTGCTGAGTTGTTGCATGGCTGACTGGCACAATCGTCGATGTCGATTTCGCAATGTCTTCCAGTAAAACCTTCCTCACATACGCATGTGTAGTTGTTGATGCCATCAAGACAAGTTGCTGAGTTGTTGCATGGCTGACTGGCACAATCGTCGATGTCGATTTCGCAATGCCTTCCAGTAAAACCTTTCTCACATACGCAGGTGTAGTTGTTGACGCCATCAAGACAAGTTGCTGAGTTGTTGCATGGCTGACTCGCACAATCGTCGATGTCGATTTCGCAATGTCTTCCAGTAAAACCTTTCTCACATACGCAGGTGTAGTTGTTGACGCCATCAAGACAAGTTGCTGAGTTGTTGCATGGCTGACTCGCACAATCGTCGATGTCGATTTCGCAATGTCTTCCAGTAAAACCTTTCTCACATACACAGGTGTAGTTGTTGACGCCATCAAGACAAGTTGCTGAGTTGTTGCATGGCTGACTTGCACAATCGTCGATGTCGATTTCGCAATGTCTTCCAGTAAAACCTTCCTCACATACGCATGTGTAGTTGTTGACGCCATCAAGACAAGTTGCTGAGTTGTTGCATGGCTGACTGGCACAATCGTCGATGTCGATTTCGCAATGTCTTCCAGTAAAACCTTCCTCACATACGCAGGTGTAGTTGTTGACGCCATCAAGACAAGTTGCTGAGTTGTTGCATGGCTGACTGGCACAATCGTCGATGTCGATTTCGCAATGTCTTCCAGTAAAACCTTCCTCACATACGCAGATGTAGTTGTTGACGCCATCAAGACAAGTTGCTGAGTTGTTGCATGGCTGACTGGCACAATCGTCGATGTCGATTTCGCAATGTCTTCCAGTAAAACCTTCCTCACATACGCATGTGTAGTTGTTGACGCCATCAAGACAAGTTGCTGAGTTGTTGCATGGCTGACTGGCACAATCGTCGATGTCGATTTCGCAATGTCTTCCAGTAAAACCTTTCTCACATACGCAGGTGTAGTTGTTGACGCCATCAAGACAAGTTGCTGAGTTGTTGCATGGCTGACTCGCACAATCGTCGATGTCGATTTCGCAATGTCTTCCAGTAAAACCTTTCTCACATACGCAGGTGTAGTTGTTGACGCCATCAAGACAAGTTGCTGAGTTGTTGCATGGCTGACTGGCACAATCGTCGATGTCGATTTCGCAATGTCTTCCAGTAAAACCTTTCTCACATACGCAGGTGTAGTTGTTGACGCCATCAAGACAAGTTGCTGAGTTGTTGCATGGCTGACTCGCACAATCGTCTATGTCGATTTCGCAATGTCTTCCAGTAAAACCTTCCTCACATACGCATGTGTAGTTGTTGACGCCATCAAGACAAGTTGCTGAGTTGTTGCATGGCTGACTCGCACAATCGTCGATGTCGATTTCGCAATGTCTTCCAGTAAAACCTTTCTCACATACGCAGGTGTAGTTGTTGACGCCATCAAGACAAGTTGCTGAGTTGTTGCATGGCTGACTCGCACAATCGTCGATGTCGATTTCGCAATTCCTTCCAGTAAAATCTTTCTCACATACGCAGGTGTAGTTGTTGACGCCATCAAGACAAGTTGCTGAGTTGTTGCATGGCTGACTCGCACAATCGTCTATGTCGATTTCGCAATGTCTTCCAGTAAAACCTTTCTCACATACGCAGGTGTAGTTGTTGACGCCATCAAGACAAGTTGCTGAGTTGTTGCATGGCTGACTCGCACAATCGTCGATGTCGATTTCGCAATGTCTTCCAGTAAAACCTTTCTCACATACACAGGTGTAGTTGTTGACGCCATCAAGACAAGTTGCTGAGTTGTTACATGGCTGACTTGCACAATCGTCGATGTCGATTTCGCAATGTCTTCCAGTAAAACCTTCCTCACATGCGCAGGTGTAGTTGTTGACGCCATCAAGACAAGTTGCTGAGTTGTTGCATGGCTGACTTGCACAATCGTCGATGTCGATTTCGCAATGTCTTCCAGTAAAACCTTCCTCACATACGCATGTGTAGTTGTTGACGCCATCAAGACAAGTTTCTGAGTTGTTGCATGGCTGACTTGCACAATCGTCGATGTCGATTTCGCAATGTCTTCCAGTAAAACCTTCCTCACATACGCATGTGTAGTTGTTGACCCCATCAAGACAAGTTGCTGAGTTGTTGCATGGCTGACTCGCACAATCGTCGATGTCGATTTCGCAATGCCTTCCAGCAAAACCTTCCTCACATACACAGGTGTAGTTGTTGACGCTATCAAGACAAGTTGCTGAGTTGTTGCATGGCTGACTGGCACAATCGTCGATATCGATTTCGCAATGTCTTCCAATAAAACCTTCCTCACATACGCATGTGTAGTTGTTGATGCCATCAAGACAAGTTGCTGAGTTGTTGCATGGCTGACTCGCACAATCGTCGATGTCGATTTCGCAATGCCTTCCAGTAAAACCTTTCTCACATACGCAGGTGTAGTTGTTGACGCCATCAAGACAAGTTGCTGAGTTGTTGCATGGCTGACTCGCACAATCGTCGATGTCGATTTCGCAATGTCTTCCAGTAAAACCTTTCTCACATACGCAGGTGTAGTTGTTGACGCCATCAAGACAAGTTGCTGAGTTGTTGCATGGCTGACTTGCACAATCGTCGATGTCGATTTCGCAATGTCTTCCAGTAAAACCTTTCTCACATACACAGGTGTAATTGTTGAGGGCATCAAGACAAGTTGCTAAGTTGTTGCATGGCTGACTGGCACAATCGTCGATGTCGATTTCGCAATGTCTTCCAGTAAAACCTTCCTTACATTCGCAGGTGTAGTTGTTGACGCCATCAAGACAAGTTGCTGAGTTGTTGCATGGCTGACTGGCACAATCGCCGATGTCGATTTCGCAATGTCTTCCAGTAAAACCTTTCTCACATTCGCAGGTGTAGTTGTTGACGCCATCAAGACAAGTTGCTGAGTTGTTGCATGGCTGACTGGCACAATCGCCGATGTCGATTTCGCAATGTCTTCCAGTAAAACCTTTCTCACATACGCATGTGTAGTTGTTGACGCCATCAAGACAAGTTGCTGAGTTGTTGCATGGCTGACTCGCGCAATCGTCTATGTCGATTTCGCAATTTCTTCCTAAAAGAATATATTTGTGTTTGGCATTCTATTAGATTTTGTGTTATTTCAAAGCACAAGTGGTTGTAAATAGCCTCGGTGATAATTGCTATTTATAAGAAAATAGAATTCGTACTAAAATGACTGTTTATTTTTACTTTGGTGATTATTTCAATAATGTGATGTAAAAGCAACTTGAAACCCTCAATATTTAGCCGGATTTCGTAGTATTGTATTTAACTTTTTTTTCATTTTTTGTGTTGTTGTTTGTTTGTATACAGTAATACTTATGAAGAAAACCATACCGTACAATCTGGAGAATTATCAACCTGACAGACCAGGTGCCCGGGGAGAGTGAGCATCTCCTGCTTGCTAGCAACACCTGACAGACCTTCCAACAATCAAAACTTAAACTTACAAGCTTTAAAGAAGAACAAGACCGGCGGGTTCCAGTGGCTATGTTCCACTTTGGAAATGCAATATCAGTAATGTAAACATCTTATCGTTTATCTTCAACTGAATGTTTTCTGGATGAACATAAATATAAACCACTTCATATCTGCAATATCAAGGTAAAACAAGCTTTCTTACCATTGGTCAAATCATAGAAAATGTACCCAACAGCATCTGAAAAATATGAATTAAAGTTAATGAAAGGTATGACACACGGTATTTGGTGTTAGGTACTGGTATTGGGATTTTGTAATATTCTAATACCCCTATATATTGAGAAAAACGGTTTTTACTGGGACAAAGACATTTTGACATAAAATGTTCGAAGCGCTGTAAAACTTTTTGGGATTTGAAAGCCCTCGCGGAATAAGCAGTGGTGTGTCTGTTTAAAACTTTGACTTGCTAATAGTGAATCGGAATTGCTTAGTGATTAGGCAGTAATAATATATTCTTCCAATACATCGTTTCCTGATATTTTTGAAAAAGAATTTTTACGAAAAAAAAAATTTTTTGTTAGCTGATGAAATTTGGAAAAAGTAATAAAAACTGTACCTTCGTCTTTGGTATTACTAGGTTGAAGAGACATGTTGAAAGCGTTGTCAGTGAAGGAGACTGGATGCTGACAAACCAACGAAGAAGCTTCCCAACCTATTGCGACATTATGAGTTGGTTTCAACGTCTGGACATCAATATAATTCAGCATTGCGTAGGTGTCCACTTCATCTGTTACCACTATAGCTTGTATTGTTAACCTCTGGGAATATAAATATATAATGAACAAAGGCAAATATTGAAGATCAACATTATGAATACCTCCTTGAAAAGGAGAACATGAGCTCTGTCTCAAATAAAATCATCTTCTTTTTCAAATTGATGAACTGATTAAACAAAATGATATATATTTACTGACTTAGATATCCGTCTAATTTTGCATTGACCATTTCTATCACAGGATAATAAGATTAAAAATGTAATAAAAGTACAGTACAATATTTTACAAGGAAAATCACGAACTCTTTGGAAATCAACAGTGACATTCTTCAACACGTGCAATACCAGATATTTATTGACCCTTAAAATTAGGAACCAAATTTCGAGAGGCGCCTCCATCTAGGCTTGTGCTGCGCATTATGAATGTATAAAACGTATTGACTTAAGATAAGTGATGAAACTTTTCTTACATGAGGAAAATGTAAGAACGATTTGATTACTTTCATATTGATTCCGAGGTTGGCTTTGTATGATTTGATCTTGCGTATAAGCTTAGACCGTTCAAAAGCTCCGATGACTGCATCACATCAGGTTTTAAAAGTCAAATAACTTCGCCGTCGCTAATATGGCTCTAAGATCATCGCTAAGACAGTGAATTTTGTACTGGATGACCTCTTTACAGCCCTTTACAGACTTTTCCTTGAGCGTTGCACTCTGACTAGGCGGTGGGGAATCTGTGACAGGCATTATATAAACCTCCTCAGAGGAGATAAAATTCTGAGCCCCTTCTTACTTTTAGTGGGGACTCCGATGAAACAAGGACCTTAGCTCGCTTTCAAAAGAGTAGAACACGGTAGGCTTAAATTGACGCTACTTTAATATTTTAAGTAGTAATACTTTATCCATTATGCCTGTCTTGTGTGTATGTTTCAGACCTCTCAAATTGGGTTGCCTGTTCTTCTTTGATTTATATATCACTACTGGGTACAAAAAAACTCCTGAGAATCCCGTTTTTCACTGCAAAACTCTGCAACACCCTGAAAAAGTCTGAAAAACACTGAAGTCTGCCTGAAAAACTCTGACGGCCCTGATAAACACTGAAAAACTCTGAAGTCTACACTGAAAAAATCTGAAAAACACTGACGACCCTGAAAAAACTCTGAAAAATTTTGACGCCACTGAAAAACTCTGCAAAACTCTGAAAAACACTGACACCTACTGCGATGCACTCCGGCCTTGCGATCGCGGCCTCACGTACTTCTATACGGTCCCTTCTATAAGCCCTATGAGCATTAATGTATATAAAATGTGATGAGTTAATTAGTGGTGAATTAGAAAAAAAGAAGATAAAATAGATAAAATTTATCTCGCATTTTTGTACGATGTTTTGAAGTGAAATTATTTTAACGAATCTCTAAATTTAATTTTACTGATGCATTATTCCTCTTCTGACTTATGTTTGTAAAATCACAGTATGATTACATGAATTATTAAATTAAAACAATTAACAGAATTAAAATATAAATACAAAAAGATACAAGAGAGAGAGAGAGAGAGAGAGAGAGAGAGAGAGAGAGAGAGAGGTGGGGGTGGGGGAGGCAACCCAAACAAAACAAACCCAGCAGAGGCGTACTTAAATACAAAGGCTTTTTTACCGAGATTTATATATACATTTATATTTCCAAATTAAAATGTATGTACATATATTCCTGGTAGATATCACTGTTTCATAACTGTGTATTAAAATAGTGAAGGAGAAAAAAGAAAAGGAAAAAAGAAAAGTTCCAGAACTATAAATTAGTGAATAAATAATAAATTATTGAATAATAAATAATAAAAAAAATTAATAAATAAATAATATTTGAATGCGATCAGTACCTATAGATTTTATACGAAAAGCGAATTTAATACACCAGTACTGATAGCAAATCGACCACAAAGGAAATCGCTTGTCATTCATTTTAAATAACACAATGCATTCTATTCCAATCCTATTGCAACATTTATAGAGACTGCACCCATGTATTGTCATGTGACGACCTTTAGGTTTAACCCCAACCTATGGATCCAAATCGTAAATTGTCGAGTAAGATATTTAAATTGTGACCATACAACCCACCCCCTTCTTTCTCTTATATATATATCAGAATGTCTTCATCAGAAAGTAACGGCACACGCATGGAATCTGAAATTACTTTATTTTAATCCGACATGTCTTTGTTTTTTACCTTTGTTCTACACGTCATCAGTTCTCTATTACGTAATATCGGTAAATATCGCCCGTAATCTCATATAATTGGAAGTCCTAATTAACAGTACCTTCGTATGTATGAGAAACAGAATATATTTAGTAACAGGTTGAAACATATCCAGTTGATACTTTTCAATGTTAATTTTGTGTTACTGGCGAAATTGAAGTGTCATTTTAACATTGTCTTATAAAGTTTAGGACAAAAACTGATTTTCAGTCTTTAAAAGTGATACAAGCCATATGCTTCAAAATATTCTTCCTCATGTCGTGTTTTACACACGATCATTTATTTGCTTTTATATCATAAGCTAAACTACATCAATTATTTAAGTTCAATTTCTTCCGCATTTCCTCTTATAATAGCAATATTATGGAATACTTGTGAAATGTGATATTTGTAAAGCTGTGATATAAAGTGCTATTCTGTTCCATTTATTTACATATGGATGAAATAAGTAGCTGCATTACAGCCTGTAGCGAGAAGGAAATACACATACCCAAAGCCATGCTCGTTCACTCAAGTTGGACACTGTTAAAAAAAGAGGGGGGGGGGGGGGGTAGGTGGAATTAAATCAACGCAACTTCACACTTTATTCATGTTATTAACAGTGGATGTAATACGGACTTCAGCGTTCTGGAATTGCTACCTTCGTACACTTTATCGGACTTTGTAGTTGTAAGCATTATCTGTAATTTTGTTATTTTTGTTAATTTCTAAATAAATTGTAACATTTTATAGAATCTTTGTGATTTTTGTTGGCTTTACCAAAGGGTTTATTTCTGACCGTAACAGAAATTGGGGGGCTCGTCCGGTATAGAATTCATTTGACATTTGTAATGTGTAAAGTTTTGGCAGATTTGCTTTATTAGAGCATAAAGCCAGCAAAAGATAAAAGTCATTATGTTATCGAAGGTTGAAGATTTTGTGAGTTTGCCAGACAAGGAAACTTCTGAATCTCTTAGAAAAAAATGATTCGTTAGCTTTCGGTCACCATTTTGGGCTGTCTTTTAAGTCTCAAATAAAAAAAAAATGAAATCAAAAGTTTAGTAGCTAAACAGTTAGTTGAGGAAGAATATTTTAAAGCATATGGCTTTTCGCAGAAAAGGGAGAAGAAAGTAGTATAGAATTACGAAAATTAGAATTAGAATATCAATTAAAAATGAAACAGTTAGAAAGAGAATTGGAATTAAAGAAACTTGAAAAGGAAGAAAAGAGAGAAAATGAGAAAAACGAAAGAGAAGAGAGAGAAAGAGAAAAAGAAAGACAAATGGAGATAGAGAAATGTGAAAGAGAAAGACAATTGGAGTTAGAGAAAATTAAATTACAATATGAGTTAAAAATGAAAGAAGCATCAAAATTTCACATGGCCATTCGAAGTCAGAATTTGATGCTGCTAAAAATATTAGACTTGTACCAAACATTATTGCGAAATCTGTTGAAAAATGTTTTTCACAATTTGAGAAAGTTGCTGAAAATTTAAAATGGCCTCATGAGGTTTGGTCTACGATATTACAAAGTGCACTCATTGGTAAGGCCGCTGAAGTTTATTCAGCACTTAATGTAGCCGATAGCTCTGATTATACTAACTAAAGGTGAAAGACACCATTTTGAAAGTTTATGAATTGGTACCTGATGCTTACAAACAAAATTTAGAAATTACGAGAAATTTGATAATCAGACTTATGTAGAATTTGCTAGAAAAAAAGAGGATTTGTTTAAATAATGTTTAAGATCAAAGAAAATTAATGCAGATTTTTAAAAAATTGAGATAATTGATGTTGTTGAAGAATTTAGGCAATGTGTACCTCAAGATATGAGAACTCAATTAGATGAAAAAGATGAAGAAACTTTATACGAGGCAGCAGTTTTATCAGATACCTATGCTCTTACTCATAAAAATAGTATTTTGTCAAAATCTCAGAGTGTAAATAACAACGAAAAAGGTACAGGTGTTGAAAGTAGACAAAAGAAAGACAGTCCTCAGCCATCTCCCCAGTCTCGTTCTAGTAAAAAGTCTGATAGTCCAATAGGATCAACTCTTACTTGTGCTTATTGTAAGAAAAAGGGTTATCTTATAGGTGATTGTTTTAAACTTAAGAGGAAGAATGTTTCTAAGGAAAAAAGTTCCCCGTGCTTGTACTGCTGGGAAAGATATTAGAAAACCCCTTTGTTCTAGATAGTTGTAAAAAAAACCCTGATGTTCAGGGTGCTAAGTCCAGTTCTGTTGATTTTATGGAGGATTATAAGCCCTTTTTGTATGAGGGATTTGTTTCACTTAGTGGGTCTAGCCATCCCCCAAAGCCTGTTAAGATTTTACGAGATACTGCCCAGACTTTGTTGTTGGAGGGTGTTTTACCTCTGTCTGAGCAGACTTCTGTTGGTAGTTCGGTTTTATAACAGGGTATGGAGCTAGGCTTCATTAATGTTCCCCTTCATAAAGTTTATCTGAAATCAGATTTAATCACTGTATCAGTTATCGTAGGTGTGCGGCTTACTCTTCCAGTCCAGGGCGTTTACATGTTGATAAGTAACGATCTAGCAGGCGGCAAAGTGGTGGCGGATCCAATTGTTAGTGGAAAAGTTGTGCCGATTGATGTGACAATTCCTGAGGGCTAGGATTTATACCCGTCCTGTGCTGTAACTAGGGCTATGGCGAGGAAGCAGCAGAGGGAAGCTGAAAGTCAACTGTCGACCCCAGATGGTTCTGACCTTGAAGCTGACATTGACCTCAGTGATACATTTTTGTGTCTGTGAACCTAAATGATGGTTCCCTTCCTGACAAACCTCTGCAGTTCAACAAAGGTAAAGATACTTTAAGCCATGAGCAGTTACTTGCTGAACAGCATAAGGATCCAGACATCATCAAGCTAAGTAAAAGTGCTCTTCCACCAGACGGGGCGGACTGTAAATTTTATAGAATCTTTGTGATTTTTGTTGGTTTTACCAAAGTGCTTATTTCTGACCGTACCACGGGTTATCTTTCTTTGACTAGAGTATGGAATTTTTTAAACGATCAGACACCATGTTACTGCAAGCTTCGTCATGGATATCAATCGACATGGATTAAGATTTCTTTGTTCTTCCCGTAACACAGAATTTGATCATATCAGTCTAAAATTAGTTGTCAATCAAAAAATTCTTGCGAACGTGGACACGCACAGATATACGCTCTCGGTAGTATTGAAGAGGAGTGGAATATCATCAAGTTGAAATACTTACAAGTATCTTTTATTTAGCATTCACAATAGCCGCTAGGGTATACCAAAGACCGATAACTCCATTCTCCGGAATTTGTGATATTTGACAATAGAATAAAAGTCATGCAGAATACACATCTGAACATAACACCCCAATCATGTTCAGGTCTAAATATCGCCTCAAATAAAAAATACTGGGATGTAAGGTGGCATCTGATTGATTGATTGATTGATTTTTGCTTAACGTCACACCACGAATATTTCACGTATATGGTGACGGCATCTGCCTGATGCGGGGCATACACATTTTGCCCTTTGCAACGGACCCACCCGAAGCAGTGAGGGATCTTTAACGTGCCATGCATACCACGACACGGGCCTCGGTTTTTACTGTCTCATCCGGAAGACATGACACCGGCATGACCAGAGCGGGAATCGAACCGTGGCCTCCCGATTAGGAGTCCGGCGCGATACCACTAGGCCAGGCCGGTTTAGGTGGTATCTGCAAGAATCAATGATGATGATAGTTGTATGTATGAATATCAATTTGACATGACAATGCTTAAAAACTGTTAAAAAGAGATAATAATCGGCTGTGCACTTTTGAGAGAGGGTTGTCGAAAACGTATATATTTTTTAATTCTATGGAAAAGGTGTTGGAAGCTGTCCGAGATTTTGATGGTAACCTTCTATAATAGCTTGTGGAAAAGCTTATATTTAAGTCATTTGAAGTATGCACAGGAATGCACACGAAGATTAAAAAGCTGAAGCGGTAAAATTTATCAGAATGCTTGCAAAATTATCGCTATTTGTATATAGTTTGTTTAAAAAATAATTGTTTTTAACTGCTTCAACAGGTGATTCATCTCATTAAAATATATTATATATGGCCATATATTCTAAACATTCATGTAACGATATAATGTTTCGATACATTGCTTCTTAAAGAAGTATGCGGAGTAATTGTTTCTTAAAGCTGTATACCCTATGTTCGCATATTATAGGTAAATTTAAACTGTTTTGATTGTATATATTAGTCTAAACATATGTAAAAAAGGCCCTTGTAAATATTGTGATCAAATTCGTCGTATTAAATGTTTACAACCAACCTATCGCGTGATCTAATTCGGAAGTCGATTCATGGAGGGCGAGGTAAAAAAAAAATTGACGAGCAACTTTGAAAATCTGCATTCAAGTCTACTTAAGTTAGTATTTACTGAAATTGTTTTCTTTTGGAGTCTCCCTTCGTCGTGTTTCTTTTTATTAAATTGTGCATGCGCGAAGTCAGGTTATGGTTGTATTTATGGAATACCCTCTTTATTTACGAAGTATTTTCTTTTTATTTTGATATGTCCGAAGGTTTGAAGCAACAAAAGATGTTATTAATGCAAAGTTAATAACTTCAGCCATACGAGAAAAATACAGTTTTGTTTTACATGTCCTAATTTTTGAAATTATACCGAATTGTAGGGTATACAACTTTAAGTATAACTATAAGAAAGACTATACATTCTTTGTACTGGCGGTAGTCAGGATGATTTCAAAATGCGTCTCAGAATTAGTTAATTCCCTTTTATCACAACTTTTTAAATAGAACATGTTTTTTTTTTTTTATTTTATAACAGATATTACAATCTAATGACAGCTATCTTTGAAAACGAGTTTCGAATGTACTTCGTAGTAGGAAAAATACGATTAGAGCAAAATAATTGTTATTTCAAATTTTAGTTGTGAATGTTTTATTATTATAATTGTAAGTTTACCTGAGTCCTACATGAAGAACAAAAGAATGTGGTGTTGTGCCATGTTGCCATGAACATCCATGTTGCATCAAATGATACCCTATCAGTAAAGTAACGCACTTCTGCTGACGCCCGGATTAAGTTGGAATCTCCTGCTGAGTAAGATGCATAATATAAAGCAGCTCCTGTGACAGCAGGATACAGATCTGTCCAGTAAACAGCAATGAAAGGAAAGGAAATCGTTGCCTCGTTTAATTTTACGGGTATATATATTGTAGTACTACCATCAAATGTTATCAATCCGTTGGTGCTTGCCTAGTAAATACACATAGCTAAGGTTGGATTAAATGCTTCCTTGAAATTATTGAAAGTAATGAACATTTAATTCTTTTCTCTCTATCTTTATTTCAAGAGCGAGAGATCATTAGTTCTCAGAAAACGAGTAGTTGATGGTCAATGTGTATTTGTAATGTAGCAATTTGGCCGCATTAATTTATTTAACAAAATCAATTTCTGATTTTCCAATGCAAAAACCTTAATCATAAAATTTTTAATAAATAAAAAAAAAAATCAAAAAAATAAGATAAAATTGAAATCAATATATTAAAATAATAGTAATAAAAAAAAAAAAAGAAATGAAAAAATCCAGATCTGATGCATCTTTATGATTACACTCACCACGGCTAGGCATAGAAATTAGAAAACAAGATATTAGGAACAAAAGAAACGTTTATGTTATTCCATTACTGCTGTTAAGGGTGTTGTAGTGGCTAATTGAGAGTGATTTATTTTTTTTCAACAACAAGAAACCGTCAAAGATGGTATGACCGGATTGCAAAGCAAAAACTATAAACATTCAGAGCTCACCTGCAAAAGCTTATCCACGTGGTCCAGATGTCGAAGAGGTTTCCAGAAATTTCTCGGAGTTTAAATATTTTGGAAGAGACAGAGAGAGATCTTTTTTTTTTAATTTTTTTTCAAGTCTTTAATTACCAGGCATAAAAATGCCTACCGATACACAGAGGGACGGACATTTAGGCCGACAGGTGAACACGATAATCCCAATATAATAAGTTTTGTCAACTTAAATGATAACTAGTAATGTTTGAAAAAGTATATGCCCCCTCCCCCAATCATAGTCACTGCACTAGTCACTCAAGAAGACCCGCCTGATGGAAAACAACAACAGACACTGTGAGTGCATTGTTAAAGCAAAAAATGTCTCTTATTAACAATGGAAACGAAAGCAAAACATTCCCGTACAACTTCACATTTGCCCATGACCTTGGCTTTTTACTTTGAAAATCAACAGGGATCTTTCTCTCATCATGGGCGACTTGTGTCCCAAGTTTGATCAAAATACACCCTTTGGTATGGTGTCTTTGGTGTTCACAATATATTTTCTATAATTGTCCATAGTAACCTTGACATTTGACTTTGAAAATCAATAGGGTTCATCCTCTCATCATGCTCAGTGTGTGTGCAAAATTTGATGAAAATACACTTAACGGTTTGGTGTGTATCGTCTTCACAAACTCAATCCCATATTTACCCACTGCAATAAATCAAGCAAAACCCAAAATCAGTCTGTATTCTCTAAAGCATGACATCAAAGTGAAGGTCACCAAATTTTGCATCAGTCAAGTAGAACTCATCATTTTCAACAAATCTACCAAGGTTTATGTAGGTATCATTAATCTGAAAGTTGTATAACCTATGTTCGCTAGTACGGTGCATATTTTAGGTAAATTTATTCTAAATTGTTTTGATTATATACATAAACTTAAAACATGATATTAAAAAGGGGCCCTTGTAAATGTTGTTATCATATTTGTCGGATTAAGTGAGATAGGATTTTCTAAAACGCGATGTTTGTAAACAGAATGCTTACAACCAACTTATCACATGATCTAATTCGGAAGCGCATCGCGGAGGGCGAGGTTAATAAACTTGACGAGTAACTAAAACAATCTGTATTCAAGTCTACTTTACAGTTAGCATTTACTGAAATTGTTTTCTTTTGGAGTCTCCCTTCCTCGTATTTGTTTTGATTAAATTGCGCATGTGCGAAGTCATGCTATGGTTGTATTTATGGAATACCCTCTTTATTTACGAAGTGATCTCTTTTTATTTCGATATCTCCGAGGGTTTGAAGAAACAAAAAATGTTATTAACGCAAAGTTAATAACTTCAGCCCTACGAGAAAAATACATTTTTAGTTTTACATACCATAGTTTTTGAAAATATACCGAATTGTAGGGTATACAACTTTAAGAGTATGCAAGAGCTTATCACAAAAAAATAAATAAATAAAAATATGAATGTCTACAAGCCTACCAAGTCTGGCTTAAGTATCACTAACAATGTGCAAAAGTTCATGCAAAATTTAAATCAATCTAAGTTCACCGAAGCGTGAAATGAAGGTCAAGGTCGCCAAAGTTTACGTCAGGCAGAAAGACTCATCGATGTTTACAAACAAACCAAGTTTCACTCAAGTATTATTAATACTGAGGAAGGGATCAAGCTAACTGTTAAATCAGTCAGTGTTCAATGAAGCGTGAAATCAAAGTCAAGGTCACCAAATTTTGCATCAGATGAAAAGAGCTCATCAATGTCTATAATCCCACCAAGCCTGACTTAAGAATAATCAATTGTATTATGAAACGAAGCTAAATGCAAACTGTTGACATCAGACGAACAGACAAACCGACGGATTTTGCCAATTTATAGACCTGACAAGCTTTGCAATCCGGTCAAAAATACAGTTGATTACGCTGAAAGTGCTGTACAGGTTTAAGCAATAGAAATGACAAAAGTCAAACAGTAGGATATAAATAATCGGTATACTAACTCATCTAATCACATACGTATGATGAATGAGAAATAAGTAATAAACCTTCTAACTGACGGTGTTACAAGAGTAGCTTACGTAAACAGTGTTAGATCTGTTTGATCCAATCGGAATACCATTAGGAGGTATATGGAAAGGTGTATTGGAATCGTCTGCCGAGAGATTACTATGATGTAAATAGGAATATGCATCTGAAAAAAAAAAGATATTTTCCATTAAATCACCTCTCCTGTATCTCTTTGCTGTAACAAAATATCTTCTAATTCCATTACCTTTGTGAAGGGTCTTTGAGTGGCAAAATCCAAGTGATTTCATTTATTTGCGAATGTCATTTTTGATATAGTTAAGGAACAGAACAGAACTTTATTACACTCGAGATCAAATTGAAATTGATATAAAATACAGCATGCGTTTACAAGATGTACTACATCATATATAAATATATACAAATACATACATTCATAAATATAAATACACAAATCAATAGCTGATGTAAGTAATGAAAGGTGGTATGATAAATTAAGTGGGAGTCAAATTCAAATTATGAGAATTTCTTGAATATCAATGAAATAAATTTACGTAAGTTCTGCAGTTCTTATTTTAACATTGAAGTAACTGATGAAATTGTGTCATGTTTGACTGATTACAAATATTTTGATCTAAATATAGTTTTCGTGTTGTAGTACAAAATGTACATTCAAACAGATTGTGAAACTCATCGTCAATTAAACTGTTGTTACATAGAGTGCATTTTCTATCTTCTCTTTCAATTTTATGCCATCGTCCAGTTTCTATTGGCAGTCTATGATTAGTTGTTCTAAATTTTGTAAGTACAATTCTGTTTGATTTTGACAAAAGAGAAAAAAATTTTCTAAAGAAAGGTATTCTTTAAAACAACGATATGTTATACATTTTGGAGATTCATTGACAGTGTTCATCCAGTTTACCTGAGCTTGGTCAGATAACCTTAATTTTACTGCATTCAAAAACCATTTCATGTTTTGGACAGGAAAAGTACCTTTCTCGAGCATATGATTCAGATTAATTTTCCGTTTGTCTACAGAAAAATACATGATTCTGAGAAGCGAACAACACTGATTATTTCTGAAAACACAAGTATCGAAAATAAATCAGCAGGAAATAACCTCTTTGCTGATTATCGAAACAGCGAGGAAAAAAAAAAAAACACCAAAAAAAAAAAAAATAAAATAAAATAAAAATAAATAAATACATAAAATAAGAATGCCATTGACAAGTATGTATCTTGCAATTTCGATAAAATTTAGACATTGACTATTGCTAGAAAGTGAAGTCAATGATTTAAACATATATAATCTATAACACTTCATTCTGATAAATCTATGTTGGGTTATTGGCCTTGTTCAAAATATTAAAAGCCGGCATTGCTCAGTGGATGAAGTGCTTGGCTCCTGACCGAGAGGTCCCGGGAACGACTCACGCCTTAAGGGTACTGGTGTCCTGTTTTCCGGATGGCACAATCAAAACTGAGTTCAAGTATCACGGTGAACGTGGCACGTAAAAGTTCCCTTGCTGCATCGGGTTGGTCCGTTGCAAACGTATAAATTTTATGCAATGCATCAGGATGGTGCTGTCATCGTGAACACGAAATAATCATGCAGTGACGCAATAGATATAAATGAAAGCAGCGAGAAAATTTTTTCTACAATTTTTCCGCATTTTAATAAATTATAAAAAAAATCACACCTGCTGCGATGAGCACAGATTAATTAAACATGAACTGAAAACAATTCATAAGTATCATAGATACGACGTACTTTTTCACCAAAAGTCAGACAGATAGAAACAAAAGCAACATTTAGGCATAGAATTCCTCGGTATGGAAAAGTCAAGGTCATTACGCAAGTTTCTGTTGCTGACCTGATGAACTCGTTGGGGCACCATATTACACAAATAAAGTGGAGCAATACCATTTACCATTTTATAAGAATATATTAGACGATGCTTGTAACGTCTATTTCTAATGTCTCCCATTCTAGGTCAGTTTGTATTTTTGCTTTTGAACATGACATTGTTGCGCCAGTTAGAATTCGGCCTGCTTCAGTACGGATTTTCTCAACAATGTCTCTTTCATAGAGGCAGCAATTATCCCAAATTATATCCGAGTATTTGAAAATAGGCCTAATGAAAGAGAAATAGCGTGTTTGCACAGATTTTCTGTCAAGTTGGAATTCAAGAAATTGGAGGGTGTGGATTATCTTCCAAGTTTTTGAAGTTATATCGTGAATGTCCATGCCACATACAAGTTTTACTTAAGCAAATTCCGAGATGTTTTTGAGAATCCATACGATTCACATTTACGTTATCTATGGATATGACAGAATGGAATACAATAGATGGCCAGCCCATTAATGAATTTTATGGATATCGGATTTCATATAAGGTCAGCAGCAGATAAAGGGTCATCAACTATTAAATACAGCAAGTAACTTTATATTAGACTGTAAATCAGTAATAATGCTATCTATATAAATTAAAAACAATATAGGATCAAGCAGGTACCCCGGTCAAACTTTCACTATATTCTGATGAGGATCCATCAATTACAACTCGTTGGAAGCGTTGACCGAGGTAACACTGGAACCACTTCAACAAATTTCTAAATATTCCCAATCTCAATCTACATCTAAAATGTCTCAATCTAAACAGTAAGCTTTTATGCCACACTAGGTCAAATACGGCTGAATCTTTAGGTTTAAATCCAGATTGCGCAGGCGTGATACGGGTAATGAGGACTATATAATTATGCAAATGTTTAAAAACACAGCTTCCAAACACTTTACCTATACAACTCAATAGCGATATGGGTCTGTACTTTGAAAGCTGCGTTTTGTCTCCTATCTTGAAGATCGGTATGACATTTGCCTTTTTCCAAGCGTCAGGAAAATATGAAGCCCGGAGAAAGGCGTTAAATATTTTTGCTAAGATAGGGGATAAGATGTTAGTTCCCTCTTTGAGAAGTTTGGGATTTATAGCATCTGGACCACAAGATTTGCTTGTATTTAAATGTTTTAAAACATCAGAGATATCTTGTTCCGATGTTACAATCGTATCAAAACGTAGAAACAGGAGTCTATGGGTGGAAGGGACGCGTGTCTATCATCAACTGTACTTTGTTTAACGAAATATTCATTTAGAATAGTTGCCTTTTCGACCGGTGTACTTTACTGTGTTATGAAATATGGTGGGCATTGTGGGGTGATTAGATTGTTTTAAGAATGATTTTGCAATTTTTCATCATCGTTTTGGATTGAGGGTCCCTTGGTGTAAATCGGTTGCCATTTTTGTAAATTAATTTAGTTTGGCATTTGTTTGAATTCAGGTTTGAATTAATGATGTCACTTTGCTTCTTGCATGTTTACTCAAGCTTCCTGTGTATTGTTTTGCCACTGTATGTGAACGGGTTCGAATCCGGATTTGTTTCCGTATTTCATTGTGAAACCAGGGCAGGTCCAAAGGTCTTATATGTACTATTATATTAGGTATAGATTGTTCTGCAGCTGTGAAGATGTTATCTGTATTGGAAATTTGTTCGTCTATGGTGTTGTTGTTCATGTACCAGTTGCAGTCTAGTAGTGTTAAGTGTTACTATACCCTTTTCCCTGATGGCATGTGGCAGCGACACTTTCTACACACATTCATGTTTATATACGGTGCTGAATTATATTTGTTCCATCGATATTTAAGGGCATTCACGGCGGGTGTCTAGCCAAACAGGAGTCGCTCACTCCTCTCCGGCACCTGGTCTCACCTCTGAATTTCAGGGGTTCACTGTAGTGCATTGTTGTTAATGCCACAGTCATGTGACACCAGTTAAGTAAAGAAATAAAGAAATAAATAAAAATAAAGAAACAATATAATTAATATAATCCCGATTTATGAAAAAGTTTGCATGTAGCATGAAAAAAAATATTTTACGTCATCTCATCACCCATCCACTTTAAATCTGCAAATGGAAATTGAATGTTAACTACGCGATTTCTTACCGCAAAGTAATTGTTTTAAACATTTCCAAGAAATATTTGGATTAAAAGTTTGTCACTAAGCTATGTGTGTTATAATTGTCTTATTACATAACCCTAATTATGTTAACATCATTTGTAAAGATTAATATCCCTAAGACGGTAAGTTTGATCTTATCTTATCATGTTAAATACCTTTACTAAAGGCGTAGGAAATCGGACAAATTAGATACAGTATGGTTCTATGTAATGTGGTAGATGGTACAAAATTTAGATAAGGAAGAGAAATTGGCTATATAATCTTTACACTGCTAGACACTTGAAACTCACTTTTGAAATTGAGACAACGTACACGTTGGATGTGTAGGCATGCAATCAGGGTGGATATGTAAAATAGTTCTGGGTAGGATGGCATGGTTTGGATTACATTTGCCCGATATTACAGCAAACCGGTTTCTGTAAAATAAAGTTTAGTTCTTAAAGTTATACTTCTAGGAAAAACAAATCTTCAAACTGGATGATAGTTAGTTCTAGATATCACAAATAAATGAATAGTATGTATGCATGCATCTATGTCTCTATGTATGTAAAAATGTATGTATGTATGAGTAAGTATTATGTATGTATGTATGAGTAAGTATTATGTATGTATGTATGTATGTATGTATGTATGTGTGTATGTATGTATGTATGTATGTATGTATGTATGTGTGTGTGTATGTATGTGGACGTGGATTTAACTTACTTAAGGTGGAAAGGCTGAAAATTTATGGACATATGTTGATAAAAACTTCAAACTTCCCGTCAGACTTCTTAAATTTACATTTTTATTTTCATTATTATTTGAGTACCATGGTGCAAGTTGGGTCCAATTGTATTGCACTTCTGGATAAGGTAAAAGAGTTTTAACTACATTTGATGCAAGTTAAAGTATTTTCTACTGGGTATATTTGACGGGTGTTGCTACCAAGCAGGAGATGCTCACTTTCCCCGGGCACCTGATCTCATTCCATCATAGGAGGTTCACATATGCTCTTCAAGTTGACATTTTTCGTTGTTTTCTATTTGGTTTTAATTTTCACTGATTTTGTATGTCCAATTTGGTTTCATGATTTTCGGATTTATGGTTTGGATTTATCCATCATCTTTACATTTCCTCATTACATTACATCAATTAAAGGATTAAAATCCTAAACCCGAAATTTAGAAACAAACAAAACATAAAGTTCTGAAAATAATTTAAGCATTATCCTTAGGGTAAACTTTGTCAATTGTTTTATTTTGAAGGGGGTACGGAATACAAGTGGTGTAATTGTCATTTTCACTTTATGACCAATAACAGATCCACGGGATGGATTTACATTTCGGATCACTCGAAAAACAATCCAAAACAAATGGGAACTGTAGTTTCTTGAAAAATTGCCAACCTATCAACACAAAAAAGGAATATCCTTAACAATTTCTCTGCTCTTAAAATGCAATGACATTTTGTTAACTTTCACTTGTAAGACTGCCAGATGTTTTTGATAAACTTTGACATAATATTTTGACAAACTGCAATAAGTTTTTACTACTTAAGGTAGCATCTGAATTGTCAAATCGATATCATTTCTAAAAAACTGACAAAGTTACAAGTCGATCTAATCATTATATATATGCATGGTTTCCAGAAATATATCCCACCAGAAGTTTAGAATCGTTATTCAGGTAAAAGAATTCAATTACGTTTATCTTAAAAACCTTTTAATAATGATTTGATTTTACAAACATCATATAAAGTTGCATTTTGCACTGTTCCGAGCGAAGAATTTCACTTGAGTGTTATTTAACTCCTGCTCAGAAAGAGTGCGACCATGACACTTTTTCAGTGTTAACCACCTGTCATCTTCTTCGTGCAGTGTTAGAGTATTAGGATATTCATAGTTGGTGCAGCTAGCAAAACAAATGTCGCTTCGCCCGTCGTAACATTGTATCGATGTACGTGTACATATATTAGCGCAATCAAATTTTGGCGCAAAATGCTCGAAAGAGGGGTCGGCAGTATTTTAGCGTAGTCATGAATTAGCGGATTTGTCATGTTCGATTAGCGCAATTTATCCATTAAATCATTCAAAACAGTTTTTGGGTAAAAAATAGTGCGTTTAAGTATCTTACTTACGAGGAATTGAAATATATGCCAGACGTGCGACTATCGAATCGGCTGGTATGACACGTTTGCCATTGGACATAATTAACGAGTACATGTACCTGGAGTTGTTAAACCGTTGATTGGCTTGGATGACAAGCGTCGGGTCAATTACCTTACTCACAGTATATGCAGTGAATCAAATACAACCTCATTTCATTCATGTTCATCCAATAACCTACCATAGCATTGAAAGCAAAACATCTAGTTATAATGATAAGTAATAATAATTTTAAAGAAAGACATATAGAAAACAAAATGCCATTCTTACGTTTTACGGACGAAGCCATTGTTTTCATAAGTTGATATGAGATAAATTACTTGTATCGCTGACCGCTCTTTGCCTATAATTACGTAATAGACGGTATTGTAGAAGCGATATGCTTAGCGAGGGATAAATTCCTAAACTTCAAATTACGTTTTTTTTTTAATTCTTGCGTTGGTTTTGTGATAATCATATCGATAGTGTCCGGTAATGCAAACATCTTTAATCGATTGTTACTTGTGTCCTCTTTATGCTTTATCAAAATAAATGATGAAATTGTTCCTGATATTTATTTGACAGACATAACTACAGAGTTGAAACGGAAGTGCCCATTTAATTCTATCGATCTCATGTACTTTATATAAGCGTAGTCATGAATTAGCGCACTTTGAACAGCGCCAATTGCGCTAAAATATGAATCCCGTACACGTATTACATGTATCTCTATGAAGTTCCGAGCGAAGAATTTCACTTGAGTGTTATTTAATTCCTGCTCAGAAAGAGTGCGACCGTGACACTTTTTCAGTGTTAACCACCTGTCATCTTCTTCGTGCAGTGTTAGAGTATTAGGATATTCATAGTTGGTGCAGCCAGTAAAACAAATGTCGCTTCGCCCGTCGTAACATTGTATCGATTGCTACTAATGCATTAACTGCCACCATTGCTTTCTTACTTTATCTTTCCAGAATAAGAAAATTATTAAATTGCCTTTTTAGAAGTGAAGTAAAATAAATCCTAAGAAAGAGTGAAATAAATGCACAGAATTCCAATTACATGCATGTATATTTATAAAATTCGGTCTAAACCGCAGCGTAAATACGTGAAATTTTAATTTTGAAGAAACAAATATCAAAAGTGAGCGTGTATGTTCGGAAAAACGTGTAAAGGGGATTGAGGGGGATAAACGTGTAAAGGGGATTGAGGGGGATCCTTTAAACCTAAAAAGCGAAATTACGAGACATTATTCTAAAAGTCATCCATGACCAAAGAAAAAAGGTAAATTTTTCTCTTAGACGAGGGGGGTCCAGCCCCAAAAATGCCCAAATATTACGTTTTTTGGTAAAATTTTCGGATGCCGGGGGGGGGGGGGTTCCAGACCCCCGGTACCCCCCTCTGTATCCGCGCATGTCATCCAATGACAAGCCATTCAAGAGCATAAGGATTCTTTCAGTATAATTTGGCAACGCATATTATGTCCAGAATGTTTTTATTGTTTTGAAACAGTTACAGTTAAGCTCAATCTTATTAAAACGCGACTTGTACTCCGTTCCTCTACGATACTCTCCGTGTACAAGATCTTACAACTGCCGATTCGAGGTCATCTCAGGATGACCTTTCAGAACAGCCAATCAGAATTGGAGTTAGAGATCTTTCGGTGCTATATTACATACAAACAATACCGAAAGATCTCTAACTCAAATTCTGACTGGTTGTACTGAAAGGTCATCCTGAGATGACCTCGAATCGGCAGTTGTAAAATCTTGTACATGGAGAGTATCGTAGAGGAACGGAGTACAAGTCGCGTTTTAATAAGATTGAGTTAAGCTTAATGTAATTTCTGGTCATAAAGGTCGATTGAGATACAAGTCAAATGAAACATTTCTTGATGAATACAAATATTACAAAAACTTTCAAAGTTTTTTTTTTTTTTTTTTTTTTTTTATTTTTACCAATTCCCGCAGTATCTGTATCAAATTTACATTAAAAAGTAGCATGATGCATAGTCGTATGTCTTATGTGGTTTTAATTATCTGATCAATCAAATCGTAATATGTAAGCAGTATGCTACTATACCCTTAATCATCCTATGGGTCATATTATTCTAAAGAACAAGCAAATTGTCTTTGGCTTACTTCTCGTTAAATAATTTATAATAACGATGATTGCAAAAATGGACAGAGAATTATTACATCAATAAAATACTAAATATTTTTAAAATAAAAAGAATACCCACACAAAAATGTCAAATAAAATATATCAATCACATACCATGATTCTGTGTATCCTACTTCATTTTGTAACCCTGTTTCTGTGTAAACGGAAGTAAAATTCAACAAACGCCTTCCTTGTTCAATTTTCATTTGTAAACGAGATATTTGATGTATAAAAAGCCCACAAGATAGAAACTGACCTTTGTTGTTCACCCAGAACCCTTTACATGCTATTTGCACCTATCTGTCTCTATTTGTTTTTGTTTTGAATTCCAACCACCACTGAGACTCAAAGCCAGGCTCTAGCAAGATACGAAACCCGGACACAAGAAGATGTGAAGCCAAAACTCTAGCAAGACTTCAAGCCAGGACTCAAGCAAGTCGCGAAGCCAGGACTCAAGCAAGACTCGAAGCCAGGACTCAAATAAGACTCAAAGACAAGACTCAAGTAATACTCGAAGCCAGGACTCAAGCAAGACTCGAAGCCAGGATTCAAGCAAGACTTGAAACCAGGACCAAAGCAAGACTCTAAGCCAGGACTCAAGCAAGTCGCGAACCAGGACTCAAGCAAGACTCAAAGCCAGGACTCAAGCAAGACTTGAAACCAGGACCAAAGCAAGACTAAGCCAGGACTCAAGCAAGTCGCGAACCAGGACTCAAGCAAGACTCAAAGCCAGGACTCAAACAAGACTCGAAGCCAGGACTCAAGCAATACTCGAGGCCAGGACTCAAGCAAGACTCGAAACCAAGACTCAAGCATGACTCGTAGCCAGGATTCAAGCATGACCCGAACCCAGGACTCAAGCAAGTCGCGAAACCCGGACTCAAGCAAGACTGGAACCCAGGACTCAAGCAAATCACAAAGCCCGGACTCAAGCAATATTCGAGGCCTGGACTCAAGCAATACTCGAAGTCAGGAGTCAGGCAAATTTGTAACCCTATTTGTATGTAAACGGAAATGAAATTCAACAAACGACTCAAGCAAATGGCGAAGCCAGGACTGGAGCAAGACTCGAACCCAGAGCTCAAGCAAGACTCAAAGCCCGGAATCAAGCAAGACTCGAAGCCAGGACTCGAGCCAGTCGCAAAGCCCGGTCTCAAGCAAAACTCGAAGCCCTGAATCGAACCCAGAACTCACGCAAGAATCTAACCCAGGACTCAAGCAAGTCACGAAGCTCGGACATAAGCAAGACTAGAACTCAGGACTCAAGGAAGACTCGAAGCACGGACTCAAGAAAGACTCGAACCGAGGACCTGAGCAAGTCGCGAAGCCCGGACTCAAGCGGGACTCGTAACCCGGACTCAAGCAATACTCGAAGCCAGGACTCAAGCAAGACTCGAATCCAGGACTCACGGAAGACTCCAACCCACGATTCAAGTAAATCGCAAAGCCTGGACTCAAGCAAGACTCGAACCCAGGACTCAAGCAAGACTCGAAACCCGGACTCAAACATGTTGCAAAACCCGGACTCAAGCAAGTCGCGTAGCAAGGACGACTCGAGCAAGACTCGAACCCAGAACTTCAGCAAGACTCGAAGCCCGGAATCAAGCAAGACTCGAAGCCAGGACTCGAGCAAGTCGCGAAGCCCGGACTAAAGCAATACTCGAAGCCCGAAATCTAGCAAGATTTGAAGCCCAGATTCTAGCATGATACAAAGCACGGACTTTAGGAAGATGTGAAGCCAGAACATTAGCAAGACTTCAAGCCAAGACTCAAGCATGTCGCGAAGACAGGACTTAAGCAAGACTCGAAGCCAGGACTTAAGCAATACTCGAAGCCAGGACTCAGGCAAGACTCGAATCCAGGACTCAAGCAATACTCGAAGCACGGGCTCAAGAAAGACTCGAATCCAGGATTCAAGCAAGTCGCGAAGATGTGAAGCCAGAACTCTAGCAAGACTTCAAGCCAGGACTCAAGGAAGTCGCGAAGCCAGGACTCAACCAAGTCGCAAAGCCAGTACTTAAGCATTACTCGAACCCTGGCCTCAAGCAAGACTCCAACCCAGGACTCAAGCAAGAATAGAACCCAGAACTCTAACAATACTCGAGGCCAGGTCTCTAGCAAGACTCGAAGCCAGGACTCCAGCTGGACTCGAAGCCAGGATTCAAGCAAGACTTGAAGCCAGGACTCAAACAAGACTGGAACCCAGGTCTCAAGCAATACTCGTAGCCATGCCTCTACCAATACTCGAAACCAGGACTCAAGCTAGACTCGAACCAAGGATTCTAACAATACTCGAACCCAGGACTTAAGCAAGACTCAAACCCAGGATTCTAGCAATACTCAAAGCCAGTATTCAAGCAAGGCTCGAACCCAGGACTCATGCAAGACTCGAACCAGGACTCAAGCGAGAATCGAACCCAGAACTCAGACAAGACTCGAAGTCAGGACTCCAGCAACTGGGCTATTTACACATAATAGTTCCAAATGACTGAAAATGTAACTATGAAGTACATTAATTTGTATATATGGTTATTATCTTGTGTCGTATTATTATAACAATGCCAAAATAGCTGAAAAAATTGAAATACAGTACAGCTGGCGTATCTCTATCTTTAGCGAACTACTGGCTATGGTCAACAGTCAGTGCAAGCATCAATAAAATGGTTGTTGTTGCAAATTAGAAGGTGGAACCGTAAACCGGTTTTTCACACGAATACAGGATTTTCGAGATACATGTTCGCTTCGAATTTTACATAGATTTTCATGAAATATATAAGTCATCAAATTTCTAGCATGGAATAAAGTCTTGAAGATGGTCATTTTACTGGACCGCCCCAACTTGGTGCCGCAACTGCATTACAATCGAATGTTTTCCGATGTCTACTTATGGCTTTTTCTTTGCTATTGTTTGCTCTGCATGTTTGTTGCGATTTTTGTCTCTTTGTGTCAGTAAAAGTAGTTTATCTTTGTTTAGAAAAGAATAATTACTCGTTGTCAGATAGGAATTTTAAGCTTTGTAAGTGGAGAATGAGTTGTAAACGTAGCGCACAATTTTTTAACTGATCAAACATACAGATATGCACAGGTGTTGATTAGGTTACCATATGCTCATTTCGACATCTATTGCCTGTTCAGTGATGATCAAGGTCGAAATTGTGAAAATATAAACAACGACATGAAAACGAGAAATTAGGTTGAAAACTAGATTTCAATGCATGCATTATGTTATAGTTAAAACTAGAAGAGTGTGTCTGTCGACACGGCTGCCACGATAGTGTCAAATTTCATAGCACATAATATAGCATAAATGATATTATGTGACTTGACTTTTAATGTGCCGGTGCGACACAAATGCCCCCGCTGACAGCTAAGCTGGTAAAATATAACTGCCAGAGAAGTAATATTTTCAAGAAATTTTTAATGTTCAACTTGACCTGCAATTTCCTTGATATAACTATATAACCAATATCAATTTAATCCATCCAATCCTCATCGAGAAAATGAGCGGAAACTGCCATTTTAAAGAAATTTTCTATGCTCAAGGGCAAAAACGCCCATTTTCGAACTTCACCTGCATTTTCCCGCGATATATCTATATATCCAATATCACTTTAATCCATCAAACCTTCAAAGAACAGGGTAACACGATATTTCCCCAGCCATTTCATGGCCCGGGTATAAATATCTGTTTCAAAAATGAAATCCGTATTATTAATTGTAAACGAAGTTTATCGGTTTAAAACCAAAATGTGAGTATTAAGTGATACAAGAGTATTGAAACACTGTAAGTTTCAAGGTTCCTTCCACCAGTCGTCTACCTCCATCTAGACGTTGTCAAACCATTCCTCCGAGTCTTGATTATTCTAAAAAAAAAGATAATAAAGAAGAATATTAACATTTGTTCTAGATCTTTGTGTATGTTGTTATTTTTCTTTCTTTATTTGGAAAAAAATATAAAATTCTCTTCTGCTTCAGTTTGTCACAAGCTGGAACCTTCTGATGTCTATATTGTTCCTCCCTGAATCCACCACTTGGAGGGTCTGGCGGAAGAACAACCACACTTTTATGTCCCTACCCCCACCAACTTATATGAATAATTTTCTTTTAGTTCTGATGAAGAACTCTCCTTCTTCAATCTTAAAACAATAAAACAAATCTTTGGTTTTTTATTTTTATTCCCAAAAGACTTTTCGATTTTGATAAACTAATTTAAAAAAATTAGTAACGCAACTTACGACGAGAAAATTGAAGAAATTACCTCAAATGTGAAAAAAATGGTTATATCCAAAAACACGTCAAGAAAGTTCCAAAATTTTTATTTTGGAATAGAACAAAACTAAAGAAACACTCATTTAGAAAATCTTCTAGAAAACGCTGATACACTCGGTTAACTGATTCACTGGTCGGGAAGAAATAGTTTATAAAGAGAGTAACCCCTCTTGGGCTTCTTTCGTCTCGTCCTGGATCCACTCCTTGACGCATCTAGCCAAAATACAACACCTGTAGGGCACCTTGAGTACTTTATCCCTATATTAAGATTCATCAAAATCTCTTCAGCAGTTGTGAAGAAGTTCAAAATTCGAAACATTAACAGACGGACGAATGATAATGGACGGACTGATGACTGGTGCGTCGCTTTGACTTCCGGTGAAAAACGGTATCAGTGTCCTTCACCTCAATGTATCAGTACCGTTCACCCTTGAAAAATATAAAAATTAGATATACATTTAATACGTTTATTGATTTGGTGCGCCATATTAAGCGCATATCGACAACTAATAATGTCTCTTCAGTGCTGCTCAAGGTCGAAATTGTGGGAATCCAAAGGATAAATATTTGAAGAACAACCAATTTCTCAACCGACCTAGAAGTGATCGCCAAAGGACCGATCTAGGGATATAGCTATTGCACGAGGGAGATACTCCTCGGGATAAGAATGATTAACAAACTTTCATCTCAGTAAATTTGAAGTACACATTTCGATCTGTACAGAAGCACTGATCACGTAATATATCTGATTTAATATACGTTATTCGAAGTTGGGGCGAGTTGGGATATACAAGGGGTACCAAAATGTATGCAGCTTCAAAATACATTTTGAATGCTATATTAACTTACAGCTAGACCACTATGAAGACAAAAAGATCAGGGTCCAACGCCATAAACTGAGAATATACTTAAGTCAAAAATTCATATTTTTCTGTTCATCAATGAATTAATAAAGTGGGATTTGGATTTTATTTAGTTTTATTCTACTGATAAATAGAATTTAACCATTCTGCATTAAAATTTATTTGAACGTTTGATAATGGAATAAATTAAAATGAAATTTTTGACTTAAGTATATTCTCAGTTTATGGCGCCGGACCCAGGTGTCCAGCGCCATAAACTGAGAAAATATTCAAGTCATAATTTCATATTGTTCTGTTCAACAATGAATTATAAGTACCGAGATTTAGATTTTATTGAGTTTTATTCTATTGATAAATAGAATTAAACCATTCTGCATGAAATTTTATTTGAATGTTAAATGGAATGAATTAGAATGAAATAATAGACTTACGTATTTTCTCAGTTTATGGCGCCGGACCCTGGTATTGTATGTGCACCGCTATTACAGAATAATTACCTCCAATTGATTAAACATGCATTAATTAGTATTTGCTTTGACTTTTCTATCATGAAATTACTTATACTGACCTCTACAGATTTAACTGGAGCAGATTTTATTGTAAATTCTTTTGAGGTAAAACCATCACTGGATTTAGTCTCTGAGGTTTCATTAAGAGTAAAATCATCAAAGTCATCAAAGTCACTTTGTTGTTCTACATTTTCGTGCTTTACAGAAACATTGTCTGAATGTGATGTTTCATCAAAATGTAATTTTACATGTTGCCTAGCAACAGAATTTATATCTTTGGTGTGAAAGTCACTCAAACAAAATCCTGAAATGGACTGAAGAGATGATTCATCATTGTTTTCAGGATCCTGAAAATAATCATGTTCAAATAGGTATGTCTTCTCGGGAACTTCATTTTCATCTAATACTGAGCATGTTTTATCAAATGGTGCATGTATTCCATCTGACTGATTTTCTCGCAAGAACATTTCATTAAAATGTGTGGACTTTTTGCTTAAAGATAGGTCTTCTTTTTCGTCCTGGCATGAAGCATGATCATTGTTTGGGAATGACTCCACCACTGGTATAAGGTCAGAGGTAGATATTTTAGGAGGAATATTTCCTGGATTTACATATCCCACACTCTGAAACATGTGTAAGTGACTTTTTATTGTAAAGAAATATTACTTAATACATCATCTAATATCTGATTCTTAATTTAACAGAATCGATTTATGTGGAAAAAAATTAAGTAGAACAGAACAAAACAATATCCAAAAACAAGAGGCCCAAATGGGCCTATATCGCTCACCTGAACAGCTAGATGATCAAGTTGAAGATATGAAAAATTGTCCCCCCCCCCCCCTTTTCTTGGAAGTCTTAAAAAATTCATAAAAAATTCAAAAATCGAGATATTGAAAAAATTTCTTCGCACCAGCATTCCTTACCATAGAAATGATTAAATGAAACCAAATGAATGCATCAATGTTTACTAAAAGAAAATAATAACTCTTTAATGCATTAAAATAACAAAGTCCAAAATAAAAATGAAAAAACGTCAAAAATTTGATTTCGGAATGGAACCAAAAATATCAACACTTCTTCCCATATGCCTCTAAATCATTCCTATGCAGTCGGTTTATCGCTGTATGCACCCGATCTGAATAAGAAGTTTGTCAAAGGAGGGTACCCTCTGTGACCTACTTTTGTCTGTGGTGGTGCCACCTGTTCATGGATCCTGACAAAGATGACCACATTTGTCGGGGACCTTGAGTATTTGATGCATGCCAAGTTTCACTGAATTCCAGCAAGTGGTTCCAAAGAAAAAGTTCAAACTGTGAAATGTTTACACCAATTATCCCACCCCCCTTTTTCTTGAAAGTCTTAAAAAATTCATAAAAAATCCAAAACATAAAGTATTGAAAAATTTTCTTCGAAGTAGTATTTCTTACCATCAAAATGATCAAATTAAACCAAATTAATGCATCAATGTTTACTAAAAGAAAAAAATACCTCTTTTCTGCATTAAAACTACCAAGTACAAAAAATAGTCAAAAAAACGTCAAAAATAATAACACTTCTTCACACATCCCTCTAGATCATTCCTATGCATTCGGTTTGTCTCTGTATGCCCCCGGTCTGAAGAAGAAGTTTGTCAAAGGAGGGTACCCTCTTTGACCTACTTTTGCCTGTGGTGGCACCACCTGTTGATGAATCTGGACGAAAAACAACGACACTTGTAGGGGACCATGAGTACTACATGCTTATAAAGTTTCATCAAATTCTGTTTAGTGGTTCTGGAGAAGAAGTCGAAAATGTGAAAAGTTAACGACGGACGGTGATTGATCACAATAGCTCACTTGAGCCTTCGGCTCAGGTGAGCTAAAAAAAAAACAAAAAAAACCCTAAAGAAAAACTAGAATTTTAATGTGTCGGTGCAACACAGATGCCCCTGCTGGCAGCCAAGGTAGTGAAATATAATTGCCACAGAACTAATATTTAAAAATTCTAACAAAGTTCAGCCATATGCAATGCACATTTTCTGATTTCAAAGTCCCATAACTCCTGAAAAACATTTCTGAGCAGAGTTGCCTCCCTTCATGCACAACTACATATGCTGCCCTACCTACATGTGAAGTTTGGTGAAATTCTGATGAACAGTTTATGAGAAGTTGCGATGACAAGTTTCAGCCATATGCAATGCACTTTTTCTAATTTCAAAGTCCTATAATTCCTGAAAAAATTTCTGAGCAGAGTTGCCTCCCTTCATGCACATCTACATATGCTGCCCTAACTACATGTGAAGTTTGGTGAAATTCTGATGAACAGTTTGGGAGGAGTGGCGATGATAATTTTTCGGAATGACGGAATGACAAAATAACGGAATGACAGGGTGCAACACTATATGTCCCCAGCCATATATGGCGGTGGCATAAAAAACAAACAGTTTATAGGAAATAAACATCTACAGCTTTTAAACACCTATTTCTATGGTATCACATCATTTGTTTGCATATATACATACTTATACTTGTAAATATCAAAGCAACATAATAATGTACATGTATATTGTTATGAGACTGAGATCCATGTACAGATGTCACTGCACAGCAGGATGTTGCAATGTGCCAAAGTTTACTGCTTAGGGCAGTCTCTACGGTAGCAGCACTCTCTACCTGAAAATATAAGGTAAACAAAAGGTGAATGCATAAAGAAAATATACACTGACATCAGGGAATGTGAATATTGAATATATTTAATATTTACAGAACATCAAATTTCTATACAAAATTAGAGCATGCTTATAAAACATATGCCCCCACTGGGGGTTTATTTCAGAGCAACCACAAAGTATTCCTAGCTAAAATCTTTTAATTGCAAGTTACATGGAAAATAACTCCTATAAAATATAACCAGTATTGACCTTAACCTTTGACCCATCCTCCTCTTTTGATGAGATTTAATATATCCAAATATGATTTGTATAGTACTTTAAAATTTAATGGCCCTTGACTTGTTACCTGGAAACCAATAAATTCAGTCTATCTTTACCAGTGGAGACCTTGATTTTTGACCTATTGACCACAAAATCAATATGTATCTTCCCCTTTTGATAACAATGAATACATCCAATTCATGTATGAATGGAATGCATAGTACTTTATTTATCAACTGATAATTGCACTCTATTTTAACCAGTGGTGACCTTGACCTTTTACTTACTGACCCCAAAATGGCAAGGCATTTTCCAATTCTAGATGGGTACTTTGGCTTTCACGTTTTGGTCAAATTGGTAATGATTTTGCTCTTCAAATATTTATTCTTTTTATTTCCACAGTTTAGATCCTGACCATCAATGAAGATCCAAAAGTTGTTGAAATGCGCTTATAGTAACCAAATCAATTTGATCGCATATACATGCACTAATATTTATTTTGACAGGTTATTGATAAGTCCAGATTTGTTTGGATAGGATGCAAGGAACATTAGTTATCTGGAAACCTATTGTGTGACAGAAGAACAGGAGGATAGACAAAACAAATGCTATAAAATTCTCTCAGTCATACATGTTGAGGGCATAAAAGTCTAAGTATATTATATTAATACATATAGACCTACCAGTAGAAGTTGAAGACACTTTTTTCTGAAGTCCTCATTTGATGTTCTTAGAAGAACAGATGAGATAGATTTTGCTATAACTGGGATGGCTTTACTGTAGCTTCTACATGTCTAAGACAATGAACTTAAAGGTAACACCAGCAATAACAGATTTAGCAATTGAAATGTTTCAGCAAAACTTTGTCTCTATTATTCAATTGATTTATTGAAGAAGTAAAACATAATTGATGTTTGTCAAAAATATTTCTTGGTTAGTTTTGTAAAAGTGCTATGAATAATGAAATATTGAAATTGATGGACAACATATTATTTTAGCTAATGTATTAAGAGATCAAAATTGTATTATGAAAATACAATACATGTATAACTGTTTATCTTTTGCTCTTTATATTTTCAATAAAGAACCACACTTTTTATCTGCCACATCCAGCCTTGTGATTTGTTTTTAAATTGAATTTTCCAAAAACTTTGATTTATTTGTATATGTCTCTATGAATATTTACCAGATAACAAATGATTATGTTTCCATACATAATGGCATCACTGAAAACCTGTATGACATCATAAAGGCATGTCAAATCTGTATTAAATGAAGTACAAACTATAGAACTACTTAAATTTCAGCCTTTCTAGATCAATTTATCATAGAGATCAACCTTGACCCTGTTTTTTTATGCCAGACTTGATTGTTGTTTGGTGAGGCTATGTATGACAAATGTATCACCTTGAGTCATACATGTGCTTTTATCGAAATGATGAAATAAGCAATAAATTTGTGTAGAATTAGACAAAAATCAGCCTACATTCAGGGGTCTTGTGTGCAGAATTAATCCATCTGAGAATCTTTTCATTAAATGATTAATCTACATTTGAATATATAGAAAGATCATTAGATGAGTAATCCATTGTTTATGAGAGGTTTTCAAATTTATGCCAATTTGGGGAGGGGGAGATTGTGAGTGGTAGTTTAACCTTGATCTGTACATTCTTTACCTTGCCATCAAAAGTCTTCACTCTAAAAGCTAGGGCCCTGGATACTGTACTGTGGATGGCATTGGCTAGAGAATCACTACATGTTCTGATGACATTTCCTGTATCAGACTTTAACCATCTAACTAAAGAATTGTAATAACATTGTTTCAAACAAATATACCATTGGTTTTTGGAGAAAATAATGCAATATTCATATACAGTTATATATTGATACAGGGGCAGGCGTAGTGTATTGGTTAAGCGCTTGGCTTGCGGCGCCGACGATCCGGGTTCGATTCCTGGATTGTACCACTATGTTTTAGAGGTTGGTAACCTCCTGCTTCTATGTCGCAATATAACTGAAATATTGTTGAAAGCGATGAAAACACCAATCAACCAACCAACAACCAACTTTATACATGTATTGATACATGGTATATTACTTTTAAGCTTTACGTGACACAGAAGTATTTTAACAGGAGCATGGTATAAAAAGGTGGGAGCATAAAAATAAACTTGGTACAAATTTAAAGACATTGCCACAAAGAATACGCAGTGTCAATACATGTATTAAAGTCTTGTCTGCTATTCCTCCACAAGTTATCATGAATGTTAAAATTCATAGCTAAACAAACAAAATTAGAACTGTCCTGATGGGACAAATGCCCCCGGATGCAGCAAATTTCGATGACAACAAATTTTTGTCATGTCCTATCAGTGACCCAACAGTAACAAAAATATGAAGAATCTAACACTGCGGTTCAAAAGATATAATGAAGATTAATTTGTTTTAAAAAACAAAGATCAAATTTCAAGGTCAAGTTCATGAGGAAGAAAAACTTTACCATGAGCAAATTATATACAATTTCAAAATGCAAAATCTTATGTTTCTGAAGATATTATGTGGGTATGTGGGATAAGAAATTAAAAAAAAAATAAAAAAGAAATGAAAGAAAATAACACATAAAAAGAATTTTGGAGTCCTTACCAAAACTGGACATATTCTTAATTCACACAGATTTACTTTGGAATATTTCATGGCAATGGGTGTAAAGAAAATTTATTTATGGTATGGACAAGTAAGATTTCCATATTCTGTGAATTTGAACTTTGATCTTTTTACCTCCAAATCAATTGGGCACATTCTTGACTGACAAAGGGTCTTTGTGTGAAGTTTCTGGATCTTGGGTGTCAAAAAAGATCAGTTATGGTACAGATACCAAATTCAATTACCTACATTCTGTGACTTTGACCTCTGATCATGACCTTTTGAACTCTAAGTAAATAGAGTACATCCTTAACTCATGGAGAGTCTACAAAGGAAATTTAATGTCCATACGTGTAAAAGGAATTCATTTATAGTTTCATTTATCCATGCACTATCATCTTGAGCTTTGACCTCCAAATTAATAGGGAATATCCTTAGCTCAAAGTATTACTGTGTAATATATCATGACAATGGATGTAAGAAAATTTTGTTTTGGTCCAGAAATTTAGTTATGGACACATACAGTTGTCCATGCTCTTTGAACTTGACTTTTGATTTTTTTATCATCCAAATCAGTAGGGCACATCCCTAATTCACCTCGAGTCTGTGTCAATAGGTGTAAATGAAATTCAGATATGGTTGGGAAACTATATTCAATTATCTGTGCTATGACCTTGATCTTTCACCTATTCACCTTCAAATCAATAGGCCTAATCCTTGATTGATGGCAAGTCTGCTTGTGGAGTTTCCTAGCTATTCACGGTGTAATGGGATGTCAATAATGGACCAGAAACCTTGAATATATGGACAGAAAGACAGGGTATTCCTATGTATCCCAAACTTTGTGGGAGGGGGGTGTTATACAAAGAATACAAGTTGCAAGGAATTTTTGTTAAAAAGTTGAAGTATTAAAAAGGTAGACACAAAAGTGAGGAAAAGATAGAAAATTGGCTTTACATGAAGCTAAGTATTTTAGATAAAGTAGTTATTAATATTTTGTATGCTTTGTTGCCTCATTTTTTTATATATTATCATGCTATGGTTTTACCTATGATATCTGCACTGTCTTCTTTTTTACTGTCTTCATCAATGAATAAGTACAACATTAGTACAAAGTGATACCTTTTCTGACCAGTAAGGTCTTCTAATCCAAGGACCAGATCAGCTGTCAAAGATTCTGAAATGTAAACATTAGTATACAATGATGGCTGTTAGAGAAAAGAGACATTGGAAAGACTGTTACAACAGAATCATAGACCCAAGGGAGGGTTAAGGCATAATGTTGATCAGCAATATTATAAGAAATTAAGTTAAAATCTAAGGTCTTAGACCTCAAAATTAACAACATGAAGCCTGTAATATTTAACGACAAGCGTATAGATATACATGATTTATTTAAAACAAAATCTGTGCCTTAAGAGCCCAAATTTTCAAGAAATCCATACACCAACACCAAAATATGTTATGTTTAATGGAATCAGATGATAACCTATATAAAAAGACTAAAGTATTAGAGGGGCAAGGGTAGTGTAGTGGTAAAGCGTTTAGCTTGCGGTGCCAAAGATCCGGGTTCGATTTCCAGGTTGCGCCACTATGTTTAAGAGGTTGGTAACCTCCTGCTTCCATGTCGCGATATAACTGAAATATTGTAGAAAGAGGCGTAAAACACCAATCAACCAACCAACCAACTAAAGTATTAGACCCAGTGTCAATCACATTTAATGTGTATTGAAATATTTTGATGGACTGTAACTGAAATATATCCAGTGCAGTGATGAATTGGATGTATTTAATGTAAAATATTTTGTATTGATTTATTCAATTTATAAAAGTTAAGATGTATTCATTTGAAATACATACTGACTTTATTTTGCTGAATTAAATCTGAGTTTTCCAAACTGAAGTTGGACCATGGCAAAGCATTGGCTACAGGTAGTAAAGATGCTTTATCACAATTTAAAGGAATTCCTCTGGGTCCATATGTAGATATCTATAACAAAGATGAATCTTGGATCTATTCCTCAAGAAATATATATGAAAGTAAGAATTTATTACACTTTGAAGCTTTTCGCTTATATTGAAACGATACTACTCTACCAGTGCAAAGTTGTTCTGATTAAACCAACATTAAAGGCAAATACAGATGCTGCAGTCCCATGGCGCAGTAAACATGGCAGAAAAAAAATCCTCACTGCTTCAAGCGGGTCCCTTCCACAAGATTAAATGTCTATGTACTGCTTCAGGCAGATGCCATCACCATATATAGGCAACTTAAAACAAGACACCCCCCCACCAAAAAAAAAAAATAATAGTAGACCTTATAGTTCAATTCACTTCATTTCAAAGAAGATGATAACCATTACACAGATGATAATATTGGTATGTGACATCATATGAAAGAGACGATAAAAACATTGGCTGAATAAGGATACCGTCAGAAGTGAGGTCAAGTGAGGTTTCCATCGACACTTTATGAGACTAGCTGCACACCAGACTTTCATGTCCACTCTGGAACTATGATTTATCTTGACATTTTGTACTTCTATTACTTCTCCTGTATGGCCTTCCAAAACTGGTGAGATCGCTTCAAATTCAGAGCCCCTAAAATATAACAGAAACATTCATTTGCATGCACTCAAATACACAAGAAGCTATCTCTAACAACTCATTTACACGTATCTTTACGACGTTTTGAGACTTCCCACATAATCACCAAGAAAGATACATATTTAACGAGAGCAAAGCTATAAGGGATGTAATGATTCCCTGTTCAATGAGAATGTAATTCCATCAGCCTACTAAATAGAACTGCAAGTCATATATATGTTAAATAATGAGAAGAGTTCTATTACTTTGCCCATTGTATGAGTCATGATAATATTTTCATGTAATCACATATATTCACAGAATAAAGAAAACTGATTTCTGATCACAGATTAATGATAAATGCAACTACATCAATTTTGTAAATGAAATATCACAGTACATTACAAGTTAAGATGGTATATTGTTTCTGTTCAATTTATAAAGTTATCTGAGATACCTTTATTTTCATTATAACCTATATTATAAGGAATTAAATTAAAAAGAATTGAATTTTGTAACAAGACTTGATATCACTTTAAATATAACAGCATCATAATAGCTCTTATATCTATACAGCTTCTAAATTTGTCAAGTTGATGTAATTTACCTTAGTATGTAGTTTGCATTGTTACATATTGAGCATTCAAGAAGGGGCATAAACAGCATGGAGGGGCTGAAATTAAATAAAATCCTTTCTACAAAGATTTTTACATCAAATCAATTATAAATTAACTTCAGTATAAGAAAGAGTTCCAATAAAATTTTGCATTGAAGTTTACTTTTGCATCAATCTAATTAAAATTTGATCTTTATTGTGCTCCTAGCTGTACTGCATGTCACATAATAAAGATCGAATTTTAAGTAGATTGACTTTTGTATTCTCTTGATTAATACAACCTTAACTTCACTTCATATCGATGAAAAAAGATTCCGAAGTTAATTCATAAAAAGTGTTCATAACCATCAAATTGGCTGAAGAAAAAAGCACTTACTTGAAACTCAATTCACAAATATTTTCTTGAATCTTCAGAGATAAACTTATGTCAATCTAAATGAGAGACAATATAATTATGCATCGGATGATTTGGGACCATAGGGAAAAAAAAAATTATCTGCTATACCTTCAAAGTATACAAATGTATACCTTACATCAACTTTAGGCCATTTCAATATAAGGGGAGTTATCTGCCCTTGATGATTAAGGTCGTCCACAAAGTGGAAAATAAGGGGTAGAAAAGTTGTGCAATATATCTTCCTTCAATTTTATATGATATAAGAGGCAATATCCAACGTGCGATGTTTTGGGGCTCAAATTTGTGCCAAATTATTCAAATAATTGAAACAAAAATATCATAATGAAAATTCCAGCAAAAAGTGATTTGTCCGACATGTAATAATGGAAGAAGCTATATTCATATTCCTGTACTTATATGCCTGGTCAATTGATCAAGGTGAATTATATAGACATTCAAGTAACAGTTGTACTGTTATAAACCTCACAATGATATGCATAATGCAAGAGAGTCCTTATCAAGGGCAGACAAATCACCCTTATTAAAATGATCTATTCCGTGGTGGCTATTGGTACACAAGATCTTCAACTGAAAAATTGAAAACAAAAGCTGGACAAAGATGAGATTCTTATGTAAGTAATGATTGCCTGAGGCAACCGAGGGAACTGGTCACAAATAACTCAGATACATATATATACAATAGTGGTAGCAATATGTGTTCTACCAAATTCCACATTTTTCCATCAAGCTGTTGTACTTTTTTTTTGTTCCATATTACTTAATTGAAATGAAAATCAAAATATTCAGGTGGAAAGCTATTGCAGGTTTAATGTTTACTTTTATCACATTTTGTCTTATATTCTTTGCTTTTTACATGTATTTATCTTAATTACTATTCTTTTCACTGACCTTGGAGTTTACATAGCTTATTAGTCGTAGGTATTCGTATATCTTTTTACTGCTGGTCATCATTTCCATCTTCTTCTCACAAACCTGAAATCTTTAAGCAGTTCAGTACTTCTAATAGCATAAAAAAAATAATTTAAAAACAATAAAGTACCTCAAATTATTCTTACTTCTCATACAAACCACCTTTTCAATTATTAGACAACATATTTTCCTATTATTCAATGATTTACTTGTTTTACGTTATAATTAACTACAACAAAACAACAACTCACAGTAATAGTAATTTAGTAATTATAACTAGTGTTTTTCGGTAAGTCCAACACCCCTGAAGTAACAAATATGGATAATATAATTAAGTTCAATATCAATAATATCTAATTTGAAGTAATATCAATAGATCTACTTCACTAGGTCAAATGAAATGATCTAAAATGGAAGTGCTTGTCAAATTGCATCTATATTTGAAATATGAAGTTCTAATTCTTACTATTAAAAAGTAGGTCAAATATCAGGGTCAAAGTCACTAATTTGAAAGATCAGGATCCCAAATGAAAGCCCGAATCATAGTGTATCTATAACTGAAATGTGTTACCATTTTAAAGTAGGTCACATTTCAAGATCAAGATCAAAAGTTACAGTACCAAATAAAAGCTATGGTAACAGAATATCCAAGTGTAAATTACAAACCTCTGACCCCAATCATTAAAAAGCTATAATACAGGTTATTAACTTTTCAGATTTAGGACCAAATTGATATCTCAAGGTCACTAGAACAAAATCCATGGTACCAAATAAAGACTATGATCATGAAGAATCTATGTGCGAAATATCAAACCCCTGACCCTTACCAGTAAAATGATATGATAAACTGTATGAAGAATGTTTAAATCAAAGGTCAATCTTAAAGTTCAAAGTCACTCACTAGGTCAAACATCATGATAACACTTATTATAAGCACCTCAAGTTTGAAATATCAACTCCCTATCCAAATCTATACTTATGATTTAAGCTTTTAAGACTTCTCAACCACAAAATAAGATGGACTGACAGATAACATTTATATATAATTCCTATATAAGACCCCTCCATTCTATCTGCCATGGGAATAATAATGATAATAAACATAAAGCTATGTCACAATGGGGGATAAAATGTTTATAGAATGCACATCTTATAATTGAAATAATGTGATACTTTTGTTTCCAGTATGAAATCACTTCAACATTTCATACTAATTCATGACTAGGTATCATATGTAAAACAGTAGGAGGGTGAATACTCAATGCAGCAAAAGGTTTCTACTGCATGAGACCTGAAAAAGAAATGCATGGAAGTTAATAAATCATTGGATAATGAAAAAAAAGGAGATAACCTCACCCTAAGATGTAAATTTGTTTTGGATCCGTCTTTTCGTGATTTCACTTGATTTCCTACACATTGTAGATTGTATTTGTTAGTGCCTTTATCTGAAACTTGTGCTCTGAAACTTTTTTGTTGAAGTTTTGTGTTGTCATTAACATCTGGAATTTGGATACATAGATGACTTTCATCTTCTGTTGCTTGCATTTTTTGCAAAAGGGCACACAACTCTGGAAAACCACATTCTGAAAACATAGTGTAATCAGAGATTATGAAGCTCACCTTATGGGTTTTAACCATAATAAGGTTATTCTTTATATGTTTCATTCAGGTAGGCATTATAGAGAAATTATTACCAGGACAAGGTTTATATGGACTATGCTGGACAAACATGTTCAGCTGAGTGCAAAATTTAGGTCAGGCACAGCAACTGAAACTAAATTCCTCCTTAACACATGCAGATGCATCTTTTATGTAAATTTGAGCATCCTATGCCTCATAGTAAAGAAACGGAACTTCTTAATATTACTATAACAAAAGCAACGCATAGCGTGGCATAATACACCCGTCATTTAATTCGGACGGGATTAATTCGCATTTGGCATAATTTTCATGAAAAACATCTGACGTTTACTAAAGTTAATTGCGTTTCATAGCATTTAATCATAGGAATAAGTCCAAGGGCAATAACTCCTGCAGAAATGGTCCTATCCAACCCATCTTGGAACTTGACCTGCAAAAAAAAACTTGAAATATTTTAGTACAACCCCCCTCCTCCTAAAATTATAAATTTCTCAAAAATGAAGAAAAAAAGATATCAATACCTGTGAAATATGTGGAAGTTGGTACATATTACTTGTTTCAAGATAAATTTCATAATGTTTTGACAAAAAAATAGATTTTTAATGAATTTTCAAAACAAAATCTTGAAATTTACAAGTCCAAGGGCCATAAATCCTTCAAAAGTGATCAATCGTAACAAAACTCGAACTGGTACTGACGCCCCTTGATATAAAGCAATATACCAAATTTCAATTCAAGATCTTGAAAGACAGCAAAAAAAGTCCGGAAAACATGACCTTGGACAGATGGTCACCCCAGAAATTATAAATTTCTCAAAAATGAAGAAAAAGATATTAAAACCCATAATATATATGATAGTTGGTACATTTTACTTGTTTCATGATAAATTTCATAATATTTTGACAAAAAATAGATTTTTAATGTATTTCTGAAAAAATCTTGAAATTTATAAGTCCAAGGGCCATAAATCCGTCAAAAGTGAGTCAATCGTAACAAAACTTAAACTGGTACTGACGCTGCTTGAAATAAAGCTATATACTAAATTTAAACTCAATATCTTGAAAGACGGCAAAAAAAGTCCGGAAAACATTATCTAGGACAGATTGACGCACGGACAGCGCCATAATATAATATGTCCCATCTAATGCCGGGGTATAAAAATCAACAAAACATGCTCAGTCAACCTTATACTATGGGCGTGGCACAGCATTTGGAACTAGATCCTCCTTAACTCGTATAGATTCATCATTAGTGTAAGTTTGACCATCCTATACCTCATATGATATTAAAGAAATAATAGAAACTTCTTAACAATGTGGACATGGCCAATGAACGAGGACACCAAAAGGGCGATAGCGTAAGCTCCTGCTCATTTCATGAGATGATCTAAAAATATCATTTCATTTAATGATACATCCTTAATCAACTGTCTGCTCAGACACTGGGTAAATGAAAGTAAGGTATTTCAAATAAATGTAATTTTTACATATACTTGAAAAAGTGTTAAACAGTGGCGGATTTAGAGGGTCTCCCCCCCCCCTTTTGGTCAAATATTTACTAGTAAAATTAAGATTTGGCACCAATGGCTGAGTAGTTTGGCTAATACACATGTGCCCCCCCCCCCCCCCTCCTCCTTTTGGAAATCCTGGATCCACCACTGTTAAATAAGGGGCATTCTGAAATAGTAATTATGTAAATGAGCACATGACATTGTGGTTATTTAGATATTAATATCATTGCTGAAATCTGTCATCATTTCTCTTACATTTAAACAATCAACTAGTCTTCAAGAATCTAATTATAGATTTCATATTTGACTGTACATAACTGATTCATTTTCACTAACCAGTATGGGATAGCTGTTCCAAATCATATACCTGACTACTGTGAACTGAAATAAAATATGAAAATACAATTAGAAAATTAACATGATTTAAAGGCTTTGTTAAACATCACTTTACAATTTGTAATTTATACCTAAAACTCTCATTTCATAATGATCAAGGTTTGATCATGAACTTTATACACTAATGCAGACTATAGCTTTCTTATTTGGGTAAATTTTTGGAATACCTTAAGCTTTCAGTAGAAATATTATTAAGAACTTACTTATAATATGAAAAAGTAGTTTGTCTTCTAACTCTTCACCTCCTTTTGTTGTAATTATAATTTTGATGTAGACAACTTCATTTTTCTTTGATTTTAATATCATGTGATTGATAATCTGGCAGATTAATAAATAAATAAATATATGAATAAATAAATAAATATACTAATTGATTAATTAATAAATATACAGATAAACAGAATATAATACCAATAAATTACAAAATAATAATTGATTTATTCTAATGATAAAATGATCTTTGATTCAACCTAACTGAAATGAAATATATTCTTTATGAAAGTTGCGCTTAAAATTCTATGTGAATAAACTGAAACACTGAATTTAAACTTATGGTTGCAGTCAACAAAGAAAAAAAAAAGAGAAAGCTAAATAAATAATCAAATTATAATTTTCTTCATTCATGTACTGCATGATATTCCACTATACAGAAGACCTCCAAAATACATATTAATTCCACTATACAAGTTTCATGTAGTTATACATGAAATATGAGGCATCCAACTTCTACATTAATTTACAGAACATACATGTATGTACTGTGAAAGATGCCATTTTTATCTGTGATATACAGGTAATTTTACTCACAGTCTAATCATGGACAATGAATTAGCAATATAAGCTAGGTTCAATAGGATTAATTCATGTGTGGGTATTTGGATATTTCTGTAGACATATGGTCATGGAAACAAAATGTCTTAGCAGCCTTCGTGAAAGTTTTGAAAACTCACCAGACATTTTTCTAATTTTGTTGAAATTTACATGTAAATAATAAATTAAGAAAAAGTTGAAAATTTTTACCAGACCAAAGCTAATTTTACCAGATTTTGTCTGGTGGTCTTTCAGATTGTCTGTCTTATTAGATGCATGATCAGAACAACTCATATAGTCATTACTTAAAATAATGTTACCAAATGACACTTGGTTAATTCTGTGACTCAGAATGGACCAGGTATTCCTAATTTTACATGATGTAAGGTGCAATACCTGACACATCTAAGTTTTGCTGCTTAGATTTGTGTAATATAACTGTGATGTTACACTATCTAAATGACAGAAATCTATAATAATCACCAAGCGTAAAAGACTTAACTTTTCAGCAGGCGCATATGCATTCTTTGTAATGACTTAATTAGACTCTACGACTACATAATCAAAGCAATTTTTCAGACATACAGGTTTTGTGGTCACTTCATTGAAATAAGATGGACCTTATTACGTGAAACTGAAGCACTGCATGCATGTCACAGCACTGCACTGCACTGCATGCATACAACAGCTAGACTCGCTGCAATTTTGATAATAGGTCTACTGAAATTTTAACCTTTCATATTTTGTAGATAAAAGAAATACCTCATATACAGCTTTTTGTACATGTAGTGGAGTCTCTAGTTCAAAACTGAATGACATTACTATTGCCTGGTGCTGCTGTCACATTATTGTCTTCACTGTCATCAATACCAATGGCATCATCATCATCAATCAATTTTTATTTTCGACCATGCATGAAATTAGCAAACATAAAAATCTACGACAATATACGAATGTTATGCATAAATACTGAAAACTATTCAATAATTAAGAAAGGAAAGATAATGTATTAAAAATGTTCCGTTTCCACTCCTTGCTTTGCGACTTCGGTTTTAGGCCTATAGAATCAGCCGCTATTTCGAGACGGGAGATAACTCTCAAAATGCAGCAAACATCCAAAATGACAAGCCTCCAAGATTGTTTTGAGAATATATGCAGATTTATAGAAGAAGTAAGGATTAAGATAATATAAATTTCAACACCATGTTTATTTTCCCTTTTACATCTTAACGTCAACGTATTATCTAGGTCTTATCGCTGTTGAATGCACCGTTCGAATTTTGTTCGAATTTTCTCTGATTTTTGCTTTATAAGTCATGTTGCTTATCTTAAAACTATCAATATCGATGTCTTTTATATACCATTAGCATCTTAATACTACATTTTTACATAAAGAATGTGTTCGTACCTTCTGTTGTCGTCTGCTGCACATTTTCCAGGATTTTTTTCTGGAGACAAGGGGGAGATACCTCTAATCTTTAATCGTAGTACTGGCTACTGCAAAAATTTTATACTTGTTTGGTCGCATGTTTCTTTTAGTATGTTACACCATGTTAATTTCACTTACATGTACATTGAGTCTTTTCGTAAAACAGAATTATTTCCCATTTGGGACGGTATTAAACATAAAACAAATATGACATCATCAATTTTTTTGGACTGTCATTTCCCGAAGTTTTACATGTAGATCGATTTTCAGTGATTTTTTTTATTCACAAGTGTAATGATCGAATTGTATATTTCTACTTTATCAGATTTGAACATGTGATGTATAGGGGAGAATGTTATCTTTATTGAATAAGTTTATTACAACTCCTAATGTAATATGTATAATTTTACAATATATATGTTACATTTTCATTATTTTACAGGTATTTGGTGATAAAACACTTCCACAATTTGCAGATCTCTCACAAGAAAAGATTCTAAGTACTGATGACAACAGACATGACATCCTCGTGGCTTTGGATTAACTTATTGTCTTCTTACAGGTTAAATTCTAGATTTTCATTATAAGAATTGAAAATTCTTGTGTCAGATTCACAAAATAATTCTTATTCATTTATTGCTCTTGTCAGATTTCGAATGGAAGCAACTCAGTTATCATAGAAGGAAATGATAAATATAAAATAACATTTTAGATTTAAAAGATATGGTTTTCATCAAACAAATTCTCTGTCTTCTAAAGGTGACTCTGAAACAACTTAATGTCATGGTTGAAATTTATCTCTCTCTTAATTTGATAAGCCGGCATGGCCTAGTGGTATCGTGCTGGACTCCTAATCGGGAGGCCGGGGTTCGATTCCCGCTCTGGTCATGCCAGTGTCCTGTCTTACGGATGAGACAGTAAAAACCGAGGCCCCGTGTCGTGGTATGCGTGGCACGTCAGAGATCCCTCACTGCTTCAGGTGGGTCTGTTGCAAAAGTCAAAATTTTTATGCCGTCCCCATATATGTGAAATATTCGTGGTGTGACGTTAAACAAAAATCAACAAACTTAATTTTATGATAACTGAACAATAAGGGCATAAGATATTATCCAGTGTGTGTGCTTGTCACATGTCTCATGGAAAATAACTTGCCACTTTTATCTCTTGTTTTAAGGGGTAGGTAGGGATGTAGTGCTATATTGCAGACAGATTTATCATGATAGAGGGCCCATGACATGATGCACAAGGAAAAGCTCAAAATTTATAAAAAGTCCATAACAGTTATGATATGATATATCATATATTATAAATGTTTCAAACAGGAAAAAAAGAACAAACCAAATATTTTTGGATACTTAAATAAATTTCAGACTTGATTTCTTGATTTAATATGTGTATGTGAAATTAGCAGTCATCCGGTCGTTGGAAGTCGTCAAAATTATCTTTAAATATGCCAATCTGATTATAACCATATCTTTAAATTATTCCGCTTCTCTGTTTGTCCCATAGCAGATAAAGATCTGGCGAAACCCTGTAAGAGGTCATGTTCTGGTGAACTCTGATTACGTTTCAGTCACCGAAACCGTTATTTCCCATTGCAAATCAATGACTTGGCTAGGCACATGATAGTGACGCAATATGACAAACACTGTTCAAAAACTACCTCGTGGGTCACGCACGTTGTGAATGTTAATTTCATTCCTAGGAATTTGTAGCCAATCCACTGATTGGCTGAAAATCAGAGTTCACCAGAACATGATCCCTTACGAGGTATCGCCAGATCTTTATCCGTAATGGGACAAATAGAGAAGTGGAATAAAGATATGGTTTTAATCAGATTGTAAATATACCAATAGACAATCTGAAATTTTTGCCATTTTTGAGCTCTGATAACGTATCATTGTTAAAGTTTTGTGATATGTATTGTATTATATTGATTGATTGATGGATTGATTGATTGATGTATGTTTAACGTCACACCACGAATATTTCATGGATATGGTGACAGCATCTGCCTGATACGGGACATACAAATTTTGACCTTTGCAACGGACCCACCCGAAGCAGTGAGGGATCTTTAACGTGCCATGCATACCACAACACGGGACCTCGGTTTTTACTGTCTCATCCGAAAGACAGGACACCGGCATGACAAAAGCGGGACTTGAACCCCGGTCTCCCGATCAGGAAGCGAGCTCGATACCGCTAGGCCACACCAGCTTTGTATTGTATTATAAGAATCAGTATCGTTACATCTCTATTAAGGGGCAATACTGAAAGAATATCATCAACCACTCCAATATTTAAATGTGTACATAAACATGAATGCATCTGTAGATCCTTCAGTTTTGAAAATTGTAAGTCCTGATAAATTTTGATGCATTCTGAACACATGCATGCATGTAATCTGTGTATTGTAAAGAGTTGAGAAGTCAGTCCTCTTATTCTCACTTATATATTTTCATTAAAACTTTGTTTTAAGCTATTTTGCTACAATTTTCACTTTCACAAAGAAGGACACTTGCTGAAATGAAAGGGCACAAAATGAGTTGAACTTCAAACTGGACATATAAATATAGAAAGAAACTTAAATGGCGGTTTTAGAATAATTTCAGTCCTATTGGTGTTTTTTTTTTTTCTTTTATTCTAATACTATTTAGATTTTTGTAGTTGTGGTCAATTCCTTAGATACATTTGTGTGTGTGTTGTCGTTAATATTGCCCTGTCCAATTGCTTTTTGTGGTATTGCCCCAAAAATTTTTGTTGCTGGCTGTTGACCTGTTAATTTCATATTCAAACATTGGCACTTTGAGTTTAAGATAAAAAGAGATGTTATTAAGCCTCTAACAGTGGTACTGCATTGAAAGGTTTAGGAATGGCAGAAAATTCATTCATGTAGATAACAAAACTACTTTGGGTTTATCAAGTTGATAATTTGCTTTTGCAATTGTCACCATGACTCAGTCTTTTCATGAATAACATACTATTTTTGCAGAATTTTCGTTCAGATTTTGCAAGCTTGATTACTGGCTCCACTGTAGACTCGGTGAATCCATGTTCAACTGTGAAGAAGGAACCAACAGCAGACATTGACCAAAAAATCCTCTTAGTACAGAGATTAAACAAGAACCACAAGATAATGAGGAAAATGTGGAAACAAATGATGATGATAAACATGTTGCTATGGAAACAGATGATGTACCATTAGACACACAAACTGAGAAGCAGCCTAGATTAAACATAGACTTAGTGCAAGTAAAAGCACCAAAGAGTGAAGTATGTTTTCATTTGTATCAGTGTTTGTACTAACAAAATGCATACACAGTTCACTTCTACATATTATATTTAGCTTTGGTAAAGCTTTTGCCCTTTCCATGTAGATTAAAGAAAAAGTGACAACTGTATTAAAAAAAATGGTGAATAATTTGTTTTACCTTTGTGTTGTGTTTTGTATATGTATGTGTTATTAACACCAATCTGTTATGATAATTTGTTTGGTATGGTACTTAGTTAAGCAAAATTGATATATTCACACTAATACTAATGTATTAAAATATACTTATCTTATAAAGAATATTTTCATTCTTCATAACCTGGATAACTTTAAACTTCAGTATCAGAATACGAAATGTTTTGTTGTACTTGGGATGAAAAATATATAAGTTTAATAATTTTCACTTCAGGTTTCCTTCCAGAGTTGAAAGTTACAAAACTCACTGATACACATCATGAAGACACTGTTATGATTTTTGATGCGTGTAGTTGTATTATCCAGGTCCCAGACTGACGGCTTTGTAAGTCTGGGATAGGTATTGCTCTTATTATGTCTTGTCAATGAGCATTTTATTTGTTGAAAACATAAAGGAGGAAAAAATTGTTTTACAGATTAACAGAAGAATTGCAGCTTTTATAGAACAAAAACAATCAGAAGTTGATGAAATAAACAAAAGAGAGTTTTGCAGCACAGCTCTTACTGCACTATGTAAGCCATTTCAACATTTTACATTACTGTCAGAGTTTGTGTATATGTTTTTTACAGCATAATGGGTCTTGAAAATCAGTTTTTTTTGTCTTTAGTCCTAAAGAGAGATAAAGGATTTATATTTTGGTTATCTGTATACCCATGATACTTTAAGGATTTAATGGAAATTATTGTCAGAATACCAGGCATTTTGTGTTTTATTAATGCATCTTGTTCATATTAAGTTTTAGTGGAGGCCATTTCCTACCAATTGATAGTTGTTTGATTTTTAGAGAGACTGGTTAGTACAGTGGTAGAGTTCAGTGGTGTTGCAGTGGACATCAGATCTAGTGGCTCTGATTTAAGGAGATTTGTCTTCTGCCTCCCTGTCTGTCCTTCAGATGAGACAATATAAACCAAGGCCATGTGTCACGGTATACTTTGGTACAAATAAGATCCCTACCTGTGTAGGATGTGTCCATACCTGTAGCAGAGGTCATAATCAGGAACCAGTGCACCAGAAAGGTGCCACCACCATATAAGTTCAAAAATGTCGGAGTGGTGTAAGACATTGTCAGAACAAAACCCAGATACATGTAGTCGGCTGATGGCCATATATAACATTATTCATTATAATTATTTCTGGAATCCAAGCTTCAAAGCAGCCCGTTGATGCAATCTTTTTATTTCCTATCTCTTCCTTTGCTTCCATGATTTTAAGATTTGATTGAATAGTGTTCATTTCTCAAAATAATTGTTTTAAAAATGATATGGGCATAGAATCAGCTTTGTCTAATATGAACTTAACTGCTGAATAACCATATGTTTCATGATATTTTTGTTGAAAATGAATTATGTAGATATTGATTTATAATAAATGTGAATTAAGTTTAGAATTCATTTACAGGTCCAGAAGAAAGTTGTGCACGAGTTGATTCTGTCTTCGTTACTCGTGTGGATGGAAAAAGTCACATTAAAGGTATAAGATAAGTAACATCAGAATAAATTGTAATTAAAGTGATGGAGTCCCTCCAAAATTGGGTTTTTGATTTTTCTCAAAAGCCGTTTAATGATCAGCTGAGAAATTGTAAACCTAAAAGTTAAATACCGATTCATGGCAAGTCTACATAGATACTGAAGATTTACTGCATTCAACATGTCTCTGTTCATTCACAATGTGTATATCATATAGATAATGTGGATATGTCAACATTATTTGGATGAGTAGGGTTTTGCTCAATTTGTTACCTGCTTGGTTTGAAACCGAGAGTTCCCATTGATGGCTCATTGGTCTTTTGGATAACACAGTAAAAATTCATGGTCTCATATCTTGGTAGTCATCGATAGTTAGGTGGGTCCTTTGCATAAGTCTAAACTCCTGTGCGATACATCAGGCAGAGTAGGGTTTCCCTCAATTTGTTGCCATCATCACATGTATACTTGTATATGTGAGGTAATCCTGGTGTGACGTCAAACAAAAATCAAACAAACAAAATATTGTCGGGACTATTTTCTAGAAAACCAAGAGGAAGTTACATTAGCAAGTACACTGACCAGCTTCCTCGTTGGTGTCGAATGCCAGTGTGATCCTAGAAAAGCATTTTAAACTGCTCATTGCCAAGATCTTTGACAGAGGAGAGACGCCAGGGTCATTTTTTGCTTTGGAGTCTCCCAGGGATTATAGCGATGGGAAAATAAAAAGAATTAATACAAATGTTATAATGATAAATAACATTGTCCATTCATTTCAGTCACTAGAGTATGCAACTATATGAGCCCCCAGACTTTACATAAAGGGAGCATCCTGGACTCGGATAAGATAAAAAAGGAACCTGGAGGAGCATCATCAGGGGTCAGTGAGGGAGTGGAGGAACGATTGCAGAATGTAGAAACTCATCTCAAATTCCCAGGTAAAACTGATAGAAAACAAAAGTCTATCTGTATAAATCTATCTGTATAACTGTATAACATCCAGTGGCAAATGTAATGTGACATGTCTGTTCTCTAGTCTGTTCTTTTGCAAGGAATTTTACATCAAATTAATTTTAGAATTTGTTTGTTGAATGTTGTTTTACATCACTCAACTTTTATTTCAAGCATGTACAGGGTGATGACATCCACCTGATATATTTGCAAAGAAATTTATACCTTTATAACATACCCACCTGAAGCAGTGAATATCCTTTATGTGCCATGCCTACTGTGACATGAGACTTTGGTTTTTACTGTCGTATCCAAAGGAAAGGATGCTGCGGAAGTCAATTGTAGTAACTTTAGGTACTTTTATAAGCAATATTTAATTGCTTGACATGATGTTGTTTTTCTGTTTTAGTCCTCAAGGAGTCAAAACAAGACATGTTTGCAAGACTGAAAAAGTTAGAGGAGCGCATACTTTATCTTGAAAGTTTGTCTCCGGAATACTTCAGTGACAGAACTGTAAGTAGCTTGCATTTAGGTTGTCTAGAATGTTTACAATAATTTCCTACCTTTCAACATGATGCATTTTACATACATAGTAATATTGAAAGTTACATATCTTTTTTCTTCAAATTAAACTTGGTAATTGTTATTAAAAATCTACGTTTTGAATGGATTTAGACAGATTCCACAAATTTCTAAGATATGTCATAAAAGTGTCCAATTGGTCAACTATATTAATGGATTTTTGGCATCTTTTAAATATCATATCCAATTGGGTCCTTTCATTATACAGAGTTATTTCCCATATGAGCAAGTATCTGACGTTAAACTAATGTGACATCAAGCAGTTCTCTGTTCTGTAATACTGGAGTAAAATTATGGGAAATGATACAGAAATTGTATGATGTCACAGTGGTATGACATCAGATGCCTGTTTATATGGGAAATACTGTAAATTGGTTATTATCCGTCATGTACCAATTTTCGCCATTTTCGTCAGTGCCCTCAATGACGAATTTACTTACTGACGAATATAAATACCGTTGACGAAATAAAGGTGGTTCTGGGGCTTATTTTCATACAGGCTCAGTGACATGATTGATCTTTATTGCATCGTTTATTGCATCACATTGAAATACAGCAAAAGAAAGTAACAGAGATTAAAAGGTTACTTGTTTAAAGAACATGAACATAGGTTATAAAAGATAGTCATTTCACTAAAACAGATAAAATTTAAAACTGTGTCAATTTAAATCCCGGCTTCAAAAGATAAAAAGGTTCCTCGTTTAAAAAGCATGAACATACATTATAAAAGATCGCCAGTTCACTAAAACAGATAAAATCTAAAACTCTGTCAATTTAAATTCTGCCTTTGGCAAATCCAGACGCTATAAGAGACGCTAATTTCGCCCTGTTAGTATCATCATAATGGGAATAATTTCCCATCTTGCGTTTCTTTCCCTTCTCCATATCTGGAGCGGCATTTTCATTTGCTGCCATTGTGGATTCTGCGACCCGCATCTGTCTCACTTAATATCTCAATGGGGTCGGGCAGCCCTGGGGTGGACGGAGGGCGGAATTGAATTTTGCCTGTTTTAAGCCAACATAACATTATGGTACTGGGTAACACAAAGCACTGACTGAATACCAATGGATTTTTATTGATTGATTTTTGTTTTACGTCACACCACAAATATTTCACGTATATGGTGACGGCATCTGCCTGATGCGGGGCATGCAAATTTTGACCTTTGCAACGGACCCACCCGAAGCAGTGAGGTATCGTTAACATGCCATACATACCACGACACGGGGCCTCAGTTTTTACTGTCTCATCCAAAAGACATGACACCGGCATGACCAGAGCGGGACTTGAACCCCGGCCTCCTGGAGTCTGACGCGATACCACTAGGCCACGCTGGCTTAATATCAATGGAATACTAGTACATAAACAGTGTGTTTATAATGAGATAATTGCTATCCATGACATGTAATCACACTTGGTTTAAAAGCCGCAAGGTAATTATATATTCTACCTGTACCAGTAATATATCAAGCGTTTTATTTGATTATCTAACCATGAAGAATTTCCATTGATTAATATACGTTCTCGGGGTGCTCAAATCACGAATTTACGTACTGACGAAATTGCCTTTTAGCTCACCTGAGCCGAAGGCTCAAGTGAGCTATTGTGATCAATCACGGTCTGTCGTCCGTCGTCTGTCGTCCATCGTCCGACGTTAGCTTTTCTATATTTTCGACTTCTTCCCCAGAACTGCTGTACAGAATTTCACCAAACTTCATAGGAAGTAAGTACTCAAGGTCCTCTACCAAGTTTGTGTTTTTCGTGCCAATCCGTAATCCAAGATGGCTCGGATTGGTTGACACATTTTTGACTTCTTCTCCAGAACGGCAGCACAGAATTCCACCAAACCTCATAGGAAGTAAGTACTCAAGGTCCTCTACCAAGTTTGTGTTTTTCGTGCCGATTCATAATCCAAGATGGCCGCCACTGGCTCTGATTGGTTGACACATTTTCGACTTTTTCTCCAGAACTGCTGTATAGAATTTCACCAAACCTCATAGAAAGTAACTACTTGAGGTCCTCTACAAAGTTTGTGTTTTTGGTGCCGATCCGTAATCCAAGATGCCGCCATAGGCTCTGATTGGTTGACACATTTTCGACTTATTCTCCAGAACGGCTGCACAGAATTTTACCAAACCTCATAGGAAGTAAGTATTGGAGGTCCTCTACCAAGTTTGTGTTTTTCGTGCCGATACGTAATCCAAGATGGCCGCCATTGGCTCTGATTGGTTGACACATTTTCGACTTCTTCTCCAGAAGCGCTGCACAGAATTTCACCAAACCTCATAGGAAGTAAGTACTGGAGGTCCACTACCAAGTTTGTGTTTTTCGTGCCGATCCTTAATCCATGATGGCCGCCATTGGCTCTGATTGGTTGATACATTTTCGACTTCTTCTCCAGAAGCGCTGCACAGAATTTCACCAAACCTCATAGGAAGTAACTACTTGTGGTCCTTTACAAAGTTTGTGTTTTTCGTGCCGATCCGTTATCCAAGATGGCCGCCATTGGCTTTGATTGTTTGAAGCATTTTCGACTTCTTCCCCAGAACCGCTGCACAGAATTTCACCAAACTTCATAGGAAGTATGTACTCAAGGTCCTCTACCAAGTTTGTGTTTTTTGTGCCGATCCATAATCCAAGATGGCCGCCATTGGCTCTGATTGGTTGACACCTTTTGGACTTCTTCAAAACGACTGCACAAAATATCACCAAACCTTATAGAAAATCTTGTAGAAAAAAAGCAAAATTTTCTACTGAAATTAGCTGTCATTTTATTGTAAATAAGCAATTTGTGCTCAGGTGAGCGATATAGGCCCATTTGGGCCTCTTGTTTACAATTTGACAAAAATTGGTACTGACGAAAATAAAGCAATTTACAGTAACTCTGTATAACAAAAAGACCCAATATATTGTTCAATGTTTGAGAATATTTTGATTGTTATAGCTTCCCATGCCAAAACGGAAGAGAACAGAGCCATTATCAACATTCTCAGGACAACATTCTTCTGTAAGATGCTATATCATAATATTATTGTAATTACTATGTATACATGTATACTTTACCCAAGTTAGTATAATATTAATTATAATCATTATTTCAAGAAGGTTGCACATTTAGTGAGATGTTATTCATTTACAAGAAGTAAACTTTACATACATGTTATTATGCAAAGAATGGAATTATGATAAACATGCAAATGTAAGAATTTGAAAAGATTCAACCATAAATAGTATATGAATAAAAATAAAGTTATCGATTTAGTGCCATTACAAGTATTCTTAAGACTACAATTAAAGCTAGAGTTTTGTATGGGTGTTGGAAGCATATTCCACTATGTTCATCTCTAGATCTTAAACTCCGCTTGTATAATTCAGTTTGATTGTGACATGCCATTAGATTCTCCCAGGCTGATTACATCTAACCTGTTCTGTATGACATAAACTGCCATTTTTGAAAGCAGTGTGACTTTCCAAGTTCCTGGATGTTAAAATAAAAACAGCAATGACTGTGCCCTTCACAATGTTGAAGTTAACTTGTAATTCACCAACTGTTGATCCAAATTCACCACGAATACTTTGCAATAAATCTGTAGCAAAAAGAAATTGTTGTTAAGCTGAGTTTTGCCTCGATTTGAAAAATATCTTATTCCAGTAAAGTAAACAGGATACTACATCACAAAAACCGAGCATCTCTCCTACACTGACTGTAGGGTATGAAGATATAATGTGTTGATATATTTAAAGTCACGAGGTGTGCAAGTATGAAGGGTTTTTATAAAATGAAATCCCTTTGTTGTAATTGCATCCTTCAAAGATGCTCACCCAAACTAGCTCATCTGACCATTCTGCTTCATAAATTTATTGCCCCCAAATATTCTTCTCATTATTTGTGGTCACTTATTACGACATGACATGGACTGTCACTCTTTATAAATTAAATCTTACTGTTTAATTTTAACCAGAAAAGAAAAGGAGATCATTATGTTATGTATGTCCAAATATTCATAAAAAAGTAAAAAGAATAAACATATTATAAAAAAGGGCAATAAAGAAATATTATGTGATCAATAAGTAAGTAAAATTTGAGGTTTATGGTGGCACAATTTATGGTATCAGTATCAGAATTTGCATCCAATTTCAGGAAATCAGTTTATCAGACATTGACACAAAGATTCAGCATCTGAGGGAAGAACTTAAAAAGAAACGTAACAACAGATGATGTATTATATTTCTCATTAAAATTTATTACTATAAAATGATTTTTGTTCTTTTTATCCCTGTGTAATATTCATTTCTGCATAGTCATATTTGCTTCTGACATATTTTACTAAATGCTGTCAAATTTTGCCAAGGGTTGCTAGAGCCCTGCGTCAGGTGGAGGCCTTATGGTGTTTGGGTAGTTTGCCATCCTAGCATCCAGGTATATATTTGTCCCTGTGTGTGTCCATGTGTCTGTTCCAATTTTCATGTTGGGGCTATATCTCAGCTATATGTGAATGAATGTTGATAATCCTCACATAAATACTAATCTTGACACCTGGGTGTGTTATGACCTGTACACAAGGTTATATTTGTATTCTCAAGGTCACAGTGGTAAAGATTGATTGATTGATTTTTTTGTTTTACGTCACACCACGAATATTTCGCGTATATGGTGACAGCATCTGCCTGATGCGGGGCATACAAATTTTGACCTTTGCAACGGACCCACCCGAAGCAGTGAGGGATCATTAACGTGCCATGCATACCATGACACGGGGCCTCGGTTTTTACTGTCTCATCCGAAAGACATGACATCGGCATGGCCAGAGCGGGACTCGAACCCCGGCCTCCCGATCAGGAGTCCGATGTGATACCACTAGGCCACGCCAGCTTCACAGTGGTAAAGAAACTTAGGTATACATTTGTATTTTATGCATGGATTGGTCAAATTCAAACAAATACTCTCCATAATTGAGAGTTTGTCATTACCTTGACTCAATGTCATGTTTGCAGTGGCAAAGTCATAATAGCACTTAATTTTAAGAAGTGTCAAGGTTTTATCGACTATTAATGAAAAGATCTTGATCAAACTTCACATAAACACTTTTCTGGACCTAAGGCTATGTCATATCCTTGGCTCAAGATTATGCATTCACTCTCAAAGTCATATTAATAATTTGACTAGAAATTGTGCCCTAGCTTTAAGTCGTACTTTAAACACAGAAAGTAGGAATTCTACTTCGTATTTAGATATTATGTTGTCTTTCGACATTAATGGTCAGTTGAACACCTCACTCTATGACAAACGTGAAGATTTCAATTTCGCTATCACAAACTTTTACTTTCATAACTAGCAACATTCCATCATCGCCCGCATACGGCGCATTCATATCTTAGTTAATACGTTATTTCAGAGCATGTTCAAATTACAATAACTTTGTTCTGAGGGCTAGGCGACTTTCAGTTAAGCTACTCAACCAGGGTTACATGTATATATGTGCTAGACTAGCAACGTCACTGAGGAAGTTCTACGGTCTTTACGATACTCTTATTACTCCATATGATATCTCGTTATCCAGACTTTTAAATGATATTCTGGATTGAGACCGATTCCGATCATTTTACACAGATTTGACACCTTCTATACTAGAAGGTTACCTACTTTGACTTCTCCATATATAAATACATATGGAATTTACACGATTTGACTCTTTCTACTGGGTATATCTGACGGGTGTTGCTAGCAAGCAGGAGATGCTCACTCTCCCCGGGCACCTGATCTCACTCCATCACAGGGGTTCACACATGCTCTTCAAGTAGATATATTTTGTTATTTTCCACTTGTTTTTCATTTTCACTGATTTTGTATGTTCTCTGGTTTCATGATTTTTAGACATATGCTTTGGATTTATCCATTATCTTTACATTTCAACAACTGTTCATGTGACACTGCTGGTGGACAATTTGTTCCCGAGGACACTTGTCGGGCAGTCCTTTATATATATATATATATATATATATATATATATATATATATATATATATATATATATATATATATATAATGTTAATAAGAAAACCATAGTGGCTGAGACGTTGCCCACTATAAAAAGGCCTCAAACTGCAATGTGCAAGGACACTTGCATAGCAGTTAACTTAGGTGTCCTCAATATTATCTTAAATGACGTTAGAAATCAAGTATTTGTGGTAAGCACTAATAATAAACTCTGGTATCAACATGCGGATGGCTTCATAAACATCAAGCCCTGTAAGGTTAAACTAGTTGACGTAATTAAAGATTACTAATTGTCCCCTTATGATTGTGAAATATCTAAATGCGGGACCAAAAATTGCAAAACTTGCAACATATTAATTACAGACAATTCTTTTACGAGTAATTTAACCAAACATACCTTTCATACGCATAGTTTTGACCATTTGAATTGTAAGAGTTCAAATATTATATACGGTATTGAGTGTTCACTCTGTGGGTTAATATATGTTGGAGAGACAAAGGGACAACTCTGTACAAGAGTATCAGGTCACAGGTCCAAAAATATTTTGTGGAATATTGCCCATTGATCAATTTTCTGCATTTTTCACACATTTATTATTTTCAATATCATGAAATGCTCTTATACTCGAAGTAATGTCACCCCATTTAGAAACTCTATACTTTTATAAGTTTTATAATGTATACATGCCTCTGCTGCTGGTTTGTATATACACCTTGTTTAATCATTTTTGTATAAGGTTTTATGAAACTTTTTAGTTGGTTGGTTGGTTGATTTGGTGTTTTACGTCGCTTTCAACAATTTTTCAGTTATATCGTGACATGGAAGCAGGAGGTAAATAATCTCTTAAACATAGTGGCGCAACCAGGGAACCGAACCCGGGTAAAAGTTAAACTACAATACTGTATTACAACAAGAATTATGCAACACACTTGCAGATGTATTGAACCTTTACTATAGTTTGACAATACTACGCTTATTTGTTCATTGATTCTGCGATATATTGTTCTCCTTGTTATAATGAAAATATACATATATACACATGTCTAAACAATTCCTACCTCAGGATGCCCTGGTTTGTTTTTATATTTTGATGAGAATACAGCCTCCAAAATCTCTCCTCTCGGCTCAATCCATTTTGATTGGCATTATGAATATGTAAAATATGTTTGTAATTAATGCGCATTCATTATGAAATATTAATGCATATCTAACTTATATATATATCATATTATCATGATCATAGCTATATTTAATATCGATAGGCATGTATTTTTAAAGTGTACTTTTGCGATTTCCATTTGAAATGTATATTAGTATTAGTAAGGAGGAATTGACATACAACATATAACATCTTAATAGTATTGCAATACACAAAGCACATATAGAATAATTTGAAATGTTTAATATCGTCCTCAGCTTTTGAAAACTGCTACTTATATCAGCTGTAAATACCAAGAAAAATAAATTAATTAACACACATACATCACTGTAACACTTACAAGGATCATACAATAGTTTACATTGTAACAGATTCATAAACTGTCAAAGAAATTTCTTTAACATATAAGTCGAAATATTAAGATGATACTGATAAGGACACGAAAATGAAACAAAAGTAAAATAAAGCCAACAAACCTATCCTTATCTCGCAATGTCTTCCAATAAAACCTTTCTCACATACGCAGGTGTAGTTGTTGACACCATCAAGACAAGTTGCTGAGTTGTTGCATGGCTGACTCGCACAATCGTCTATGTCGATTTCGCAATGTCTTCCAGTAAAACCTTCCTCACATACGCAGGTGTAGTTGTTGACGCCATCAAGACAAGTTGCTGAGTTGTTGCATGGGTTATTTACGCTGCATTTTATGTCGTATATGCATTGCCTTCCTAGATGTAAATAAGTATTGCTAAGTTGTTTACGAAACGTTTTTCATGAAATTAAGAGGTGATATAATGTGTATACAGATGTGTTAAAAATAAATAAGATAAGGAGACCATGGAGAAAATGGGTATCTTAATTGTTGTTTGGAATTTTTATATCTTAGTGGGAACACTACGAATCTACTAACAAATTTATTATATTTGAGTCTCCCAAACGAAGTTCGTGGAAACTTATTGTTTTACTGTGTCTTTTCTTATTCTTCTTTTTCTTCTTCTTCTTGCACACTAGCTTCAAAATTGACCTTGTGGCCTCGGAATTTGACCTATTTTTAAAGAAATTAACCCTAGGCCATAAATTTTGAATGGCAGGTTATATGGCTTTAATGCTTTACGTGTTAATTCCTCATGACAAGAACCTTTAGTTGGCGTCAAAAGTTTTGACCTCGTGACATTGAAGTTCGACCTACTTTTAAAAAATTCATCTTTGGCCAGAAATTTTGAAAGGCAGGTGATATGAGTATGATATTTTATATGTGTAGTCCATGGAAAATCGAGAGGGGGGAATTTAATATACTTACTCTTGGTATTTCATCTTAATGATTTGTTATTTTATTTTTATATTTTTGTATTTGTATTTTTATTTCAGCAGCGTAATTGATTTTATGCCCCCAGAATATATTTATAATCACTTTTTGTCTAAATCCGATTTAGTCTTTATAAAAATCAAGACAAAAATGACATTTTGGGATTTTTTTTTTGTTTAAAATAAAATGGTATGAATTTCAAATAATGAGCTGAAAGCTCAAGTGAGCTTTCTTCATAGCGCTTCGTTTAGGAGAATTTTGTGGCTGCTAGACCACATTTCCTTATATTTTTCCTTGTTATACAATTTATAATGAGACATTGTGATGGTTATTCTTGTATTATTTCCAAATTGTTTGTAAAGTGAAGAAATTTAAAAAAACACGGTTTTTCCACCCATCGTGATGCTGTAAAATTATTTCAACTGATCTGACATTTTAAAGTTATTTTTTCTTAAATAATATTTCTCTTTATGTCTTTATCTTTTTTCCAAAATGTTATAGTAACAAGAAGCCCATTTGGGTATATATCGCTCATCTAAGTGTAGTTTGCTGATTCGACAACTGGTTGATTGAAGAAATTCGCGGATAAATGTAAATCAATTAATCAAAGATCAAGTCGCAATTCTTTTCCCCCTCTGTTTAAACTTAAAATGAAATTAAAAACCATGCTTGATGGAAAATGAATATCAAAGAGAAAAGAATGGAAAACTGGCTTATGTCAAAATAAGAAAAAAACCCCCCCTAAAAACACTCTAGAAGCTTTGAAATGAACTTGTAAATAAGCTTTTAAACAGATATTGTCAAATAAAAGTAGGCAAATAATTGCTTTATGGCTTCTCTCTTTAGATAATAAATAAATTGAGAAAATATCATGAATTTGGATGTAAAACAGATCTAGACTTAATAATTTTTTCCTCGTATGATTTAATGACTGCTTCAAAACTCTTTAAAAATTGTTTTGGTGTAAAATAGATGAAAAATGTTATTCCTATAAAAGGGGTTTGAACTGCTAACCTTCAACATGTCAGTACTGGTTTATAATGAAATCATAAATATACTTAGCGAAAAGAAACCACCCCCCCCCCCCCCCCCCCCCCCCGCAAATTCGGGTTTTGTAACATAACTTTTAGATACCTGGAAGAAATTTAATTCAATTCGACAACGAGCAGCTTCCGTGCACTGTTCTTCAGTTAAATTTCAGTCGACCGTGATCCCACTCATCGCTGCATGCTTTCAGCAGGTTTTTCAAGAAAGTGTGCATCCGGGATAACTCTGCACCATATGTGCTAGTAGATCATAACGGATCGAACATTGGAGCAGTACAGCTGCATAACACTTCTTTTCGAAGCGATTTTGGAGCTAAATGCTGCCATTGACTGAAGTCGATAGGGGTAGGGCCATTTCTCTAATAATGCAAGGGCATTCCTAACGTCAAGTAGCCCAAGAATATGGTGAACATGATAAAACAATATCTCGTTTAGTTCGGCGTCTTAGAGCAACAGGAAAATGGGAATACCGTCCCAGGAGCGGACGCCCGCGCGTTACGTCGCTACATCAAGATATAACCATACGTCTCTCTCATCTCCGTAACCGATTTTAGACTGCAACGGAGATGTCACGCCAAATTGCCGAATCTCATGGTTGGCCAATGTGTGCAAGAACACTTGGAAATCGGTTACCAGATTTTCACTTCAAGCCAAGACGTCTCTTTGCTGGTTCACCTCTTACGCATAGGCGACGCTAATGTCGAATGCAGTGGCTGCTTGTAAATGTGCCTAATCGGGTTTTTTTTTTTTTTTGGCCAATTGGAGGCTTCACGCCACGCTTTACAGGTCAGATGGATGACAACATGTCTATCGACATCATGGTGAGCGATATTTTGATGCTTGTGCAATGGAAAGAGACAGAGACATACAGTCCAGATTTGACCCCAATTGAGCGTTTGTGGGACGAGCGGGACAGGAGGGCTAGGAAGTGCGTCAACGTTCCATATTACGTCGCTAAACTCACACAGAGCCTTATTCAGGAGTAGAATAATACCCCTCAAAGGACAATAAACACCTTGATTGATTTCGTACCTGTTAAGTAGAGTAACAGCAGCAATTGAAGTGGGCACACACGCTTCTGTTTTGGATCATAAAATAGCCTAGGGTACCCTTGTATTAATGGTATCAATGCAAACGCCGTATGTGATAGGACAACGAAAATCATCAAAATGTATTCAGTAATGATGGAATAATCGAGAAACCGAAACAATGAACTAACCATCTATGATTAATGTAAATAATAACTATCGAATATTAACATGCGTAACTTTTTCCCCTAGTAAAAAAGAAATGAAAAAGAAAACACACACACACAAAACCAAACACCCCCCCCCCACAAAAAAAAAAAAAAAAAAAACCAAAAAAAAAAAAAAACCTAAACAAAATAAAAAAAAAAACCCCCCCCCCCCCCCCAAAAAAAAAAAAGATAACAAAAGAAAACAAAAATAAACAAACAAACAAACAAACAAAAACAAAAAAACAAAAAAAAAAAAAAAAAAAAAAAAAACATAACCAGAAAACTTTCACTCTTTTAAATTTCCCTTGAAAGAGACTATAACAGTAATAGAAAAAAATTAAAAAGGAAAAAAAAAAAAAAACCGAGAAAATTGACTTAAAATCAACATTTTGTATTATCGAATATGAATATTTTGCTTCATTTAAAAACATTATGCATATTCGAATCTGTTCTTACCGTTTGTCAAATCACAGAAAAGGTAGCCGACAGCATCTGAAAGAAAATTGAATTGTACACATCGTATTTAGTGGGAAATGTACTTAACGGTTGCATACTTTAAATCATATGTAATTCTACATATTAGTATATTTTGAATTATACAACACTTATGTTTTATAACAAGACGAGTTTAAATTTGAAAATGCACAATAATAAACAATATTATGTATAGCATAGCTACAGATCTGATATGACTGGTTCAACAGTTGCAACCGACCACTCGAAGGTGCCGTGTATTTCGTGTGAGACAGTGGGCGCTAAGGTAATGTATAACAGTAATGTCCTATGACATATTTGTAATATGGAAAAATAAAACATGCTTGAATGACTATGTCATAGGACAGTAGACATTGCACGGCACGTACAAACCTCCCTCGGAGCTATTTGTAGGTCTATAGAATAGAAGGGATAATGGTAATAACAATTATTATTATTATTATTATTATTATTATTATTATTATTATTATTATTATTATTATTATTATTATTATTTAAAATTTCTGAACATTTACAGTAGGCCGATTTCGTCACCATATATTGGCGTAACTGAGAACAACATACTAAGTAACGACTTCAAACAAGAGGCTCAAGTGGGACTATATCGCTCACCTGATTACCTAGATGATCAGTCATGCAGGAAGGAAGAATTCATTTATTTTTGCATTACTGTCAACACAAATGTTGAAAATATGTCAAATTTTATTCCAGATCAGAATAAAAAAGAACACTTTTTTGCAAATCCATTCAGGTGATTTTGATATTAAGCATTTGTTTTGTCTCTGCAAGATGTGATTCAGGACAACAAGTTAGTCATTTTCTTTAGGTGGGCCTTTTGTTTCAAGTCTGAGTCATGAACAACAATTGTTTAAAAATATTTTCCAGATCCAACTTAAAATGGCCTAATTTCATATGTTGAGTGTTGAGAAACATCTAAAACTTATTTAGATATGTAAGGAAATGAAAAAAAAAAATTGACCACAGCTGGATTTGAACCGGTATCCTCCATATTTTAATTACCAAGTGGTATATGTACCATTGTGAGACCTAGTTATTAGACATGGTGGCATTATCTGTCGACCAATTTTGATGTAATGTATAAAATTGACAGAGGACCTATTGTACTTTGTGTATACCATGTTTCATTAAAATCTTCCATGTGGTATAACAGTAGAATTTTAAAATGTGAAGAATTGTCCCTATACACCCTTATTTGGAAATCTTAAAAAAACTCATAGAAAATCCAATAATTGAGATATTGACAATTTTTTTTCAAAATAATATTCCTCACCATAATTATGGTCACAATAGTACATAAGAAATCATCATTATCAATTAACTAGGGAAGATGTCACTGTTCTGCATTGAAATCACCAAGTCCAAACAAATGTCGGAAAAAAAATTCTAAAATATGATTTTGGAAGGGAACCAAAGTGACAATACGTCTCCACTCATCCCTCTAGATCATTTCTATGCATTCTGTTTGTCTCTGTATACAGTCATTATGAAGAAGAACATTGTCAAAGGAGGGTACTCTTTTGTGACCTACTTTTGACTATGGTGGCGCCACCTGTAAAGAGTTCTGGACGAAAACAATAGAATTTGAAGGGTATCATAAGTGATTTATTTCTACCTAGATTTATCAAAATCCTTTCAATATTTTTGCAGAAAAAAGTTGAAAATGTGAAAAATGGCCAACTGCCCCCTTTTATGGAAGTCTTAAAAAATTCACAAAAAATCCAAAAATCGAGATATTGACAAAATTCTTTCACAATAATATTCCTTACCATAATCATGATCAAAATACCGTATAACCAGAAATTTTCCCGAGATACTAATTTTCGCTGTTTTCGCGAGTAATTTGAACACGCGAAAATAAGTTACCGTGAAAAATTGTACTCCGAAAAAATGGGGACCAAACTGGTATTAATATCATTCCCGTTTCTCAATGAACCATTGACGTCTAGGGGACAAAACGAATATTACGGTTGTGTACAATTTTAAAACCCTAATTGACAAAGCCCATGATTTCGTTATGTCAGTGGTTTCACATATTTGTCGATAGATAACAAGCAATTATTAACGCGTGAATGAATAGTGCATATGGTAATCAAAGCCATTGTACGTGTCCGTATTCCCTTAATTAGTTTGTTTACATATTTATTTATTTTTTGAAGACTGATAAGTGCAACCCGAAATTCCGATTCCCCTCCGAATTCCACATAAATCATTCCGAAAACCACTATGAAAACGAGAAAATAATGATTCAGTATGTTGAAAAAATTATATGCCCGTATGTGTCGAATAAAATTGAGGAATTTTATCTGCCGTTTGATGAAAAATACTTATCATTTTCGACTGCTTTCGTTAACAAATTACAGATAATTTCCGTTCAAGTGTCCTTTACTTAACAATTCCGCCGATTGCACCGACAAGCTACAAGCCGTGGATTTGAGCGGAAACAAGCGAAGTTATACATATAGATAAACTGATTCACAGAGATGCGGATATAGCTTGTCCTACGTCTAGTTGTTTGACGAGAGTCGTTTTATTTCATAGTTTAAAAAAATATGGGTTTTTTCTGTTTTTGAAATCGCGAAAAATTGTATCCGCGAAAATAAAGATAAGCTTTTCTGATACTGAATCGCCAAATTTGATACTAGCGAAAATTTCCGGTTATACAGTAGTCATTTAGAAATTATCAATATCAATTAACTGAAAAACATGACACCTTTTTCCATTGAAATTACTAAGTCCAGAAACACGTCAAAACAAAACAATCTGATTAAAACCATATCTTTATTCTGTTTCTCTATTTGTTCCATTGCGTATAAAGATCTGGTGAAACCCCGTAAGGGTTCACGTTCTGGTGACCTCTGATGACGTCTCACTCACCGAAACCGTTATTTCCCATAGCCAATCAGTGACTCTGCTAGGCACGTGATAGTGACGCAATATGTAACAAACACCGTTCAAAAACTACCTTGTGTGTCACGCACGCCGTGGATGTTAATTCCATCACTAAGATTTTGTAGCCGATCCACCGATCTTTATACGCAATGGAACAAATAGAGAAGCGGAATAAAGATATAGATTTAATCAGATTGCACGTCAAAAAAGCTTAAATTTCTATCTGATTGATCCTTATTGTTTTGGTGTTCTAGCAAAAACGAATAAATACTTAACGTTTTACCCTGGTCTCTAGTGTTGCTAGTTTGCAGAGACATATTGAACGCGATGTCCGTAAAGGAGACCTGATGTTGGCAAAATGATGAGGTTTCTTTCCATCCGATTGCTACATCATGTGTTGGCTTTCTAGTCTGTACATCTATATAATTCAGGAGAGCATATGTATCAGTTCCATCTGTGACTACCACAGCTTGAATTGTTAGCCTTTTCTGTAGATATGAAAATATAAAAATACACCACAAACACCAAGTGTCTATCGTTACTATGATTATAGAAAATTATAGAGATTATAGAGAATTATTAGTTTTGTAACGCTATGAAACAACAGGAATTTACTATTAATTTTGCCATAAAACTGGTCATTACAAGGTTCGGAGATACGTATTTCTCTTGTACAACTGAAAGAGAAAACAGAAGACATCTGACCAAGCTGTATGACACAAATCACCAAGGACATGCACATAAAGTTATGTAGTTTCGTTCGATTGCCAGTATTTAAACCAGAAATAAAATCAGGATTAGAAACAGATAAACGCCCATTTCAAAACACAAATCTGAACCATTAATTTTGATTTTGATGCTGCACATGAACCACAAGTTGATGTAAAGTTGGGACTACACTATCAATAGTGAAGACTATCTTGGTAATTGTGAATTGAAAGGAGTTTTTCACACACTAAATTGCTGTTCTTGTATTATATTTCCCCGAAAATTTTTATAATTCTTTGTATATGCCAAATACCCATCCCGATACACTTTAGAAGATCTATATCTCCCCCCCCCCCTTTTTTTTTCCAAAACAAAAAAAAAAAAAAAAGAAAAAAAGACAATTCACACTTGAAACCAATAATTATGAGTTTTATTTCTTGATCTGTTTGAACATACATTGTAATCCTTCATTTCATTCCTTGTCAATTTTTTCGCCTTTTTTCGATCGAGTCAATACCTTTACACAGAGACGGATGTTAACATGTCGAATTGGGGACCATATTATTTACATTAGAGAAAAGTTCTAAATAGATGCTAAAAGCGAATATAAATGCGTAATTATAGGTAAATAGACCAATATGTAAATTGTGAGTACAGTGGCTTACTTTGTAAACTATTCTAAAGAATGGTAAGTGTGAAAGTTCAGTGCAGACGTGTAATACCTTTACAGTCCGTGAACGGAAAGTTTTGAATACAAGTGTCAGATTGTTCAAGATACAAAAAGCTGCGAATCAATATTTGACACATAAGAACCCATTTCATTAACTCAGAGGTTATTTTGTTTCATAGGACATAGAATCATTCACTGCGACCAATAATAACAAAAGACATGGGTAAAAGTGATTAACGTGGTGGTTTATTAATCAACATGTAGCTTTCATCGACTATATTTGTTTACAGTTTTGGGAGGTGCTGGACTGTGTTGAGATGGATTTAACTTCCCTACCAACACATTTCTTTTCAGGGTTTTAAAGAAGACGACCCAGACACTCCCTAATTGCATTGCACTCATTCAGAACATTAATTCATTATAATGCAATTAGAGGTTTTATACGGCTTTATGTTTTATGATCTTAAGTAGTTAAACTTGCCCAAAACGCCAAATACCATATGATAAAAGAATCTCCAATGGAATTCCATTTCAAACGATGTGTGAAATAATAATTCATGCAAGATAAGTTTTACAGATTAACTGGAAAATAAGTAATATCTTTACATTTGGGATACAATTATGAATATATATTATTAACGTATATATTTATAAACATGAGTAAGTGAGAAGCTGGCCATATGTTTTTCTCTTCAGGAATAAGCATAGGAAATGAAACTGCCAGCGGGTGTTGGTTGAGGTAAAATTACAATATTAAAGAGTAAAAAAATCTTGTAAATTAATTACCAAATCACTACAGCAGTAATATGTATTATTATGCCATGTTGCAATGAACATCCAAGTTGCATCAAATGATGTCCTTCCTGTAAAGTAACGTACTTCTTCTGAAGCCCTAAGTAAGTCAGAATCTCCCGTTGTGTAAGTTCCATAATATAATGCGGCTCCAGTCTTTCGTGGGTCAAGATCCGTCCAGTATGCAGCGATGAAGGGAAATGAAAATGATGTTTGATTTATCGGCTCTGGTGTGTAATCTATGCTGCTTCCATCGAATGTTATATATCCACATGTTCCCGCCTACAGTTCACATGAATCTTAAATTATCGATCTCTGTACACAATGAGAAAGTTCTCAGTTGCTTAATGTACAATCGAAATAATTAATACAACAGCGTGTACAAATCTGCTAATAAGTATTTACAATGTTATTAAACCACTAGTCAGTTGTTATCATACCACTAAACAGTTTTTATTGTTACACTACTAACCAATAGTTATTACTTTAGAAATTGATAGCAATCACAATACTGTTCCACAGTTATAATACTACTGAACTGTGGTCAATGAACTACTTTTCAGGGTTATCATACCAGTAATAACAGGTCATACATTAAGTCTGCAAGTATTGTATTATTAATAAGTGGGTATCACAGGACTTATATGTGATAAAGTAACTACTCATATGTGGTAATTACACTATTAAATAGGGGTTGTTGCATTATCAATAAGTGGTTATCAAAACACTTATCTGTGGTAATGCGTTTCTTTAACGTCCACTACCCAATTGTGGTAATTACACTAGTAATAAGTGGTTATTGCATTATTTTGGCAGTTATTATACTTATAACCAATTGGTATAAGGGCCTACACTATTTACTCATACTTCCTACATGGTGATTATTTGGTAATTATTAATATGATTCATCTTACTTTTATTTGTAGTGTATTCACTTATAATCTACAATTTGCACGTATTCAGTAGTTATCGTATCATTTACAGCGTTGATTTTTCACTCTACAGTCAAGATGCTTATAGGAAAAAGGTTAGTTGGTCGATTGTTTTGATTCCGACGTTTTTACAACATTATTTTTGCAATATACATGGAAGCAGAACAATCTGACCTTCTAAACACAGTACTGCAACATTGCATGTAAGATGCCCCATGGCCAATTAACGATTCCTTTTGTAAATGGGGTTATATTGTCAAATATAAAGGCCATAAAATGGATACTTTTGAAAAACATTTGAGGACAAAAAATAATAATAAAAAAAAACCGTGTAAAAATTTCGATTCATGATCAAATCTCCATTTATAGAATTAGAAAATAACATTAATTGCATGTATTGGTATATTAGATAGATGCAGATTTTCAACTTACGTAAACCGTTGTGTATGCATTGGATCCAAACGGAACAGCAATCGGAGAAGTCTGAACAGGTGTAAATGTGTCTAGTTGTTTGGTAGAATTATGGTTTGAATAATCATATGGCTCTTAAAAAAGAAATATAAACATACACAACTACTAAAGTATTGTTACACTCACATATTAGGTTTTTTTTTCTTTTGTTTGTTTTGTTTTGTTTGCTTGTTTGGTTTTTTCATGTTAAGTTCAACACCATTCCCGGCATCACTAGCCTTCCTGATCTCAATGCCCTACCTCCGGTTTGAGTATTATTTTCCTCAATATTTTTTCCTCAATCTCAAGTCATCATCTCAAATCTGAATTCGAGAACCGAAACTGAGATTCCCCTTTCAAGAATGTTAACCACAATTTTGGGATATGATCATACCAACTAACCATCTTGAGCTCTTAGACTATACTTGACTTGGCATTATATGCATGCATACAGACATTATTACACGTGTATTTTCGATACCGGATTTAATTTCATACCGTGAATGGGATAATTTGATTTAGTGTCCTTGTGTCTTACCTGTGTTCATGTGTGTACCAATGTATTTATTCTTGATTTTGAATAGATGTTGCAAGACTTTTGCGACGGATGCTGTATGCAAGCAAGGGACGCTTCCTTCACCTGGACACCTGGCCTCACCTCATTTTATTTGGGGTTTGAATTTATCTGAATATGACATTGTACTTTTATTCCATAGAATTGGAATACTTCTTCCTTGTTTACCTTTACTTAATACGGACATTTCTTCAAGCGAAAAACATTTCGGAGAGGCATCGCAGACGACATGTATTATTATGAATGCTTGACAGATAAGGCAACAAACTACGCAAAAGTGTTAAAAGAAATCGTTTAAACCTTGAAGTGCCAAAATTACGCCACGGTCAAATCTACAGCTGATGACGTCGGCATAACGTTGAGCATGATCTCAACTCTTTAAGAAATTTCCTTAAGAGAGATTTTTACCATGAAATGGTGTCAGTTTATTTAATGAGTATAAAAGAGGAAACTGAGGACATCTGACAACAGTCAACAAGGACATGCATTATAGTAGAATATACAAGGAAAAAAACATTACAATAATATACGATTGTGCTGCAGTTCCGATACCGACTTAGGACGGTCAGTTGAAGTAACAAACGTCATTCAATAAGGGTGGTAAACCGGTTTACGGGCGCCCACTTTCCCACTCACCCCAAAAGCAGCACAATCAAAGGACACATTAAAAAATTTATAAATAATCCGCTATATAGAGAACAAGGATCAACAGATTTCTCACGAAGAAAGGTCATAAAAATTTTGTTACACACGAAACTTTTATAGAATAATATGTTGCTATTAAAAATATGTAAGGCTATATCAACATAAGTAAACCGTGATCTCCCTGTCTGTAAGCCGAGCTCAGATTCTTGATCAATAGGAGTCCCGACTAACACTAAGAGGGGACGAAAATCAGGACCTTGTCTCCTCTGAAAAGATTTCGACAAGGCCTGTCATAGAATCCCTATCGTCCTGTTAGTCAGCGTGCAACGCTCAAGCAGAAGTCTGTATTGGGCTGTAGAGGGACCCAATACAAGAACTATGGTCTTAGCGATAATCTCGGGGTCATACTGTCGATGTCGAAGGCGTTTAATAATTTTAGAACCCGCCGATTTGACATTATCGGAACTTTTGACCCTCCTTAGTTTGTACACTAGATCACTGTAGAAATTGGGATGGGATATTCCACTGGATACGAAAATTTAGATACAATGTTTGAATAAGATCTGTAAAATTTATCAAACGTTTTTCGATGTTTATGATATCTATAACCGTGAGTAAGAAGTTTAAAAGTAACCTGAGAATGTATTGCGTGAAAATCCAAAACATGAGTGCAGGTTCTAGCAAACCGAACCGATTAACTAATATAAATACCATAAGATGAGAGTCTCTGGACATCACCATCTAGATAAGGGAAATTTAAAATAGGAAATCCAAAGTCGTCACCTTTATCATATATGTTGGTACGAATATTTTTGTTAACAATTTTAATATATAAGTCCAAAATAGGTGTTTCCTGGTCGGAAGTATTGGTTTTGTTTAATTGAAAGTTCAGATAGATAAATATCAGTAATATAGTTTTCAAACTCAGTGTTATCGATAACTAAAATACCACCAAGATGATTGTGCAATTGAACTTATCAATAGGGTCGAAACGTTTAGAGGTTTGAATAGAATGCATAAAGTCTCTCTCATAACAGTATAAAAATAAATCTGCTATAAGGGGAGCGTAGTTAGTGCCCACTGGAATCCCAATAATCTATTGATAAATCTTGCCATTAAATTATACATTAATATTGTCCATCAAAAGCATGATGGCATTACACAACTCAGTACAAGTCCAGTATTTATAATTATCATATTGGATTTTCTGGAAAAATCCACATGTAATTGAGGTACAGAAGTATGATTTAGACTCTCTGTTGAAACACCTACGTATGAGAGACAACAATTTGGTTTTGATTAAGTGATGAGGTAGAGAGGTATATAGTGTCGAAAAATCAAAAGTAGAAACATTATTTGCCCTAAAATTTCTAAGACAGAATATTTCAATGACTTCGTTAGAATTTTGATAGATGTCTGGTAATCCAAGGAACTTGTATTATCTACAAATCCAATTTAACATGCTGCAAGTAAGAATTTTTCCTGGAAAATGGAATATTGGCATACGGAATGGGAATTATTTATCCAATGCATTCATTGTTGTTTATTACTTCAAATATACTTTTCTCGTGTTTTCTATTCTGCCCTCTTTCTTACATATTTAAGCATCACTTCGATGTGAAAGATTTTTATTTTACAATTTTTAAACTGCTATTCTATATCTTACCTTTGTAATTAAGACTAAGGGAACATTGGATGTTTAGACAAGCAACCAGGGTGAAAATGTAAAACATCTTATAGCAAACCTGTTTCTGTAAAAGAAAGTTGCATTATTTAATAACTAGGTGAAAGGTATGAAGCCATTTTCGTGCCATTTTAAAGAAGAAAATATTTTTTTTTATCTCAATCGAACGAGAAACTTTCTCGTTTGAACGACAAAAAATCTCGTTGGAACGAGACAGTTATCTCGTTGGAACGAGAAAAAAATATCGTTGGAACGAGAAACTATTATATATGAATTAAGGTATTTGGTTATTTAAAAAAGTATGATTATTTCAATTGATACATAACGTGATACATTTATATACACATAATTGCAGATATTTCAAGTTAAAATTCATATAAATGTAGATTCACTTCACACATGTTTTTCTGTAATACACGGCTTATCAATAGAAAGGAAATACTTAACTTAAAGTATGATTAATTAAATTTCGAAGAAGGAGATGACTGCGAGGGGAAAAAAGGGGGGGGGGGCGCATGACATCAGAGATATTTTGCCCTCCTCTTGTAATTAAAAGTGTTATAATAACTATAATTATGATTTATACATTTCAGAATTGAAACATACACTGAATGGTACTTATTGCTAAACAGTAAAACACTTATAATCATGCATTATTATTTCATTAATGATTAATATTAATTGGTGAGGTTACTGAGCCAAGTTAGTTTTATTCCAGTGACTTAAAGCATAAATATAAAAGGGAGAAGATGAGGCTCCAAATCAAATGTTACAAACATACTTTAGATAGACTGAAATAATACGTATAATGCCTTTCAATTAAATTCAGGCTAAACGCGACCAAATGTAATTATTTAAACGATCAAACATCCTCTACTAAAGAAATAACAAAAGATTTATTGATGTACGTTATTTCTTTTCTTTTTATCGGTTAATAATACTTACACTGCAGACTATGGTATATGATAGTTTCTCGTTCGAACGAGCTGATTTCTCATTCGAACGAGAAAGTTATCTCGTTCGAACGAGATAAATTTCTCGTTCGAACGAGAAAAGTTTTTCCTTCGTTAAAATGGCACGAAAACTGCTTCGAGAGAGGAAATTAATATACAACCTAAAAAATAACAAGTCTTAGATATGCAGTGCTTTTCAATATAACAAAGAAATATATATGTCATTGCGTATAGTTTTACAAAAACTCAATGGTTAAAATTTTTCACATTATTATTATTATTACTAGTAGTAGTGGGTAGTGACAGCAGCGGCGGTGGTAGTAGTAGTAGTAGTAGTTGTTGTTGTAGAATATTATAGTGCAAAACATTATTCCATTTACATTATGGTCGTGTTGTCTCTTTAAACTGAAAATTGTTTATATGTTAAATCCACCCAGCCCTTGAATGGCGATATATTCATTCCAATCACTCAATATTTAGGTAGTGAGGTCGACATAATTTCCTGACATGTCGTCAAAACTTTTAACATCTAAAAATTACATCCGACAAAACGACATACCATCTACAACCTGTGACAAACATTACATCCGACAAGTCGACATAACAAAATCTACAAATCATATATTTCGACATAATTATATGATAAGTTGGTGGCAGAAATAAACAACCATAAGCTAGGAATCATAACCTTGTCACACTTACTTTTGTAACTGACTCCAGACTTTTATTTCCAGCTAAAGACCCTAAAACGCATAGAACCTTGATCAATTTTGAACTTGTGATTTACTATCTAGGAAGCTAATTATTGGTATCAGAAATTAAAAGCATCTACCGTACTCCTCCTGGGTAACTGGTCCCATCTCTAAATACATCTAGCAATCATCTTTACTAAATCATCTCGCACGAATCCTGATATAGAAGTAAAAATCGAGCACTCTGTTTGATTGCATCTACCTAGTAGTATCTGTATTGAATTTGCTGTAGAAGTAAATTGATGCATGAATATCTTTATATTGGAATTTGATACATACGCGGGAAATACCGAGTGTCACTCCGTAACCTCCCCTTGTTATTTACATCAAATTTTGTCTACTTTATTTTATTTTTCTCTCTCTGATTTTATTATTAATGTCATTATAGGATTCCGACAAGCCGCCTGTGACATTAGGCTAGGTGACCCTTCATGAATCCGTTCTATATCTTGAGAGAAGCTGAAAATGTACTTTTTGAAACATTGTACAAGTGGTAATTTATAATTAATAGTTGTGTCTAAATATTAGACAAGAAATGAACTAAAACCATGAAGTCAAAAATACTGATGACAAAATCATAAAACAATAATTAAATACCAAAAAAAAAAAAAATGTAATAATAATATAAATAAATTTGTGTGTGTGTGTGTGTGTGTGTGTGTGTGTGTGTGTGTGTGTGTGTGTGTGTGTGTGTGTGTGTGTGTGTGTGTGTGTGTGTGTGTGTGTGAAATGCCGAATGCCTCGAAAAGTGAATCTAAATTAGATACACAATTCTTCATTTTGGAATATGATAGAAAAGAGAGTATCCGTTACAAATACAGAATCTTAAGAATATGTAAGATGACTTGTTATGTAAATTTCACATTGATATGCACTGTTTTCTTTTGAATATACGCCTAGGTACGCATGGAATGTAGAAATGCATGCCAACAGGGTCCAATTGTTATAAATTCCTTTATGTCTTCTGCATGTACAACCAAAACAATTGAGCGTTGTGAGAATAATAAACATAAACGAGGTAGTGAATCATTATCTAACCAGGTATCTCTGCAGCCAAATCATGTTGGCTAGAAGTAATGGTCTCTCAGCTAGTTTGCCGCTTGGGCAGGTTACAGTACAGTAAATATACATAAACAAATACATCGAGGATTAATATCATTTATTCAAATGATGAATAAGAAATGGGACACAAACCCCAGATAATACATATTACAAAATGGACACATTTCAGAACAAAAATGGCCACCAGCGGTAAAGGTGGCGACAAAAAGAGGCCACAATATTGCGCATCGTGCAATAGCTGCTTAAACTTCCTTGTAATACGGTTATTAATCACATGTGGTGTAAACCTGTTTTCAAAACAAGTTTCACCATAACATTATATTATATAATCTACAACCGAGAAAATAACTCAGGGGCGGATCCAGGATTTTCGAAAAGGGGGGGGGGGGTTGGGGTTCCGCATGGGTATTAGCCAAACTTCTCAGCCTTTTTTGATGCAAAATCTGGATTTTTACTAGTATATATGCGACCAAAACGGGGGGGGGGGGGGGGGGGGGGGGGGGGCTCTAAATCCGCCACTGTATCTGCCTATTATGCTATTATTTTATCACATTTTTGTTATTAAGTAAGAAGGGGTGGGTGTTAAAAAAGAATTATTCCCCTTATACCATGGCTGAACTGTCAGTGTAGAGCTAAATTTTGTTACTATTGTGACATCTTTATATTTTCCATTCTATCGTCATATTCTTACCACTTGCTTCTCATTTAATTGTCAACCTGTAAAATCTCAGTGGCATTCTTCAGATGTTTATGTTGATAGTCCGACACGAATTCCTGACAAATCGACATAACGTTTACAGTTTGCATAACATCTGCAAATTCGATGTTACAATTGATGAGTCGTAATAATTTTCTAAACATGCTGAAAACATGACAAGATGGCATAATCATATTCGAGTGGTTGCCAGAAATAAACCATAAAAAGTTTGGAATATTTAATTTACCATACTTATCTGATACTGTTCCTGGTTGTTTTCTACCAACTAAAAAACTTGCATCGGTGATGCGGTCCGGATTTCGAATATAAAACACTGGTCCAGACAGTTTTCATTCGGTAAGAACCTAAGGACCGATGTTATTAGGAAAAGCTGAATCAACACAAAACATTCATATACATGGATCCCTTTGCAGTTCAGGCGCGGAAGATTTCGGTGTTAATCATGTCATCTTGCTTATGCAGTGTTGGAATATTTAGACGTTCATAGAGCGGTTAACCAAACTGGTAACACTTCCGCCATAGACTGGCATAGTACTAAAATTGCATCAATTAGACTAATTCACAAATGCTTAGACGGTGACTTGTTATGAGTTATATTCCTCGGGATTTATCTTATTTTTAAATCTTTTGGTTTTACTGTGATTTTTATCTTAAATGAGATTAATTATTAATTATATATCATCTATGTATGCTTCTTCATTGAATTCAAATGTGGATTTCAAAATATTTATAATGGTATCTGTATAAATTCTAGTTAAAAATTGCATTATGGCCTAGGATAAAGCCAAAGTCATAACCTATATGCACTCGGAATCTCTCGCACCTCTACTCATAAAAGAATGCATCAATATGTAAAACTCAAAAAGTGAATAAGTTCTATTGCTATCATTGCATAAATTACTTTCCAGAATGAGAAAATTCATTAAAATGGCTTTAGTAATGAAGTAGAATAAATATGAAGATAGAGACAGATTCATATAGTATAGTTATAATATTCGACCCCAAGTGGAGCATAACTACGAAAAAAAAAATTTTTTCTGGCAAATTATACATAAGTACAAAACAAAGAAATACCGAAGGGTAAACCATATCTCATAGTCCCTGGAATAAAGGGGACAATATCGTGTTTAGTGTCATATTCAGACAAATGCGAACCCCAATAAAATTGAGGTGAGACTAGGTGCCCGGGAGGAGTAAGCGTACCCTGGATGCATGCAACACCCGTTGCAAAAGTCCTGCAATAACCTTTCAAATCGAGGAGGTAAATACATAAATATACACGCATGAACATAGGAAAGAGACAGGATCACGGAGTCAAATTTCCCATTCAAAGCAAGAAATGCTGCCTGCCTGAAATTCCGGTGTCGGTAACGCAGGTGAACAAATATCTGTATATACATGTATACACGTATTATGTCAAATCAAGTATAGTCAAAAAGTTAAGATGGTTATTTAGTATGGTCAGGTTCCAAAATATCGCTTAACATTCTTGAAAGAGGAATCTGAAATTGCAATAGATCCCTATAACGACTTCCTCAGTGACAATTTCAAACGTTCCTCAATATATCCATGTGAGAGTAGTTTCGTGGCAAGAATCCTCGCTCTCAGGACGAAATTTTCGTATTTAGAGCATGCCCTGGCATAGCGTATAAGTTGTGAAATGAAGACGTCATATGCGGGAGAGGAAGGTATGTTGCTACTCAGAAAAGGGAAGTTGGTAGTAATGAAATTGTAATCGCCACGTTTGTCATAGAGAGAGGTTACTAATGAACCATCGTCACCAATTGATGGCAGTATATCGAGGTATGAAGCAGAAGATGCCCTCCCTGTAGTTTCTTTTATCTCGAGTTCCTTTGGATATATGATGTTGAAGTGATCCTCAAATACAGGGTTGTTAATCGACAAAACATCATCGATGTATCTGTATGTAAAGTTGAACCGAGATGCTAATTGGTTATTGCCTTTAGAGAGCAGAGACTGTATGAATTCTGCCTCGTAAGAGTACAAAAATATGTCGGCCAGAAGAGGCGCGCAAGTAGTACCCATAGGAATGCCAACAATCTGTTGGAACACTTTCCCACCAAATATCACAAAAATATTATCTAAAAAAATTCTAACATTTGGAAAATCTCTTTTTCTGTATACTTGCTGCTGGAATCAGACTGTTCCTTTACAAAATATGTGTCGTTGTGGCCTAAAACGAGGTATTTGTATCTGCGAATTCCCTTTTTGTTAAAGAAGGCGTTTTGAATAATTGATGTTATTCTGTTCTTTAGTTTTTGATAAGGAATAGTTGTATAGAGAGTCGAAAAGTCAAAAAATGTGATGCAAGTGACATTCTTGAATTGTAAAGATGATGGATAAATCCAAACCACAAGTCCAAAAATCATGAAACCATAGGACATACAAAATCAGTGAAAATGAAAAACAAATGGAAAATAACAAAATATGTCTACTTGAAGAGCATATGTGAACCCCTGTGATGGAGTGAGATCAGGTGCCCGGGGAGAGTGAGCATCTCCTGCTTGCTAGCAACACCCGTCACATATACCCCGTAGAAAGAGTCAAATCGTGTGAATTCCATATGTATCTATATATGGAGAAGTCGAAGTAGGTAACCTTCTAGTATAGAAGGTGTCAAATCTGTGTAAAGTGACATTCTTGAAAACAGGAGATTTTAAAGACCGGGTGCCGATTATAAAAGGAGAGATGCTCCGAATGAACATGGTTTCCTCAAATTATTGACAGGGTTCATGTCGAGAAGACCTTTTTTGTGAATAGCTTCTATAAATATTAACTGTTTCTATTGTTTCTAAGCATACAAGCTACCTCCATTAATACCTACCTATTCCCAGAGAAATTTCCATATCAAAACAATATAAAATACAAAAATTGATATTATTCTTAGTCAAAGCCTTCCGTAGATTCAAATTTCCCTGACTGACAGAAGAGGGCGGAGTTTACCATGGAAACGTCTTCATGTATATTTACAACGGAAGAAAAAAGAGGAGTTACCGGCTCAGTTATGTGGCAGAAGTCACCATGGAGCTATACAATACATGAATATAAATAATATAATAGAACATTTAACACATTACAAAAATATTTGATTGTAGTGCAATTACGATACGATACTTAGGACGGTCAAAGGAAGATCCCATAATTCAGTGTGAGTTTATTTGAAAAAAAATGCCATATAAATAAATACTAGAGGAAGTAATGCAGTAAAATCAAAATGAATAATTCTGTGTATTATTCCCACATGTGCCCCATATACTCATCGCTATCTAGATTCGGCAACCACCCACGAACTAGTTTCAAAACACAATCCGGCATGATATCTCTACGATGCCAACCATAGTGACAATCTTGGGTCACGATTCATAGCTAGCCGTTTCTTAGTTACATATCTATCATCACTAAAAACCAATCTGTGAAAAAGCATAGTCCAGAATTTTTTGTATAATTCCTTGCGTAGACTGCTGTTCTTTTTACTTTTTACAGGCCCCCTACCATCTTTCCACCAAAACTGTCGGTTTTCCTCCGAGGTAATACATGGTTTACAAAAACAATACGGACAATCCTCTCTTTCATTGTTTTGTTCGACCACAAAAGGGTACACTGAATTCTCATTGTGTTCGGTGTCACACAAGTCATCTGTGTCAGTTGCTACATCCACATAAGTTTTATGAAAGGATACATCTTCCTCTTTTGTTGTTGGCATATCCAATCCTAATTGCGTAAAACTGCCTTCAATTACATCATACTGCTCATCAGAAACTTGTAAAATTCTTGACGCCATTTTGTAGAGCAGACCGCGGGAAATGACAATATCGTGCCTATATGTTATGCGTTATCACCCTACGATCACTGACCGGCTCTGACATTTATGTAATACTATACCTTTACCATCCTTACTTCCTATAGATAAAGACAAGGGGGTGGTCCAGAGGAGATCAAAAGGGCGCAGAGTCATTTCATGACATAATATACAAAATTATTTCGCTTTTATATTGTTATTATACATGTAAACATGTCTTGTGTATTATGAAAATATTAATTTATTGTTTCGATCCGTTCTTTTATCAATTTATATTGCTTTCAATTGCATACACATATCCATTAGTTCAGAAACCCCTTGGTGCCTCTAAATATATGCATGTAATATAGGGTGGAATTGTCGGTATTGTTTCATTTATACAACTACTGTTGATCAATGATGGCGAATCCAGAATCAAAACAACCACCTTCTTTTAAAATATCAATTCCTGGAGGCGAAGAAACAAAGAATTCTATATTTTCGAAACTTTCGGATGTTCGAGGAATATTGGTGCGAAAATATAACAAACCCGTAAACAATGCAGAAATATTGAAGGAATTGCTAAAATCATTTCTAGAGCAACGAAGAGGAAAGGTTAAAACACGTGAATTGAGTGGAGGCGAAATGAACACTTTTCATTGTTGTGAAACAGAGGAGACAAACGAACAAATTTTCTTGACGACAAAGTCCTCGTTAGGGCGGCTGACAGAAGTTGTAGAAAACCATGTTCGCGTTTGTGATGGCAAACTCACAGCGAGGAAACTAACGATGAAGGGGCATGTAGCTGCCATCAATATGAAATGCAATGTGACAAAAAACCACAGTATACTTTGGTCTTCATCACCTTATCTGCCAAACAAGGAATATCTCGTGAACAAAAGGGTTTATCGTGGATTTACGTATAGCGGTATGTTACCTATACACTACATCCGATTCACGAACGGCACGGGATGCGGAACGTTGGGAGTTCAAAAGCGAAGGCAATACTTCAAAAGCATAAAACCCCACGTGGAAGAAGAATATGAAGAAAGTATTAGTCTGGCTCTAGGGGGAGAAGTTGCTTTTTCACCTGGAGATGGAAATGACATTATGACGGACGCTCGGCATGGCTGGCGAAAAAATGCAAAAGACACAAGTGTAGTTGCGATTGGCGACAAAACACATAACGTTATTCGGTGTGAGCATGTGACAAAACAAGATGACCCTATATCGCAAAAGCATGAACTTCTGGGGACACAGAGGATATATGAATCCGTGGAAGCTGAGGGTATATGGATAAAAACTCATACTCATGACAGAAATCTGTCAGTAAATAAATTCGTCAGAGATGCACATGGTACCCTTAACCAGAACGATCTATGGCACGGGGTAAAATCGGTAAAGGCAGCAATGAAAAAAGTCTCAAGTGGTCCTTTATATTTGAAGAATAAAACTTGGTCGGTGCTTCTACAGGATAAAGTCGAGCCTGTCGCCACAATTTATCATTGGGCTGTTAAAAATTGCGAGGGTGACCCTGAGAAACCAAGACTGTTTCTCATCAATGTCTTGAATCATTACCAGAACAACCATGAGAGGTGTCACAGATCATCGAGATGTAAAAAGGATTCGAACTACGAACCATCTCGACAAGTTCTCGCCGATGACGTGTCGCGGAACCTTCTCCGAGGCGTAATAACTAATTCGACACTATATAAGAATGCCAGCGATTTCGTCTTTGGGAAGAATTCTTACTATGTTGAAAGCTTCAACAATACAATCAATATGTTCCACGACAAGCGGATTTCGTTCACAGATGATGGGTATCGCGTACGAAGTGAACTTACAGTCTGTCACTGGAACGAAAATGTTGACCGCGAATATACGTCAGTTTGGAATCCGGAACGCTCTAATGCCCCAAGAAGTTCCAAAGGAAAAAAGAACTACAATTCACCAACGTACAACTACAGACGTAGTATCTGGAGACGGCAGATGGGTGAATTTTAAGAATAATTTGGGGGGGGGGGGGGTTAGATTTTACAATGAAAGAGACTTTTAAACTGTAATTAATTTTCAATAATTTGTAACCGTGCACCGCGTGATACGTAAAATTAGATTATAATTTTTCTACATGCATGGTATCTTTATATAGTATTGTTGTTTATATGATAGGTTTTATGAATGATTGATATAAACATTTTCTTTGTCTGTTGATTGATTATTTATCTTTATTTATCATGATTATGTCAGTCCCTAGTCCACCAATGCTTTATGTAACTCTTTGCACTTATCATACTTCAAGCTATGGTACTATCTCACCGTATGTTTACAATCCGATGCTCAGTAACAGCACGTGCGCTGGAACACATGGTGTCTATTCTTATCTGCAGCAGAGCCGCCCATCACCATAACGGCTTAAATGCTGTAGGGGTGTAAAATAAGTAGGTCAGAACCCGGTCTTTAAGTGCTCTAGAAGTTCCTTGGAAGTTTTTAGCAACCACATCTGATTAATTCCGATTCTCGAGTAAGCAGCAGAGCAGTATTTCTTAAGATCGTATTTGATTTCTGTTAGGATTTTGGTGAGTAACATGGAAAGAGGCTTGGTGGAACACTTGGAAGATCCAGCTATAAATCGATGCTTATATGGAGTTTTATGCATCTTTGGAATCCAAAAAAGGTATGGTAGCTCGAGATCAGATTCATTTGTAGTAATGAACTGAGAACTGACTTGTGATTATCCAATACCTCTGAAGGAGACAGATTTGTAACTGTATAAGTTGGATTACCAGGCGTTGAATGAAGACCAAGCTCTTCTATAAGACATTTAATATAGCATGCCTTACATACGAATGTGTAATTGTTGGCTGCCTTGTCAGCAGGAACAATAATGAAATTTTCGTGAAGTCGAGAATGTTCTCTAACGACACTGGAATCACGAAATATAGAACAATATGTCTTCTTGACAAACTGACGTAGTCCTCTAACTCTTTTCTTTAGCAGACTTCTGATCGACTTAGGTTTAAATTGCAGAGGCACAAGAAGTAAATATTAAAACTGAATGTACATGAACATATTCGGAAAGACGTGTAAATAAATGGGGAAAGGGTATTAGTCAAATCCTTTGAAATTAAATAGCCAAATTACAAGACATTATTTCAAGTCATGGAATGATAAGCCATTCAAGTGCATGGGGTTTCTAAGCATTTGATTTGGCAATGCATCCAATATCCAGAATATTTCATTTGTTTTGAAACAGCTACACTTTAGCTTTATATAGTTTCTGATGATAAAAGTAGCAATATACTTCAATTGAAATATTTCTCAATGAGTACAAGTATTATTTAAACCTTTTACTTTCAAAGTTTCCTCTTATTTTTACCAATTTTCGCAGTTTCTGTATCAAATTTGTTTTAAAAGGCAGGTTGATGTATAGTCTTGTGTGTGAGGTCGTTTTAAACATTCGATCAATCAATACATAGCATGGAAACAGAATACTAGTATTTTCTCTATTATCCAATGGTTTATATTATTCTAACGAACAAAATGTCTTCGAAATGTATATCAAATACATTGAAAAAACATACAATAACAATAATCAATTTGAAATAATAAACATCTAAAGAAGTTGAATAAAAAGAAACTACCTACCGAGTATTTTGCAACCCCGTCTCTACGTAAACGGAAGTGAAATTCAGCTTACTCCTTCGTGATTGAAATTTGATTTGTAAACGAGATACTTGGCACAAAAGCTCACGAGACAGAAAATCGACCTTTGTTGTTCACCTGTTACCCTATCCATAGTATTTAAATCTATTTATATCTAAACTTTTGTTTTGTACTTTACGACAACCACTATTGAAACTGGCAGCCGAGACTCTATCAGGAGCCAGGACTCTAGCAAGACTCCAAGTCAGGATTCTAGCAAGACTTAAAACCAGGACTCTAGCAAGACTCCAAGCCAGGACGTTAGCAAGACACGAAGTAAGGACTATAGCAAGATTCAAAGCAAGGACTCTAGCAAGACTCGAAGCAAGGACACTAGCAAGACTCGAAAGCAAGGACTGAACGAAGATTCGAAGCCAGGACTCGCAAGACTCGAAACCAGGACTAGCATGACTCGAAGACAGGGCTCTAGTAAGACTACAAGCCAGGACTGAAGGAAGATTCGAAGCTAAAACAGGAGCCAGGACTCTAGAAAACCTCGAAGCAAGGACTCTAGCAAAACTCCAAGCCAGGACTCTAGCAAGACTCGAAGCCAGGGATGAAGGAAGATTCGATGTCAGGACTCTAACAAACCCCGAAGCAAGGACTATAGCAAGACTCGAAGCAAGGACTGAAGGAAGATTCGAAGCCAGGACTCTCGCAAGACTCGAAGCCAGGAGTAGCATGACTCGAACCCAGGACTCTAGTAAGACTCGAAGCCATGACTGACGGAAGATTCGAAGCCAAGACTGAAAAAATCGCTATTTTTGTTTGATATCCCTCTACAGCCCTACACTAACTTTAACTTGAGCGTAATGCACGCTAACAGGGCGGTGGGACTCTATGACGGACTTTGTCCAATCCTTTTCAGAAGAGACAAGGACCCGAGCCTCGTCCCCTCTGACTGTTAGTCGGGACTCTCTACAGATCAAGGATCCGAGCTCGCTTACAGACAGGCAGATCAAGATTTACTTATGTTGATGTCGCCTTGATACTAGCATACTATTCCATAAACGTTTCCTCAGAAAAATTTTATGACCTCTCGTCTTGAGAAACCTATTGATCCTTTTCCTCTATATGGAGGATTATGTATAATTTTAATCTGTGTCCTTTGAGTGTGCTGCATTTGCGGTCAGTGAAAAGGTGGGCGTCCGTTAATCACATCAAGTGATTGACGTTTGTTACTATGATTGGCCGCCTAAGTCAGTAATGTAACAGCACTACAATCGAAAAATTTGTAAGGTCATTTTCTGTATTGGTTTGACTATTCATGTTCCATGTGCATGTCCTTGGTGGTTTGTGTCATACATTTTGGTTAGATGTCGTCTGTCTTCTTTTTTATTGATCATTTCAAATAAATATAATTGCACAACTTAAAAGAACCTATTTCTAAACTGTATACCAAGGGGCATTTTAAAAATTTGTTCTTTTTGTATGATTTTAACCAACTGTCAGGATTTACTTCGCGTCCGTATTAATCTTCAAGACGAGTACAACTACAACTGCAATTCATATCACTGTAAAGAACTTACGTGGGGTACGTTGTGTGTTACGGTTGAATCTATTTTATATTATCCCCGGTACAGAATGCTCTACATTTTGTTAAAACGAATCACTGATGTGTATCTCGAAAGTCTAGTATTGATTAATAATTGTCATTTGACCGCCCAAAGATGGCGGTCTTTCCTTGGCTCTTATTTGCCCTGTATGGTCCATGCGACATTTGTCTTTTTGTGTCAGTAAAAACAGCTTATCTTCGTGTAGACAAGAATAAATACTCTTTGTTAGGTAGAAGGCATTATACGTGGTGAGCGAGTTGTCAACGTAGCGCACAATTTTCCAATGATCAAAGCAAACAGGATGTGAAATACCTATAGTATATATGAGGAAATATGCACAGGTATTTATTTAGTGCACAAGGCAGTGATGCTCAAGGTCGAAATTGTAAACATATTGACACCGACATGATAAAGTGTACATATTAACCAGAGAAATTATGTTCAAAACTGAACAATTTAACACATGTATTATGTTAGAATTAAAAAAAAAATTCAAAGATGAAATCCGTATTATTAAACTGTAAACGAAGTTCAATAAGACAGCATGTAACTGGTATTTTATTGATTTGACAAGAGCAACGCCTAGAGTGGCTTAATACGCCTGTCGCTTACTTTGGCCGGGATCAATGTGAACGTATGGTTTTATTACCCTCAAACATGGGTCTCTTTGGTAATACTTTTATGAAATATTGAAATAAAAAAAGAGGGATCAAAGTCCCATAACTCTGTAACAACAAAATGGAATTTGCTCAAAACTGAAAAGTGGCTTCCACTACACTATTTGAGCATTCTGTATAAGAGTAATGAAAAACAACTGAGATTTACTTAAGTTATCGAGTTACATAGCATCTCCATAGCATCATAGAAATATTATTGAAATCTATGCACAGAGGAAGACGTTATGGCCCGGACAAGGTTTTACTCACTTTGCATGTTGTGACCTTGACCTTTGACCTTGGGTCAAGATCATGACACACCCTTGGGTCCTAAGTAACAATTCTGTGGAATATTATTGAAATCAATGCACAGGACAAAGAAGTAATTGCCTAGACAAGGTTTTAATCAGTTTACATGTTGTGAACTTGACCTTTGATCATGATTTGTATCAATGTTATGACACAATCGTGGGTCCTAAGTAACAATTCTGTGAAATATTATTGAAACCCATGCACAGGGGAAGAAGAAATAGCCCAGACAAGGTTTCACTCACTTTGCATTTTGTGACCTTGACCTATGACCTTTTGTGCAGATCCTGACACACCCCTGGGTCCTAAATAACAATTCTGTGAAAAATTACTGATATCCATCACAGGGCAAGAAGTAATGGCCTAGACAAGGTTTTAATCTTTTTGCATTTTGTGCCCTTGACCTCTGACCTATGACCTTGCGTCAAGGTCATGAGATACCCTTGGGTCCTAAGTAAGAACTCCGTGAAATATTTTTGAAATCCATGCACAGGGGAAGAAGGTATGGCCCGGACAAGGTTTTACTCACATTGCATGTTGTGACCTTGACCTTAGACCTATGACCTTGGATCAAGCTCATGACACACCCTTGAATCTAAGCAAGAATTCTGGGAAATATTATTGAAATCCGTGTACAGGGAAATAAGTATTAGCCTGGACTAATAGAATCTAGCACTAGTTTGAGTTCCAGATAGAAAAAGATCAGTCGAGGGTTGGATGAATCAACAAATCTCAACCGAGGCGTTAGCCGAGTTTGAGATATGATGTTTCATCCAGCCAGAGAATGATCTTTTTCTATCTGGAACTCAAACTAGTGCTTGGTTATTTTTCTCGCACCTCAGCAGCTCGATGTAGGCTATAGATATTTTCGATGTTTTTGTTTACTTCATTTGATGGCCGAATCACTGATTGAATAAAAAGATGGTCCGCCGAAATAAAGTAAAACACCATGATATGCATGAAAAAACTTTATATTTTGATAGGATTTTTCAACATTAAACTTAACGATAACACACAATGTTGACTATCTCTCCGACGAAAAAATCGTGAGTCGCCATGTTTCATTTGTTTGTAAACAATGCAGACGACGCGCGGAAGGATAGAATTTTCAAGTACTGATAAAAAACGGAACTAGTCGATCTCCGGTGCGAGAAAAGCTTATCCTTGACGCCGGACAATGCCATAACATAATACGGCCCATCTTAAGACGGGCGTATAAAACAAAATGTGAGTATTAAGTGAAAAAAGAGTATTGAAACAATGTAAGTTTCAAATTTCCTTCAACCAGTCGTCTACCTCCATCAAGACGTTGTCAAACCATTCGTCCGAGTCTTGATTATTCTAAAATTGAAAAAAAAAAATAATAAAGAAGAATATTAACATTTGTTCTAAATCTTTGTGTATATCATAATTTCTCTTTCATTATTTTGAAAAGCATAAAATCATAGTCTGTTGCGAAGGAAGCAAAATCAAGAGGTCAAATCGGGCATATATATTTCACCTGAACGCATTGAACACATCAAAATGTTAGAAGGTTAGAATGTTAGAAAGACACCTTGCTCGGTCTCTCTTCTGCTTCAGTTTGTCAAAAGATGGAAACTTCTGATGTCTATATTGTCCCGCTCTGGATCCACCACTTACAAGATCTGGTGGAAAAACAACCACACTTTTATGGGCCCTACCGTGTTTTATGAATAATTTTCTTAGATTTCTGATGAAAAAGTCCATCAATGATCATCCTCACATACAAACAGTACATCCGTCTCCTTTTTCAATCTTAAAATCTAAAAGCCGAAGAAATTAACTTAAATGTGCAAAAATGATAACGTCCAAAAACACGTCAAGAAAGCTCCAAAATTTTCAATTTGGAATGGAACAAAAATAAAGCAACATTCATTTGGAAAACCTTCTAGATAACGCTGGTGCATTCGGTTAACTGATTCATTGGTCGGGAAGAAATAATTTATAAAAGGAGAGTACCCACTCTGGGGCTTCATTCGTCTTGTCCTAAATCCACTCCTGGACGCATCTAGTCAAAATACAACACCTGTAGGGCACCTTGAGTACTTAATTCCTATTAAGATTCATTAAAATATCTTCAGAAGTTGTGAAGAAGTTGAAAATGCCAAAAATTAACAGACCGACAAATGATAATGGACGGACTGATAGTAGATGCATTGCTTTGACCTCCGGTGAAAAAAATGGTATCAGTGTCCTTCACCTCACTGTATCGATGTATCAGCATCCTTCGCCTTTGAATAAATATAAAAATTAGATACATGTATACATTTAATACATTTATTGATTTGGTGCACCATATTAAGCACATGTCGACAACTAATAATGTCTCTTCAGTGCTGCTCAAGGCCGAAATTATGGAAGTCCAAAGCATAGATATTTGAAGAACTACCAATTTCTCAACTGACCTAGAAGTGAACGCCAAAGGAACGATCTGGGAATATAGCTATTGCACGAGGGAGATATTCCTCAGTGTCAGAATGATTTACAAACTTTCATCTCGGTAAATTTGAAGTACACATTTCGATCTATACAGAAGCACTGATCACGTAATATCATCTGATTCGCAGTAGCTGTGAATTGGGATATACAAGGGGTACCAAAATGCTTGGGGCAGGCTTGGTGTAGTGGTTAAGCGCTTGGCTTGCGGCGCCGACGATCCGGGTTCGATTCCTGGGTTGCGCCACTATGTTTAAGAGGTTGGTAACCTCCTGCTTCCATGTCGCGATATAACTGAAATATTGTTGAAAGCGACGTAAAACACCAATCAACCAACCAACCAACCAAAATGCTTGCAGCTTCAAAATACATTTTGAGCACTATAATTAACTTACAGCTACACCACTATGAAGACAAAAAGATCAGGGGTCCAGCGCCATAAACTGAGAAAATACTTAAGTGATAATTTCATATTCTTCTGTTCAACGATGAATTAGGTACTAAGATATCGATTTTATTGAGTTTTATGCTATTGGTAAATAGAATTAAACCATTCTGCATGACAATTTATTTGAATGTTAAATGGAATGAATTAGAATGAAATAATAGACTTAAGTATTTCTCAGTTTATGGCGCCGGACCCTGGTATTATATGTGCACTGTTATTACAGAATAATTACCTCCAATTGATTAAACATGCATTAGTATTTGCTTTGACTTTTTTTATCATGAAATTACTTATACTGACCTCTACAGATTTCACTGGAGCAGATTTTATTGTAAATTCTTGTGAGGTAAAACCATCACTGGATTTAGTCTCTGAGGTTTCATTAAGAGTAAAATCATCAAAGTCATCAAAGTCACTTTGTTGTTCTACATTTTCGTGCTTTACAGAAACATTGTCTGAATGTGATGTTTCATCAAAATGTAATTTTACATGTTGCATAGCAACAGAATTTATATCTTTGGTGTGAAAGTCACTCAAACAAAATCCTGAAATGGACTGAAGAGATGATTCATCATTGTTTTCAGGATCCTGAAAATAATCATGTTCAAATAGGTATGTCTTCTCGGGAACTTCATTTTCATCTAATACTGAGCATGTTTTATCAAATGGTGCATGTATTCCATCTGACTGATTTTCTCGCAAGAACATTTCATTAAAATGTGTGGACTTTTTGCTTAAAGATAGGTCTTCTTTTTCCTCCTGGCATGAAGCATGATCATTGTTTGGGAATGACTCCACCACTGGTATAAGGTCAGAGGTAGATATTTTAGGAGGAATATTTCCTGGATTTACATATCCCACACTCTGAAACATGTGTAAGTGACTTTTTATTGTAAAGAAATATTACTTAATACATCATCTAATATCTGATTCTTAATTTAACAGAATCGATTTATGTGGAAAAAAATTAAGTAGAACAGAACAAAACAATATCCAAAAACAAGAGGCCCAAATGGGCCTATATCGCTCACCTGAACAGCTAGATGATCAAGTTGAAGATATGAAAAATTCCCCCCCCCCCCCCCCCCTTTCTTGGAAGTCTTAAAAAATTCATAAAAAATTCAAAAATCGAGATATTGAAAAAATTCTTTCGCACCAGCATTCCTTACCATAGAAATGATTAAATGAAACCAAATGAATGCATCAATGTTTACTAAAAGAAAATAATAACTCTTTAATGCATTAAAATAACAAAGTCCAAAATAAAAATGAAAAAAAAAGTCAAAAATTTGATTTCGGAATGGAACCAAAAATATCAATACTTCTTCCCATATGCCTCTAAATCATTCCTATGCAGTCGGTTTGTCGCTGTATGCACCCGATCTGAATAAGAAGTTTGTCAAAGGAGGGTACCCTCTGTGACCTACTTTTGTCTGTGGTGGTGCCACCTGTTCATGGATCCTGACAAAGATGACCACATTTGTCGGGGACCTTGAGTATTTAATGTATGCCAAGTTTCATTGAATTCCAGCAAGTGGTTCCGAAGAAAAAGTTCAAAATGTGAAATGTTTACACCAATTATCTCACCCCCCTTTTTCTTGAAAGTCTTAAAAAATTCATAAAAAATCCAAAACATAAAATATTGGAAAATTTTTTTCGCAGTAGTATTTCTTACCATCAAAATGATCAAATTAAACCAAATTAATGCATCAATGTTTACTAAAAGAAAAAAATACCTCTTTTCTGCATTAAAACTACCAAGTACAAAAAAACGTCAAAAATTTGATTTCGGAACGGAACCAAAAATAACAACACTTCTTCACACATCCCTCTAGATCATTCCTATGCATTCGGTTTGTCTCTGTATGCCCCCGGTCTGAAGAAGAAGTTTGTCAAAGGATGGTACCCTCTTTGACCTACTTTTGCCTGTGGTGGCGCCACCTGTTGATGAATCTGGACGAAAAACAACGACACTTGTAGGGGACCATGAGTACTACATGCTTATTAAGTTTCATCAAATTCTGTTTAGTGGTTCTGGAGAAGAAGTCGAAAATGTGAGAAGTTAACGACGGACGGTGATTGATCACAATAGCTCACTTGAGCCTTCGGCTCAGGTAAGCCAAAAAAACAAAAAAAAAAAACCTAAAACAACAAAAAAAAAAAAAAAAAAAAAAAGAAAAACTAGCATTTTAATGTGTCGGTGCGACACAGATGCCCCTGCTGGCAGCCAAGGTAGTGAAATATAATTGCCACAGAACTAATATTTAAAAATTCTAACATAGTTCAGCCATATGCAATGCACATTTTCTGATTTCAAAGTCCTATAATTCCTAAAAAAATTTCTGAGCAGAGTTGCCTCCCTTCATGCACATCTACATATGCTGCCCTACCTACATGTGAAGTTTGGTGAAATTCTGATGAACAGTTTGGGAGTAGTGGCGATGATAAGTTTTCGGAATGACGGAATGACAAAATAACGGAATGACAGGGTGCAACACTATATGTCCCCAGCCATATATGGCGGTGGCATAAAAAACAAACAGTTTATAGGAAATAAACATCTACAGCTTTTAAACACCTATTTCTATGGTATCACATCATTTGTTTGCATATATACATACTTATACTTGTAAATATCAAAGCAACATAATAATGTACCTGTATATTGTTATGAGACTGAGATCCATGTACAGATGTCACTGCACAGCAGGATGTTGCAATGTGCCAAAGTTTACTGCTTAAGGCAGTCTCTACTGTAGCAGCACTCTCTACCTGAAAATATAAGGTAAACAAAAGGTGAATGCATAAAGAAAATATACACTGACATCAGGGAATGTGAATAGTGAATATATTTAATATTTACAGAACATCAAATTTCTATACAAAATTAGAGCATGCTTATAAAACATATGCCCCCACTGGGGGTTTATTTCAGAGCAACCACAAAGTATTCCTAGCTAAAATCTTTTAATTGCAAGTTACATGGAAAATAACTCCTATAAAATATAACCAGTATTGACCTTAACTTTTGACCCATCCTCCTCTTTTGATGAGATTTAATATATCCAAATATGATTTGTATAGTACTTTAAAATTGCATGGCCCTTGACTTGTTACCTGGAAACCAATAAATTCAGTCTATCTTTACCAGTGGAGACCTTGATTTTTGACCTATTGACCACAAAATCAATATGTATCTTCCCCTTTTGATAACAATGAATACATCCAATTCATGTATGAATGGAATGCATAGTACTTTATTTATCAACTGATAATTGCACTCTATTTTAACCAGTGGTGACCTTGACCTTTTACTTACTGACCCCAAAATGGCAAGACATCTTCAATTTTAGATGGGTACTTTGGCTTTCACGTTTTGGTCGAATTGGTAATGATTTTGCTCTTCAAATATTTATTCTTTTTATTTCCACAGTTTAGATCCTGACCATCAATGAAGATCCAAAAGTTGTTGAAATGCGCTTATAGTAACCAAATCAATTTGATCGCATATACATGCACTAATATTTATTTTAACAAGTTATTGATAAGTCCAGATTTGTTTGGATAGGATGCAAGGAACATTAGTTATCTGGAAACCTATTGTGTGACAGAAGAACAGGAGGATAGACAAAACAAACGCTATAAAATTCTCTCAGTCATACATGTTGAGGGCATAAAAGTCTAAGTATATTATATTAATACATATAGACCTACCAGTAGAAGTTGAAGACACTTTTTTCTGAAGTCCTCATTTGATGTTCTTAGAAGAACAGATGAGATAGATTTTGCTATAACTGGGATGGCTTTACTGTAGCTTCTACATGTCTAAGACAATGAACTTAAAGGTAACACCAGCAATAACAGATTTAGCAATTGAAATGTTTCAGCAAAACCTTGTCTCTACAATGTATTATTCAATTGATTTATTGAAGAAGTAAAACATAATTGATGTTTGTCAAAAATATTGCTTGGTTAGTTTTGTAAAAGTGCTATGAATAATGAAATATTGAAATTGATGGACAACATATTATTTTAGCTAATGTATTAAGAGATCAAAATTGTATTATGAAAATACAATACATGTATAACTGTTTATCTTTTACTCTTTATATTTTCAATAAAGAACCACACTTTCTATCTGCCATATCCAGCCTAGTGATTTGTTTTTAAATTGAATTTTCCAAAAATTTTGATTTATTTGTATATGTCTCTATGAATATTCACCAGATAACAAATGATTATGTTTCCATACATAATGACATCACTGAAAACCTGTATGACATCATAAAGGCATGTCAAATCTGTATTAAATGAAGTACAAACTATAGAACTACTCAAATTTCAGCCTTTCTAGATCAATTTATCATAGAGATCAACCTTGACCCTGTTTTTTTATGCCACACTTGATTGTTGTTTGGTGAGGCTATGTATGACAAATGTATCACCTTGAGTCATACATGTGCTTTTATCGAAATGATGAAATAAGCAATAAATTTGTGTAGAATTAGACAAAAATCAGCCTACATTCAGGGGTCTTGTGTGCAGAATTAATCCATCTGAGAATCTTTTCATTAAATGATTAATCTACATTTGAATATATAGAAAGATCATTAGATGAGTAATCCATTGTTTATGAGAGGTTTTCAAATTTATGCCAATTTGGGGAGGGGGAGATTGTGAGTGGTAGTTTAACCTTGATCTGTACATTCTTTACCTTGCCATCAAAAGTCTTCACTCTAAAAGCTAGGGCCCTGGATACTGTACTGTGGATGGCATTGGCTAGAGAATCACTACATGTTCTGATGACATTTACTGTATCAGACTTTAACCATCTAACTAAAGAATTGTAATAACATTGTTTCAAACAAATATGCCATTGGTTTTTGGAGAAAATAATGCAATATTCATATACAGTTATATATTCTTATAATATAAGTTTTATAAGTATATAAGTCTTGTCTGCTATTCCTCCACAAGTTATCATGAATGTTAAAATTCATAGCTAAACAAACAAAATTAGAACTGTCCTGATGGGACAAATGCCCCGGGATGCAGCAAGTTTCAATGACAACAAATTTTTGTCATGTCCTATCAGTGACCCAACAGTAACAAAAATATGAAGAATCTAACACTGCGGTTCAAAAGATATAATGAAGATTAATTTGTTTTAAAAAACAAAGATCAAATTTCAAGGTCAAGTTCATGAGGAAGAAAAACTTTACCATGAGCAAATTATATACAATATCAAAATGCAAACTCTTATGTTTCTGAAGATATTATGTGGGTATGTGGGATAAGAAATTAAAAAAAAAAAGAAAAAAGAAATGAAAGAAAATAACACATAAAAAGAATTTTGGAGTCCTTACCAAAACTGGACATATTCTTAATTCACACAGATTTACTTTGGAATATTTCATGGCAATGGGTATAAAGAAAATTTATCTATGGTATGGACAAGTAAGTTTTCCATATTCTGTGAATTTGAACTTTGATCTTTTTACCTCCAAATCAATTGGGCACATTCTTGACTGACAAAGGGTCTTGTGTGAAGTTTCTGGATCTTGGGTGTCAAAAAAGATCAGTTATGGTACAGATACCAAATTCAATTACCTACATTCTGTGACTTTGACCTCTGATCATGACCTTTTGAACTCTAAGTAAATAGAGTACATCCTTAACTCATGGAGAGTCTACAAAGGAAATTTAATGTCCATACGTGTAAAAGGAATTCATTTATAGTTTCATTTATCCATGCACTATCATATTGAGCTTTGACCTCCAAATTAATAGGGAATATCCTTAGCTCAAAGTATTACCGTGTAATATATCATGACAATGGATGTAAGAAAATTTTGTTTTGGTCCAGAAATTTAGTTATGGACACATACAGTTGTCCATGCTCTTTGAACTTGACTTTTGATTTTTTATCATCCAAATCAGTAGGGCACATCCCTAATTCACCTCGAGTGTGTGTCAATAGGTGTAAATGAAATTCAGATATGGTTGGGAAACTATATTCAATTATCTGTGCTATGACCTTGATCTTTCACCTATTCACCTTCAAATCAATAGGCCTAATCCTTGATTGATGGCAAGTCTGCTTGTGGAGTTTCCTAGCTATTCAGGGTGTAATGGGATGTCAATAATGGACCAGAAACCTTGAATATATGGACAGAAAGACAGGGTATTCCTATGTATCCCAAACTTTGTGGGAGGGGGGTGTTATACAAAGAATACAAGTAGCAAAGGAATTTTTGTTAAAAAGCTGAAGTATTAAAAAGGTAGACACAAAAGTGAGGAAAAGATAGAAAATTGGCTTTACATGAAGCTAAGTATTTTAGATAAAGTAGTTATTAATATTTTGTATGCTTTGTTGCCTCATTTTTTTTATATATTATCATGCTATGGTTTTACCTATGATATCTGCACTGTCTTCTTTTTTACTGTCTTCATCAATGAATAAGTACAACATTAGTACAAAGTGATACCTTTTCTGACCAGTAAGGTCTTCTAATCCAAGGACCAGATCAGCTGTCAAAGATTCTGAAATGTAAACATTAGTATACAATGATGGCTGTTAGAGAAAAGAGACATTGGAAAGACTGTTACAACAGAATCATAGACCCAAGGGAGGGTTAAGGCATAATGTTGATCAGCAATATTTTAAGAAATTAAGTTAAAATCTAAGGTCTTAGACCTCAAAATTAACAACATGAAGCCTGTAATATTTAACGACAAGCGTATAGATATACATGATTTATTTAAAACAAAATCTGTGCCTTAAGAGCCCAAATTTTCAAGAAATCCATACACCAACACCAAAATATGTTATGTTTAATGGAATCAGATGATAACCTATATAAAAAGACTAAAGTATTAGAGGGGCAAGGGTAGTGTAGTGGTAAAGCGTTTAGCTTGCGGTGCCAAAGATCCGGGTTTGATTTCCAGGTTGCGCCACTATGTTTAAGAGGTTGGTAACCTCCTGCTTCCATGTCGCGATATAACTGAAATATTGTTGAAAGAGGCGTAAAACACCAATCAACCAACCAACCAACTAAAGTATTAGACCCAGTGTCAATCACATTTAATGTGTATTGAAATATTTTGATGGACTGTAACTGAAATATATCCAGTGCAGTGATGAATTGGATGTATTTAATGTAAAATATTTTGTATTGATTTACTCAATTTATAAAAGTTAAGATGTATTCATTTGAAATACATACTGACTTTATTTTGCTGAATTAAATCTGAGTTTTCCAAACTGAAGTTGGACCATGGCAAAGCATTGGCTACAGGTAGTAAAGATGCTTTATCACAATTTAAAGGAATTCCTCTGGGTCCATATGTAGATATCTATAACAAAGATGATTCTTGGATCTATTCCTCAAGAAATATATATGAAAGTAAGAATTTATTACACTTTGAAGCTTTTCGCTTATAATGAAACGATACTACTCTACCAGTGCAAAGTTGTTCTGATTAAACCAACATTAAAGGCAAATACAGATGCTGCAGTCCCATGGCGCAGTAAACATGGCAGAAAAAAAATCCTCACTGCTTCAAGCGGGTCCCTTCCACAAGATTAAATGTCTATGGACTGCTTCAGGCAGATGCCATCACCATATATAGGCAACTTAAAACAAGACACCCCCCCCACCAAAAAAAAAAAAATAATAGTAGACCTTATAGTTCAATTTACTTCATTTCAAAGAAGATGATAACCATTACACAGATGATAATATTGGTATGTGACATCATATGAAAGAGACGATAAAAACATTGGCTGAATAAGGATACCGTCAGAAGTGATGTCAAGTGAGGTTTCCATCGACACTTTATGAGACTAGCTGCACACCAGACTTTCATGTCCACTCTGGAACTATGATTTATCTTGACATTTTGTACTTCTATTACTTCTCCTGTATGGCCTTCCAAAACTGGTGAGATCGCTTCAAATTCAGAGCCCCTAAAATATAACAGAAACATTCATTTGCATGCACTCAAATACACAAGAAGCTATCTCTAACAACTCATTTACACGTATCTTTACGACGTTTTGAGACTTCCCACATAATCACCAAACAAAGATACATATTTAACAAGAGCAAAGCTATAAGGGATGTAATGATTCCCTGTTCAATGAGAATGTAATTCCATCAGCCTACTAAATAGAACTGCAAGTCATATATATGTTAAATAATGAGAAGAGTTCTATTACTCCATGGTGACTTCTGCCACATAACTGAGCCGGTAACTCCTCTTTTTTCTTCTATTACTTTGCCCATTGCATGAGTCATGATAACATTTTCATGTAATCACATATATTCACAGAATAAAGAAAACTGATTTCTGATCACAGATTAATGATAAATGCAACTACATCAATTTTGTAAATGAAATATCATAGTACATTACAAGTTAAGATGGTACATTGTTTCTGTTCAATTTATAAAGTTATCTGAGATACCTTTATTTTCATTATAACCTATATTATAAGGAATTAAATTAAAAAGAATTGAATTTTGTAACAAGACTTGATATCACTTTAAATATAACTGCATCATAATAGCTCTTATATCTATACAGCTTCTAAATTTGTCAAGTTGATGTAATTTACCTTAGTATGTAGTTTGCATTGTTACATATTGAGCATTCAAGAAGGGGCATAAACAGCATGGAGGGGCTGAAATTAAATAAAATCCTTTCTACAAAGATTTTTACATCAAATCAATTATAAATTAACTTCAGTGTAAGAAAAGAGTTCCAATAAAATTTTGTATTGAAGTTTACTTTTGCATCAATCTAATTAAAATTTGATCTTTATTGTGCTCCTAGCTGTACTGCATGTCACATAATAAAGATCGAATTTTAAGTAGATTGACTTTTGTATTCTCTTGATTAATACAACCTTAACTTCACTTCATATCGATGAAAAAAGATTCCGAAGTTAATTCATAAAAAGTTTTCATAACCATCAAATTGGCTGAAGAAAAAAGCACTTACTTGAAACTGAATTCACAAATATTTTCTTGAATCTTCAGAGATAAACTTATGTCAATCTAAATGAGAGACAATATAATTATGCATCGGATGATTTGGGACCATAGGGAAAAAAAATTATCTGCTATACCTTCAAAGTATACAAATGTATACCTTACATCAACTTTAGGCCATTTCAATATAAGGGGAGTTATCTGCCCTTGATGATTAAGGTCGTCCACAAAGTGGAAAATAAGGGGTAGAAAAGTTGTGCAATATATCTTCCTTCAATTTTATATGATATAAGAGGCAATATCCAACGTGCGATGTTTTGGGGCTCAAATTTGTGCCAAATTATTCAAATAATTGAAACAAAACTATCATAATGAAAATTCCAGCAAAAAGTGATTTGTCCGACATGTAATAATGGAAGAAGCTATATTCATATTCCTGTTCTTATATGCCTGGTCAATTGATCAAGGTGAATTATATAGACATTCAAGTAACAGTTGTACTGTTATAAACCTCACAATGATACGCATAATGCAAGAGAGTCCTTATCAAGGGCAGACAAATCACCCTTATTAAAATGATCTATTCCGTGGTGGCTATTGGTACACAAGATCTTCAACTGAAAAATTGAAAACAAAAGCTGGACAAAGATGAGATTCTTATGTAAGTAATGATTGCCTGAGGCAACCGAGGGAACTGGTCACAAATAACTCAGATACATATATATACAAAAGTGGTAGCAATATGTGTTCTACCAAATTCCACATTTTTCCATCAAGCTGTTGTACTTTTTTTTTGTTCCATATTACTTAATTGAAATGAAAATCAAAATATTCAGGTGGAAAGCTATTGCAGGTTTAATGTTTACTTTTATCACATTTTGTCTTATATTCTTTGCTTTTTACATGTATTTATCTTAATTACTATTCTTTTCACTGACCTTGGAGTTTACATAGCTTATTAGTCGTAGGTATTCGTATATCTTTTTACTGCTGGTCATCATTTCCATCTTCTTCTCACAAACCTGAAATCTTTAAGCAGTTCAGTACTTCTAATAGCATAAAAAAAATAATTTAAAAACAATAAAGTACCTCAAATTATTCTTACTTCTCACACAAACCACCTTTTCAATTATTAGACAACATATTTTCCTATTATTCAATGATTTACTTGTTTTACGTTATAATTAACTACAACAAAACAACAACTCATAGTAATAGTAATTTAGTAATTATAACTAGTGTTTTTCGGTAAGTCCAACACCCCTGAAGTAACAAATATGGATAATATAATTAAGTTCAATATCAATAATATCTAATTTGAATTAATATCAATAGATCTACTTCACTAGGTCAAATGAAATGATCTAAAATGGAAGTGCTTGTCAAATTGCATCTATATTTGAAATATGAAGTTCTAATTCTTACTATTAAAAAGTAGGTCAAATATCAGGGTCAAAGTCACTAATTTGAAAGATCAGGATCCCAAATGAAAGCCCGAATCATAGTGTATCTATAACTGAAATGTGTTACCATTTTAAAGTAGGTCACATTTCAAGATCAAGATCAAAAGTTACAGTACCAAATAAAAGCTATGGTAACAGAATATCCAAGTGTAAATTACAAACCTCTGACCCCTATCATTAAAAAGCTATAATACAGGTTATTAACTTTTCAGATTTAGGACCAAATTGATATCTCAAGGTCACTAGAACAAAATCCATGGTACCAAATAAAGACTATGATCATGAAGAATCTATGTGCGAAATATCAAACCCCTGCCCCTTACCAGTAAAATGATATGATAAACTGTATGAAGAATGTTTAAATCAAAGGTCAATCTTAAAGTTCAAAGTCACTCACTAGGTCAAACATCATGATAACACTTATTATAAGCACCTCAAGTTTGAAATATCAACTCCCTATCCAAATCTATACTTATGATTTAAGCTTTTAAGACTTCTCAACCACAAAATAAGATGGACTGACAGATAACATTTATATATAATTCCTATATAAGACCCCTCCATTCTATCTGCCATGGGAATAATAATGATAATAAACATAAAGCTATGTCACAATGGGGGATAAAATGTTTATAGAATGCACATCTTATAATTGAAATAATGTGATACTTTTGTTTCCAGTATGAAATCACTTCAACATTTCATACTAATTCATGACTAGGTATCATATGTAAAACAGTAGGAGGGTGAATACTCAATGCAGCGAAAGGTTTCTACTGCATGAGACCTGAAAAAGAAATGCATGGAAGTTAATAAATCATTGGATAATATAAAAAAAGGAGATAACCTCACCCTAAGATGTAAATTTGTTTTGGATCCGTCTTTTCGTGATTTCACTTGATTTCCTACACATTGTAGATTGTATTTGTTAGTGCCTTTATCTGAAACTTGTGCTCTGAAACTTTTTTGTTGAAGTTTTGTGTTGTCATTAACATCTGGAATTTGGATACATAGATGACTTTCATCTTCTGTTGCTTGCATTTTTTGCAAAAGGGCACACAACTCTGGAAAACCACATTCTGAAAACATAGTGTAATCAGAGATTATGAAGCTCACCTTATGGGTTTTAACCATAATAAGGTTATTCTTTATATGTTTCATTCAGGTAGGCATTATAGAGAAATTATTACCAGGACAAGGTTTATATGGACTATGCTGGACAAACATGTTCACCTGAGTGCAAAATTTAGGTCAGGCACAGCAACTGAAACTAAATTCCTCCTTAACACATGCAGATGCATCTTTTATGTAAATTTGAGCATCCTATGCCTCATAGTAAAGAAACGGAACTTCTTAATATTACTATAACAAAAGCAACGCATAGTGTGGCATAATACACCCGTCATTTAATTCGGACGGGATTAATTCGCATTTGGCATGATTTTCATGAAAAACATCTGACGTTTACTAAAGTTAATTGCGTTTCATAGCATTTAATCATAGGAATAAGTCCAAGGGCAATAACTCCTGCAGAAATGGTCCTATCCAACCCATCTTGGAACTTGACCTGCAAAAAAAAACTTGAAATATTTTAGTACAACCCCCCCCCTCCTAAAGTTATAAATTTCTCAAAAATGAAGAAAAAAAGATATCAATACCTGTGAAATATGTGGAAGTTGGTACATATTACTTGTTTCAAGATAAATTTCATAATGTTTTGACAAAAAATAGATTTTTAATGAATTTTCAAAACAAAATCTTGAAATTTACAAGTCCAAGGGCCATAAATCCTTCAAAAGTGATCAATCGTAACAAAACTCGAACTGGTACTGACGCCCCTTGATATAAAGCAATATACCAAATTTCAATTCAAGATCTTGAAAGACAGCAAAAAAAGTCTGGAAAACATGACCTTGGACAGATGGTCACCCCAGAAATTATAAATTTCTCAAAAATGAAGAAAAAGATATTAAAACTCATAATATATATGATAGTTGGTACATTTTACTTGTTTCATGATAAATTTCATAATATTTTGACAAAAAATAGATTTTTAATGTATTTCTGAAAAAATCTTGAAATTTATAAGTCCAAGGGCCATAAATCCGTCAAAAGTGAGTCAATCGTAACAAAACTTAAACTGGTACTGACGCTGCTTGACATAAAGCTATATACTAAATTTCAACTCAATATCTTGAAAGACGGCAAAAAAAAGTCCGGAAAACATTACCTAGGACAGATGGACGCACGGACAGCGCCATAACATAATATGTCCCATCTAATGACGGGCGTATCAAAATCAACAAAACATGCTCAGTCAACCTTATACTATGGGCGAGGCACAGCATTTGGAACTAGATCCTCCTTAACTCGTATAGATTCATCATTAGTGTAAGTTTGACCATCCTATACCTCATATGATATTAAAGAAATAATAGAAACTTCTTAACAATGTGGACATGGCCAATGAACGAGGACACCAAAAGGGCGATAGCGTAAGCTCCTGCTCATTTCATGAGATGATCTAAAAATATTATTTCAGTTAATGATACATTCTTAGTCAATTGTCTGCTCAGACACTGGGTAAATGAAAGTGAGGTATTTCAAATAAATCTGATTTTTACATATACTTGAAAAAATGTAACAGTGGCGGATTTAGAGGGTCCCCCCCCCCCCTTTTGGTCAAATATTTACTAGTAAAATTAAGATTTGGCACCAATGGCTGAGTAGTTTGGCTAATACACATGTGGCCCCCCCTCTTTCCCCTCCTTTTGGAAATCCTGGATCCACCACTGTTAAATAAGGGGCATTCTGAAATAGTAATTATGTAAATAAGCACATGCCATTGTACTTATTTAGATATTAATATCATTGCTGAAATCTGTCATCATTTCTCTTACATTTAAACAATCAACCAGTCTTCAAGAATCTAATTATAGATTTCATATTTGACTGCACATAACTGATTCATTTTCACTAACCAGTATGGGATAGCTGTTCCAAATCATATACCTGACTACTGTGAACTGAAATAAAATATGAAAATACAATTAGAAAATTAACATGATTTAAAGGCTTTGTTAAACATTACTTTACAATTTGTAATTTACACCTAAAACTCTCATTTCATAATGATCAAGGTTTGATCATGAAATTTATACACTAATGCAGACTATAGCTTTCTTATTTGGATAAATTTTTGGAATACCTTAAGCTTTCAGTAGAAATATTAGTAAGAACTTACTTTTAATATGAAAAAGTAGTTTGTCTTCTAACTCTTCACCTCCTTTTGTTGTAATTATAATTTTGATGTAAACAAATTCATTTTTCTTGGATTTTAATATCATGTGATCGATAATCTGGCAGATTAATAAATAAACAAATATATGAATAAATAAATAAATATACTAATTTATAAATTAATTAATATACAGATAAACAGAATAAAATACCAATAAATTACAAAATAATAATTGATTCATTCTAATGATAAAATGATCGATCTTTGATTCAACCTAATTGAAATGAAATACATTTTTTATGAAAGTTACGCTTCAAATTCTATGTGAATAAACTGAAACACTGAATTTAAACTAAAGGGTTGCAGTCAAAAAAGGAAAGAAAAAAAAAAGAAAAAGAAAGCTAAATAAATAAATCATAATTTTCTACATTTTACTTCAATAAAACTGATATTCCGCTATACAGTAGACTTCCAAAATACATATTAATTCCACTATACAAGTTTCACATAGTTATACATGAAATATGAGGCATCCAACTTCTACATTAATTTACTGAAACATCTAAATCATAGAACATATGTACTGTGAAAGATGCCATTTTCTTTTGTGATATACTGGTAATTTTACTCACAGTCTAATCATATAGACAATGAATTAGTAATATAAGGGTCATCAGGATTAATTCATGTGTGTGTATTTGGATATTTCTGTAGACATATGGTCATATAATGTCTTAGATGCATGATCAGAACGACTTATAAAGTCATTACTTAAAATAATGTTACCAAGTGACACTTGGTTAATTCTGTGACTCAGAATAGACCAGGTATTTTCTAATTTTACATGATGTAAGCTAGGTGCAATAATACCTGACACATCTAAGTTTTGCTGCTTAGACTTGTGCAATATTACTGTGATATTGCACTATTTAAATGACAGAAATCTTCATGTATAATAATCACCAAGCGTAAAAGACTTAACTTTTCAGCAGGCGCATATGCAAATCTGTGTAATGACTTTATTTAGACTCTACGACTACATAATCAAAGCAATTTTTCAGACATACAGGTTTTGTGGTCACTTCACTAAAATAATATGGACCTTATTACGTGAAAATTGAAGCACTGCATGCATGTCACAGCACTGCACTGCACGCATGTCACATCTAGACTCACTGCAATTTTAATAATAGGTCTACTTAAGTTTTAACCATTTATATATTTTATAAATAAAAGAAATACCTCATATACAGCTTTTTGTACATGTAGTGGAGTCTCTAGTTCCAAACTGAATGACATTACTATTGGCTGGTGCTGCTGTCACACTATTGTCTTCACTGTCATCAATACCAATGGCATCATCATCATCCATCAATTTTTATTTTCGACCATGCATGAATTATGAAATTGGCAAACATAAAAATCTACGACAATATACGAAAGTTATGCATAAATACTGAAAACTATTCAATAAGTAAGAAAGGAAAGATAATGTATTAAAAATGTTCCGTTTCCACTCCTTGCTTTGCGAGCCTTTGGTTTTACAGCATCAGCTGCTATTTCGAGACGGGAGATAACTCTCAAAATGCAGCAAACATCCAACATGACAAGCCTCCAACATTGTTTTGAGAAGATATGCAAATTTATAGAAGAAGTAAGGATTAAGATATTATAAATTTCAACACCATGTTTATTTTCCCTTTTATATGTTAACGTCAACGTATTATCTAGGTCTGATCACTGTTGAATGCACCGTTCGAAATTTGTTCGAATTTTCTCTGATATTTACTTCACAAGTCATGTTGTTTATCTTAAAACTATCTATGTCGATGTCTTTTATATACCATTAGCATCTAAATACTACATTTTTACATAAAGAATGTGTTCGTACATTCTGTTGTCGTCTGCTGCACATTTTCCAATGTTTTCTGGAGACAAGGGGGAGATAACTCTTTAATCGTAGTACTGCAAAAATTTTATACTTGTTTGGTCGCATGTTTCTTTTTGTAAGTCACACCATGTTAATTTCACTTACATGTATATTGAGTCTTTTCATTATACAGAATTATTTCCCATTTGGGACGGTATCAAACATACAACAAATATGACATCATCATTTCATGAAAACATCATTTTTGACTGTCAAATTTTCCCGAAGTTTTAGATCAATTTTTGGTGATTTTTTTTTATTCTCAAGCGTAATGATAGAATTGTTGATTTCTAATTAATCAGATTTGAACATGTAATGTATTGGGGAGGATTTTATATTTATTGAATAAGTTTATTACAACTCCTAATGTAATATGTATAATTTTACAATATATGTAACAAATTGTTACATTTTCATTATTTTACAGGTATTTGGTGATAAAATGCTTCCACAATTTGCAGATCTCTCACAAGAAAAGATTCTAAGTACTGATGACAACAGACCTGACATTCTTGTGGCTTTGGATTCACTTATTGTCTTCTTACAGGTTAAATTCTAGATTTTCATTATAAGATTTGAAAATTCTTGTCAGATTTACAAATTAATTTTTATTCATTTATTGCTCTTGTCAGTCAGATTTCGAACGGAAGCAACTCCGTTATCGTAGAATGTAATGATAAAAATAAAATAGCATTTTAGATTAAAAAGATATGGTTTTTATCAAACAAATTCCCTGTCTTCTAAAGGTGACTCTGAAACATCATAATGTCGTGGTTGAAATTTATCTCTCTCCTAATTTTATAATAACTGAACAATAAGGGCATTAGATATGATCCAGTGTGGGTACTTAACACATGTCTCAGGTAAATAGCATACCAGTTTCAAAGGTTTCATCTCTTGCTAAGGGGTTGGGATGTAATGCTATATCGCGATCCAATATGTCATGATACAGGGGCCATGACATGATGTATAAGAAAAAGCTCAAATGATACGACAATGATACTGCAATCCCTTTCTTTATAAAAAAAAATCCATAACAGTTCTGATATAATATATTATATATAAATGTTTCAAACAGATTTGATTATTCAAAAAAAGAAAACACTAAATAATTTTGGATACTTCATGATAACAAAACAATAAATTGCAGACCTGATTTCTTGATTTAACAAGTGTATCATGATACATATGGCAGTGTTCGAAATTAGCAGTCATCTGGTAGTCAAAAACAACCTAAAATTTCTTTGGGCAATCTAAAATTTCAGTAAATATAATGGAGATCGTCCAAATTTTCTTTAAATATATGCCAATTGATGACCTGAAATTTTTGCCAATTTCGAGCTTTAAAGTTTCATGACATGTATTGTATTATGAGAAACAGTATTGTTACATCTCTATTGAGGGGCATTACCGAAAGAATATCATCAATCACTCAAATATTTAAATGTGTACATCATTACATGAACATGGATGCATTTGTAGATCCTTCAGTTTTGAAAATTGTAAGTCCTGATCTGCTTTGACGCATTCTGGACACATGCATGCATGTAATCTGTGTATTGTAAAGAGTTGAGAAGTCAGTCCTCTTATTCTCACTTATATATTTTCATTAAAACTTTGTTTTAAGCTATTTTGCTACAATTTTCACTTTCACAAAGAAGGACACATACTAAAATGAAAGGACACAAAATGAGTTGAACACCAAACTGGACATATAGATATAGAAAGAAACTGAAATGGCGGTTTTAGAATAATTTCAGTCCTTTTGGTGTTTTTGTTTTTTTTATTCTAATACCATTTAAGTTTTTGTGGCTGTAGTCAATTCCTTAGATGCATTTGTCTGTGTGTTGTCGTTAATATTGCCCTGTCCAATTGCTTTTTTGTGGTCTTGCCCCAAAAGTTTTTGTTGCTGGCTGTTGACCTGTTAATTTCATATTCAAACAGTTTGTTGATTTTAAGATAAAGAGATGTAATTAAGCCTCTAACAGTGATACGGCATTGAAAGGTTTAGGAATGGAAGAAAAATGTCACCATGACTCAGTCTTTTCATGAATAACATACTATTTTTTCAGAATTTTCGTTCAGATTTTGCAAGCTTGATTACTGGCTCCACTGTAGACTCGGTGAATCCATGTTCAACTGTGAAGAAGGAACCAACAGCAGACATTGACCAAAATCCTCTTAGTACAGAGATTAAACAAGAACCACATCCTCTTAGTACAGAGATTAAACAAGAACCACAAGATAATGAGGAAAATGTGGAAACAAATTATGAAAAACATGTTGCTATGGAAACAGATGATGTATCATTAGACACACAAACCGAGAAGCAGCCTAGATTAAATATAGACTTAGTGCAAATAAAAGCACCAAAGAGTGAAGTATGTTTTCATTTGTATCAGTGCTTGTACTAACAAAATGCATACACAGTTCTCTTCTACATATTATATTTAGGTTTGGTAAAGCTGTTGCTCTTTCCAGGTAGATTAAAGAGAAAGGTGACAACTGTATTAAAAAAAATGGCAAATAATTTGTTTTACCTTTGTGTTGTGTTTTTTATATGTATGTGTAATTAACACTAATCTGTTATGATAATTTGTCTAGTATGGTACTTAGTTAAGCAAAATTCATATATTCACAGTAATACTAATGTGTTAAAATATGCTTATGAGAAATACTTTGTCGAAAGTTTTAAGAATTCTTCATAACCTAGATAACTTTAAACTTCAGTATGCAGAATATGAAATGTTTTGTTGTACTTGGGATGAAAAATATATAAGTCTAATAATTTTCAGTTTAGGTTTCCTTCTAGAGTTGAAAGTTACAAAACTCACTGATACACATCATGAAGACACTATTATGATTTTTGATGCGTGTAGTTGTATTATCCAGGTCCCAGACTGACGGCTTTGTAAGTCTGGGATAGGTATTGCTCTTATTATGTCTTGTAAATGAGCATTTTATTTGTTGAAAACATAAAGGAGGAAAAACTTATTTCACAGATTGACAGAAGAATTGCAGCTTTTATAGAACAAAAGCAATCAGAAGTTGATGAAGTAAATAAAAGAGAGTTTTGCAGCACAGCTCTTACTGCGCTATGTAAGCCATTTTAACAATTTACATTACTGTCAGAATTTATGTAAATGTTATTTCCAGCATAATGGGTCTTGAAAAACCAGTTTTGTATGTCCCTAGTCCTAAAGAGAGATAAAGGATTGATATTTTGATTACCTGTCTACCCATGATACTTTAAGGATTTAATGGAAATTATTGTCACAATACCAGGCATTTTGTGTTTTATCTTGTTCATATTAATTTTTCATGGAGGCCATTTCCTACCGATTGATAGCTGTTTCTTTAGAGAGGCTGATTAGTACAATGGTAAAGTCCAGTGGTATTGCAGTGGACATCAGATCTGTGGAACAGGGCTCGATCTGGCTAGTGGCTCTGATTTAAGGAGATTTGTCTCCTTCTGCTGCCTGTCTGTCCTTCAAACCATAAACCGAAGCCATGTGTCATGGTATACTTTGGCACAAATGATATCCCTACCTGCTCAGGATGTGTCCATACTTGTAACAGAGGTCATAATTATGAACCGATACACCAAACAGGTGCCACCATCATATAAGTGCAAAAATGTCAGAGTGGTGTAAGACATTGTCAGAACAAATCCCAGACACATGTAGTCGGCTGATGGCCATATATAACATCATTCATTATAATTATTTCTGGAATCCAAGCTTCATAGCAGCCCATAGATGCAATCTTTTTATTTCCTATCTCTTCCTTTGCTTCCATGATTTTAAGATTTTAATGAATAGTGTTCATTTCTCAAAATAATAGTTCCCCTCTTTTCGCGAAAGCGTGGGGACATTAAATCTCATTCATCTGTCTTTCTCTCTGTCCATCCTTCTGTATGTACGTCTGTCACAAAAACTTTATCCTTGGTCATTAAACTTTTTAACCGTAAGATGTAGAGCCTTCATATTTGGCATGTGTGTCCCTAATTGCAATACCTTTCTGTTGGTTCCAAAATTTTTATCATTTGACCTTGACCCTGACCTTTGACCTACTTCAATGTAACTTTTTAACTGTAAGACGTGGGGCCTTCATATCTGGCTTGTGTTTCCCTAATGGCGCTGAAGATACATGTAGACATGCACAACCATGACAATATGTCACAGATCACTGCACCCTTACTGATAGAACCCTGAAAGCGGGGGACCACAAGTTTCTGAACTTCTTTGTTATTGTCTTATCCAAAAGAAAGGACACTGCAGAATTCAGCTTTATCTAAGTTGAACTTAACTGTTAAATAACTAAACGTTTTATGATATTTTTGTTAAAAATGAGTTATATATTTATTGATTTATAATAAATTTGAATTAAGTTTAAAAATTATTTACAGGTCCAGAAGAAAGTTGTGCACGAGTTGATTCTGTCTTCGTTACTCGTGTGGATGGAAAAAGTCACATTAAAGGTATAAGATAATTAACATCAATATGAAGTGTAAGTAGAGTGATAGAGAATTGGGTTTTGATTTTTCTCAAAAGCCATTTATTGGTCAGCTGAGAAATTGTAAACCTAAAAGTATAAAACTGATTGATGCCAAGTCTACATAGATACTGAAAGTTTATTGCACTCAACATGTCTCTATTCATTCACAATGTGTAAATCATATGGATAATGTGGATATGTCAATATTATTTGGATGAGTAGGGTTTACCTCAATTTGTTACCAGCTTGGTTTGAAACCGAGAGTTCCCAGGTTTGAGTCCCATTGATGGCTCATCTGTCTTTTGGATAACACAGTTAAAATTCATGGTCCCATGTCTTGGTAGACATCAGTAGTTTGGTGGGTCCTTTGCATACGTCTGAATTTCTGTGCGATACATCAGGCAGATGCCATCGTCACATGTATACTAGTATATGTGAGGTAATCCTGGTGTGACGTCAAACAAAAATCAGTTTGTTTGTTTGTTTGATTATTGTTTTACGTCACTCCACGATTATATATCGATTATATGGTGACGGCATCTGCCTGATGCATTGCATACAAATTTAGACCTTTGCAATGGACCCACCCGAAGCAGTGAGGGATCTTTTACGTGCCACGCCTACCGTGACACGGGACCTCGGTTTTTACTGTCTCATCCGAAAGACAGAACACCGGTGTGCCCCGGGCGGGAGTCGAACCCGCGACCTCTCGATCACGAGCCGAGCACCTTATCCACTAGGCCACATCGGCTTAACAAAAATCAGACAAACATAATATTGTCAGGACTATTTTCTAGAAAACCAAGAGAAAGTTACATTAGCAAGTACACTGACCAGCTTCCTCATTGGTGTCGAATGCCAGTGCGATCCTAGAATAGCTTTTTAAACCGCTCATTGCCAAGATCTTTGACAAAGGAGAGACGCCAGGGTCATTTTCTGCTTTGGAGTCTCCCAGGGATTATACCGATGGGAAAATAAAAAGAATTAATATAAATGTTATAATGATAAATTACATTGTCCATTCATTTCAGTCACTAGAGTATGCAACTATATGGGCCCCCAGACTTTACATAAAGGGAGCATCCTGGACTCGGATAAGATAAAAAAGGAACCTGGAGGAGCATCATCAGGGGTCAGTGAGGGAGTGGAGGAACGGTTACAGAATGTAGAAACTCATCTCAAATTCCCAGGTAAAACTGCTAGAAAACACAAATCTATCATCATAACTGTGGTGTAAATCATCCAAGGGCAAATAGAACGTGACATGTCTAATCTTCAGTCTGTTCTTTTGCAAGGAATTTTACATCATCAAATTGATTCAAGAATTTGTTTACTGAGTATTGTTTTGCGTCACTCAATTCATTTACAGGGTGGTGACATCCACCTGATACATTTGCGAAGAAATTTATACCTTTATAACATACCCACCTGAAGCAGTGAATATCCTTTACATGCCATGTCTACTGTGACATGGGACTTTGGTTTTTACTGTCTTATTCTAAAGAAAAGACACTGCGGGATTCAATTGTTGTAACTTGTAGGTACTTTTATAAACAGTATTTAATTGATTGACATGATGTTGTTTTTCTGTTTTAGTCCTCAAGGAGTCAAAACAAGACATGTTTTCAAGACTGAAAAAGTTAGAGGAGCGCATACTTTATCTTGAAAGTTTGTCTCCGGAATACTTCAGTGACAGAATTGTAAGTAGCATGCATTTATACTGTCTAGAATGTTTACAATAATTTCCTACTTTTCACCATGAAGCATTTTACATACATAGTAATGTTGAAAGTTGCATGTCTTTTTTTTCTTCAAATTAAACTTGGTAATTGTTATTAAAAATCTAGGTTTATGAATGGATTTAGACAGATTCCACAAATTTCTAAGATATTTCATAAAAGTGTCTAATATACATCCTGTTTTCTATCATGCATCTTTACTTCATAGTATATCATAATTATATTTTGCTGAAAGTGGTCAACTATATTAATAGATTTTTGGCATCTTTTAAATACCATATCGAATTGGGTCCGTTCATTATACAGAGTTATTTCCCATATGAGCAAGTATCTGACGTTAAACTAATGTGACGTCAAGCAGTTCTTTGTGGTGTAATACTGGAGTAAAATTATGGGAAATGATACAGAAATTGTATGATGTCACAAATTTTGACGTCAGATGCCTGCTTATATGGGAAATGACTCTGTATAACGAAAAGACCCAATATATTGTTCAGTGTTTGAGAATATTTTGAATGTTATAGCTTCCCATGCCAAAACGGAAAAGAACAGAGCCATTATCAACATTCTCAGGACAACATTCTTCTGTAAGATGCTATATCATACTATTATTGTAATTACTATGTATACTTAAACCAAGTTAGTATAATATTAATTATAATCATTATTTCAAGAAGGTTGCACATGACGTGAGGTGTTATTCATTTACATGGCCTTTACAAAATGTAAATGTTACAAACATGTTATTATGCAAAGAAAGGAAATATGATAAACATGCAAATGTAAGAATTTGAAAAGATTTAACCATATATATATGAATAAAAATAAAATTATCTATTTAGTGCCATTACAAGTATCATTAAGACAACAAGGAAAGCTAGAGTTTTGTATGGGTGTTGGAGGCGTATTCCACCTTGCTACACCTCTAGATCTTAAACTACGCTTGTATAATTCAGTTTGATTGTGACATACCATTAGATTCTCCCAGGCTGATTACATGTAACCTTTTCTGTATGACATAACTGCCATTTTTGAAAGCAGTGTGACTTTCCAAGTTCCTGGATGTTAAAATAAAAACAGCAAATACTGTGCTCTTCACAACGTTGAAATTCACTTGTAATTCACCAACCGTCGATCCAACTTCACCACGAATACTTTGCAATGAATCTGTAGCAAAAAGAAATTGTTGTTTAGCTGAGTTTTGCCTTATATATCTTATTCCAGTAAAGTAAACAGGATACTACATCACCAAGCACCTCTCCTACACTGACTGTAGGGTATAGAAATGTGTTGTTATATTTATAGTCAAGTATGAAGGGTTTTTATAAAACAAAATCCCTTTCTTGTAATTGCATCTTTCAAAGGCGTTCACCCAACCTAGTTCATCTGACAATTCTACTGCATAAATTTATTGCCCCCAGATATTCTTCTCATTATTTGTGGTCACTTATTATGACATGACATGGACTGTCACTCTTTATAAATTAAATTTTACTGTTTAATTTTAACCAGAAAAAAAGGAGATCAGTATGTTTTGTATGTCCAAATATTCATAAAAAAGTAAAAAAAAAATATTATAAAAAAAGACAATAAAGAAATATTATATGACTAATAAATAAGTAAAATTTGAGGTTTATGGTGGCACAATTTATGGTATCAGAAGTTGCATCCAATTTCAGGAAATCAGTTTATCAGACATTGACACAAAGATTCAGCATCTGAGGGAAGAACTTAAAAAGAAACGTAACAACAGATGATGTTTTATATTTCTTATTAAAATTTATTACTATAAAATGATTTTTGTTCTTTTTTATCCCTGTGTAATATTCGTTACTGCATAGTCATATTTGCTTCTGACATATTTGACCAAAATGCTGTCAAATTTTACCAAGGGTTGCTAGAGCCCTGCATCAGATGGAGGCCTTATGGTGTTTGGGTAGTTTGCCATCGCAGCATCCAGGTATATAATTGTCCCTGTGTGTTCATGTGTCTGTTCCAATTTTCATGTTGGGGCTATGTCTCAGCTATATGTGAATGAATGTTGATAATCCTCACATAAATACTCATCATGACACATGGGTGTGTTATGACCTGTACACAAGGTCATGTTTGTATTCTCAAGGTCACAGTGGAAGTGAAACTTAGGTATACATTTGTATTTTATGCATGGATTGGTTAAATTCAAACAAATACTCTCCATAATTGAGAGTAAGTCATTACCTTGACTCAATGTCATGCTTGCAGTCGCAAAGTCATAATAGCATTTAATTTTAAAAAGTGTCAAAGTTTTATCGACTATTAATGAAAAGATCTTGATCAAATTTCACATAAACACGTTTCTGGACCTAAGGCTATGTCATATCCTTGGCTCAAGATCATGCATTCACTCTCAAAGTCATATTGATAATTTGACTAGAAATTGTGCCCTAGCTTTACGTCGTACTTTAATGAAAGTATTTTGATTGAATTTCACACAAACTCTGACCTAAGTTTTGTGGCTCTCAGTGTCATGAACTGGCAAAAAATGAAAAAGAAAAGGGTCCCATGTGATCGTCTCCATTAAAATCATTTCTTGTTTGCTGTTATTTATAGTATTTCTCTTCATCTACCTTTTCTTTGCCAAATTTGTATTTATATTCTTTAGAATGTTTTCGCTACAATACATACAGAACATATATACCTTTTAATTTTGTGCACCATATGCGCATTTCGACAAGTTATGTCTCTTCAGTAATGCTCGTAGACGAATGATTGGAATTCTCAAAATATATAAAAATATGAAGAGCAGTGTTGAAGCTAAAATGACCGAAAAGTGAACCAAAGAATCTATCCATGGACAGAGCTATGCATATCAGTTCTTAGTGGTCAAAGACTGCATAAAACATGGTATATATTTATCATCAATTCTTATAAGACTGCCGGAAACACTGAGAGATTTCTTTTTTATTGTTCCATATGTCAGTTTTCTTTCACTCAAAAGATAATCACATCTGCCTTCTATATAACCGAAGCATATGGTCTCAATACTATGAACGAATGGTATATTATAGGTTCTGTACATTAAGTCAATAAAGGTTGATATTTATCAATCAAGAAACCAGGCTAACTGTACGTGGAGAAGACCGTGAGCTACTGACCCCTACTGAGAGTGGTAAATTGTCATAAAATGACATAATTTCATATTTAACTTAGACTTACTTATGTTGGTAGCAAGCAAAAATCATGAAACCAGAGGACATACAAAATCAGTGAAAATGAAAAACAAATGGAAAATAACAAAATATGTCTACTTGAAGAGCATATGTGAACCCCTGTGATGGAGTGAGATCAGGTGCCCGGTGAGAGTGAGCATCTCCTGCTTGCTAGCAACGCCCGTCACATATACCCAGTAGAAAGAGTCAAATCGTGTAAATTCCGTATGTATTTATATATGGAGAAGCCGAAGTAGGTAACCTTCTAGTATAGAAGGTGTCAAATCTGTGTAAAATGATCAAAAGCGGTCTCAGTCCAGAATATCATTTAAAAGTCTGGATAACGAGATATCATATGGAGTAATAAGAGTCTCGTAACGACCGTAGAACTTCCTCAGTGACGTTGCTAGTCTAGCACATATATAACCCTGGTTGAGCAGCTTAACTGAAAGTCGGCTAGCCCTCAGAACAAAGTCATTGTAATTTGAACATGCTCTGGAATAACGTATTAACTGAGATATGAATACGCAGTATGCGGGCGATGATGGAATGTTGCTACTTATGAAAGGAAATTTTGTGATAGCGAAATTGAAATCGTCACGTTTGTCATAGAGTGAGGTGTTCAATTGACCATTAATGTCGAAAGACAAATTTATATCTAAATACGAAGTAGAATTACTACTTTCTGTGGTTTCTTTGACCTCCAGTTCACTTGGATAGATGATGCTAAAGTAATCCGCGATTGAAGGATTATTAATTGAAATTATTAATTGTACCAGTTTTTGTGATGTTGTGTGACTGACACTTTCTACACAGTGATTGTTTACATTCATTTATATATACAGTGCTGAATTATATTTGTTTCTTCTGTATTGAAGAGCATTTACGGTGGATGTGGCTAGACAAACAGGAGAAGCCCCCCCCCCCCCCCTCCCCGGACACCTGGTCTCACTTCTGAATTTCCGGGGTCCGTGAATATCTGTTGTGGTACATTGTTGTTAGTGCCACAGCCATGTTAATTTCGTAATTGACACTAACGCCACTCTTATTCCCTTTGCAGAGTGGAGCTCGTAACGTTAAAGATCACCGAAAAGGGTTTGACTTAAGTGTTATTTTAGCATTTTTTCTGATGTTGTGTTTGTCGTTAGTGCCATAGTAATGTGACACTACTTATTTTCGTAGTTTACATTTACTTAAAAAAGTGTCAAGGCTTTAATCGGCCATTAATGAAAAGATCTTAAGCAAACTTCACATACATACTTTTCTTGACCTACGAGCGTGCCATATCCTTGGCTCAATGTCACTCTCAAAGCCATATTGATAATTTGACTAGAAATTGTGCCTGAGCTTTACCTCGGAATTTTATGAATGTATTTTGATTAAATTTCACACAAACACTAACCAAAGTTTTGTCATCAAAATGAAAAGGGTCTCCTCTGATCGTCTCCTCATCATATCGTGTTTTCTGTCAGTTATATTATTTCTTTTCCTCTACTTTTCTTTGCCAAATTTATATTTATGTTCTTCTTGGGAAGGTGGGCGCCCGTAAACCGGTCAACCACACCGATTGAATGACGTTTGTTACTTCAATTGACCGTCGGAAGTCGGTATAGTAACCGCAGCACAATCTAATATTGTTTTAAAGGACAACCTGAATAAATTTATATTTTGGTATGGTTTGATCTAAAATCATATCAAACTAACGGAACGAACGAAAATAAAACATAAATCGGTCCGATTTTTATGTAATTCACAAAATACCAAATTTAACAATATACGCCCATTCCTTTAATAGACGCTAAAACGGATATGACGTCATAAATGTGATGCTGAAACTGAAAGTAATTGTAAACACACACAAAAATTCTTAAGTTTTTGAATTCTTAAAGACTTAACGATATGTCTGCTGGCCCGGTGGGTAAGCGGAAGAGAACGGGGATGTATTGTTTGGCCTGGGGATGTAACTCTACCCACAGAGACAATCTTTCTTTACATACATTCCCTAAAGAGTCGGATCGACCATCAATTAGACGGCAATGGGTGAAGTTCGTGCAGGTGAAACGCAAGGACTTCACCAAACCGACCATTAAGTCTGTTTTGTGCGAGAAGCACTTCATTTCCACCTGCTATCCCCCGGAATATGAAATCAAGAAGGCTATGGGCATGGAAATCGCAAGGAAGGTATTATTACCAACGGCAGTACCCACGATCCATATGCCCGTAGATACATCAGAGACAGTGACGCCGGTGTCGGGGACAAACCACAAAAAGGCTATGAGATCTGCATACCGCAAGAGGGAGTTCAAAAGGGTATGAATATTAATTGAACTGATTAAAATTTGCGTTTAGAAGTTAACATTTTAACTATATTACTTCGTCCTATTAAATGTAGAAAAAAGACACCTTTATCCAACACTAGCCTTATAACTTCATAGCTTTATCCCAGGAAAAAACTATGTTAATAAAATGTATAGATGACAGGCGCGGATCCAGCTTTTTTCACCAGGGGGGGGGGTCCAAAAGTCCGGGGGTCTGGGGGCCGACTTAAGGCCCCCAGTAGGTCCAGGGCGAAGCCCTGGTGGGGGGCCAGGGGGCGAAGCCCCCGCAAGCTCCTGGATTTCCACGTTTTAAGCGCTTGCAAACAATGCGAAATCAATACCCAAAATTGATGGAAAACTATAAACATAAAGACATATGGGAGACATTAAAGACGAAAAATTGGTGGATGTTAGCCGTTCATTGACACGTTACCAGTTCTAGCCACGAGGAGGCCTCCACAATAGAACCTTTTTTTTTTTGGTTTTGTTTTTTTTTTTTTTGTTTTTTTTGTTTTTTTTGTTTTTTTTTTTTTTTTTGTGGTTCTTTTTTATTGAATTGAGTTTGTAACTTCATCTTGTTGTGATTCTAATCAAATAAGATACATGACTTGAACAATCTTCTCTTATTTTTCCTTGCGAACTCTTCACATATTTCTTTAATGCTAATGTGCATGTCATGGTGAATGTGCATAAGAGCCAGGGCTGCCAACCGGTCTTCATTCATCGTTGACCTCATGTAGCTTTTTATTCTTCTTAAACCAGAAAAAGAGCGTTCAGCTTCACTGGAGGTCACTGGCAAAGTACAGCCTATGTGCAATAGTGTTTTAACGTCAGGGAAGATATCGCCATCAGTTATTCTAAATGTTCCGAGCAAACTGTCTGGTCTGTCCTCCTCTTTCATATTTGCACAAGCCATCCTCCACTCTAATAGCACATACTTAAGGTCATCGGGTTGTACACTTTCCAAGTCCACCCCCCAAAACATCAGGTCATTTGCTAAACGACTAACATCTGAATCACTTAGTTTGGCCATGTGATCAGGGACCAGCGATAATACTGAATAGCCAGGGCCATCGTCTTTCTTAAACCTACAACTTAATTCTTGATATAAATAATCAAGAAAAGGGATTGCAACATTGGCTTTGAAATAATGAGAAGGATCAGTGCCATCACCAACATTGCTTCTTTGTGTTTGCCTCTTACACAATCTTGGGACCTTTACGTCGATTCCCAACTCATCAGCCATCTTTTTGCTTTCAGTGAACAAACTTTCAAACTGAACATTTATATTTGTGCGCATTTCTTTCACTGTGGCAACGCGCTGCTCAACTAATGCAAAAGCTTGACAAATATCCAAGTAATGTTTTTGAAGCTTGGCTGCGACTGGCTTTTCAATTTCGAGAACGGCCTTAACGCACATGAAGGTCACGAGAAAAGAGAAGGATGTCAATGTGGCCAAAATGCCTTGGGCAGTTACTCTGGTCTGGGCATCCCATGCCCAATTGTCCTGTAGGTTTTCGTCCATGCCAGGATTGACAATATACTGCAAACACATTGTAATGCTAACATACATGCTCTTGAATGTATCAAAGCAGGTATGTCTCTCAACCCATCTCGTTTTACAAAGACCTACCAGTTTTTTTCGGGTCACCTCTGTTTCTTGCTGGGACAGCACATGCTCAAAGTATCGCTGTCTCTTCGGTGAAGAATCGAAGAACAGAAACGTAGCATTTATTCCGTCAATCATATTTCTGACTAGTGGAAGTTTGCAAGCGTGTGCAATGCTCAGATTGAGCACATGGCTTTTGCAGTGAGTATACACAGCCAGTTTATTCAGTTCTTTGATTCTTCCTTGACAACCTTGTTTTTCTGATGCCATTGAGGCAGCACCGTCATAAGCCTGGCCTCTAATTTTATCAACAGACAGACCATTTTCTTGCAAAATTTCGACAATTTTTTCCGAGATCGCTGCTCCTCCAAAAGTCCAAAGTCAAAAAATTCTTCCCTAATGATAGGTTCTGATGCTGTTTCATCAAGAAACCTCAAGCACAATGTCAAAACTTCCTGGTTTGCGTATTTGTCCGTCACTTCATCTGCGATGATGGAGTAGAATCCTTTACCCCGAAGGCCAAACAGTATTTCTTTACGAATGTTTTGACCAATGATATCGATTATTTCATTTTGAATGCTTTTACTAGTATAAGTGGCATTTTTTGGTGATTCTTGTAAATGTTCTGCCAGCTGGTTGTCATGACTTGCTAATAGATTCAAAATAGCTAGGAAGTTACCTTTATTTGACGCAGTGCTAGTTGAATCGTCTCTGTGTCCACGCAGAGGTATATTTTGTTTCCCGCAAAGCACAACCGTTTCCGTTATCGTTGACAACAGCTGCATGTTTCTGTCGTACATTTCTTTGTTTTGTTGGCTTATTTTGTAAGGTAGAGTAGTCTTTGGTCTTGCCAAGCTTGATTTAAGAGTCTGATACTCTATACTTGCCGCCTTATGAAAATCGGAGTTCTCGTGTTTTGCCAACGATCCGTCCTTGCCCACCGCTTTCTTGAAATTTTTGAATGGTTTTTGACACAAAATTTTCATAACTTCTCATACCCATCTGCGGGAAAAGAACACAGATTTTACAAAGGCCACCTTGAAATTTATGGCTTAATATTAGCCATTTGTGTTTTTGCATCCAAGATGCTTGGAAGTAAAGCTTTTTTTCTTTTTTGTCTTTTCCAACGAAAACAGACTTGAACGGCAAATATTGCTGTGTTTCTGTTTCGAATGTTGCCCCTGCTAATTTCACCTTTTCTGAAGGTGATAAAGTGGAGAGAGATATTTCGCCAGTAACAATTTCACCAAAGTCAAACCCAGAAAGTGGCTTACCAGTAGATTCCTCTGACATTTCGTGCTCATCTAGACCTTTACTTTGCACATCTTTATCTGGATCGTCTGGTTCATTAGAATCACAGCCTTGAGCAGGAAAGTCATCCGACACTTTCTGTTTTTTTCAAGGGCGGATCCTCCGAGGCAGATACTTGAGAAGAATCGTTTTTCTCATGACAAGATACGAAGTGATTTGGTCTCCAGTTGATAAGATTTGTATTGGACGTATGAGTCCACATAATGAACAAAAGGGGATCGTTTTGTTGTGAAGTCTGAAGAAGAGGACGTATTGTCTGATTATGTATTTCCCTGTTTATTGTCACATTTTGTATGGACGGAAATATTGTCACAATTCGCCGATTCAAGGCATTTGCAGATGCATAGAGATGGATCAATGACGAATAGTAGCTGTCTTTCACCGATCGTAATATCTCATTCTGCAGTGATTTTGTCATGTCATCTGACACTCTAGCCTCGTCAGAAATGGTCGTTTCAAGAACATACTGCATATCTGTCCGATTGGACGACATGTTGGTGTATGTGTCTTGGCGGAGATACCTACTAGTGTTCATCACTAGCTCGATCATACAACGTACTCGACATTCGACATGTCTGCCTTCTGAACCAAACAGCGAGTTGGAAATCGACCGAAAAAAACAATTCCCATCCCCTAAAACCCCAATGGGTGTAAGATTTTTATGCGATACGTCATTTGGAAAAAGTAGCCTGGACTTTGAGTCTTCCCTAACCGACGGCGATAAATCACTGAACTTTACTTTAGTTATAGGCAGAACAGCCTGCATAAGTGATTTCTCTCTGATTGATATCTGAAATTTTAATGAATTCCATCCCTCTCTTGCGGCTTTGGATAGAATTGAATGAACTGATTCCCAACGCTTTATTTCATCCATTTGCAAGTTGCGATTTAGCCAGTCAACAAACTGAAGACAAACTAAACAAAAGATAGCATGTGTTTGGCGTAGCTTACTGTGCAGCTGCAAAGCGACATCTATGTTAAGAACCAATATGTTATTCAGTATCAAAATTAGCACGTGTTCGGCGTAGCTTTCTGTGCAGTTGCGAAGCGACACCTATGTTAAGAAGCAATCCGTTATTTAGTATCAAAGTCGAAATGGGAAAAGCAATAGTTGCGAACCTTGGCGTACACATATTGCCACAAACAATGTAAAGTAATCGAAAATATTGAAATGAAAATCACTAAGTTACGTTTTGTTAAGTTTAATATAATAAATTAATGTACAAACCCATAGACCGTGGAACCTCCATTTTAAGGTACTTTAAAATATTTATCTAATAATACTTCTTTATAATCGTAAAACATTGAAGTTGGCAACAATAACATATTTGGATCCAAGCATGAATATGCTTATGGAAAGTAGAGTAATATAAGGCATTGCACTGATAAAAGTAACTTGTTATCATAAATATCAATTTAATGTGTATACATGTATTTGTTGATGTATCCTCTCATACAAGTTTTATGTATTTGGCGAGCGAAAGCGAGCCGGAAAAAATCCATATGAAACAAAGTGACCTCATATCGTATTTGGACCCCCCCCCCCTGAGATCTGTCAGAGGTGGAGACCATGGTCCATGGACCCCACCTCTTGAAAATCTCAGGGGGGGTCCGGACCCCCGGTCCCCCCCTCTGGATCCGCGCATGATGATGATATGAAGTTTTTCATTATTATTGTTAACCAGTATCTATGGAAGATAATTCCAACAGACATGACAAATTTACATACAAAACAAATTTAACAATAGTAGATTTCATATTTCTTGTGTTAAATAGTTATTTACAAGTAAATTAGCCTTCCTTCCTTCTTTCTTTTTTTTTTTTCCTTCCTGTTTGGGCACCTGGCAGGACTCTGTTGGCTGATTTGATTTTATTAGTATATGTATTAATTTTCTTATTAACATAAAATTGAAATTGAAATAATAAATTGTTATTTATAGTTATTATTTGAAGCTGAAACAGACAGTCCTCCATGAGAAAAATGATGATATACTGCCTCATGAACAAGTAAATGAGCCCTTGGACCATATGTACGGAAACAAAGAGGTATGGTTGCCTGTATCATTATGTATCCACATAAAATGTACAAATGTAAACTGTTATACATAATTACAGTTTTTTTCTGCATTGCATATGTTTACTCTTTCTTTGACTTAATACATAGCTATTGACTTCTACATTTTATTTGCAGATTGCCTGTGAGGCACAAAATAAAGAAGTCGGAACACAGTATAGTGGGAGTAAGCCACACAAAAAATCGCATAAAACCCAAACTCGGCCTTCTGTCAGTAATAAAGGTTAGTGCATATATTGTACATAAATAAATTACAAATATCCTGACTAGTTACATGTATTTAATCAATATCACAAATGCAAAGTCTACATATACATAATATTACATAATAATTTAGTGATATATGTGTTCATTAGATACATGTATTTACATATTCAATATTAACTTAAAAATAGATTTTTTTATGATCTTTAATTTATTCAGGGATCCAAGTGAATAGCAAGCCAAAGACTAGAAGTGTGGCTATTCAGTGCAATTTACTTGGTAGCTCAACCTCAACCCAAGATAAATTAGATACTGTGGATGCTGAGGAATCAGATGATGAAACAGAGAATCTTGAACTACCAATAGATAACTTAAAGGATGACCCAACTTTTAATCCAGATTCTGAGAGTATCTATTCTTCTGATGATGACAGGTACTCATGCCAATCATATAATATCCATTGTTGTTACCTATTAAATACAATTTAACACATTTGAGATCTTTTATTTAAAATGATATTATTATTAGAAGAAATATCAATGTTGTTGCAGCTCTGTAGATGACAACTCTGTAGATGACAATTCACCTGAAGTCACAGTCCTACAGACAAGGAAATATATTGTGTATGAGAATGATCTCATGGAGCTTTTCAGGACATGTCCAAAGTGCGCTGCACCTACTCTCTCCCACATCAATGGTACAATGGGAACAATGGTGAAGATCACTCAGGAGTGTGGGATTTGAGACTGTAGGAGAACATGGACAAGCCAGCCCATGGTGGGCAGCATTCCAGCAGGCAATCTCGCTATGTCATTTGCAATGTTATTTTCTGGTAAACACAAATTTCAATTTTAATTTTGAGAAAATTTTGTAGTGAAGTCAGGGTGAAAAATTGTACAGACCCGGGAATCGAACCCAAATCCCTCCTCTATCAAGAGCAACACTCTAACTTTTGAGCTATCAGAACCAATGCCTGACATCTGTCACAATAGTTTTACAAGTACTTATTCACTCTCATGAACAAACAGGGACATTAAGAAAATGTTTTTGATATATTATATTGTATTCTTTGTGATGCAATGTCTAATTTGACAGTGAGTTTACTTTTTAACGTTAGTACAGAATAGTATCACACTGGTACAAATTACTTATACAGATGTACTTCCATATAGGTTCTCTCCCAAGTAAATCATTGCGATTTCTAGACCACATGAACATGGCAACCATCTCTACTGACACATTTCTGAATCATCAAAAACACTATCTTCATCCAGCTGTGTCCAGGGAATGGAAACGTTTTCAGACTATATACTTTAGTCAGATGAGAACAGAAGGAGATGCACTTGTCCTTGGGGGCGATGGCAGGGCTGACAGCCCAGGTCACAGTGCCAAATTTGGCAGTTATTCAATGCTTGACCTGAGGATAATGCTTGTTGTTGATATACAACTTATTCAGGTATGAATACCTACCATGAATTTGTATAGTATATAATATTTATACATGTATAGATACATTATATATTATAAAGTTTTATGTTGCATGGGAAATGTCTCACTCATAAAGCAACAGTATATCAGCATATTAATATACAAATACATGTAACATATTTATTTGGGACTGATGGATGACATTGATTGATTGTCAGTTTTAATCTACATTATAAACAAATTTATAAGTATTTGGACATCAGCATTTGCTATTTAGGAATTAACTATCCTTTATATGCATGTGCTTTTAGAGCAATGAAGTCAAAGGAAGTAGCCATATGGAGAAAACTGGGCTGATAAGAAGTATTCAAACCTTCAAAAATGAGGATCTTCAGATTAGAACCCTAGTTACAGACAGACATGTTCAGATTGTAAAGTGGGTAAGAGAGAATATGCCACAAACAACACACAATTTTGATGTTTGGCATGTTGCAAAAGGTAGATCTTCATTAATTAATTTAGGAGCAACCTGTGGCAACTTTTGTATGCACCCATCTGGTACTCAATGTTAAATTTACACAGTAACCATTCAATTTTAAAAATATCAATAGAGAGATCAGTGTTGCCAACACATACATCGAATATCTTTACATTCAACCAAACTTCTGTTGGGTTATTTTAACATATTGATATGGCAACATGTGATATACAGACCAGTATGTTTAAAGCCATATGACCTACTTTACATCTAAGAAAAGAATCAATAACAGCATATATGCTTTAGTCTGTTAAGAATATTTGAACTTTAGGAATTAAAAAGAAATAAACTGCCATATCAAAAGAAAGGGATTGTGGAGATCTAGCCCCATGGATCCAGAGCATTTCAAATCATGTCTACTGGACTGCAGCATCTACCCCTGATGGGCATGGCAATGAAATGCTCCAGAAATGGCAATCCATTGCCAACCATGTGATCAACAAACATAAGCATGAAGGCAGCTTGTTTCCAGCGTGTCAACATGGACCTCGCATTGAATGTGAAAGAAGGAAAAAATGGTTAAAAAGGGGTAAATATGACATAAACACCCATATTACTGATAAGTAATATCAAAGATGTAACATATATGCACATTATTACATGTAGAATATAACTCTTTTTTTTTACTACTCATTGATTATGCTTTTCAAGTTCATTAAGGATATTGTAGTTTAATTCTGTACTTCTATTCTTATGTTAATCAAGCAATTATTCTGTCATTTAATCAGTCGATTGCAATGACTTCTGTTTTACTTCAAGATTCAAAAGTTGCTGCAAAAGTGCAAGATCTTGTCTTGTCTAAACAAATGGTACGGGATATTCCAAAATTGTCTCCTGGCCCTCAAACATCTGCCTTGGAAGGATATCATGCTATAATCAATCATTATGCTCCAAAGATGATAGGCTTCTCCTATCATGGGATGAGAAGCAGGTAAGAGTATACATGTATGTCTATCACCAGATGTTAACTTTGCTTACTATAGAATGGAAATGACAGCAATACTTTATTGATAATTTGATACAAGTAAGTCTTTGACATAAACATGTTATATCTGTATGTACATATAATTAGAAACAATAAAACATGTTAAGTAAAAATAAATTGAACAAGCATTTATTGTTATTATATGTATCTTGTAGAATAATCATAGCAGCACTGCATTACAATGAAAATGGGATGAGAAATCAAGCTGAAACTAAAGATGGAAACAAAAGATACAGCATAGTTTTCCCAAAATACAAACCGGGCAAGCACACAACAAGGAAAGTTAAAGTATTTTGCACATATGGTGAGTCCAGTCTTTTGAAAGACCTATCTCTTTTTCTGTGTCTACATATTGCATTGAAATGTTGCATGCAGTGACAACATAAGATTACCATGTTCAAATTCTGAATTTGTCATAAAGTGTCACAGATTTATTCTTTATATTGTCAAGGGTCAAAGGTCACTGGTATGCATTGAAATATGGCCATACAATTAATTCTTTTACAAGCTATATCTTATAAGATTCCTAAAATTAATCTGAGTAGTAAGCTGACAATCATTAAAATTTTCTTAAACTCATGAGAGCCATGATGTTAATTTTTAATTTGCAGTCATGTAATTCCATGAAACCTTAACTTTAACCTTGGCTATATCTCTGGAAACGTAAGAGGTAGGGCTATAATATTTTACATACACATTCCTTGGGACAAGACCTTTCATTTGCGACCATGAGTTTTAACCTCATGACATTGACCTAGATCTGTGACCTACTTAAAGAAAACTTTTACCTTGGCTTTATCTCTTTAACCGAGGTAGGGCTTAGATATTTTACATATACATTCCTTAGGACAAGACCTTTCATTTGTGACCATGAATTTTGACTTTATAACCTTGACCTAGATCTGTGGCCTACTTAAAGAAAACTTTAACCTTGGCCATATCTCTTGAAACGTAAGAGGTAGGGCTTAGATATTTTACATATATATATTCCTTAGGACAAGACCTTTCATTTGCGACCATAAGTTTTGACTTTGTGACCTTGACCTAGATCAGTTCAAAAATTGCTGCTGACAGGGGCATCAGGGTTTCACAAACACATCTTGTTCATTCTAGGATATGTCTGCAGATTGATGGCACATGTATTTTCCTTAGCCAATTCTCAAACAATGTTGAGAAATCCATTATGTGTAAAACCTGGCGATGCACCACCTCCACTGGCCAGCATGTATCACCGACCTGACAAATCTATGGCAATTGAGGAATACCATACAAGATTTAATCAACCGGAGCGTGAAAGCCTTTGTACTCCTGTCCTTGAGGACACGGATATGCGTGTCTAATTTTCTGTACTGCGCATGATGGGAGGACAACTCGGATTTCCTTCCCTAGATATCCCCACATCCATCTTACTAGCTGGCGATAGGCAGTATAACGATATCTTCTGAAAATTAGACAAAAATATGTTCATCATTATTTAAGAAAAGAGGTTGAACTTGTTAATAACAAAATCATTAAATAATACATTCCATGTAAACAACGATCTTCTTTGTTATTCTGAGAATGGATTTTAAGTAGCTTTCTAATTTCACAACAAGATGGGAATAGGTTGTGTTAAATTTGTGTATGTTGCACAGAGAGTATCTATTGGTCATCAATACAGGCACAGTAATATATTGGCATATTGCTGTATCATTATCAAATGCAGGTACATGAACATGTGCATATATGATGCCTTATAATGGTTTACTTACTCTGGTTTATCAGCCAACTCCACTCCATATTGCTGGTTATATGCCAGGTATCCTATTTCTAGAGTATACCTGTTCAAAACAGCGGCCTCAAATCCAGAATGTTGGGTGATGCATGTCAAATGATGGTCATACATCTTTGCCTTGATCTCTGGAATTTCCTCACAACATTTGCACTCTGTTGCTGTATCACATGGGATGCAATGCTGACATACACATCTTAATGGTAAAATCAAGGGAATAACATTCACAACAATTTATACCTGAAAATCTGTCAAATCTAATGACATTATCATAATTTACATCCCAGTCATATTACATCCAAGACAACATGAAATGCTGTAGCAAGTAATGGATGATAATTTATGGCAAGCCAAAGTGGACAAAACCTGGTATTTTCTAACATTAAAAAATAAATTTAGAAATTCAATTTTTATTATTTAAATATGATTTTCTAATATTAGAGAATTCCCATTTTTGTCCACAATGGCTTTCTTTAATGATTAAATTCCTCTAATCTTGCATGGAATTGCATCTTGCAATTTGTAGGACATGTTAAATGAGTGATTCTTTTTTTTTTTTTTTTTCTCAGGAATCAGCATTTTTATGGAATAAATGTTTCACAATCAATTGTGAGCAGATGAAAAAATTAACCCAATTGTACTTTGATTGGCTTGAAAAATACATGTAACTTGTACAGACCAAATGTCATTGCAAAAGTGTCATTCGTATGGGAAGAACCATTTAGTCCAGATTTGTGGTAACACTATCCCAACCTCTATTTTTCTACCCCCCCCCCCCCCCCTTTTTCCCATGCCTTTTCCAAAGGTTTTTTTTTAAAGTAAATTATCATAGCTGAGTGATTAAATCGCATTTACCAGTCTGTGTTTCCTAATCGCAACTCTTGTTCGTTTTCCTCGTCAGATTCGGGAATCTCGTCACTGTCAGAGTAGGTAGGCTCGAACAGGTACGGTGCTACTCCCAATTGCAGTCTTTCTACTTCATTGTCGACATCAATATCTTCTTCGAACTCGGAAACTCGCATGACAAACGTTTTTCGGTGTACATTCTTCTTTTTTCATCTTTTTTTGCATAGCCTTAGTGATTTTTGTCATTATACAGCTTTGTCAGATGTCTTCAGTTTTCTCTTTAAAATTGTTTCGGTACAATATCCATTGTTTGTGATGAAAACTGCATAGAACATGGTATATATTTATTATCAGTTTTTATGAGACTGCTGGCTACACTGAGTAATTTCCTTCTTATTGCACCATATACCAAGATTATTTCATTTAAAAGATAATCACATCTGCCTTATAGGCATTTCATGGAAATTTAAAGCTAAACCCACCTGAAGCAAGGAGGGGTCAATCAAATGCAAAACTCTACCTTTACGTAGGTATTCTCTTTCTCAGCCCTGAGGCAGGACCTAATGAGCTGCAGTTAGGCAATTAGCTGCTATTAGGCAATGAGCTACAGTTAGGCAGCAATGGGCCACATTTAGGCAATGAGACACAGTTAAGAAATGAGCTGCAGTTAGGCAATGAACCGCAGTTAGGCAATGGGTTGCAGTGCGGGAATGAGCTGCAGTTATGAAATTAACCTCAGCTAGGCAATGCATGGCAGTATGGCAATGAACTATACTGACTAGGTATTGAAGCATATGATCGCAATTCTGTGACCAAATGATATATTGTAGGATCTGTAAATTAAGTAAATAAAGGTTAATATATTCTAGTCAAAAACGAAGCTTACAGAACTTGGAGAACACCACGAGCTACTGACCCCAAAACTCTGTTGACTCAAGATTTGAGAGACTGTATCATTGTATAGTGATGCATTATATGAATTATAGTACATGCATATACTATAATTTTATATATATTTAGCGGAAAAAGGCGTAAGGCGGTGAATTATTTGCGCAATCCTATTATTCGTTTCTAGATCTTTTGCACTTTATTTTCATTTGATTTATGTATTCAATATGCAATGGCGCAATTGGAGCAGGGCTAATGCCGCTACAGTATGCACCAAGCTGAAATAAGTACACATGCAGTATTTCATTGCAGGGCGAGCATTGCAGGATACTGTACTCAATATTACAGCTGCACTAAGACTTGCTATGAAAACGAAGGATATATTGTACAATGTGGCTTTTGGGATTGGGGAAGATGTGCAAAATATAGGTAGGTACATGTACACAACAATGAGGAACTTACCAGCCATGTATTGTATTTTACTCATATTTATGAATAAAGTTATATAATTGTTTATCAGTTGATACGAGTATATCTATAGTATGTATTTATAAAGCACACGATAAAAATGGTTTACTTAATAACTTAAGTTTTATTCTGACCTCTTTTAGTATGTTGTTGTGATAAATGCTATGCGTATTCTATGCATGCATTTTTTCACAATCTTAAAATAATAATGATAGTGGGTCCAGCTTACCATAGATATGCAAAATATTCAGAAAGCACGTTTCGTTCCAACATTACATACGTGGATTGAGTATCCACTCAGAGGGTGTAGAAAGCTGGAAGGCCACGCAAAACTTTTATGTTGATTACATGTATGACAAACCATTAACAGAGATGAAATTGCTCTGAAGTAAAGAAGAGATATTTTACAGGATAAGAGATTATATTGTTTGCCAATATTATTTCAGACGAAAGAGTAAATCCTGCTTGGCAACTTGTAGCAGAAACGTATGCTGTAAGTGTTATACCGGTAACAACAACTGTGCTACACGTAAGAATAACATCATAATACATATCTTGTTGATAGTATATTGGTGTATTTCTGTAAATCTAATAATAAATCTTTCATAAGTCATTTCAGAGAAAAAATTAACCTTCACAAATACTTACCATATAATTATATATGACATAAGGACTGAAGTAAATGTATGGCAAAGTCCGTTTTATCAAACGAGGTAACTCCTGGCATACAAATGTAGGTTTCGTTGGCATGAATATGTCATGTTTTAAATTTTGGTATTTACCACTCCCTTACAGAAACACATACTTACACTTACATGTATAGGCATTTGTGATCTCTGTGATTTGAAGGCGCATTTTTCAGAGTGCCAAATACTACATCACGTACAATACAATACATGCACATAAAGGCATCCTATTTATACGTACGCGCGTGCTTCAAAATAAATGTACTTGAACAGTGTTGTTTTGACAGATAAATCTACATCTATAAGAGTTTCATCTCATGGAAAGTACAATTATTTTGTACATGCGTTAGGGCTGCGTAACGATAGCATACTCGCTTTTTGGATCCGTACGTACTTATACAGTTCCGCCCTTGGCTAAATCACATAGTTCTCTCAAACTTGAATGTACGTTTCAAGACTAACGCGGTTGACATAAAACTTCATTGAATGAAAATTTAAGCAAGTTGAAAACACAGGTTCAAGACTTTTAAACACCATTTACAACTAATTTTTAAAAATATTCACAATTTATGAATACAATATATACATATTCATTTAAAGGGATAGGTGAATGTGGAACTGATTATGGCGGCTGTATGCATATATGTTCAGTCGGCATGGTGTAACGCAGTGCTCGTGTAAACCAGGATGACAGCTGAATGCTGATAAAAAGATCTGTTCTGGTAAGTGTTTATACGGTGTGTATTGTTTGTAGTTGGTTGGTTGGTTGATTGGTGTTTTACGTCGCTTTCAACAATATTTCAGTTATATCGCGACATGGAAGCAGGAGGTTACCAACCTCTTCAACATAGTGGCGCAACCCGGGAATCGAACCCGGATCGTCAGCGCCGCAAGCCAAGCGCTTAACCACTACACCAAGCCTGCCCCTGTGTATTGTTTGTAAAAAACATATTGAAATTCTTCAGCAGGGACACGTGCAAAACTATGTTCGATAAAATACATTTGACTCAGATTCAGCATGTCTTCAGATGAATATACGTTGTCTACATCGTTCGGTATTTCGTACATACAGTTTGGATTGGATTGTTTGTTTTTCTGTCTTATTTTTTGCCATTTGTTCTGAATATCAGTTTGTCATATTTAAATATATCCAAAATGGGGAGAAAATTGCAAACGAACATGTGATTGCGTAGCTACTACGAGATGCGACATTGTGCTAGGCTGCATCTGTGAGGAAGGATGGCGAGGGGATCGGTATGACGAGGTCATCGACAAATGCAATGTGATTAACTGTAACGACACTATACAGGAGTGCTTTAACGACAACGGCTTCTATTCCTGTGTTTGCAAAGAGGGCTCCACGAAATTGAACAATGGCAGCGATGTTTGTGAAGGTTAGAGACTATATCAATCTATTGTAATAGTGAAATGTTGTTCTAGGGTACTAAAAGTATCAGATATATAGGAGGAGGTATCAAATGTAAGGATGGAGTAACCATTTCGCTCACAATGACTTTTGCCGTAAAACGGTGTTACAGCGCAGAAATTTAAAGTTAGCAAAGGACAAAACAAAGAACTCGTTACATAAATACCGTATGAAATGGAATTTCTCTTCATATTCTTTTTCTCGCGTGTTTACACTCAGTTTAAAGGTGTTTATTCCATCACACACCGACTTGACACAATTCTTTTCCACGCTATGACGTCACCTATGCCATAAATTAATTTATGACAGCGATATTTTACTGCATAAACAGCAAAGCCTGATTGTGATTGTATAGCAAAGAAAAGCCTTTCGTCAGATACTATGTAATATCTGATCGAATCGGTCTCTTCTTTCTACACTAGATACAACAACTGTTCAAATAGAGGATGAGTAACCAGTATTACTATAGATATACGTATTTATATAATTCTATAATAGAATAATCATGGCATGGCTAACTGGAAAGGTTGTAAAGAAAAATAAATTGAAACAAATATAACTGGACTGATAATACAGCAGGCGGACTGTCATGTATCAAGGGTGTTACCATGACCAATAATACAGTAGGTGGACTGACAGGTGCCGAGGGTGTTAACATGGCTAATGATACAGTCAGGACACTGTGAGGTGTCTAGGGTATTGCCATGGCTGATAATACAGTCAGGGGTCTATCAGGTGCCGATTGTGTTACTATGGCTGATAATACAATAGGTGAACTGTCATGCGCCGAGGGTGTTACCATGGCTGATAGTAGGTGGACTTTCAGGTGTCGAGGGTGTTACCATGACTGATAACAAAGTCAGGGGACGGTCAGTTGTCAAGGGTTTTACCATGGCTGATAATAAAGTCAGGGGACTGTGAAGTGCCTAGTGTATTCCCAAAGCTGATAATACAGTAGGTGAACTCTCAGATGCCGAGGATGTTACCCTGGTCGATAGTTAAGTGCTTTAGTACTGACACACGAAATAGATGCTTCTAATCTTCAACAATATAACTATTTCTTATCATATAGAATACTATAAAGAAGTATCTTCCTCATACAAATCGATGTTCTTTAAGGATTTTGCTTATAGGTTAGCTCTACATACATCTTGGATTTCCGTGGTATTGGCCTTAAGTATGGTAGTGTGATATAATTTGTCGAGGTGCGCATTTAGCACACAGAATTACGGTTGGATGAAGTACTCAAGGTCCCCTACATGTTTTGTTACTTTACGGTATAACTGCCCAATTCGTCAAGGGGTGAATCCAGAGGGAACGAGGCAACAAAGACACAGCAAGCGAAATGCACCACAGTGTCTAGATTTTTTTTGTAGGATTTAGAATATAAAATGGTGGGTGGGGGGTTAGAGTTAGGTTGGTTTTACTACTATTGGTACATAATGATAAGATTTGATGGGTTTCTTCTTCAGAAGTAATTGAAAGATTTTGACGAAACTTGGTAGATATAAAATACTCAATGTTCGATACAAAGACGACTGTTTATCATGAAGGAGTGATTCCATAGAAGAACAGCAAACTCCCTTATAATCCTGCTGTATAGATAATTAAACCGAATTCACCAGAGTGATCTAGAAGGGTCTGTTAATTAGTATTGTTGCTTTCTGATTCATTCCGAAATCAGAATTTTTTTGCATATTTTCTGGTAATTTCTTAGATTTTCTCCTTGTGGATTGCTTATAATACAGAATTATGACTTAGTATTATTATTATTATTATTATTATTATTATTATTATTATTATTATTATTATTATTATTATTAATTTTGTCGTCGTCGTGTTTGTTGTTAATGTTGTTATTCTTGTTGTTGTTAATTTTATTATTTTGATTAATATTATAATTTCTAAATTGAATTGTAGCGACACCAGTTAATCAGAGTGCTTTAGCTTTGAACAACGCAGTTACCTTCCTAAGCGGAACAGATGTTCTGTTGACTGCGATCTCCGTTGGAATATCTTTCAGAAAGATAACAATTTAAGTTCATATGCAAATATATTTCACTAATTGTACTTGATCTTCAATAGAGAATATAAAAAAAAATATATAAAAGACCATGTAATAATGCATACTTTAAATATATGTAACAAGGAATCAGTTTCATATATGCCATACGCGGCTCCCGAGTGGTGGACCAGAGGTTTGGACTCACCCTTACATTGGGCGAAAAATACTTTTGTTGGTATTTTTCGATGTAAAATTATAGTTAATTTTACACACAAAATATGGAACACTCCCCTCTAGGAAAATCTATTAAGGATGGAACCCCCCCCTCTTCGACCAAATTTCCCGATCCACGTCTGCATACGACGTCTTTACAGAAAAAAAAATCATGTATTGTAATCATGAAATGGTATTCAACAAAAAATAGAAACTGTTGAGAAAATGATTATGTTTTCATTTTAAACAAAATTGTGATTAATTTTCAACTGACAACTAATTAGATTATATATGTATTTATTATTACCACATGGTTTGTACTGCCAAAATGATCTTTTGTCTGTATACGGAACATCATTCCTAAATGTAATTTGTATGATCTATCCACTACAGTTAAACTTGCTTTACTGACCACCTGTATTTTAAAGCATCCATCTGTTTTATACAATTATCTTTTAACCAAATGTTTTACCAAATGAAGTCGAATAAAGAGGTATTTAAATAGTGGTCACTCTTAGTTGATTTTATTGTACATTCTTAGTCCGAATGCACAGATGGTTCAAAAATAAATATAATAATATGTATGTTTTCAGTTATTATTCTCTCTTGGTCGTTATATAAGGTTGGGAATAATACTATGAATCTTGAATATATAAGAATTTGCTAAATCTAGACTTTTGATCTTTCTGTTCCTTTGATTATATTACTTTCAGCATAAAACACATTTTGATTAATTGAATTGACATTTCAAATTAAGCAAATTAAGAGATATAATAATGATAAATAATAATAATAATAATATTGATCGATTGATATTTGTTTTACGTCACGCCACGAATATTTCACGTATATGGCGACGGCATCTGCCTGATGCGGGGCATACACATTTTGACCTTTGCAACGCATCCAACAGAAGCAGTGAGGGATCTTTAACGTGCCATGCATACCACGACATGGGGCCTCGGTTTTTACTGTCTCATCCGAAAGACAGAGCGGGACTCGAACCCCAGCCTCCCGATCAGGAGTCCGACGCAATACCACTAGGCCACGCCGGCTTAATAATAATAATAATAATAATAATAATAATAATAATAATAATAATAATTATTATTATTATTATTATCATTATTATTATTATTATTATTATTATTATTGTCATCATTATCATCATCATCATCATCATCATCATCATCATCATCATCAAATTGTTATTCAACTAAAAATATTGAGATATCCTTCACGTTTTATTATAGTGAAGTGTTTCCCTGAGTGCATCTTGCCTGGTAAAATGGCATTGGAGGAAAAGTGAGTGTCGCATCACTACTGCATTATTTCAAGAGCTTTTAAGTATTTGAATGGTTTCTTGACAACCGGTTGTATTTTAGATGTGACATTTTAGAAGAAATAATCACACCAGGACTCGGAATCCGTGGGTTATTGACAGTGTCAAAAACAATATAAACACACACACACACAAACAAAATCACAGAACAAGCGATGGATTTAAGGTGGTGAATCACGACATAGTAGAAAGAGGAAGTCATTAAAAAGTTTCTTCTCTAATTCATCTAAGTTATACACGGTTAATGAAACAAAGCATCAACTCACAACAGACATAAACACACATGTACAGCTGACAAAACTAAACGGTACTTATTCGATAAGTTAAGTCCCAGATCAACTAGCCCAGAACTTGTATGGAATTTTCTCATTAAAGATACTAATAACTGCATACATTACATATAACCATAGCATAAATTAGTGTCATTGTGTGTATCTCCCTGATGCACAGTCCTTAAATTGCTCTTAGTTACAGGTTAGCTTGGTAATTAGTTTGCACTTCAAATATACACGCTTTGAATTTCCACACTTGACCTTTAGTATCCCTGAAGATAAATAAGTTGCCGAAATGTACATATGGTGCACTAAATTTATATGTGTGTGTATGTTTTGATGCAGACAGTATAATGATAACTACAGTAAGCTAAATATAGCATCTGAAAATGAAATAAAGAAACAAAGTAGAGGAAAGTACCTTCGCTGCTCTTTACACCGGCCCTGCCCATTTAATGCAATCTATTTATTACAGCCGCTGTTCGTAATATAAATGAAAAATAACCCCCCAAAACAGGGAAAACAGAGTAGCGATCTTCACTTTATGAACAGTTTTTCGTCATTTGTGTAGCTTATATTATTACCCCGATAATTAAAAATCACACAAAATAAATCTCGCTCGCTGAACACCTTATTTCCCTCCGAACAAAGTAAATGTTATTTGAACAAGCTTTTACGCATCGTATTTAATGAGAAATTAATATACAATAAACAGGAGAGTTGGCATAAACAATCATATAGCGAAAACTGTGTTTATGCTTGAAATCGTAATAATTGTTATATAGAATTGGATATTCTAATGACCATCGATTTTATATCATGATATGAAATAGAGTTGGTGACTTTTGCAGTTTCTTTAAGTTTCAGTCAGTGTCATTGTGTAGATAATTTTAATCTAATTCGCGAATGAAGGATTATTGATTTAGAGTAAGTCATCTCTATGCAGTAAAACCAAAGGAAGATCACCTTAAGGTCGCATAACACACGTTATACTGTAAAACGAGAAATTTTAGCGCAAACATATTTTAGCGCTCCGAGGTTTTGAAACATTTTGGCGCAAATTTAATTTAGCGCAGCGATAAATTTCTAGAATATGTATTGGCGCATATCTGTGATCGGTCTTTTGAAACAACCTGTAGCTCTTAAGTCTACCCGGCATGTCCCTTCTATTCAAATTCACCTGTGCATAAAAAGAGCTCACTGAGTACCTGCTCATATGTTTTAGTTTTTCATGCTATTTCAACCGGTGAACATGTCGATATTACAGTACATGAAAAAGGGACCAAAATGCGTTTGTTCCCGACCCTGAGAGGGAAGAAACCGTTGAGGAGGCAGCGCTATGCGAATACCTAAATAATTCCATCGAACTTCCCAGAACGCCGAAACGCGAAAAACGGGGAAAGTATAACGTCTATTCGCCAGAAGTACGCGCAAATATTGGAAAATATGCGATAGAAAATGGAGTGATGAACGCAGCAAGACATTTTTCGAAGGAATTAGAATCCCCGATTCGAGAAAGCACAGTACGTAATTTAAAGAGGGCTTATATGAAAGCACGTGAGAAGGCCCCCGCTAGGCGAGTGCTGGAATTACCGAAGCAGGAGAGGGTAACCACTGATCCGTGTACAACAGCTGTTTGGCTAGTAATTGTCTTGTTTACACAACAATTTACGTGTACACCTGTTTATACTCGGCACATTTTGTTTCTTTTTTAGCCTGGTTGACACCATCATAGTGCCATATGTTCGGGCCCAGAGGAAAGTCCTCAAGTTGAAAGCTACTGCAAAGCACTGCTATTGTGGGATGTATTTCGGGGGCATCAGTCGGAGGAGGTCCGTACATCGCTCAAGCGAAATAACATCGAGCTTATCTACATACCGCCTAACTGTACGGATCAATTACAACCGCTTGATCAATTGGCAAACAAAGAGTTTAAAGATATACTGAAGAAGGAATTTCAACAGTGGTACACATATTGCATAATGGAGAACATGTCAGACAATGGTGATAGTGACGAAATCGTATCGTCAATTGACCTCCGATTGTCCTACTTAAAACCGATCCATGCTGCCTGGCTAGTGAGATCCATTGATGAACTTTCGACAAGGAAGTCACTTCTGAAAAAATCGTTCGAAGTCACCGGAATCTTGGGGCTTTTCTAATTTCAACATGTACGTTTAAGGCTATACGCCACACCCTGGAGCGTTTTATGTGTTTATTTTAAAACTTTTATTGCATTAGTTATTATGTACATCTGAATAAAATAGTTATTTTAATCGTGCATTTTCTTTTCTGGTATTTCAAGCCAATTTACATGTCCGTGTCTAGAACGAAATTTTGGCGCACTACTTATTTTAGCGCAATCGTATCCTTGCGCTAAAAGCGCTAAAATAAATAGTGCGCTAAAATTTCTCTTTTTACAGTACATTTAACAGGCAAATTACAAATAAGAAAAGTAATAAAATGTAACAAAATGTTACAACCTGTATACAAAGTTATTCTAACTTAACCAATGTATATGCTCATACAGACTTTTTTACCTGGACCTTTAATATCGAAAATCGAGTGGTACTCTTTCAAATCTATGACTAGTTGAAAAATTAAAACGCTTGTACTGGAGTTGAAATTTCTAAACATTATAAATACATGTACTAAAATAAAGGTTGAACTTCATGAAAACTAAATGAATAAATTTGAAATTTGTGACAAAGTAAAAGTCTGTGATAGGGACACATACATTAATTAAATAAATTGACCAAATTTGAGCGTTATTTGTGGCAAGATAATAGTCTGTGATAGGGAAACATAGAATAATTTCGTAAATTGCCAATATGCTTTCACTGGGAAAAATCGCATAGTTTGGGGAATTGTTATTACCTAATTCCTATAACCTCTGCAAATTTAAGAAATTATGTTCTGTTAACGGTCCATATATGTTGATTCGGTATATCTGTTGATGTATTGGTCAATTTCCTGTCAGATTTTGGTTACGCTTCGAATTTTCCTTTCAAGAGTTAAAACTCCTTCTTTTATCACACTGAACTACCTCACACTTTTGCTATAAACAGAGAGAGAGAGAGAGAGAGAGAGAGAGAGAGAGAGAGAGAGAGAGCACTCTAATGAAATTCGCTACGGACACGTTATTATACTAACTTGCTAATATACAAACCAATCATTTATTTTTGCGAAGACAAAGGGGTCTCTAATTCGTATCCCTATGTGGACACACATGTGCCCTTTCTTTTGGATAAGACTGTGTAGATCGACGTCTCATGTTGCAGTAGGCGTGGCACTTAAAGGATCCTTCGCTGATCTGGGTGAGTCTGATGCAGGTATAAATTTCTATATAATGAATCATGCCGATACCATCAGCATATATGTGAAATAGTTGTGGTATCGTGACATAAAACATTAACTAATCAATCCATTCGAAGAGTACCATTCGATGTTCGGTATTTAAAGTTCAGTTAAAACATTTCAAAGTTGATAGTGATGGTTTCAGTGAGAAGAATTGCGATTCGCAAATGGGACGAGACCAAGAGTGATTTCAGATTGGCAAATACATTTCCCAGCAAAGATTAAAAGATATTACAATTTCTGACAATCAATTGTCAATGGCCAATGGCTCAAAGACTTCGTTACTGAGGTATAAGTTGAGATGTTTGCGCTTGAGGTAACCGCATTACTAAATCATGGCGGGAAATAACAATAAAACTTAACTGTGCCCCGGCAAGATGGAATCCATAATATGAACCTACTTTGGATTGCTTCCAAGAAAAATAGGAACACTGCCGTTACTCCCCCCCCCCCCCCCCCCCCCCCCCAAAAAAAATAAAAAACCTGGAAGGCTCCGTTCAATGGCCTTATTTGAGATTTTTTAAAACATTCCTCAAAAGCAAGACCAACGCAATTTTAATATTTTCTAACGTATTTGATATCCATTATATCATATATATATAATCGTTCCCAAACCGAATCTTGATTAAAAATCAATTTCAATCATAAAGAAGTGATCGATGTCTTCCCTCTCCTTTCAAGGAAAGATGTACTAGTGTCATTACGTTAATATCAAATTTGTAAATTGATAGATTAAATGTAACGTGATGCAATTTTTTGATAACTATTTTATTTCTTTTGACTGTTTATTGAACTTAAAGATGTAATCAATTTTCGATTATATACGATTAAAACACGGTTATGTTTTTCTATCATACCGATAATGGATTATGTTTTTCTATCATACCGATAATCGATTATGTATTTCTATCATACCGATATTCGATATTTTTCCAAATAGCTCATCATTAATTACAATACCTGTATGATGTATGTTTATCCATTTTACAATACTATTTGTAATAAGATGATGTGATTTCATTTAAAGATAAAATATACATCATATGTTGTTATTGTTATTTATTATTTTTTTTTTTTTATCATTTATCATTATTACTATTATTTTTTTGACAAATAACGGACTAGGAGTTCCGAACGTTCAAGTTTTGGTCTTGTCTTTTTAGAAACAAACATATAAATTCTTTAGGGGCCATCTATAAGTGGCTTAATTAGGGGTTGTTTCGATGTATTAGAAAAGATTACGGTCGTGTCAGGTAGGTTGTCTCTTAACTCACGTCAAATTACATAGGAATACCGTTGGTCGGAATTAAATATGGTCACATAATACAGGTGGTTGCATGATGCAGTAAATCGCAAATATTCAACATTATTCACCGGAAAGTTATTCGTTTCTTCACTTCAGAGAATACACTAAATGAACTCAGTTTCGTATGTGCAAAGAAATGTGTTACGGTTCATACATACATGTACACCATCTGCGAAACTAGCCAAATCTAAGAAAACAAAATCACATGTCAAATCTAATTGATTTTATAGTAAGAAAGGGATGTAATTAATAGTATCATGAAGGAAAACTTATAAGTCATCGTGCTTCCAATGAAAGTACGGCCCTCACATATAGGTACATATACCTCATCGTCTAGAGTATTTCAGTATCTTGAACCAATATCTTAATAACTCCATTTTATCAGAAACTGTAGGCATGAAAGAATGCAAGCATTCTACAAATATTGAAAAATTATATCATACCAATAAACAATAGAAAGTAATCCAATGTTGGTTTGACGGTCTCTTTAAAATAGCAAATACTTCATTATATGATACCCTTTTCTTGTTGTTGTCGATTCATAAGACCAACAATGTAATATTTATTTAAAGTACTTCGGAACATGCCACTGAGAAACATAATTGCCACCTTATTTTCTATTGAGGTAACTTTCAGAAAACAGTGAAAAATGTTGACATTGACAGTTGATCTTTTAATCGTTTGGCAAAAATATCAACTGACCCCTCCCCTTTCCCTGCAAAGGTGTTCGTGTTGTAAATCAATTCCATGCTCGGTCCGATCTTATACCTTATAAGCTATTCACTAGAATATGATCATATTTCTCATAATCACAATCTGGGAGAAGAACTTTCAGCCAAATGTCATTTTTAATGATCAAGGTCACCAGGATTACCTTTAAATAACCCCCCCCCCCCAAACAAACAAATAAGAGGCTGATAGTGTCCCTCTGAAGTTATATCTCCTAACCCTTTCAACGAAGTTTGATTATAATTCACATAATTGTAACTCGGAATAAGAAAGTTCGTGCAAAGGTCACTCAAGCTCATTTCTTGAAGGTCAAGGTCAATGAGAAGAAGTCAAAATGCCAGTAAGGCCGTTTATATGACCTGTGTCAGAATTTATAACTCCTAAACCATTCATCAGAATTTGATCCTACTTCAACAATTGTTGCGTAGTGTTTTCAAACACATGTCATTCAAAGTCAGTTCAGGTCAAGGTCACATAGAAAAAAGAGAACTGAATATACCAAATAAATACTGCAAAAGGATTCCATTGCAGTTTATTTCTGCTTTATGCCATACACATTAGGTATGCTCATTACTTTTGATGAGAGTTGTCGAATGTGTTGCCTTGACCGTTAAGTTACTTTACAAAAACTAGCTCCAGCAGGCAGATTCACTTATTTTGATTGTAATTCCTAAGAATTCCCTCTTAATGACTTTGATAATTGACTAAGAAAATCAACAAGGATCAATATTATTTCCAAATGCAGAAATTTCCCAAATGTAGGGTCCACAATTCCAAAATATATTTATATACACCATGACGTTACTACATGTATTGTGATTTTCACCTCAAACAGATGGAGTGACAAAAAGATAATGGCACATCTGTTGTGAACACAGAATGATAAAATTTTCTTACATATACGATTTAATTCAATATGACTTGCATTTTTCTATGAATTAATACTTCAATAAATACATATATGATTTTTGAAAATAAAAAAGAAAATCACCGACGCGTGTTTGATTTATCAAGCTTGTCCACGAATTTATCGAACAACTCTCAATATTATTGACGATTTTCATTTGTAATAATTGTGACGTCACAAACGGCTACGTCATTCGTCGGTGGGTTGTTAGACCTTCGATGACGTCATCCACATTATTGTGATGCTTGAATATCTGACGCTTAAAGGACAAGTTAGGAAAGATAACCCCGTTTGTTGTGATGGAAGAATTATCGTTAGCAGTGTACCTATGAGCCTTAAACTCAAATTCATTTGAGTTTTGCATACACCTTATGATGTAATATATTTATCTGAAAACCGCTCAAACATAAGGGATAGTGTGTTCCTAATTATACAATTTTGCCAACTCTGTATGATGACGAAAAGTCTTGTAGCAAGGAGGCTTCTTAAATTAGGTTTGACTGTTTAAATTTACACAAAAATATTAAAGGAGCTAAGATATTTGTGGAAAAGCTGTACATAATATGTTTGCCTTTCACTTTACACTATGTATAATATGTTTATAATTTCTAAATGTGCGCTGCATTGCGGCGAGTGGGTCAGTGGAAGCCCGTACACCGGTTAATCATACTAATTGAGTGACGTTTGTTACTTTAATTGGTAGTCCTATGTCGGTATAGTAACTGCAATACAATCGAATATTTTTGTAATGTTTTGTTCTGTATCTATTTGACTATTATCATGTTTTATGTGCATGTCCTTGGTGATGTATGTCATACAGCTTGGTCTTCTGTCTTCTCCTTATAAGATAATTCGTGTATGTTGTTTGCCTTTAACCGTTTCAGTATACAAGTAAAGATGAATAAACTTGAGCTTTAACATCGAACTGCAAAATTTACATCTTTCATTCAGTTTCCTTATTGACTACATGCACATGGAGGAAGCACTTTAGGGAAATTATATAATAGGTTGCTCACTGAAGTCACGTGTAAATTGTTCTATATCCTAATTCTATTTTTACTGGATATAAACTATGTATAATTTATACTATCTTTAGTACTTTAAATCATAGTTTGAGACACTGCATGCATTTAACATCAAGCTGGAAAAAAATTAATGAGCTTTCAAAAATCCTCAATAGAGCAGCATGTCAAAGAAGTTGTGATTTCCGTACAATGCAGTATGAGTAAGGTAACTTAAAATGGTATGAAGTATATGTTTAATATTTATGTACATTGTTGTTAGTGTCATAGTCATGTGACACCAATAACTTTCATATTTTACATTAATATGTATGTTTTAATTTGTATTGATTTAAATACCTGACATTCAATAATCATATGTATATATACTGATAATGCATTAATACTGAACTATAATGTAGTTGGAATTCATTTGCTGTATAAAGTAGTACGTCCTTTGTTCTATTATCGATGTGATTTTTAATTTAACAAATTTTAGAACATATATACAAGAATAAAGTTGTTGCACCATGTGCGCATTAGACTATAAGTGAGACGAAATGTAAGAATAGCAACAAATTCCTTTGAATCTCGGTTATGTTACTAGACCTTTTCAGGTTATATGCGATACTGACGTTAAGGGTGGCAATTAGTTACAAAAAGTTAATTTTTGACGTCATAATAAGATATTGATTGTCTCTTACGTCATTTTGCGGGAACAGTGATGGTTTTGCCTCCCAAAACTTCAGTCACGCAGTTTAAGTGAAAAGGTATCTTGCCATTATAAACAACTTATTTTCAAAATATGTATAAGTTAATGCACACGTAGGTCATTATTGTAACAGCACAATTTTGTAAATATATAAAGATATAAGCACTTCTCTCTACATCTTTAAGTGGACAATGAAATCAGCTATGATGAAAGAAGTCCTCTACATTACTTTGTGTTGTTTTATACGGTGAGTTTTTTTTTCATATATACATATATATATATATATATATGGGTAGTGAACACTAGAGGTAGATGCTAGATTTTTAGACATTAGATAGCTTCCTTTATTTTCATATACGATATAAGCGTCACAAAACATTTTCATTTATACGGAATGAAATTATAATGAATGATACCGTCAAGATATCATGTTAATGATGGACCTTATGGACGGGCAGGGTACGCACTTCCGTATTGCTAGCAAAATCTTTAACAAACGTCCAATAGGAAATGTTATCAACACAGAATGACGCAGGATAACCGAGTGTCGTATTGATTAGAACCTCTGTCCGACCGTCTCAATATCTTGACGTTTTTATTTTACCAACTATACAGGACACATTCACACATACGTACACACACATACACAACAACCTCAAAGATGTCGATCCAGAATATTTAAATTTTTATTTTATAATGTTATATACTTTACGTTTCAGGGAGATCGCTGCAGGGTATTATACAATATCTTATGAATGTTCACAAATTTTATAATGTTATATACTTTACGTTTCAGGGAGATCGCTGCAGAGTATTGTATAATATCTTATGAATGTTCACAATTTTGTATTTTATAATGTTATATACTTTACTTTTCAGGGAAATCGCTGCAGGGTATTGTACAATATCTTATGAATATTCACAAATTTGTATTTTATAATGTTATATACTTTATGTTTCAGGGAAATCGCTGCAGGGTATTGTACAATATCTTATGAATGTTCACAAATTTGCCATCAAGGATATTACACAAAGTATTTCCAGTGTGGTCTTTTTCTCTGGGGAAGATGTACTTATTCTCAGTAAGTATTTAAAATTAAGGCACATGGTTTATTTAAAAAAACAAACAACCCCCCCCCCCAAATAAAAAAAAAAAAAAAAAAAATCAAAACAAAACAAACCAAAAAAAAAAAAAAAGAAAAAATCTTTGCCGAAGCTAAGCTTGAGTCACCCAGATGTAGATGTAAATTGCTGAAATACCGAGTTGTATCTAATGAGGTACACATAATATGCAAGAGAAAATAGAAATTTGTTATCCCGTGAAATATGCTGTCATTGGCTGCTCACCGCCACATCTGCCGTTATGCCTTGAAAAATCTTTTGTTTCGCCTTATGATTTTCATGCTGGTAATGATAGTCAAACAGGAGTTGTTACCTTTGCAAGACATCCTGTTTTACTTGTAATTAACAGGGGTCCATGGATGTTACCACAATAGCACACATCAATTGATTGACCTTTGTGATATCCACAGACAGTCCAAAGTCTGTACCTCAGTAGAATTATTTGTGTAATGTCTTTTCGTGTATTTCTTCCTAACATTTCCTGTATGTCAGTGGAGGCGATTGTCATTTCTCATGCAAGTTCTTTCTTTATATTATATTTCTATCATAATGTTTATTCCTTTCTTGCAGGCATTTCAGAAACTCGTGCATGAGAAAATGCTACAGAAAAGAATGCTGTTCTGGATACAAAGGCTATGAATGCCGTACACGTAAGGAAGTTTTCAAGCAACACGGATAAAATGTTTCGTACATTTCCTTTCTTTTAACAATTTCGTATAAATTTATGATCCTATCATATCTTGTTCTAGTGGAGATAAAAAGTATAAAATATAAAATACAGTAAAACCTGTCTTAGCGGCCACTTTTATTAAGAGGTCACCTGTCTATAAAGGTCACATTTGAAATTCCCAAAATCTATGTTTTCCTTAATAAAAGACCTCTGTATAAAGGCCACTTTTTGCTCTTCCCTTAGCTGACCTTAATAGACAGGTTTGACTGTATATTCGTATATAAATAATATTCTTTTTACTTCTACAACAGCAATTTGTTCATATTGTCATAATGGCGGGACATGTGTAGCACCGGATACTTGTTCTTGTCGGAACGGATTCAAAAGACCCTATTGTCATGGTAAATAATTTTACAATTATTCTATAATTGCAGTTATTAATGATTTTTACATTTTAAATAAATTCGTGGATACGGGCACTAAAGATATACTTAAAAGAAAATGCAACACGTTAAAAGGCAAAATAAATAGATCATAATGGCATGGGCAAATTCATATTGCTTGAATTGATCCTCTACATAGCCAGATGCTTTTCAAATGTGACACCTTCACTTAGAATCAACTTGATTCGAAAAAAAAAAAGAGTCGAGTCACGTGAAAGGTAGAGGCAAGACGTAGTTTTTGACGCTCTGTCTTTTAGACGTTTTATGGATTATAAATGGACTTTCAGATGTATATGTTAATTTACTTCTTTAATATAGTGTCTGGAATATTTATTCCGATAAAAACGTTGAATATGTCTGGGCGTTTTTGCGTGCTTTTTTGATAATAAATATTGTGGAAGTGTACAGTGAACACAGTTCATACCTGAGAGAACGTACGCCATGCGAGATTTAAACAGTCAATGATTACCTACGATTGATAGACCGTGTATAGGGTGGCTACAGTTGATTATTCCGTCCTAAGTCGGTATCGTAATTCCGTCCTAAGTCGGTATCGTAATTGCACTACAATAAAGTTTTTTTTTTTAATGTGTCATATGTGCTAGTATGTTATTGATATTCATGTATTTTATAGCTCCATGGTGACTTCTGCCACATAACTGAGCCAGTAACTCCTCTTTTTTCTTTCTAATCATTACTTATCATTGAATTAGTATGGAGGACCAGATGCTTAAACCAGTGTACACAAAGAACTCTGACTTTCAGAAGTGTTGGATTATAATATAAAAATGCATCCAGCATGACCGTAATCTCTGGAGAATTTATTTGAATGACATACAAAGTAAAATACTTTACTTAAGGAGGGTTTTGGCATAGGAAATCAGCATGCACACTTGTATATCCTTTCGCATAAGGAATTAATAGTCCAGATGGGAAGGCCCTCAAATTCACCACATCTGGTGTGCCATTATCTGTTGACAACACGGTCATTGAAAGCATGTTAGAAAAGTTTGGTGTTGAGCTCAAAAGTGATATTCGTTACGAAAAGATTAGACATCCTGAAACAAAAAAGATGACCGAAATTCTTAATGGCAATCGCTCCGTATATATGAAACCGTTTGATGAATCTAAATTTCTACCGAGGAACACATACTGCGCAGGCTTGCGATGTAAAAATTTCCATCATGGTCAGCCCAAACGGACTTTTAGCAAAATATGTACAGTTTGCCGGGGCACAGATCACACTAAACGTGATTGCAAAAATTCTGAGCGTTGCAAAGTCCTGAAAAATTCGGGGCAGATTGCTGGTTCCGATCAGTGTAAGTTCCACGTAGATGGTGATATAAATGTGATTCCTTTCAAAGGTGGTAAGGATACATTATCAAATTTCTTCCCATGTGATCTACAATGTTTCGGCGAATCACATAAAAAATCTGCGGAACACGCCTTTCAATTATCCAAAGCACTACAGTGTGGTGACGTCATCGCAGCTGAAAAAAATCGCGAATCGCCGAAAGCATTAGATGCTATACGTATTGGCAATGCTGTAACAGTGACCAAAACATGGCTTGAAAAGGCTGAGGAAGTTATGTTTGAAGTGTTGTCTTGTAAAGCCAATCCAGTAACAGAATTTAGAGAACTGTTGTCCAAAACTAAACCCAAAACAATTTTTGCTGAAGCAACTTATGATATGGAATGGGGAACGGGACTAAATAAAGACGAGACATTAAGCACTGACTTCCGTCACTGGCTAGGTAATAACAAACTTGGCGTCTTATTTAAAAGACTGCAGAAAAATTCAACAAAAATGTGTGCGTTCAGCCAAGCAGTCACTGTCTATTTCTTCCCAACATGGAATAACATGAGGAACTGCTGTCTTTCTGACATTCTATGGGTGAGCGACTAAAATGTTTTCCCTTAATGCAAGGGGCCTAAATTCTTATAACAAAAGAGTGATTTTGTATGGCTGGTTAAGTAGCTGTGATTTTGACATTATTTTTCTTCAAGAGACACATTTTGTGGAATCGAAAGAGTTACATGTAATTTATAACTCAAGGTGGGCTGGGAAATATTGTCACTGTTTTTCAAATTCCGTTCATAGCAGGGGTGTATTCTTATGAAAAAAGGTTTTCGTATCGAAATAGTAAATTCTCATAAAAGCTTAGATGGTAGAAGACTGCTTGTCAACATCAAACATAATGGTAATATTATAACCTTAGTCAATGTTTATGTGCCCAATTCAGAAAACATTTCTTCAAACCATGACAATCGTGGATATATCAATATAGATTAAATGAATACAATGTAATTGTATGTGGTGATTTCAATTCTTGTCTTGATTCAAATAACACATCTACAATAGATAAAAGCGTTACCTTACTAAAAAAAATATGGTGATTTTAATTCTTGTCTTGATTCAAATAACACATCTACAGTAGATAAAAGCGCTACCTTACTAAAAATATGCAAGTCTATTTCCCTATAAAGGATCTTTGGACAACTAAAAATCCAAAGTGTAACGGATATACTTGGTGTGATGGTCACAATATCTCAAAGTCAAGAATTGATCATGTTTTTATATCTAACGAACTTTGTTACATTTTTGATAAAATATCTCTTAGAGAATTGATGCATGTTTAAAACATAAAAATGACTGATCATGTGGGTGTATGTTTTTCGTGTTATTATACTAATAATACTAGAAATCCAGGATATTGGAAATTAAGTAACTCGTTACTAAATGAGGAAAGATATTGTGATGGTATAATTCAAATTACTGATAAATCAAAGAATGAATTGAATGATTGTCCTGATGCACATCAAAGATGGGAAAAATTAAAATCTTTTGGAAAACGTTTCTCCATATTGTATTCTAAAGAGAGATCAAAAACACATACAAAAAAGTTAAATTTTTCGAAAAAGAATTCAGAAAGCTTGATGAATGTGAAATAAATTAAATCAATTCAAGACGAAAACAGTCTCTAGAAACTCAAAGGATTTATATGAAAGAAAGACTCAAGGAGCATACGTTAGATCGAGAATGAAATGGATAAAATATGGTGAAACAAATTCATCTTACTTTTTGAAATTGGAACAAAAACATCAATGTCACAATGTAATAAATAATGTTAAAGTAGGTAGTAACAATATATACTCAAAGATATTTTGTCTGAATCATGTAACTTCTACACAAATCTTTTTGAAAGCAGAAATGTTGATACTGATAATGTCAAATCATATACGGATAATATACAATTTGATAATGTCCTTAATGATGTTGAAAAAGAAGTATGTGATAAGTTACCAACAATATCTGAGTGTGAAAGTGTAGTGCAATTTTTGAAAAAATAATAAATCTCCGGGATGTGATGGTTTACCGACAGAATTTTATAAGAAATTTGGGAATATATAAAAACATACTTTTATGAATGTTTGATAGAATCATTCGACAAAGGTGAAATGTCTACTTCTCAAAAAGTATCTGTATTGTCTTTGATACATAAATAAGGTGATACAAGTGATATGAATAAGTATAGGCCAATAAGTCTTAAAAATTGTGATTACAAATTATGGTTGCTATTTTCGCCCAACGTCTTCAACAAATTATCGACTCAAAAATAAATGAAAATCAGTCAGCCTATGTGAAAGGCAGTTACATTGGAGTTAATGCGTGATAGATATTTTTTATTACTGTGAAGATAATAATAAAAATAATGATTATCTTTTCTTGATTTTTCTAAAGCTTTTGATTCCGTTGAATGGACTTTCCTTTTTGAAACATTAAAGAAATTTAAGTCTTGCGAAAACTGTTTAAAGTGGATGAAAATATTCTATACAAAACCTGTTTTTAGAATAAAAAATAATGGATGATTATCCAAAACATGCAAAATGAAACGAGGAATAAGGTAAGGTTGTGCGGTATCGGCTATGTTATTTCTTTTTGTTGTGGAAAGTTTGTCTATTAGAATATTACATGATGATAATATAAAAGGATTATATGGATACTAAAATTAAATTAATTCAGCATGCCGATGATGTAACCTTCCTTTAAGTGATATCCAGTCATTGGAAAATGCTATTTCAGTAATTAAGCAATTCAGTGAAGTTTGTGGTGTAAAATTGAAGATTGAAAAGACAAAATGTATTATGAAAAGAAATTATAAAAATATTTATAAAGACATTTTTTGAATAAAGGTTATTGAGAATGGAATTAAATGTTTAGGAATTTATGTAGGACAAGAGAAATCTTTTTGTAATGAAAAGAACTGGATTTGTAAATTAGAAGAAATGAAGGAAATCGTAGATTGCTGGAGGAATAGAAAATTACAATTTTCGGAAAATGTCAAAATTTTTTAATAATCTTATTATATCAAAATTGCTTTATGTAATTTCAATTTTCAAGACTACATGTTATAAAATATATAAATAAAATGATTTATGAATTTATGTGGAATAAAAAAGAGAGAATTAAAAGGAATACACTTATTGGCAAAATAAGTGGCATTAATATAACAGATATAGAGAGTAAAAAAAATTCTGTAAAAGCTTCCTGGGTATTAAGATTTTAAAAAAATGTAAAAATCGTTGGAAAATGTTTATTGAGTCAATGATAAGAAAATGTAATATAGATTTAGACTATGTACTTTCTCTTTCTGAAATTAATCACGAAAAAGTTTCATTAATCAAAAATATTCCTGCCTTTTATAAAGAAGTATTTACATTATTTAATGAAAGTAAATTTAAAAAGAAAATAAAAATATATCAAACAATGAATTCATATTACAACCCTTGTGGAATAACTTATTATTTCAGAATAAAGGGAATACCCGTTTTTACCCAAAATTGGTTAAAATCAAATATCAAATACGTAAGTGAATTATTAAATGAAGATGGATCCTTTAAATCATCGGTTCAAATTCGAGATATGCTTCAAGATAAAAGAAATTATTTATGTTAATATTTAATTTTAATGAGGGTTTTTCAACCTTATCTTTCATTTTTTGATTGTTCAGTAGTAAAAAAAAAAATAACTTTTTGAATCATCAAACAAGGTATATTTTGTTGACAAATATGAAAGAAAATTGAAATTAATAAACTTAAGTCGAAGGATCTATATGATATCTTTATAATGAAAAAAGTCATAGTCCTAAAATGGAAATTAAATGATCAGAGCTTTTTAAAGTCCAATGTTGTTGGCCTAGAGTATATACGCAAAAGATAAAAAAATTTGTAGAAAAAGATGATGCAGAATTTAATTATAAGTTGATACATTGTTCATTAACAAACAACTTAGTTGTTAGTAAATGGTCAAAACATCAAAACAAATACTGTGAATTCTGTCATGAAACAGAAGATAATGAACATTTAATATTTCGATATACTAATATCAGAGGATTATGGTGTTTTGTTGAAAATATTCTTATTCCAAGTAACCTGCAAAAAAAAAAAAAAAAAAAAAAAAAAAAATAATTTAATTATGTATTCCAAATGCTACTGACATTAAATTTTTCGTAAAGAATACACTTTCAAGATATCATATAATTTATAAGAAAGTCAATGTGCCTTTTAATGTAAATCTCTTTTCAAAAGTATCAGAAATTATTTAACAGCCTCCTTTTCTTTATATTCTTTTATTTAATACAATATAAAATGTTATCAATATACAATGTAATTGATTATTTTGAATCTTCTTTGTATTATGTTGTTATTTATACATATACTTTGTATTTAGATATTTATAAATATATATGTAATAAATTAAATTTGTTAGTTTATCTTAAAAAAATATTGTTTATACAATTATGTGTATAATTATGTATACAAGTATGTATATATCGATTATTGTGCCCTAAATGATCGATTAGTGTGTATACGGGCATTATCCTCAAAAATAAAAATAAAAAACTTTATTCGAAAATTTCTGCAGGACTTGCAGTGTTGCTGAAAAGCAGGATATACATTTTCTCCCTGGTATCCAATTTCACCTTTTTGGGGGGTTCACTTCGTTATGTTCCTTTTTTCCTTTTTAATTGACTTCGTATGCGTTTTTATTTTTTTATTTTTTGACTACTTTATCCATTATCTTAACATTTATAAGAAACACATGGATGTTGATTCATACTTCACTACCTTTTACGTTTTACATTAACATGTATTATAATACAGGGTTATTAATCAGTGTTTACCATGTTGAACTAGTCATTGCGCCGAGGTCTGTCGTATTGGCCCGAGGCGAAGTGGAAGACCAATACGACAGACCGAGGCACAATAACTAGGCCAATATGGAAAACATTGATTAATGAGCATATAATTAATTGACAAAATCCAACAAAGGCAATACTGCTGTTACGAAGTTTGACATTTTTTGTTGCATTCATCGCTGCAACGGAAAAATTAATAATCGCAATGAATATTATGGATATGTTTCACTTTCTCGACAACGACAATATTGCTTTTCTCATATATTTCTTATTTTCTTTTACTCAAGAGCAACGCCGGCATGTTGCTTTTCTCTCAACTTAAATTGATCACGCGATTTCAATATTGCCCGAATTGTATCACGTTACTTCAATTTTGGCAGAATTTTCAATACTGGTTTAGTTTTGTCGGTATTGACCTAGTTGTTAATTCATATTGTTTGGCAGGAAAATTCATAAAAGAGCAATATTTATTAAAATTCAATAGGCTATTTTAGGTGACCGGAAAGGACTATTAAAAACCTAGATTCAACACGTCAGACTACGGACAAATGATTGTCACGTCATACTTGGTAGAAACACTGACGTTATGTATCCATAGATAAGATTATTACGTCATAAATGAAATATCGCCAAAGTATGCGATGTCCGTAGTTTGGATATAACTCGGAAATAGTCTACGAATAATTGTTTGTAACTAATTCACATTTCTACATGTTATTACATCATAGCAAAATGCATCCAACTTCGTCACTCTGATAACAAATATAATCTTTTCTACTCAGATATAAATGAATGTTCAACTCGTACTCATGACTGTGGTCAGCAGTGTGTGAATACTCACGGATCTTACGGGTGCAGTTGTAGAACCGGTTACTACCTTTCCAACAACGGAAGAACTTGTTATGGTATTTTTCGATGTACAACATTATTTTACATTTGTGTGAATATGCCTTTTATGTTCACCTAATATTTGGTAAATTTGTGTTATTAAGCTTCTCTGTATTGACCAATGAAATATACCTCAAATAAAATGTGAATTATCATATAATTAAAAAAATTACAAATTATGCAAAATTTAAGGTGTATATGTTTCTAAGTTTTACACGGTATTGAAAACGGTTTCTGATGTTGTTGTTTGAAGCCATGTTACATACTTATTTTCAGACATCAATGAATGTTCATCTAGATCAAATTGTGATCACTACTGTAAAAACACTTATGGATCTTACTACTGTACATGCAGATCCGGTTACCAGCTTTCCGGAAATAGGAAAACATGCTATGGTGATTTCAAACATTTAATATTAAATGCATGTAGATTTCATTTTGCTGTTCTAATGAAACATTATACAAATTAATGTGGAGGAAAAAACAATAAAAATTAAAATTTTCAATACATGCGTAACCAATAAATATGAGATGGTTTTTCTGTGTTTTCACTTACCACTTTTGATTGATTGAGTGTAGTTGCTTATTTAGCGTTGATTTCCATTGATGTCCATGCAGTTTCTTTATTAGATAGTTACAAGTATGATGCATTTGCTCGGTTAATGACCTTAAAATTTTATATTTTGATTTTTTGTTTTGCTGTCTATTTTGGAAAATATAACATTATGACTTTTCAATTAAGTATGACGCATTAATGTTACTTCAGAGCTTTCAGAATGAAACATTTACATCAATGATGCCATCTATGTTATGGAATGTATAACCTCATGCATTACATACTCCTATTAAAATAGTGACTTAAGATTAGAGATACGATACATTTTTGACAGACTTTCGGAAAATGTTTTAGATCCTTTTGTGATCTTGTATCTAAATTAAAAAAAAAAAAACTTCTCAGCAAGATGTGTTCAGCAAAATCTTGTGTTGTTGCAGTTTTTGTTTGGAGTTAAGGACTGACCCAATTCCAGGGTATAATTATATTGCTTTCAAATGGTGTCGTGTTCCACTTGCATTTTCACATAAGACGATGGCGACTTTCTCGACTGAGGGGGAGTATGTAACGGGGACAGTTTTTGTATATACGTTATGTTTAGTTTCTTTTTGGCAGTCGTATTTCTTTGCAGTACAATTGTGATTTTGATATTTGCAATATTCTTGTGTATACGTTTACTGTAGGGGTTGGCAGAGTTATTTTATGCTTATTGTTGCAGAGTCGAATTGTTAGAAAATATCTTATAAATAGGTCATATTTAAACCTAATTGGAATTTCAGATTTTTTGATAAGAAAATACTTTTTTCAGATATCAACGAATGTAGTATTGGTTCATCTGGCTGCAGTCACAGTTGTGTAAACACTCGTGGGTCATATTATTGCTCATGTCGACTTGGGTTTGCTTTATCATCAGATAACAAGAATTGTCAAGGTAAATTTCTAATCAATGTTATATCAAGAGATCATAAATGATGCAAGATTGCAGGGCCTCTTCTCCATATTATTATTGTTATTATTATTATTATTATTATTATTATTATTATTATTATTATTATTATTATTATTATTATTATTATTATTATTATTATTATCATTATTATTATTATTATTATTATTATTATTATTATTATTATTATTATTATCATCATCACGACTATTATCATTATTATTATGATTATTTTTTTCATTAATATTGCCTCACCTTAACCAATGTATTAATTGATGTATTGTGATACCCATTCGACGGTAAACTTTTACGTTTTCGACTTCTCCCGAAAGAGTTTGATCAAACTTGAGATATTTTAAGCATCAGTGAATCTCAACAAAACAAAAAGCATTTTTTTTCATTTTATATTTCACCAGAAGTTATATCAGGCGGAAAAGACAAATTTATTTCACATATTGTGTGTCTTTTTCTTTTAATATAATTCAGATGCCATATAGCAAATATTTGACAACTTGGTTTCAGAAAATAGGAAGAGTTATTTCAAAACGCCATGTCTACCTTTAGTTTTTTTTTTTTTTTTCATCCGCTAAAGACATTCTGTTTTCCTTTCAAACCAAAAGAATTTAAATATTGTATAAAGAGAAAAATATACAAAAAATTTCGTCAAGCAGGTAGTTGTGTGTCAATGAGTAAATTAAGGTTAATGATGTGCGCCCTCTTATCATTATTATGATCACTATAAATTTTGTTCTGAAATTAATGGAATGGGAAATAATGAGCATAAGTGAAGTAGTGATATTAAGTCAAAAGTTACACATAATACATCTTTGTTATCAGTTAAGCGCAGCTACTCAGAAAATCTACAAATTTACTTTTCATTTTCAGATATCAACGAATGCTCAAGCAGCATATCAAAATGTGAACACTTGTGCACCAACACTTACGGATCATACTTTTGTTCATGTAGATCTGGCTTTCTGCTTTCCTCAGATAAAGCGTCGTGTTATGGTAATTATCAAGCGGTACATAAAAGATGGATGTAGTCCTAGCACAACACTCACGTTTACGTAGAAAATGTCACGATGACTGGTAAACCATATGCATCAGGGCTGCTCGATTAACATGCATATATCTTATCATTGAACACTTCGACATAGGTAACACATACAACACAAGAAATTGAACTCAGTTGTCACCATAGACGACAGGTATCTACATTTTCTGAATGAAGGCTCTTACAACCCTTTAATAATTAGATAGTAAAAAGAGGGTCTTTTTTTCATATTCCCTTTGCAGTGTGGAGCTCGTAAAAAATTCCCCGCGTAGGGTTTGACATAAGTGTTATTATATCCTTTTACCTGATGTTATGTGGCTATAACACTTTCTACACAGTGTTTGTTCACATTCATGTATATATACAGTGCTGAATTATATTGTTTCGTCTGTGTGTCAGGGCATTAACGGCCAGTGTGACAAGCCAAACAGGAGACGCTCACTCCTCCCGGGCACCTAGTCTCACTTTTGAATTTCAGGGGGTCCGTGAATGTCCATTTTGGTACATTGTTGTTAGTGCCATAGTCATTTGACATCGCATTTGATATGTAGTTTGACACTATTTGGCTATGACGTTAACGCGACGTTAGCATAATGGTGTCCTGAGACTGCGCCCAACTGTATTTGAATTTGTGGTACTATCGATGGAGTAAGGATGAGATACACTATTACAATTATACTGTGTACATTCCATGGCATACTGCGTGATATATTCTGTTAATTTCAACCAGGTATCCCTTTTCAGTTTCCTTTATGATTTGTTGCAATTATTTAAACTTTCCCGTTGCAAATTTCCCGTATACGTGGTGTCTCAACTGATATGATATGCTAGTGCTTCATCAAGATACGGGTTTTTTTAAATTACCTGGCGAGCTGCTGAGTGAAAAGTTAATATCACAATGATCTGAAAAACCACGTACGAGGTCTACATTCATACATACGGTGGCTTCAACGACCTTCTTCTCATTTTCGGACATGTTGATTTCTTGTTTGATTGAAGTCCTTCATGTTTCGCACAAACTTTGAAAAGTGCTTGGATTTAAAGTCCGTCCTTGAAAAGGGTTGAAAATAAAAGTATCCTTAAAAGTTCTTGAATTTCATAATAGATACTGATTTTGTCAGTCAGAGTCCTTACATAATTTTCCCTGCGTGTTTCTGCAGTATGTTCAAAGAGAACTAATGCTTAGAAATGATAGCTGCGTCATTTAGACGTTTACGTGAATTTGAGCCATTTTATAATATATACCTATTGACAAGGTATAAGGGTAATGGTACGTTTGTTGTCCCCGAGGTACCAACTATTGCCGAAGGCGAAGCCGAGAGTAATGACAATGACGTAATTTTGGTCCATTGACAATCAAGAACAGAAAAGTCCGGGAAATATGATTAAAGAAATATTACCCATGATATAGTCTTTTGACTATTGACTGGGTATAGACAGAAGTAAGATCCTCGATCAAACAGCATAAATATTTGCTATTGTTTTATATAGAAAAAATATTGAAGTATAATAAAGCATTTAATTGATGTAATAGAGGTGGAGCTCCTTGACATGTAGTGCATTATTAATTTTAACAATAATACATGTATGTACATGTACGACTTTGGTTTGATTTGCAAGGTTTTGATAGCTGAAATGGACCTGTTGAAAGTCATTGGATGTATGAACTATGTCTTTGTACTTAAAATGAGATTTTACCGATTGCAAGTACAGTTATACCGTTGTCACTGAATGCCACTATTAGCTCGCATGATCCTATGGCATCATGACGGGTCACTGGTCAGCAGGTGGTGCTTACTTCTCTATGGCACCTGATACCACACCTAGTTCTTCCGTGGGTCCGTGACAAACGACATTTCTCTTTTGTTTTCTGTAATATATTTTTCTGATTGGCATCTGCTCCGTATATTTGTGTTTTACTGCAAATATATATTACAAGTAATCAAATATACCCATTGTGTGTGTATGTATATGTGTGTGTGTGTGTGTGTGTGTGTGTGTGTGTGTGTGTGTGTTTGGTATTTTTTTTTTTTTTTTTTTTTGTTTCTTTATTTTTTTTGGGGGGGGGGGGGGGTGTTCTTAAACACAATGCAAAGATTAATAGTGTACATTTCGTATTACCATATACGATTATAAGCATTAATATCAACAGTTGTAATTGGAAAAGTAATAATTGATCATTTCAATTTGGTATTTTCGCCTCATTTTGGTTAAAAATTACCTTACATTAATGATCCTCTTTTAAACTGATCCTTTAAATCTCATTTCTATAAACGTCTGATATCGATTTATTGGAAGCTACAGGACCATATTATAGTTTTGAAGCGAATAATCACTGTATAAAATATAAATGCTCATGTATTGTAAGTTCTTTACAAATCTTATGTCTTCTACAGATGTAGATGAATGCAAAGATGGAAATGCTCAATGCAGTTACAGATGTGCAAACACCCAAGGATCATTTTACTGCTATTGCCAGCAAGGATTTAAGCTATTAGAGGATGGAAAAACTTGTGCAGGTGAGTTTATGTGCTTTCATCCAATATCATCGGTATTGGCTTATGTGTCATGTTGTCGTTATACAAACAGATTGTCCATAAACGATAAATCGCATCGGCAAGATTTTGACCCGTAGGATCGTACGGTTGGTGTTCCAAGAAAACTCAGTCAAGAAGTTGCTGATCGCCCGATTGGTGTGTTGGAGCATTCGAAAGCCCTATGAACATTGTATGGAATCTGGCCATATTAGTACATATTATAATTGAACTAGAGCGCAGTGCTTGGGTTTTATAAGATATACATGTATAAACACGTTGGACATTTAATTTTAGTATTAATGTGCATGTATATTAAGCACTATTTAAAACAGAGCATCATCCAGTGTATTCCATTTAATAACATCTATTGAATTTGGCTATGTCATATATTACTTTTATGTAATGTATTGACACCCTGTACAACTTTTACTTTCAGACATAGACGAATGTTCCACTGGCATAGCAAAATGTGAACAAATGTGTACAAACACCCAAGGATCTTACTTTTGTACATGTAGATCTGGTTTCCAGCTTTCGACCGACAATTCGTCGTGCCTTGGTATTTTTAGAGACATTGATGCATACGTCACTACTTCGAGTTCGATAAGAATATTTTATCATAGAAAGAAATATGAAATTCATAAAAGAATGTAAAATATAACAAAAGCCGGTACTGGTAATGAAATGAAAACAGGTTATATCAGCAATTTCATATATTCAGATATGTTTCCCTTTCGTTTAAGGATACTTTATTATGTATCCTTTCAAAGTGGAGCTATATTGTTTTTCTTCTTTTTCTTCATCCAAATTTTGTCCAAGCCGTAACTTGAATACCCATTGAGGTAAGAACTTGAAACTTACAACATAGAAGGGTGACAGTGAGGCAAGGTTTACGGCATAATCTCTTTACCTTGACCTACATTTACAATCATAAGGTCAAATTAAAAAAGATGTCTAGGCCGTAACTCGAATACCCTTTGAGGTGAGAACTTGAAACTTGGAATATAGAAAGGTGACAGTAAGGCAAGGTGCAAGAAATAAACATTTTTGGCCTTGACCTACATTTACAATCTCAAGGTCAATTAAAAAACCTAGCTAATTCATGTTACAGCAAAGTCAGTTTTAGTACCCCTTGTCCGAAAATTTATTATAAATGCAACGGTTGTAGGAAATATATTTATAATGAATCAAAACTGGTCGTCCCTGACACTTCGTTACAAGTATACTTTACTGTACATTCATTTCTACATAATACCGGCATCTTAGATTATATTCCTATAATGTTTTAAAAACCTAGTCAGATTCTACCACTTGTACTGGCCCATTCTGAAAAACATCTATAAGGAAGGGGAGACATGTGTTTTTGTTCAAAAAACAATACCCACTAGCTGTTTATGGCTTTTTTCTTTCCTCCTATTGATTTTTGTCATCGACTAATCACATTGCACCTTATGATAATAGAATTATACGAACTCAAACTGTAAAAGAAAAAGTAAAAAATAAAAATAGTAATAATAAAAAAGAAAAGAAAGAAAACCCCCGAAAATGCATGAATCAAACGGTACATCAAGTGGGTTTAAGCTATTAAGTTTCGTCAAATCTAGAGATGTGTATTTTCTGTTGCACCGACTCGTATAATCCTAAGGCTGGTGTGACCAGTCAACAAGGGATGTTTACACCTTCATGACACCATCTCACACCTTTGATCCTTCCATAGGTCCATGATAGCTAATATGACTGTTTCATCTCGTACTTTAGACGTTCTCGATTGATTGCTGTTCGCTATACTTTGACATATTATTCAGTTATATGATGGGCCGAACGGTCTCAGCTTAACGGTCTCGGTTTATTCAACAAAAGCCAGAGGAGGCATCGAAGTCATGGTACACGCAAATACAACAAACCTGAAATACATAATATTTCCTTTGATGCCCTTTGGCCATTTATAAATAAACCTTTGGGCCTTCATCACATTCGTAAAAAACTTTATTCTATTTCACTCAGAAAATTACACGAGTTGTACGTATCGTCCAGACACCGTATATTTACTGATATAAGCTCTGCAGAGTATAGACTAGATGGCATTATTATGGACATATCGACCGCAAGACTTTTTCGTCCCGTCAAGTTAGATATTTCTATGGAAAATTCTAATCGCCCTTTCATCAAAATTATATTTGCAAATAAAGGCATTGATTATTTAAATTTGGGCCAAATTTTAAATCATAAGTCTGTTTTAGAGAAAATACCTCCATATTTCAAAAACAAAGAGAGGAAGTACAAGTCGACACTCTTTCAGAATGGATAAAATCTATTGCAGTACTGCTGAGATCAAAAATTAAAAAAATTACAAGGTTCTGTAAACATCAGATTCGAATCTATTTTTAAAGATCCTGATGTTGTCAGAGAACTTACCTTCCTCCAAGAACATTATATCATTACACCAGCAGATAAAGCATCTAATAATTATACATTTACTTGTAAGAAATATTACTTTGACAGCCTAGTGAAAGAATTAGGATTAAATTCAGCTCCAGGAAATCCTACTTATACTCTCACGAACTTTTCGGCTTCGGAAGTACTCGAGAATAATAAATCTGTCCTCAATACGTTTGGTATTGACTCAAATAAATAGAATTTAGAACTTCCATATTTGTACTGTATTCCACAAATGCACAAAACTCCGTACAAACTACGCTTTATCGCTGGTTCCTCGAAGTGTTCCACAAAATCCGTATCGATGCTACTTACAAAAATATTATCAGAAATTAAATCTGGCCTTCATAGATAGTGCGAAACAGTATATTCCAGAAGTGGAATTAATCAAATGTGGATCCTTAAAAATTCAAAAGAGTTGTTAGAACATCTAAAATAAAAAAGATTTACTAAAATTCACTCCATCAAGTCTTTTGACTTTTCGACTCTTTACACAACGATCCCTCATCAGAAATTAAAAAACAGATTAGCGGAAATTATTCAAAATGCATTGACTAGTAAAAACGGAAGCCGCAAATTCAAATATATAGTAATAGGCCACGATAAAACTTATTTTGTTAAGGAAAATTCTGATTCCAAAAATAAATACACTGAAACAGCTGTCATCCAGATATTGAACTTTCTTATCGATAACATTTTTGAGGTGTTTGGAGGTAAGGTTTTTCAACAAATTGTCGGCATTCCAATGGGCACTAACTGTGCTCCGTTTCTGGTTGACATATTCCTTTATTCATACGAAGCTGAGTTCATTCAGTCTTTGCTTTCGCAAGGAAAAAAACAATTGGCTCTTGGCTTCAATTTTACTTACAGATATATAGATGACTTGCTTTCAATTAATAATCCTTCATTCACGGATTACCTTAGCATCATCTATCCAAGTGAACTGGAGGTCAAAGAAACCACAGAAACTAGTAATTCTACTTCGTATTTAGATATTATGTTGTCTTTCGACATTAATGGTCAATTGAACACCTCACTCTATGACAAACGTGACGATTTCAATTTCGCTATCACAAACTTTCCTTTCATAAGTAGCAACATTCCATCATCGCCCGCATACGGCGTATTCATATCTCAGTTAATACGTTATTCCAGAGCATGTTCAAATTACAGTGACTTTGTTCTGAGGGCTAGGCGACTTTCAGTTAAGCTGCTCAGCCAGGGTTATATATGTGCTAGACTAGCATCTTCACTGAGGAAGTTCTACGGTCGTTACGAGACTCTTATTACTCCATATGATATCTCGTTATCCAGACTATTAAATGCTATTCTGGACTGAGACCGATTCCGATCACTTTACACAGATTTGACACCTTCTATACTAGAAGGTTACCTACCTCTACTTCTCCATATATAAATACATATGGAATTCAAACGATTTGACTTTCTACGGGGTATATGTGACGGGTGTTGCTAGCAAGCAGGAGATGCTCACTCTCTCCGGGCACCTGATCTCACTCCATCACAGGGGTTCACATATGCTCTTCAAGTAGACATATTTTGTTATTTTCCATTCGTTTTTCATTTTCACTGATTTTGTATGTCCTATGGTTTCATGATTTTTGGACTTGTGGTTTGGATTTATCCATCATCTTTACATTATACCAAACGGCAATGACATGTAATGTTATCGTTGCATACTCCTCTTTTATCTTGTTGAATTGAATCGTCTTACAGATATTGATGAATGCCAAGGAAATTCTGCTCGTTGCAGTCAGATATGTGTAAACACTCAAGGTTCATTTAACTGCAATTGTCATTTGGGATTTGAACTTTCAAACGATAGCAGAACTTGTGAAGGTAAACATATAATCTGAATTTTTCAAGATTTCTTTCTTAATTTGTATACTGCACCATACAATGTAGATATTTTCTGCTGTTCACATTGTCAAGAGCTTATTAAGGGTTTGCAGTTAGAGTGGTGAGATAGTGTGTTGAGATTTTGAGACAACTTTATTATCTAACATCTTAATTTCATTAGAAAATTGCTATTTCCTACATTAGAAAACTAGCTGTCGTAATATGTAGAAACTTTTTTATCTCATTGACAGATTATTATACATTAGTTTTTCCTCAGTTTGAAATTTAGACTTTGTTTTGCCAGATTCAGAAATCACCCTTTACTGCTTATCTTTTTATTGTTACTGCAACAATGTAATTCTTTCATATTTTCAACGATTCCAAAATATATTTTTATGAATTCAGAAAAATATAATTAGAAAAACATACCCACAGCTTCATCCATCCATCCATCCATACATACATACACACACACACATACATACACGCACACACATACATACATACATACATACATACATACATACATACATACATACATACATACATACATATATACACACATACATACATACATACACACATAAATGCATGTATACATACATACACACGGACAGACAGACAGAGATGCATGCATGTATACATATATTCACACATTATCTTAGATTTATTTCAGATTATATTGACATCTGCTACACGTATCCTATGTCATAAGAAGAATGGTTTTGTTTAAAGAATTTATATTCAATCTGCGTCAGAGAAACAAAAGGAAAGACAAAAGGTTTCTGACCAAATATGATAAAAATCTCCAAAGACCTGCATATAAAAGATGTTAATAGTAAAATAAAAACAGAAAACGACATTACAAAAACATTCCACAGCATTACATTTACGATACTTAGGACGGTCAAGAAATAAAAGTTAATCAGTTGGTGTTGTTAAGCGGGTTATGGGTGCCCATCTTTCCATTCACTACAAAAGCAGCACAATTAAAGGCCACACATTGCTTTTGTTTATTTATTTATTCATTTGTTTCTTTGTGGCACTGGTGTTTTTTTTTTCTCGCTCTTAAAGGCACAATCTAATCGGAAAAAATAAAAATAAAATGAAAGCATTACACGGTTAAGCTTTTTTTTTTTTTTATTTATCTTTTAAGATTATAAAACATTAAAATTAACAATTTTCATGAAAAATCAAATAACATTTCAATATGCTTATGCTTTTTATATCTTCGTTGCATTTTGGTATAAACTGTATTGATATCAGTAGGCAATAAAGATGCACTGGAAGTAAGAAAACCAGGTGATATTTATGAAACGAACACTCCTTTATGGCTCGTTAAGTTTCCTTGTAATTATTTGATCGTAAAGTTCCCTGTACAAATAAGCTATGTTTTTTACAGATATTAATGAATGCAAATCTGGTTCCGCTGTTTGTGGTCACAGTTGCGCAAACACAGTGGGTTCATTTTACTGCTATTGTCAAGAAGGATTTAACCTTTCAAACGATGACAGAAATTGCACAGGTATATTTCTATGAACTTCTAATCTGAGGTAATCAGTACTGGCTAATTTTCATGTTGTTGATATACAAACAAATATTCCATAAACGATCAATGACCAATACGTAGATAATAATTATCGTTCCCTGGACATAGTGTCTGATATGGTCCTTTTCCAATGAGCGTGTTTATTTATCTAATTTTCTTTTAGATTTCTAATGATTGTTCCTAAAAGGAAAAATAGTAACGTTCAAACATTAAGCCATTTAAAGACGAAATAAAAAACCCTATATACTATAAAATGTCTTTAAATCTTTTTTTTTTGTTGTTGTTGTTGTTGTTGTTGTTGGGGGGGGGGGGGGGGGGAGAAAAGGGGGCATTTTTTCCTAAGGCCAAGGTGATAAAGAACAACTGTTATGTTATCTTAATTATACTTATCCAATTCAAATGTTTGAAATATGCTACAGCACAATGGCATTTATCTAACCCATTGGCGATCCATAAAAGTTAATTGCTGAAAAGGGGGAGGGGGGGGGGGGCATGATCTATAATAATAATAGTAGTAGGTCGAATTTAGATATATAAATTTATGTATGAAATCTATTTCAGGAAGGACTGCTTAGCTTTACATATTGTGATATATTTTCAAGTAGGGAGTATGGTCGATATAGGGATCTAGTGCAATTTCAGATTCCTCTTTAAAGAATGTTTACCGATATTTTGGGATCTGACCATACAAATAACCATCTTCAATTTTGACTATACTTGATTTGACAGATCTGGTTTCCAGCTTTATATATATATACAGACATTTGTTCACGTGTTTTTCCGATAACAGAATTTCAGTTAGGCAGCATTTCTTGCCTTGAATGGGAAAATTTGACTTCGTGTTATTGTCACCTTCGTGTGTTTGGGCGTGTAAATTTATGTATTTAATTCATCGACTTGAAAAGTTGTTGCAGGATTATGCAACGGGTGTTGCATGCAACCAGGGAATGCTTACTCCCCCGGGCACCTGGTCTCAGCTCGATTTTATTGGGGTTCGCATTTGTCTGAATATGGCACTATTCACGATATTGCCCTTTCATTTCATGGACTATGAGAAATGGTTTACCCTTCGGTGCTTCTTTGTTTTTTACTTATTGAACTTCACTTACAGCATGTGTGAATTTTATGAAATGTAATGATATAGTGTTTAACTTTAAATTTTCAGACATCGACGAGTGTTCTACTGGCGTAGCAAAATGTGAACAAACATGTACAAACACCCAAGGATCTTACTTTTGTACATGTAGATCTGGTTTCCAGCTTTTGACAGACAATACGTCATGTCTTGGTAAGTGGCATTTATGCACGTGTCATTTTTTTCCCAGCAAAGAATCACATTTTTCATAGAAAAGAATTCTATGTCAATTTTTTAATGTAAATAGCAAAAGTCACAGGGGAGGGGAGGTGAGTCAGTAGGGATTCATGTTTGAAGTCTTTCAGAAAAAAAAATGTCATGAAATCCTCGAAAGATACTCTTTTATGTCATTCTATATTTTTTTATTAAGACTTTATCCGAAATACTGTTCGAGGTTACTATTGTTTCGTAAAATCAAACATTTCTGTGCTCTAATTTATGCGTTAGTTCATCTTTGTCCTTTGTATTCAGGACCATTATTGTCAAACAACTCATTCAGATTTCTTTTCTTTTCGAACTATGACAACAGTGAATATTATGAACCCTAAATTCGAGGTGTGCAATGTGGCGCTTCAATAAAGCAGTCAACATTTATAATTTGATTTGATATACATGTACATTCAAAAGCCATACAGACGGTGGCATATTATTGACTATAGTATACCTCCAATGGAAAAAATTTGGAGGGATGGGTCCTGAATCTTGAAACCCGATAGGAATAAATTTGGGTACAAAAATGACCGTAATCTGTCATTTATCTGCAGGATTCAAATTACAATTGAATCAAGCAAGAATCTCATTCAGTATAAATTATATATTGTATATATTGTGTCAGACCGTTTTTTTTTTTTCTTTTTTTTTTCAACAGAATATGAAATATCCCATTTTCTCTTTAGACACGTATTTTATTGTCTTATTTATATCATTCGTGATTCGTGTAGTCAATATATGGGATGCAGTGAGTGAGATTGGATCCTTTTATTAATTACATATGTAAGCTGATTTGCAGTTTAAGATTTTGGTGGTATCAATTTAGAATGTGAATTTCCATATTGGGGAGAAGAATGCAATAGAACATGCGACTGTATTGCCGCTACGAGATGTGATCTCGTTTTCGGATGTATTTGTGAAGAGGGATGGCGAGGGGATAAATGTGACCAAGACATTGATGAGTGTGAAGAGACTCCGGACATCTGTAACGGCACGATGCAGCAGTGCTTAAACGATGAAGGATTTTTTTCCTGTGTCTGTAAGGAAGGTTATATGAAAAATGACATCGAGGTTTGTGAAGGTATATTTAATATAATGTACAATATATAAGATTTCATATAATATTAAGTTTAGTAAATGTAAACGGTATTATTCAAAATAATTAGAATACATGAGAAGCAAGAATATTCATTCATTCTTTCATTTGTATCATTTTAACAGAGGCATTAGAAAACTGGGGACAAACATTAATTATTCTTTCTCTGTTTGTTGAAAACATAAACATGGTTGATTCCCTAAATCAAACTGGAAACAGTGCCGTTGAAACATGTACCAAAGCGCCACACTATCCACAGAAATATATATAAAAGTGTATTCCAAAACATTTGGTTTCTAATGATATATATATTTTTCAAAATCGCAGTTGCCCATGCCATCTATTCGAGCCAAAATGCGATCTATAGTATCGATTTAAGCAACTATAATTACACAACGTTGGAATCAGTGTTTAGTAGCATTGGCACACTAGATGTGCATTACAGCAAAAGAACTATCTTCTGGACAGAGAATCATAGCAATAACACATACCTGTTCAGCCGCCTTATGGCTTCTAATTCAAGCAGTAAGTCATATCATTTAACTCGGTATTTGTACAATGTTCAGACAATCGCAACACCTATTTAAATAAAATTGTATGGTATCGTAATGATATTTCTCCCGCAACACTTTTGCCAGGGGATAATATACCTTCCAATGGTAACTGTTTTGTTCTCTGGTGAAGTAAATTCCATTTCAGAACGGAGGGCTCCCTATTCGAACTATTTCAATCTGTGCAAAATTCAAACATCAGTTCATGTGATATATCATTTGCCCTGTAATTAAATGATTTAGCAATTTATACCAGATTTCGTCGAAGTAATCTTTGTTTTATCCCTTTTTTATCGTATAATACATGCATTTCTTTATAGACCAAACCGAGGAGACTCCGTTAATGGAGTTTGCCCCGTCATCGTTTGAAGCAATGGCAGTAGACTGGATTGGTAACAAGATTTACTGGCTAGATAATCATAATAATGACATCAAAGTAGCTGATCTAGATAATATTTCCATTTATACAACTTTGGTGTGTGGAGATATGCAAAATCCCAATGACATTGTGCTAGACCCAACAAATGGGTAAGTTCGAATTACCTAATAATTTGTATACCATGGGAAACAAACAAACAAAACAAAAAAAGGATATTGTTATCAACAGATATGTATATGTGCGTTATGTACTGACAAATACATTTGACTCAGTTGTATGAAAAACGTCACACGGATACTCAGAGGTAATTGCAGAAGTAAATAAAATAAATGAAAGTGTAAATAAAGTGTTATAACCAAATAATTAGATTGCAATATGTTTGCGCAACTTATAGTGGCCAGTTGAATTGACATTTGTCACAACATTGCTGTGATTGACAGATAAATAGGCCCTACATTCAACTCGCCGCATACGCAGTTAATTAATGTACTCATATTCAAAATTTTTATTGGCAGCAGTCCATATAAAAAAGAAAAAGATCAGCGGGTTACACAAGTTAAGAATAACTATATAAATCCGAGGACGCCATGCACAATGATATAAGATTCTAATATGAAAACTATATATATAAAGTGACATCATCAACAGAGTAAATTTTGTCAGGTGTAAAATATTTTGGTACTAGAACTTCATTACAATCGAATATTTTGATAATATCTTTGTGCGTGTTTAAAGTCGGTGTGGCCTAGTTGGATATCTTGCTTTGCTCGTGATCGAGAGGTCCGTGTTTGACTCTCGAACTGGGCGCACCGATGTCGTGTCTTTAGGATGAGACAGTAAAAACCGAGGTCCCGTGTCACGGTAGGCGTGGTACGTAAAATATCCCTCGCTGCTTCGAGCTGGTCTGTTGCAAAGGTGTAAATTTGTATGGAATGCATCAGGCAGATGCCGTCACCATATACGTGAAATAATCGTGGAGTGACGTAAAACAAAACTTAATCAATCTTGTATGCTAATCTTTCATTGTTCATCGTCATCATCTATATTCAACAAAAACATCCATTTCGTGCAATGGTATGAATGCTGAAGAAATGAAATCAACATCGAAGAAGTACCAAACCGTTAATCATTCTCAAAGTCCAAGGACAGATACAAAATCGTGTAAGTTTCAAAAAGAAACTGTTGTGAACCCCGAAATACGGAAAAATTCCGAGTTGAGACCAGGTGCCCGGGGAGAGAAAGCGTCTCCTGTTTGCATGCATCACCCGTCACAGCTGTTCTGAAGAAACATGTCAAAATCAAGAGTGATGGTTTCCTAATTGTACATACGAAAGTACAAAACTGGTATACAAAGTCATATTTGGTGTTCACTTAGGTCACTTTGTCGCATTCCAGAATATTATCAATCATGCTAGAAAGAGGCACATCATATTTTCGTACAAGATCCCCATAGCGACCGTAGAACTTCCTCAGTGACGATTTCAGATGTTCTTTAACATATCCCTGCATGAGCAACTTAGTGGCCAGTCGTTTGGCCCTTGGAATAAAACTGTCGTATAGAGAACAGGCTCTTGTGTACCTTATAAGTTGAGATATAAAAACTCCTTATGCAGGTGAGGACGGGATATTGCTGCAAAGAAACGGAAAGTTAGGTATTTGGAAGTTAAAATCGTCACGTTTGTCATACAGAGAGGTGTTCAAATGACCATTATTGTCGAAAGTTAAAAATATATCCAGATACGAAGCGGAATTATTGCTCTCTATTGTCTCTTTTATCTCAAGTTCATGAGGATAGATTTCATGTATGTAATCCTTAAAGTTAGGATTATTGATTGACAATACGTCGTCTATATATCTATACGTAAAATTAAACTGAGATGCAAGGCTTTTTTCTGCCTGTGGAGAGCATGTTTTGAATAAATTATGCCTCATACGAATATAAGAAAATGTCAGCAAGAAGAGGGGCGCAGTTAGTTCCCATGGGAATGCCAATGATTTGCTGAAAAAATGTTCCCCCGAAACACCTCGAAAATATTGTCTATCAAAAATTCCAGCATTTTGATGATTTGATCTTCGGTTTACTTGTCTTTTGCATCAGAGTGTTCTTTTACAAAATATGTATCTTCCCGCCCAATGACAAGATATTCATATCTACGATTTCCATTTTTATGGAAAAAAGAATTTCGAATAATTGTAACACGTCTGTTTTTGAGGTTTTGATGCGGAATTGTAGTGTAGACCGTGGAGAAGTCAAAAGATTGGATGCTGAAAATATTATTAAATTTCGGAGATTTTAGATTCTCTAAAAGTTCTTTAGAATTCTTGCGGATCCACATCTGATTTATTCCGCTTCTGGAGTATGCGGTATCACAGTAAATTTGAAGACCATGCTTGATGTGGGTCAATATCTTCATTAGCAATATGGATAGAGGTTTGGTGGTACACTTGGAAGAACCAGCAATGAAACGATGTTTGTAAGGGGTTTTGTGCATTTTTGAAATCCAATAAATATAAGGCAATTCAAGGTCAGAGTTTGTTGTAGTAATTCCAAAAGACTCGAGGACAGATTTGTGGTTTTGAAGTATTTCAGAAATAGATAAATTTGCTTGTGTGTATGTTGGATTTCCAGGGGCAGAGTGTAATCCAAGTTCCTCTAACAGACAATTAATGTAAAATCTTTTGCAAACGAAGGTATAATTGTCAGCTGGGACAATAATAAATTGTTCGTGGAGTTCAGAGAGTTCTCTGGCTACATCAGGGTCATTAAATATAGATTCGTGTTTGGTTCTTACCGAATGCCTGAGACGCCCTATACTTCTTTTGAGTAGTTCTCCGATGGATTTCATTTTGAAATTTTCACGTCATATGAACGGGACTCTATATTAATGGGATTCGAATTAAAATGATGTAAACATGTATTTTATACAAATAAAAGGAGACATGGGGGAAACACATATTTACTGTGACAGGTGCCGACCACGAATCAACGACAAGTATAGAATCCGGACCTCTCGGTTATGCGGCAAGCACCTAGCCGAAATAGATAGGCAAACTCAAAGTTTATGCAGATTTAAAGTATAAATACAGTAGGTTCAGTGACAAATTACTCAAATTTATAAAGGCAGGTGATATTTGGAAAGGGTGAGCAGAAAGACAACCAATTGTATGACGTAAATGACATAAATGGATCTATGCTTCATGTTTTCAGAGTGATGTTTTGGAGTGATTGGGATTTAAATAACTCTTGGATTGAGAGCAGTTCCATGTCGGGAGAGGGTCGACGTATCGTATTCAATATATCAGACAACACAGAAGGAACAGACTGGGTTTATGGTCTGTCTATTGACTATGACACCAATAGACTCTACTGGATAGATTCAAGGTAAAGTATTAGTGGTTTAAAAAAAATGATTACTGAAATTTCGCATTTCTGGGGTATATCTTTAATATATACATTTTTACACCCCTACTAGAATCTACCATTAGGTGTTTATTTAAAGAAAGACTTTCACATCGAAGAATAGTAACTGAGAGTATGTGACGATGTTTGATCTTTATAAAACATGTTTCTAAACTGTATTTGAAATTTATTGCAAAAAAAACCCATTTACTTTCTATTATTTACTGACTAATCGAAACTTAAAGTCGACGGGAATACTTCGTTGTGTGGATATCGTGCTTTTTGGTTCTGACAAACAATATTTGTAAATGACATTTGTAAATGTAAATGACGCATTGTGTTTTGCAAGTCTAAGCCTTATTACCGTTTTTCTCATTATTAAATCCATTTTGCGTAAAATGCATTTTTTCAGGTTACACTCGATTCACTCCATCGACTATAGCGGCATTGACTATAGAATTATACTACTAGAAAGTGAAATGGTACAGCTTCCATATTCTATTGCCGTGGTTGGGATTTATGTATATTGGACAGATTTGATGCAAAACGCGATTCTCAGGGTATGTGTCAAGCATGAGATTAAACAGTACAAGATAACATATAATCGTTGTTGGGGAGAAAAAGCGGTATGACAACAGTGACCACGGAAATGCACTATTAATAATCTCAGATAATGTAATAAACACAATAAATAAATAAACAGAATAAAATAAAATGCATGTAAAACATCAAGTTTAGATAGATAAATTGAGTGTACGCTACTTGAGTGTATTTAATACCCAACACTCTTATTTTCTTTGACGATATTTTAATTAAAGCTATGTAAAGAGTAAAAAAGCGGTTAATATTATATATTATAATAAAAAAATTGCAATTCCTATTTCGATGCACTGGTGATATTATGGTGCCTCCATATATCTATCATTCAATCACACGATATCTGTATGGTATAGATGTTTAAAAAAGAAGAAGTAAATCTGTTGTTTTTCAAATGGAGAAATTGCAATTAAATTTCTCAAATACCTTTTAGGCAAATAAATTTGATGGGTCTAATATAACGATTATTCATCAATCAACCACGAAACTGTTTGATCTTCGAGTGTACCATCCGGGAATTCAGCCATATACTCTGAACCCTTGTGAACCGAGCAATGACGGATGTTCACATTTTTGTCTGACAAATTTCAACCAGACCACGGAATGCAAATGTCCTCATCTCTGGCTACTTCAAAATGATTATAAGACATGCAGAGGTAAGTGGTCATTAAGACATTATGCTATAGAAGATACTAAACTATAGAAGATACTAAACTCGATATACCCCTGAGCTCCTTGACAATGTAAAGATGATGAATAAATCGAAACCTTACTTCCGAAAATCATTAATTCAAAGGACATATAAAACAGTAAAAAGGAAAAGCAAATAGAAAACAACGAAAAGGTCTGCTTGAATGCATATGTGAACCTTCTTGATGGAGTGAAAACTGGTGCATGCGGAGAGTGAGCATCCCATGCTTGCTAGCGAAAAATAAAGGAGCAAAACAATGAAATATTTACGTACGAGAAAGACTACAGAAGGCTCTATAAAACCTGTAATATGTGAACTGCTAATTTTTTTGTTGAACGCCAGAAAAACTTTCAGAAATATCTATCATCTAAAGTATAGGAACAAAAGTCAACTTTAATAGCATAAATGAGGTTTGGTAAATAAAGTTCTGGCTGACGATATTATTGAATACTCCAATACCCAAGCGTCTTCATTTAATGCAGAGAAAGACTCGTGTGAAATTAAGGGACTGAACTGTTCTGCGACATTTGGTTGTGATCTCGACAATGCAGTTTGCTTCTGTGTAGATGGATATAAACTGACGGATAATGGAACAAGCTGTAAAGGTTAAGTATACGTATATGATAAGTTTTATAATATTTCTAGAAAATAGAAGAAACTTTTTCTGTAATGTATGAAATGTATGGAATAAATAGTTTCAAATCAGCCAAAGAACAAATGATTCAGGATTGTATCATGTGACAAATAATGACATCAGAATCTATTCCATAAACATTGATAGAAACTTGAAATACATTTTGTGTATTATCGACATAAGAATACTTTATTTGGTTTTTAATATCATCATTGAAAACTATTTGGATCCCATAACGGATATTTTTTTTTCAATAATTTTATCATTATGACCTCAAAAGGCGTCATCAATTTATAACAATTGAGTGTCTTTTGATAGAATGTGAGTATCCAAACTGGGGTAAAGACTGCAACGAAACCTGTGATTGTGTGGCTTCTGTTCGATGTGACCATGCTTTCGGTTGTATTTGTGAGGAGGGATGGCAAGGGGATAAGTGTGACCAAGACATCAATGAATGTGAAGAGGACCCCAGTGTATGTAACGAAACAACTGAATATTGTTTAAACGATTTCGGATCTTATTATTGTCTATGCAAAGACGGCTACATAAGCAAAAATAGTAGTTTGTGTGAAGGTAAGAATATTGATGTTTATATATCTACATATGTTAATGCATGAACATGTTATGTTTATTACGGTAGTAATGATGATGTAACACTTACAATGAAAAGAAGTGAACTTACATGAACCACTTGTCAAACTAATGAAGGTGGTATGTTCATCGGAAAAAAGACATTCCTTTTTAACAGTTCTTCTTCATCATCTTCTTCTTCTTTTCTTTTTTATTTTTTAATCTTATAGAAAAATCTTTTTGTCATGAAGAGTTATAATACAGTGCTCATTTTGAATTGTTTTGATGTCTTTGATGCCTAAACAATCCCTATAAATGACGTCTGTTCATATGTTAAAAACCTTAAGTTATCAAAACCTTTTGCACTTTCACGGCTGATTTCTATTTTTTAGATGTAAACGAATGTTCTTGGAATCCTCCACCATGCCATCAAATATGTCACAACACAGAGGGCAGCTTCACGTGTAGTTGCTTACCTGGATACACACTTGTCAATGACTCAAATGTTTGCGTTGGTATGCTTTAATTGTGTATATTTTTGTTTTATTTTCGGTGATTTCTAAGGTTTAATAATGATAAGAGATGATAGTGATGTATTTAAGTTTCCAAAACTGTCGTAAACTCTGGACTTGAAACGAAATCTATTTTACTTTTTTTTTCTTTCCTTGAGATGTAAATGAATGTTTTGGGGACATCTCACCATGCGATCATATATGTTACAACACAGAGGGCAGCTTTAAATGCGAGTGTTTGCCTGGGTACACACGTGGAGAGGAAGCTAATATCTGCATTGGTATGTTTCATTTATAAATAGTTTGTTTGATTTTCAGGAAAATTTTTTAAATAATAGATACATTTCTGTTATATCGAATGAATATATTTGAATTTTCAGAAGTGCCATATGTCAGATAGAATTCACAATATAGACTATATATGCATATTTCGTGAAACTCTAACTACAAGACAATGTTTATTAATAGTGAAATGATGCAAGAAGATCTTAAAGTAGGAGGAATTTCATATTATTATTTAAAATGTATATTTATTTATATAAAAGTGGAATACTTGCTTATTCATTATATCTTTTTATGCGACAATCATACATACAATTACCAAAAGTGTAAATTTGGAAAATTATGGAATCGTCAAAATATGTAAAACCGAAATAATATAGATTACATGCCACTCTAAAAAGTTCAGAGGAGAATACCCCTTCATCCTTGGTCACTAGGTGTTTACAAAGATGTCAAAGAGATTTACGGAGATTAACTCTTCTTTCTTTTCTTTTTATGCAATGACTAGGAACGCCCAACGTTTCTAATTCACTCTATTGAAATATGTATTAACGATCAATATAAGTGAATTGATGGAGCTGTATTTTTCTTTTATTAGATATAAATGAATGTTCCCGGAATCCATCATCATGTGATCAAATATGTCTTAACACAAACGGCAGTTTCACGTGCGATTGTGTGTCAGGATTCATATTAGGAAACGACACGACTTCATGTATCGGTAAGTTACATCCTCCACTAAATGAAGCGAGATATAACATGTGATTCAGGTGATAACAAACACACACTTTGTGATACATTTAAATGTAAATGGGAATTACATAAATTTGTGTGCTTTTAAAATTACTAAAACATTAGATGAGACACAGCGAAGTTTTGAAAGAAAAAAGAGGAGTTACTGGCTCAGTTATGTGGCAGAAGTCACCATAGAGCTATACAATACATGAATATAAATAATATACTAGAGCATATATCACATTACAAAAATATTTGATTGTAGTGCAATTACGATACCGACTTAGGACGGTCATTTAATTCGACAAAAGCCAAACAAATGGTGTGGTTAACCGGTTTACGGGCCCACCTTCCCACTCACCGTAACAGCAGAACAATCAAAAGACGTACATTTAAAAATTTATAAATAATCCTCCATGTAAAGAACAAGGGTCAACAGGTATCGCAATTAACACGTACACTGTGTTTCATCGTTTCATCCTAATATTTGTAACACTTTATTTCAGACAATACCACAAAGCATGCCATCTTTTCAAGCCAATACCACTTGTACCTTATGGATCTCGATAACTTTGAACACTCAATCCTCAACTCGCGCTATAGTAGCTTGAGCGGCGCCTTTGATTTTTATTACAACACGAGTACTATGTATTGGATAAATAAAGAGAGGAACAAAATATACAAAGGTCGAATAACTTCAGGCAGTAAGTTTTGATTTGTTTTTATATCAAACATGTATATATTATACAGTTTAAAGTGACACATGGACCAATTACCAAAGGAAAGGGTTTTTATAAATATATGTACTCACGAATACTACTTTCATCATGGGTGACTCTGAAGAATATGCAAGGAAATGGGCTAAACATGATAATGTTCGAAAATATTAGAAAACTTTGTATGAAAATTTTTATACTTCTGTCACAAATGTATTTTGTAAGATCATACTGAATACGTACAAGTTTCTGGAGGGATGGATGGGTGGGAGTGCGTGCGTACATGCATGTATGTATGTGTATATGTATGTACGTAAGTACATATTCATGTATGTTAGTAGGTAGGTATGTAGGTAGGTAGCAATGCAAGTAATAACATGTTTCGACTACTTAGCCTTTATCAACTGACTAAATGACTGACAACAGCTATGTGAACTCCATGCTCATGCTATAAATTCCTCATCATACATAAACATAACGTCAATCCAACTATTTCATAATGGCATAGATCATACAATACAAGTTAGCGCGCGGACATATGTAAAGCCATATCGTACAATTTACAAAGAAAACTTAACTATGTAAGTGTCCCATCCATCCAATATTCTATTACGGTATTCTGTTTATTAAGAATCAATGCAACATAAATAGACTTTAGATATTATGGCATGATATTATTCTATATCTGTAATATCATGATATAATATTAGAAGTCTGAGTATGTTTATTGGTTTAGATATGCCTAGCTATGTTTTGTTTTTTATGTCATTTCCTTTTATTACGCACGATTTTGTATTTAGTCTAAAATACAGTTATTAGTATTTGCATAAACCTCTTATATTGTGTTGATTCTCAAATAGATTATCGTTATAGCATATTTGATGAATCAGACTCTTATACTGTTAAATTTTCTTTGTAAATTCTACCACAAGGGTTTATATATTTGTATTTTATGATCTATGACGATATGGAATAGTTGGTTTGACGTTATGTCTATTTATGTTGAAGCATTTATACTATGAGCATAGATTTCAAATTGCTGTTGCCAGTCGTTTTGTCACTTGATAACGGTTAAGTATCAGAAATTCGTGGCAGTGTGTTATCCTTATTATCATTATATCCAGTGCGCTTCGCTTTGGAGTCGAAGAGAGATTTATATATTTTATCTATTTTTTTGTATGAAGAGCGCGGGAATAAAAACGAATAGAAGGAAAGCACTCTGTACCTAGTGGTGCTTGTATGTATACACATTCTAATATATCAAAAACGTTAAACTATGATACGAGTAATTAGCAGCTGAAGGTGAAATTTATCTTAAACTGCACCAGACACAGCACAAAGGTAAACTACGAAAATATATAGCTCTATGTTAATGCCGTACTCTCAAGAAAACAATTCTATTTCTATTTTGTTACAAGAAAATAATAATTTATGTATCATACTATTATATCTAATATTTTAAACCTGACATTACTTTTTACAAACCATATCGATTCAACATGTCATAGCCTTACATTTCGTGTTTATATTATAGGTCTTGCTTCTGTAAATGTCTTTATGAGAGTTTATCAGACTTTTATAAATGGAATGGCTATAGACTGGATCGGTGAAAATATCTATTGGGTAGAATATCCAGATAAAATCCAGGTAGCCCCTCTCAGTAACATTTCAATGAAGACTATCCTGATTTCGGAGAATATACAGAATCCTTATGCTGTAGTGCTGGATCCAAGGAAAGGGTGAGTCGAGAGAAAGTAAAAAATATATATATACCGAATGAAAATACATTTAAACCGACATAAATTTGCATGACAGTTTTGTCATAAGTCAACCAAAACAATTTTACAATGAAATACTGAAATATACAGATTTATTATTCCATTTCACTGACATAAATATATATTTCTCGTGATTTCATTTCTTATTTATCAATGCCTTGTCAAATAAAAGCAAAATACGAAAGTAACTGGTGTCACATGACTATGGCACTAACAGCAATGTACCACAGTGGACATTCAATAAGAAACGTGTATAGAGATAAATAAAAGAACAATTAACTCAGTATTCACAAGATGTCAGTCTCCTGACCTTCTTCTAGTGAATTTTATTGGTATTAGTGGCTTAAGCTATGTAATATCCATCATATTTCATAACCGATATATGAAAAACTCAATTTTTCATAAATCGGTTATGAAATATTCAATTTTTCATATATCGGTTATGAAATATGATGGATATTACATAGCTTAAGCCACCAATACCAATAAAATTCACTAGAAGAAGGTCAGGAGACCGAAATATTGTGAATACTGAGTTAATTGTTCTTTGTTTTATGACACTTTCCTTCGGAGGACTATTAAGATGTTATTTTATAAATGTTGTTTAACTTACCTTATTGTAATACGTTACTTTTGTATTCAAATCTGTTGACATTTCCAAGTGTTTTTTCACTTGATTATTTAGTATTGTACTTAAATTTGACATTGGCCTTTCACAAGTATGACTATGTTTCCAAGATTTCACAGTTTCTGCATTCTGTTTTCAGCATTTTATTCTGGAGTGACTTGAATATACTCCATCCTCGCATTGAAAGTAGTTCGATGTCGGGAAATGGTAGACGCATCGTATGTAATATCTCTGATATCGTTGGACGTGGAAGACCACATGGACTGACTATTGATTATGATCAAGATAGACTCTACTGGATTGATGTCAGGTAAAATATAAAGATGTTGTTAACAAAAAATTAAATGCATTGTGCAGTTTGTTTATTGTTGTCAATGCAAAAGTTTCGTTTGTAAAATACGTTATTGACAAACTTATTTCCTTTCAATGTAAAATACGAAAGTAACTGGTGTCATATGACTATGGCACTAACTACAATATACTAGAGTACACATTCACGGACCCCTGATATTCAGAGGTCAGAACAGGTGACCGGGAGGAGTGAGCGTCTCCTGTTTGGCTAGCCATATCCACTGTGGATGTCCTTACATACAGACGAAACAAATATGAGTCAGTACTGTATATGCATGAATGTGAACAAATTGTGGGTAGAAAGTGCCACAGCCAGACAACATCACGAAAAAGGTATAATAACACTTCAATCAAACCCACCATGGGGAACTTTTTACCAGCTCCATACTGCAAAGTAAACAAGTGTGACGTGAATGTAAAACACGATTTCGAAGTAATTTGTGTCAGGTGACTAAGCACTAGCAACAATATACCACAATAGACATTTACGGACCCCTGAAAATCAGAAGTTATGTTACTTTTAAGTGCAGACGTCATTAAAAAGGAATCCCAGCAGTTTGATTAAAGTGTTATTAAATCCGTGTCCTGGTAGTGTTTCGTTGAGAAATTTTATTATTCGTGGATTATCGTTTCTACACATTATTGAAGTATTTCATAACAAGTCTGGCTATTATTTCCGTATATGTACATTGTTGTCTGATAAACATACCCTATTGTTAAGACATTAACGAATATTTATTGATGTGATTGTTTTGATGTTCCCCGGTGACGGGTGTTGCTAGCAAGCAGGAGATGCTCACTCTCCGGGCTCCTGATCTCACTTCGTCATAGGGGTTGACATATGCTCTTCAAGTAGACATATTTTGTTATTTTCCACTTGGTTTTCATTTTCATTGATTTTGTTATGTCCTCTGGTTTCATGATTTTCAGACTTATGGTTTGGATTTATCCATCATCTTTACATGGTAACATATAAAGAATATTTTGGATTATGATTTTATTCATCTATTTGTAATTCATTTATTTCGTTTGGTTCAGCGGGATTATTATTTTTATTTTGTTGTGCATGATATAAGTAATAGTTTTCTCATCATAAATATTTTTGTCTTTCGCTTTTTGTGTAGTCATTTGGTTTCACTGCATACCGAGGTACATTAAAATGACAGACACAGTGTCAAAGCTGTTTATTATATTTTCACTATATTTCATGATAATGATTATTTCAAATTCTTTTGCAGGTCTACTTCAATTCATACCATCGAATTTAATGGAGCTAATCACAGACGTCTAACTGGCAAAAGTGTTCAATATCCATTTTCTATTGCTGTGTTTGGAGAATATATATACTGGACTGATTTGAGACAAAGGGCACTTTTGAGAGTAAGAGGAAAATAGATGATTGCGGATTTATTAAAATGTTTGCTGAAACATGTCACCTTCCTCCTCACTTGTTTTACTGTAATTTTATTCAAATTCATGTATATACACAATGCTTAATCATGTTTGTTTTGTCTGTATGTAAGGGCATTCACGGAGGGTATAGCTAGCCAAACAGGAAACGCTCACTCCTCCCGGACACCTGGTCTCACTTCTGAATTTCAGGATCCATGAATATCTACTGTGCTGCATTGTCGTTAGTGCTATAGTCATGTGTGGGGCAGGCGTGGTGTAGTGGTTAAGCGCTTGGCTTGCGGTGCCGACGATCCGGGTTCGATTCCCGGGTTGCGCCACTATGTTTAAGAGGTTGGTAACCTCCTGCTTCAATGTCGCGATATAACTGAAATATTGTTGAAAGCGACGTAAAACACCAATCAACCAAATATAGTCATGTGACACTAGTTACTTTCGTATTTTACTTGATTTTGTTAAAACCGGCGAGTTTATGCTCGTGAAATCGGATCCATTGAAAGAATCTACCTTACACAACATTTCAGTAATTTGATTATTTCTCTCTAATAAAAGAACGAAAAACAATCTGCAGACGTGAATGTTTGTCAGCAGTCTCCATCGATATGCAGAGCACAAACGAATAAAGAGATACAAGCCAACACTAAAATGAATGAACCAGGGGGCACTTACTCCTCCCAGGCACCTGGTCTCACCTCGATTTTATTGGGATTCGCATTTGTCTGAATATGACACTAAACACGATATTGTCCCCTTCATTCAATGGACTATGGGATATGGTTTACCCTTCGGTACTTCTTCGTTTTTTACTTAAAAAGAAAAAAAAAGAGGAGTTACTGGTTCAGTTATATGGCAAAAAACTGTTGCCGCACTTAAGACTGTCAAGGAATAGATAATCTTCACTCAATTGATGTTGTTAACCTCCCTTAAATATGCATGAAAATGTCATTCTCTTATCTAATATTATAATTCATAATTCTACGATGGTATAAACCGTATAACCGAAATGTTTTGCGAGTATCAAATTTTGCAATTCAGTATCAGGAAATGATATCTTTTTTTCGCGATTTCAAAAAAAAAAAAAAAAAAAAAAAAAAAAAATACATATTTTTAGCTATGAAATAAAAACGGCTCTTGTCTAAAACCTGGAAAAACGACAAGCTGTACCTGTGAATCAGTTTACCTTTATGTATAACTGCATTTATTTTCGCTCAAATCCACACCTTGTAGCTTGTCGGTGCAATTGGCAGAATTGTTGAGTAAAGGAGACGTTTTGTCTTGAACGGAAATTATCTGTAATTTGTTAACGAAAGCAGTCTAAAATGACAAGAGGTTTATTTACCAAGCGACAGATGAAATTCTTGAATTTATTCGACACATACGGGCATATAATTTTTCAACATACTGAATCATTGCTTCCTCGTATGCCCAGTGGTTTTCGGAATGAGTTATATGGAATTCGGGTTCAAAAATTTGGGTGGCACTTATCCGTCTTTCCGCCATAAATGAGCATGAGAGGAACACTCCGTCCATTGACCCAGCGAAAGTACCTTCAAACAATAAATAAATATGTAAACAAACTAATAAAGGGAATATAGACACGTACAATGGCTTCGATCATTATATGCACTTGTGCGTTGATAATTGCTTGTTATCTATCGGCAGATATGTAAAAGAAAAAAGAGGAGTTACTGGCTCAGTTATGTGGCAGAAGTAACCATGGAACTATACAATACATGAATATAAATAATATACTAGAACATATAACACATTACAAAAATATTAGATTGTAGTGCAATTACGATACCGACTTAGGAAGGTCATTTAATTTGACAAAAGTCAAACCAATGGTGTGGTTAACCGGTTTACGGGCCCAACCACTGACAAAACGAAGCCATGGGCTTTATCAATTAGGGTTTTAAAATTGTAAATACCCGTAATTTGAGTTTGTCGTTGATCCCCTTGATTTCTACTCGTTTAACCCCCTAGACGTCCATGGTCCATTGAGAAACGGGGTGATATTAATACCAGTTTGGTCCCCATAATTTGGAGTACACATTTTCACGGTATCTTATTTTCGCGTGTTCAAATTACTGGTTATACGATATTACGCACATATGAATCCAAAGCATTTTTATCGGTAATATTTATACAGACAGGTGACGGAACAAATAAAAATGATTGAATAGGGTATGGGGTACTTGTACCAATCATCAAATTGTACACACATTAGATAAAGTGCTCCCGTTCATAATCTATACGTATATCTAATGGAATAATTTCAGGTAAACAAAGTTGATGGATCTAACGCAATGATAATTTATCAATCTAAAAAGAGGCTATTTGATCTTCGAGTATACCATCCCGGAAAGCAACCATATGCTGTGAATCCGTGTGAGCAGAAGAATGGTGGATGTTCTCATCTCTGTCTGATCAGTTTCAACCAGACTAAAAATTGTAAATGTCCTCAATATATGAAATTGCAAGATGACGACAGAACTTGTGAATGTACGTTCTAAATTCAATGAAATCTTATACATGTAGTATGTTGCTAGAATTTATGATATCTAACCCTTAAAACTTTCAGGGAAATTTTCGACTGTTTGATTTGGTACAATGAACACTGAAAACGAAATAAAGGATAAACCTATCGGTGATATTCTTAATTTTATTTTTGTAAACAATAAAGGGGGTACCAATAGCATATTTACACATTTCAAATGCATTTTAGACTCGGGTAGATTACTTCACTTGTAAATTTACGAAGTCAGAGTTATTTGTCTTCTCAGTATGTGGCGTTCTTTTAATCAGTACTGTAAACAATTGAACATAAAGATACGAATGGAGGATTCAGAATTATGTTTTGAAAAATTTCCATTGCTTATAAATTGGAGGCTAAAAGCGAGTTACTGTCACGCGGTGTTCTCCATAACGTTCAAAGATTTTTTTTTTCGAATTTTACAGTACTGATGCATTCAATATATATCTATTGCATAATAATCAATGATTTGTCATTCCTAAATGACTCTTTCTTTTTTCTTATTTCCTACTGAAACACCTTTAACTGAATTTCAAGACACCATGTTTACTGTTTCTTCTGTAATCTATCTTAATAAAATGATATCGCTGAGCTGAAATCACTATAAGAATTTTAAAGTGTTTATGTAATTTGATAACCCATATTTTAACAGATATTGATAGGTGCTTAGATGGTTCAGCTGGCTGCAGTCACATTTGTGTTACCACCCGAGGTTCACATCGATGCTTATGTCCACTGGGATTTGCTTTATCTCAGGATAATAAGAAATGCGAAGGTAAATATTTGATCAACTTTATTCAAATAAAACAAATCATATATTTTCCTTTTTTTTATTAGAATACAAATAATTGCTTTACCTCTATCGAATCGTTTTTGTATAGCTATTGTTTAGCTATATTGTATAACTCCATGGTGACTTCTGCTACATAACTGAGCCAGTAACTCCTCTTTTTTCTTGTATAAACTATATAAAGAAAAGGGTTCCATCACTTAACTCTTGCTATTCAGTAGTTAAAGGAACTGTTACAATCGACTGTTAAAAATGGACTGTCGCCCGATGACTACACAGTGCGAGTTACCCCCCTCAGCAACAAACCCGACATACTCTTATCCTTCTGTCGTAGATTGTTTACTTGTTTTTGAGAAGTGTCAAAACCTAAATTAAATTAATTCCAATAAAACCCTACAACCTCCGGCAAATGTTCATCTGTTGCTCTTAATCCTAATCAACATCTTGTATATTTAGAGAAAGTTACGAATGGGCATTATTAAACATGAATATTCTAGTTAAATATGACGTATAATTAGCACCTGGTACTGAGCCCGCTGAGTGAAAGAAGTATGTAAACTTGAATCATGCGTGTAATTTTTACTGGATCAATGTTCAGCATACCAGACCCCATGGTAAAAATTAAATGTATTTCAGGCGGACAACATCGAGGAAATAATCTTTGTTAAAAATACTTGCATTAGATATTCATACTAATATTTATATGTTGGAAAATTATTTTAGGAAGTGAAATCGATATTAGGAAAACAAACTTCTTAGTACCCTAATTGCGCAATCATTTATCGGTTGTATCTTAACTAATAGACGAGCAAGTATTATTAACCATAAATACATCACAGTTTAACCCAAGTTTGAGAAAAAGGGGTAAGTGTTTAATATTTTTAAATATTTTTCTTTCTCTCCAAATCTTACTCCTAATCTTTCTCTCCTTTAAATTTTTTAACAAGAAGAATTCCTATCTGATAGATTTAATGTATTTTGATTCCTTCTCACAGGATTGGTTTTAATGATAGGTATTTGGATAAAGGTAACGTGCGATTTAATGTGTCTTTCCGCCTATAGTCCAATGCTGGAAATGTTAAATTCTAAACAGAACATTAAAGTCTGAATGATAACCGATTTACTTTTTCTGACCCAAAAATAACAAGAATTATGATACAGTATTCCACTGTAGAAAACTTGCAAAATTAACCTGTTTGCCTCTTTAAGTAAGGAGTGTGCAAGATGAAATGTGTGCACATCGCAATGTTGCCGAATGTTTCACATGAAGGAAATCCAAGATACTATTTAATACTCCTTCAATCTAATACAGTCTAATAAATCATGTGAATCGTATCATTCATCAGGAGAGAAAAACAGTGCCACTCGCACATCACAAAGGTAATAAATTCTGGGGAGATGATCCGTTCTCTAAACATGAAAGGATCAAGTTTTTTTTTTTCAAATTTTATGCACAATGAATCAATATATAATTTTTAACCATGTTACATGCTCTTAAGTTTAAATATTACGATAACGAAATATACTTTCTTACAGATGTTAATGAATGTCTAGTTGGATCATCACGATGCAGCCATAACTGTAATAACATCATAGGCTCATATCGCTGCTCATGTCGACCAGGATTTTCTCTAGCATACGATCATAGGACTTGCATAGGTAAAATTCTGTTCAACCGGGCATAACGAAATCGTAAGTTAGTTGACCTTTTTTTGAGAATTGTGCAATGGATGAAATATTTGACTTAGTGAAGTGATTAGGTAAATTTCGAGTCAACCTTATATAAAGGAACAATAATTAATGTTTGAATGACTTTTTATGCAAGGGCAAGCAAATTTCTGCCACCATAGAGTGATAACTTCAAAGACAAAGGGATACGTAGTTTATTGCAAACAGCAAATGTGTGTTATTTGTCAAATATACAATAACGCTAAATAACTCAGTGTTTCTGTTCATTTTCAGATATCAATGAATGTTCAACAGGTATATCAAAATGTGAACATGTGTGTACAAACAGCCCAGGATCTTACTTTTGTTCATGCAGATCTGGTTTTCAGCTTTCTGGAAACAAAATGTCATGTAATGGTAATTGTCAAGCTGTAGAAATTCTTTATTACCCCTAGATCAAGAAAATAACGGAAAATCTGTATAACCCCTAGACCAAGAAATAAAGGAAATTCTGCATTACCCCTAGACCAATAACAGAACTAAAATTCTGTATTACTCAGCCATTTCTTATTGTTATAAATATCATTATTATAGTTGATGTTATTATTATTATTAATATTATTAATATTATTATTATTATTATTAGTAGTAGTAGTAGTAGTAGTAGTAGTAGTAGTAGTAGTAGTAGTAGTAGAAATAGTAGTAGTAGTAGTAGTAGAAGTTTAGCTAGTTATTCAGTTTTATTCTTTCCTTTTTTAACAAATAAAAAGTAAACAAATTTTTTCAGGTTTGTTTATTCATTTTTTATATTTCCATTCTGTATTTTAAAATATTTATTGAAAGCACATTTTGACTGACTTACAGGGCTCTTCAAATTATTGTGGGATTCGTTTGGTTTATTGCATGTCGTTTCTTTTGATCGATTTTGCAGATAAAAACATTACAAATTATTCAGTTTAAAGTATTAATATAAACAATTGTAAATGAAAAATGAAATACTGGTCATTTCGATGCAGTCTGGTGTAGACCGCTTTGAAAGCATCGATCAGTAACGATTCACTGATATTAAGAGTAGTGTTTATAGATCGAACAATCACTTTGAACCTAAAATTCCCATTGTTTTTGTATTTTTCTTCGTTTTCATGACTTAATTGTAAGATTAATTTGATTAATAAGTTATGTCTTTACAGATGTTAATGAATGTGAAGCTGATTCTGCTCCATGCAGTCACATGTGTAGAAACATTCAAGGTTCATTTTACTGCTATTGTCAACAAGGATTTAACCTTTCAGACGATAACAGGAATTGCACAGGTAATGCCTGTGCTCCTTTAAGTCAATGTAGTCCTTATTGCTTGAAAATCATGTTGTTATACAAACTTATTGTCTATATCATAAATAATTAATGACATAGATAGGAGATGTGGCTCATATGTATGGTTGTAGTTCCATGGAAACGCAGTCTAAATGTTCTTGACATTTGTTATGCATACTTTGACGAATTCCTGTCGTACATTGCAAACTTAGAATATCATATCAATACCGAAGATTATTCTGCTTGAGTACCGAGTATGTTTTAAGTTTTAAATGTGTATGTTATACTATATATAGTAGATAATCAAAGAGAAGACAGAAAACATTTGACCGTTATGTATGACAAAAATCGCCAAGGACATTCGCATTAAAATTAATATTTCACAGGAATAAGATGCATATTTAAGATTCATCTCTTGTTATTCATTTCATTTTTGGTTTCAGTTCATAGCATTAACTCAGTACAAAATTGTTTAAGAACATGTGGACTTTTGTGCATCTGTAAGTTGAAATGATATCAGTGCATAAAATACTCCTTTGACTATTCAACCTAAAGATTTCTAGAAATTTTAACGAAAGGAGAAATATTATTGTTCCAAGCCAAATATAAAACACGAAATGAATATGCACTATGATTACAAAACACACTACGTTTTTCGTGGAAATTTTGTTTCACACTGCAGTTATCGCACTAATGAACATAAAGAACTACCGTCATATCTTCTAATAATATTAATGTTATTTGAATTATTTAAGTAATAAATATGCAAAGACCATCGCATGAATCGAAATAATTGAATATTCATGAAAGTAGATTACTGGCGAATTGAAATATACAGTAGATCGTGCCCAAATATTTATATCTGTGTATCCGGTCCATTTTGGTAGGAGTGATATAGCCAAATATAATAATACACAGCAAAGGATGCGATAGTGTGACCTCTATTGACTTTCATCATGTGAAAGTTTTATGAAGTGATATAATACAGTGTATAACTATTGATTTTCAGACATTGACGAATGTTCCTCTGGCGTAGCAGAATGTGATCATGTCTGTACAAACACCCAAGGATCTTATTTTTGTACATGTAGATCTGGTTTCCAGCTTTCAGGAGATAATACGTCGTGCAGTGGTAATTATATAGTGTCAGTTATGCATGCGTCATTGCTTTTGAAAAGATTTTAATTTCATCCCTGCGATAATAACAATATGAATTTTATCATTGAAATATACAAAATAAGAGGCAACGACTGCAGAGTGTCTAAAAGTATTCAGGGGAGGAAAGGTCATGAACCTCAGGTATTCGATTGCAGTTGCTTCGCCAACTAAGGCGTTCAAATCAAAGAAACAAATTCCATGTAATTGGGTTCTCGATAACACGTTCAGGAATATATAGTATTAGAAACAAATATATACAACAGATTTTCCAAAAAGTATTTAAAATATATGTGTCTTTAGAATTCGTAGTCTTTACACATGTATCGTAATTAGATATAGATGAGTGCAGCGGAGAGGTTTGCAACCAGTTCTGTGTAAACACCGATGGGGGATATTACTGCACTTGTGCCACCGGCTTTGTACTAAATGACACTAATACGTGCACTGGTAAGTATAATCTTATTCTAATAATGTCGCTTATGTGTCACTGTTATGCCCCCGATAGATCGGGGCATATTGTTTTTGTCCTGTCTGCTTGCTTGTCTGATTGTTTGTTTGTCTGCTGTCACCTTTAACCGTAGCCATAACTTTTGAACCATGAGGGATGGGTTAGAGACTTTGTATTTCACATGCGTACTCTACTAATAAAGCCCTCTCAAATGACGCCAAAGGCGATGTCCTGTTGTCCTTGACAATGACCTTCACGCTAAAAATATCTTTTTGGACTTTGTTACCACCAGGGACATTAGTGTTTCACAAGCACAGCTCGTCACTTCTAATATTTTAAAAATTACTTATAGTTGTAATAACTTTATTTTATAATGTTATCTAAAGCCACTCATATTAATTAAAATCTTGTGATCCATAAAAATAAAAACGTCAGTATTATAAGACAAAAATTCAAGCAGATGTTATTACCAATCTGATGATACGTCAACCATGACTTGGATCCGTTGTTTATTCCGCATCGTATTGAATATATGAAAATTAATATAATTATCACAATCCCAGTTTTCCGTGCTTTTGTATAGACCCGAAATATATACGTGCAATTTACAAATTTGTAAATAATTTTATAATTAAGGAGTATGTACCTCTTACACATCTCTGTCCTGCGATTGACTCTTTGACTCTTACTTCCAGGTTGGTTTATTTTATTTTATTTATTTATTATTACTATTATTATTATCATTTTTTTTTTTGACAATTAAAAATTGATTTACAGTTTAACATACTAATCCTTCTTATGTAGAATGCAAATATCCACAATGGGGAGAAGAATGCAATAGAACATGCGATTGTATAGCCGCTACGAGATGTGATCACGTTTTCGGATGTATTTGTGAAGAGGGATGGAGAGGGGATAAATGTGACCAAGACATTGATGAGTGTGAAGAGACTCCGGACATCTGTAACGGCACAATGCAAGAGTGCTTGAACGATGAAGGGTTTTATTCTTGTGTTTGCAAGGAAGGTTTCATGAAAAATGATATCGGTACTTGTGAAGGTACTGTTGAATTCTAAAATGTGCTACACAAAAGCAAATTATACAATATAGCCCGTTGACTTATGTTTTATATCAACCCTATTCAATGAGGTACTCATATTTGGAACATTTAACGCTTGGCAGTCTGATTAATCAGAAGACATTCACAAGATCCCAGATCTCTGATTTATTTGACTCCTACAGATCTAGGGTCTTAGCTCGCTTTCAGACTGGCAGAGCACGGTTTTTCATGTTGATGTCGCATATATTTTTATACCATTATGTATTTTACAATACCTTACGTGTTTATATTTTTATGACCTCTCAATATGCGATACCTGTTGACCCTTGTTCTTTACATGGAGGATTATTTATAAATTTTTAAATGTACGTCCTTTGATTGTTCTGCTGTTACGGTGAGTGGGAAGGTGGGCCCGTAAACCGGTTAACCACACCATTTGTTTGGCTTTTGTCAAATTAAATGACCGTCCTAAGTCGGTATCTTAATTGCACTACAATCAAATATTTTTGTAATGTGATATATGTTCTAGTATATTATTTATATTCATGTATTGTATAGCTCTATGGTGACTTCTGCCACATAACTGAGCCAGTAACTCCTCTTTTTTCTTTCATATCTACACTTATTCTCAGATGCAGTGTGGAGCCTGTAAAAAGGTTCCCCGTGTCTGGGTGTTTCAAGTGTTATTATTCACCCAATAGTTACTGACTTGGTTGTGTGGGAGCTTTCCCCTGGGTTTGTACATCTTTACCCCCCCCCCCCCTTTTCATTAAAATGGCTTCAAATATAATAAAATTAAAATACAAATCTCCTAAAGTTATAATCACACCACTTAGATTGCCCTCTGTGTCCACTCTTCATATACCTGGTATTTCTTGTAAAAAATTATTTGGCACCACTAAAGTTCATATTTCTCCACTTAAAAGTGGTTTCCCAATTAAACGTTCTATCTCATTTTCAAAAACATTCACACCTATAAATTCTTACAGAGCTGTCAATTCTATACGCAGAGGGTATTCTAAGATTAATAAGTGCAACGCCAAGAAATGTCTTACTTGCCATCATTTAAGCTGCAAGTCCAATATTGAATCTTCGGTTAATGGAAATACATTTAACACCAAATTAGACAAAGACATAGATTGAAATACTGCCAATGTTATATATGTCATCACTTGAGAAGCTAGAGGATGTGGGGCTCAATATGTCGGGGAAACTTCTCAAACTTTGAAACAACGTTTTCGGAATCATTCCTATAAAATTCGTAATAATTCACGACGTAAATACCAGAATTTTCTTTATAACCACTTTAATAAATACCAACATAATATTAACAATGTGAAAATAACTCCAGTAGAAAATATCTCTAAATTACCAGGTGATACGAAATCAGATGTTAAAAAACGACTTTTGGAAACCGAGCTCTACTGGATTAAACAATTACAAACCCCATATCCTCTCGGTCTCAACGACCAAATATATCGACAAGGTAATATTTCTTCTCGTCAGAATAAGATCAATATTTTTACATTAAGACATAAAACTATTAGAAAACGTAGGTCACATGGTCGTCGCCGTAATCGTAACATCAGAAAACGTAATCGTTTAAATAGGTCATTGAAAGATCTTCTATTTATCGCAAAAAATAATGGCCGTCATGAACTTTTGCATGCACTATCCTCTATTCCGGTAAATAAATTGAAATCTATCCTGGACGAAGCTGATCTTCGAAGTTTACGCAATTCTGATTGATATAAACTCAATTTGATTATTTTATTTTCATATAATAAACTCTTTCCTCGTATTCCGTCTCTTCCACCCAAGCAGCAATTTCTCAAAATTAAATTTATTAATAAAGGCTTCGATCTACTTAACATTTCTAATATTTTCCGTGATCATAGAGTCACATCTAAAATCCCCCAATATTTTGAGAATTTAGAACCTCCACTTATTTGTTACCAGTACAAAAAGCCTATAAGAAATCTTATTTTAAATTATAATAAAGTTACATCTAACCCTGATGTTTCAGACTCTATTCCTTCGTCGTGTTCTTGTGAAAATTCTAAATATGTTTATAAACCGGCAGGTCATGTTATTACTGGTGACCTAAACTGTATTTCGGACAAGAAATTGCGCACCCTTTTTGGAAAAGGACCTAAATATAGGTTACCGTCCAGGATAGATTTCAATAAATGCCGTGACGTTATAGAAGATTCTTTAACTACATATTGTAAACGTTGGTGTAAAAAAGAACAGGTAAAGGTTCATGCTCTTCATGATTGGAAATTCGAGATTTTAAGAATTGTCGATATCCGTATTAAGAACTTTACGGAAAATCCGCATTTATTTCAACAGCCTAATACATTGACGGCAAATTCTATTAAAAAGAAGATAGCTGACTTACATGCTAAATATGTCTTTGTTCCTGCTGATAAAGCAGGTAATAACATAATAATTGTTTGAAAACTATATTATATTGAAGTACTTAAAAACGAATTAAACTCCACTCATACATATGTGGAAAGCCCTATCTCAAAAGACAGCACCTTGCACGATCACCTCATGACCATGTCCGACTTCAAAATTAAAACTGATAAATCTGATCTACCAACCATATATTGGCTCCCAAAACTACATAAAAGTCCATATAAATCACGTTTCATATCTAATTCTAGCCACTGCTCTACTACAGTACTATCGAAGCATATTACGTCTGCTATAACTGCTATAAAAGATCATATTATCAAATATTGTGATGTCGCATTTCATAATAGTAACATCAATTACTTTTGGTCGATTAAAAATTCTCATGAAGTTATAGACAAACTTCTTTCGCTAAATTTCAAAGCGACTCAAATTTCTACATTTGAATTTTCTACACTTTATACATCTCTGCCTCATGATTTGATTAAAAGCAAGTTGCTGTCTCTTATACAATGGTGTTTTCACAGAGAATCTAAAACGTACATATGTACTTCCAATAACTCCGGATTCTTTTCCAACAAACAATATACTTCATATAAATACTGGACTTGTAAGGAATTATGTAAAGCACTAGATTTTCTCATGAATAATATTTTTGTGCAATTTGATGGCAAGATATATCAACAAATAGTTGGGATTCCTATGGGTACTAACTGCGCGCCTCTGATAGCAGATTTATTTCTTTATTGTTATGAGAGGGATTTTATGGTTTCTCTTCAAAAATCAAAACGTTTTGACCTCATTGACAAATTCAATAATACTTGTAGATATCTGGATGATATTTTGGTTATCGACAACCCTGAATTTGAACAATTTATATCAGAAATTTATCCACCAGAGCTCACATTGAATAAAGCTAATACTTGAGATAAATCTACACCTTTCTTAGATTTAAACATCAAAATTATCAACCACCTAATATATACTATTATTTATGATAAACGTGAGGATTTTGGATTTCCTATTGTAAATTTCCCTTACTTGGATGGCGATGTCCCTCGACTCCCATCATATGGTATCTATATATCTCAATTAGTTCGATTTGTCAGAGGCTGCACCGATGTTTTGGACTTTCATAAACGAAATTTACAAATTACTACTAAACTTTTAACTCAGGGTTACAGATATCACAAGCTAAGAAAAACATTCGGCAAATTCTTCAGATCTTATTCAGAACTTCTATCTAAATTTGGAAATATTTCTTTTCAACAGTATGTATCCAATGGAATTTCCCATCCTTATTTTCACGGTGATCTCGTATATAAACTAAGGAAAGTAAAAGGCTCCGATAACGTTATTTTATCATGTAATAAAATAATCAAACGTCTTATAAATAGACAATATGATATTGAGATCATCAAAAAGACTATAGGTCTTGTATTTGGCCCCTCTACAGCCTTATGCAGACTTTTACTTGAACGTTGCACGCTGACTAACAGGGCGGTGGGGACTATATGACGGGCCTTGTCCAAACCTCTTTCAGAGGAGACATTGTCCTGAACCTCGTCCCCTCTGACTGTTAGTCGGGACTCCTACAGATCTAGGGTCTTAGCTCGCTTTCAGACTGGCAGAGCACGGTTTTTCATGTTGATGTCGCATATATTTTTATACCATTATGTATTTTACAATACCTTACGTGTTTATATTTTTATGACCTCTCAATATGCGATACCTGTTGACCCTTGTTCTTTACATGGAGGATTATTTATAAATTTTTAAATGTACGTCCTTTGATTGTTCTGCTGTTACGGTGAGTGGGAAGGTGGGCTCGTAAACCGGTTAACCACACCATTTGTAAGGCTTTTGTCAAATTAAATGACCGTCCTAAGTCGGTATCTTAATTGCACTACAATCAAATATTTTTGTAATGTTATATATGTTCTAGTATATTATTTATATTCATGTATTGTATAGCTCTATGGTGACTTCTGCCACATAACTGAGCCAGTAACTCCTCTTTTTTCTTTTACATTTGAATATCTCCTGTAGTACCTTTAAGTGTCACAACCAAAAATGTAACTTATCCTTGTCAAATTAACATAACGATGCAGTATTGACGAAACATGAGAAGCCTGAACATCTTCCAAAATATCTGGTTTCTTACTATTTTGTGTTCACATTTGCAGTTGCTCATGCAATATTTACAAGCCAGAATGCGATGTATAGTATTGATTTAAGCAGCTATAATTACACAACGATGGAATCTGGATTTAGTAGTATTGGTGCTTTAGAAATTCATTACAAGCAAGGAACCATCTTCTGGACGGAAAATCTTAACAATAACACATACCTGTTTAGGCGCTTTATTTCCTCGAATTCAAGCAGTAAGTCGTGATACAATATAACTTAAGGGCGTAGTTAATACATTCTAAAAAGACAAACATGCATTTCTAACCATTTTCAATATTTAAAAAAACTAATTATGTGAGCTATTGTTTGCCACGCATTTAAATGATCATTCCTTATTGATGAATAACATAAGCTTTATGTAATGTCCTTTTGGTTTTTTTTTTTTTTTTTTTTTTTTCATTTTGCTACTTTTGTTTGCACTTCATTTTTAGAAGTTTTGAGACTACTGGGATGATTTTATCGACCATCTACATTATCATGCTTAACATTCCGTCTAGAAAAAGCTTTATTTATTTTAGGTATTTTTGTATCATATAATACATTCGTTTTATTATAGACCCAACCGAGAAGGCGCAGTTAATGGAGGTTGGACCGTCATCTTTTAAAGCAATGGCAGTAGACTGGATCGGCAACAAAATTTACTGGTTAGATGAATACCATGATGAGATCAAAGTAGCTGATCTCAATAATATTTCCCGTGGTACAACCTTGGTGTCTGGAAACTTGCAAAATCCCAATGCTATTGTGCTAGACCCAATGAATGGGTAAGTATATGATAATATGTATAAAGTTAAATACACCATTAAACTGAGGGGATCTGAGATTATGGAATAAGATTTTTATATTCATTTTTCTTTTTTATATAGAAAAGGTAATAACATCAATATGAACCAACTGTATTAATGAGTGAACTGGGACCTGTCTACATTTCATGAAGAATGTATGTTTATTACGCAGCAGATAACAGGCATACTGTCTTTAAAACACCTTTGAAAGAAAAAGAGGAGTTACCGGCTCAGTTATGTGGCAGAAGTCACCATGGAGCTATACAATACATGGATATAAATAATATAATAGAACATTTAACACATTACAAAAATATTTGATTGTAGTGCAATTACGATACCGACTTAGGACGGTCATTTAATTTGACAAAAGCCAAACAAATGGTGTGGTTAACCGGTTTACGGGCCCACCTTCCCACTCACCGTAACAGCAGAACAATGAAAAGACGTACATTTAAAAATTTATAAATAATCCTCCATGTAAAGAACAAGGGTCAACAGGTGTCGCATATTGAGAGGTCATAAAAATATAAACACGTAAGGTATTGTAAAACACATGATGGTATAAAAATATATGCGACATCAACATGATAAACCGTGCTCTGCCAGTCTGAAAGCGAGCTAAGACCCTAGATCTGTAGGAGTCCCGACTAACAGTCAGAGGGGACGAGGTTCAGGACCATGTCTCCTCTGAAAGAGGTTTGGACAAGGCCCGTCATATAATCCCCACCGACCTGTTAGTCAGCGTGCAACGTTCAAGTAAAAGTCTGCATAAGGCTGTAGAGGGGCCAAATACAAGACCTATAGTCTTTTTGATGATCTCAATATCATATTGTCTATTTAGGAGACGTTTGACTATTTTATTACATGATAAAATAACGTTATCGGAGCCTTTTACTTTCCTTAGTTTATATACGAGATCACCGTAAAAATTAGGATGGGAAATTCCATTGGATACATACTGTTGAAAAGACATATTTCCAAATTTAGATAGAAGTTCTGAATAAGATCTGAAGAATTTGCCGAATGTTTTTCTTAGCTTGTGATATCTGTAACCCTGAGTTAAAAGTTTAGTAGTAATTTGTAAATTTCGTTTATAAAAGTCCAAAACATCGGTGCAGCCTCTGACAAATCGAACTAATTGAGATATATAGATACCATATGATGGGAGTCGAGGGACATCGCCATCCAAGTAAGGGAAATTTACAATAGGAAATCCAAAATCCTCACGTTTATCATAAATATTAGTATATATTAGGTTGTTGATAATTTTGATGTTTAAATCTAAGAAAGGTGTAGATTTATCTCAAGTATTAGCTTTATTCAATGTGAGCTCTGGTGGATATATTTCTGATATAAATTGTTCAAATTCAGGGTTGTCGATCACCAAAATGTCATCCAGATATCTGCAGGTATTATTAAATTTGTCAATGAGGTCAAAACGTTTTGATTTTTGAATAGAAACCATAAAATCCCTCTCATAACAATAAAGAAATAAATCTGCTATCAGAGGCGCGCAGTTAGTACCCATAGGAATCCCAACTATTTGTTGCTATATCTTGCCATCAAATTGCACAAAATGATTCAATTTAAACCTATTTGTAATTATTTGACTACTATTATTCTTGTACACAAGGCGAAGCCCAATTGAGGAACGCTTGTGAGCTCAAATCATCTGCAATACAATCAAATATTTTTATATGTTTTCATGGGATTGCCTTTTCTTGCTTTCCTACATCTCCTACTCTGCGATTCTCGACTATAAATCCACATTTGAAATTGGTGTTGTCTGAGCCGTGGTCAAAGTGTGTGCACTCATGAAACGGAATCTTTCGACGCTGTACAGCCGCCTCTTATAAAAATAAACTCTAACAAAACGACTTTGTGACATAATTCAATGACGTGACCATTTACATATGGGCTAGTAACATTAATTTCCCAATTTCAGTTCGGTAATATCCGCATGCAATCAAGTACATGTGATAGCTCAACAACATTAACGTTATATATGCTCATATCTTTACATCACTAGATATTCGCCCACAAAATAATGCCTACAACTGACGTTCTCATTCATTTATTATCCATTCGTGTTCTAACAATATCACTTAACTGGTCTTAACAAATACAACGCCCATCATTTTATGATAAAAACGGACTGTTGCAAATTTTGAATTTTATATATATATATATATATATATATATATATATATATATATATATATATATATATATATATATATATATATACTTTACTTTTCCATAACTTTTTTTTTCATCTTGTTTCTTTCATTTCTAAACATATATCGGAAATCAGAAATGACATGAGCACTAAAAATTTATAGTCAGATAAAATAAGGATGACGTGAAATAAATGGTTGATAACACAAAGTATCGATCATCTTGATGCGTATTGTGAAATGAATGGGGATGACATATTTTCAATGTTGTTCGTTCATTTTTGGTTTGTTTCAATTTGTTAGACTTTTTATGTAAGACTAAAACATTTGCACGATAACTGCATAATTAAATGCCGAGAAATTTAGAACTATGCAATATACTCGATGGAGAGAGGTATATATTGTTTCTATTATGTCTACCGTAAAGCGAGATACCAAAAACGAGTCTCCCGTTTATGACTGAATCTAGGATCTCTCTGTCATACCCTAGGCACTCAACCGAAATACTCTACCTTTAGTTTTTATTAAACCTTAATTAGAAAGACATAAAAGGTAAACGATATTGCAAATATATACGGTCAATTGAACGTGCTAATGTACATGTACTATAATGTCGGCATAACAACTGAATTACTGTCAAGTATTTCTATCATGCCGTATTATGCTTACCCCTTCTACACTGTATGGGTGTGACGACTCATTTTATACAGCTGTGTTATAGGGTCCTCTTTCCCTTCTTCATGACAATGTATGGTCAACAAACAACATCGACGTATTTAATGTGATTCTACATATTTTCAGAGAGATGTTTTGGAGTGACTGGGATTTAAATAACTCTTGGATTGAAAGCAGTTCTATGTCGGGAGAGGGTCGACGTATCGTATTCAATATATCGGACAGCACAGAAGGAACAGACTGGGTTTATGGTCTCTCTATTGACTATGACACAAATAGACTGTACTGGATAGATTCAAGGTAGACCATTTGTGGATATATTAATATTTAGGGATTTCTTTTTGCAACCAAAAACAGAATGTTTCCATTCGAATTTCGATCACTTGATGACATACATGTCTGCCGAAATAGGGCAATGGATTCTGACTAAGAATATTAAAAGTTGGGTTTTTATTTGTTTGGCTGTTTTTTTTTTTTTTTTTTTTCAAGAGCGTTTGATTCACAATTTAGAAATTACGTATGACTCAATATACATTTGTATGAAATGTCTTGCAAGATTTCAACATATTATTATTATTGTTATTTCGTTATTTCTTTTAAGTATCTATTTATTTACCATTATATTTCTTTTTTGCATAGAATTTTCTTTTTATACTGATTTTCCATGCCATTCTATGTTATTTTTCTATTTATTTATTTATTTATTTATTTCTGTTTGTTTGTCAAGTGCTTTTTTTTTAATTCTTGGTCGATTGTATGCATAAACTTTTCATTTTATCATTCCCAACTGCATCACTGCTAAGATTGAAGGCATATTGACAGATCCAAACTTAACCTTAACGAGCCTACATTGTTATGTCTATTACATACATACTGGTTCTAACTAGCTGAAATGGCACAGTAGAGTTAAGAAGTCTAACTACATTTTTATCAGTACGAATGTATTTCAAATAAAATATATATTATTCAGGTCACACTCGATTCATTCCATCGAATATAGTGGCGTAGACTATAGAATTATACTACCCGACAGCGAAATGGTACAACTTCCATATTCTATTGCCGTAGTTGGGACTTATGTATATTGGACAGATTTGCTACAAAACGCGATTTTCAGGGTATGTAACATGATCTTAGATTAAAGTATAATAGGTAATTAATCCTTGATGTTTACAAGGAACATCGTCAAACGCTTTTCATAACTTGGTATAATATTATACACAACCTTTATATTATGCTGGGGATTACCTCATTGTCCTATGTGTTATTGCGCCATTCGATAAACAATATTTCCTTTAATAATGTTCATGGTCGACAATATGGATGTCAAAAGTAAAAATTTTTGATGCGCAAAATATTTACCAAACCGTTCTAAGAGAAGGAGAAAAAATTACAGTCAAAGGACACAACCATGCATACAGATAATGTCATAATGTTTAAGAATAATTATCAAATATGTATGCTTTCAAAAAATTTGAAGTATATTTGAACAAATACCGAACCGATTGAATGAGAGAGGTGTGCATGTGAGAGATATTTAATATCTTTTTCAATGTTTTACAGACTTTTGTCAAACTAGATAAATATATATCTCGTATCAGTAGAGAAACAGTGAAAACATTATTCCATTATTTTTCAGGCAAATAAACTTGATGGATCGAACATAAGAATTATACATAAATCTGATACTAAGCTCTTTGATCTTCGAGTTTACCATCCAGGAAAACAACCATATGCTGAGAACCCCTGCGAATGGAACAATGGCGGATGTTCACACCTGTGTCTGGCTAGTTTCAACCAGACCACGGAATGCAAATGTCCATATTTCTGGCTACTACAAAATGATCACAAGACATGCAGAAGTAAGTGTTCAATGAGTTTCCTCACTGTATTTAAACTGCTTTGATCATTCTATTTTACATAATTTAATAAATCATATTTTACATGGGCATGACTTCATATGTTATATAAGATTAAGATCGGACATTTCATCTCTAAGAATCCTAAATAACACTGAAAAGGATATAGATTGATAACCCTCCTATTTTCAAAGGAGATTCAATGGAGGGTCCCGTCGTCTTCTTATTCAATTATTCACGTTCAAAGAAGACCTAATAAAAGACATATAACACACGTGATGATATGGTAACCACACTTACCGAGATTGCAGGTCTTATACAATTATTGAACAGAAAGAAAAGAAACGAAACTATCGTAAGCTTTACCCTGAGATACTTACAAAGATTAATTTGGTGCACCACATGACTCAGCTGTGACTGAGCTGCATGACAGAAATTATGTATGGAAATCTTCATCAAATACGAAGTGTACTTAAAAGATGAGCATTATACTTTATGTACCATTCAAGATAAAAGCCTCATAGGGCAATATGGTACAGCTTATAATTAAATGTTAAAATCCTTGATTCTCGCTCTAAACTGGTGGGCAGATGGTGCGTTCTCGCTTTCTGTCCGATAGTCCTCCAAGGAGCTTTCTGATGTCATTGCTAATGGATCTTGAATAGCAACAGAAGGTGAATCTTTACTCTTCTGATCTGATGTGGTTCCCATCCCAGGAAGTTGACCATGTCGAAACGCTGCCTGCTTTCCTGTCCCAGTAGAGGTCTAGGCGTATCGAGACAAACATGTCTTACACATATATACTAGTAAAAGTTGACCTAAAGCGGATCGTTGGTTCCGATTTTAAGCTGCCATTGAGTGATAAAATGGTTAAAATTTCAACTAAGTACAATTATTGGTATAGCCTTTAACTTTAGACAGAATTATTGTCAGAAATGTAAAGATGATGGATAAATCCAAACCACAAGTCCAAAAATCATGAAACCAAAGGACATACAAAATCAGTGAAAATGAAAAACAAATGGAAAATAACAAAATATGTCTACTTGAAGAGCATATGTGAACCCCTGTGATGGAGTGAGATCAGGTGCCCCGGGAGAGTGAGCATCTCCTGCTTGCTAGCAACACCCGTCACATATACCCAGTAGAGTCAAATCGTGTAAATTCCATATGTATTTATATATGGAGAATTGAAGTAGGTAATCTTTTGGTATAGAAGGTGTCAAATCTGTGTAAAATGATCGGAATCGGTCTCAGTCCAGAATATCATTTAAAAGTCTGGATAACGAGATATCATATGGAGTAATAAGAGTCTCGTAACGACCGTAGAACTTCCTCAGTGACGTTGCTAGTCTAGTGCTGTAGAGTTAACATTTGTCAACCTGGCTTCTAACTTGATGATTTCTGGAAGATCGTGAATGTAAGGAAGAGTAGAGGCCCAATTACTGTTCCCTGTTGTGCTCCTGATAGGACATCTGCGCTCGATGAGGCACGGTCGTCTAGAAGGACTTGTCTGTTGTTCAGGAAGTCCTTAATTCAGAACAGTGTTGTTTCCTACACCATAATACTGCAACTTATGTAGCAATTTCTTAATTGGCACCTTGTCAAATGATTTCGAGAAATCAACTTGTCCTCCGGGTGTAAGATGCTGGCAGTACTGTCTACAGTGATGCTAGCGGAGTCTCACAGGCACGCTTGGATCTGAAGCCGTGTTGAACGTGTATGATGTGTGCCATTAATTTACAAGATATGGAAGACACTGGTCTGTAGTTAGAGACCTGATGTTTATCACCTTTCTTGTATACTGGAGCTACAGAAGCTGATCGCAGTCGTCTGGAATGGTGCCTGGGAATGCACTTTCAATAATGTAATGATATGGAAAATCCAAAATTTTCAATAAAATTGAGTTGCGAATCCGACTCAGGACTGTCCATTGATATGACAATAGTGAGCCAATTGGTGTGGTAAACCGGTTTACGGGCCAACATTCCTACTCACTACAGAAGCAGTATTCCATTGGACAGATACTGCTGAAAAATCAGTATAATTAACAAAAGCCCAAATGAGTATTAAGATATTTCTAAAAACAAAATCCATCATTTGTATTTCTGAAACTTTGAGTCAAAATTATGAGCAACAACTGTACTAATTAATTTAATTAATCACAAGCAAGTGGCAGCAGGTTATATTGTCCCATCAAAACAGGAATATATCAAGCGAGACTTGAAAAGTTGAGGAATCAATGACATCGGCAGAAATTTCTTTTCCAAAAGTAATCTGTGTCATTATAATTGGGTAGTGTTCCCTTATAACTTAAATATGTTCTATGCAGAGAAAGACGCGTGTGAAATAAAGGGACTGGACTGTTCAGCTACATCTGGGTGTAATGTTAACGATGCTGTGTGCCTCTGCGAGGATGGATATCAACTCACAGATAATGGAACAAACTGCAAAGGTGAATAATTCGTACGTAATTAATTAAATGCTAGATGTGAAACATGTAAGAAACAAATCTTTTTTATTCTAAAATGTATGTATGAAATAGTTCCAAAGATAGACAAAGTGATTCAGAATCGTATCATCTGGCAGCGATGACATTGGATGTTATCACTTGGTCGTACATGTATGATGAAATCTGAATCTGATTTGTATATAAAATAATATAGCTGAGTATAGAAATAAATATTTCCTATAGGTAGGTACCTGGTGTACAACAACTGTGATGTTAACCATTGAAAACCATGTGAAATTTCAGAAAAATTGATACTTCCATAGGAATTGTTTAACGTTACGTTTGTCCTGACTTCATACACCTAAATGTATAACGAAAATCTCGAATATATTTTGAATGTAGAAAGTAAATACTTACAGACATAAAATGTATTCCCATATCATCGACATTGCAAAAAGTATCTAAGGCTTTCCAATTTGTCACAGAAAGTTACCATAACTTAATATAAAACTGAACAGATTGTATTTTAAAAAAATCTTTAAATTCATATTTTGACACGTACCTGATCGATTCAGCGGTAAAGCCGAGTAAAGGGTCATTATTTCAGAATTATAACCAAATTAGGGTTAATTAACCTTTTTTTAATATAGACTGCACATATTATCTGTCCATTTCTATTCATTTGCTATAGAATGTGTCCCTCCAAACTGGGGTAAAGACTGCAACCAGACCTGTAATTGTGTAGCTGCTAAGAGATGTGACCATGTTATCGGCTGTATATGTGAAGAAGGATGGCATGGGGATCGCTGTGACCTAGACATAGATGAGTGTGAAAAGAGCCCAGAGATATGTAATGAAACCACTCAATATTGTTTGAACGATTTCGGATCTTATTCTTGCTTATGTAAAGATGGATACAAATTCCATAATAATAGTCAGTGTGACGGTAAGGCTATTTGACATTTATATTGGTATGTGTATGTAGTTGTTTTATCTATAACGACAGTAGCTAAACCCGGAATAAAGGTGTTATTTTAATATGAAGAGCATTTCTATAATAGTATGTGCTTCGTGAATAGCCTCTCAAAATATTCATCTATGTTAAGTTTATGTCGATTATCGTAAAATCGAGGTACCCTTTTTAGAGATTCAGTATAGTTTATTATAGAGAAAATTTTCTTTTCATGAACAATAATTAAGCTGCAATATTCTTTTTGTATTTATTCAAGACTATGGGTGTTCGATTCCACCACTCCTCCGGAATGGTGTTCCATCACGTTTCACGTGGTAATTGTCAATTTATTTTCGGGGTTTTTTCCCTGTTTTCCGTTCATTATAAGATTGTATTCATATAATATCTAACTTATACCGCTTCAGCATAAATTGTGGTTTTAGAATGCGAACACCCATACTGGGGAAAAGAATGCAACAGAACGTGCGACTGTGTAGCCGCAACGAGGTGTGATCACGTGCGGGGATGTATTTGTGAAGAAGGATGGCGAGGGAATAAATGTGACCAAGACATTGATGAGTGTGCAGAATCTCCAGATATATGTAAAGGCACGATGCAGGAGTGTTTAAACGGAGACGGATTTTATTCCTGTGTTTGCAAAGAAGGTTATATGAAGAATGGCATCGGGGTTTGTGAAGGTACTATTGATGTTTTTAATCTGCAAAACAAAAATTAATTATACAATTATCGCACATTGATATATAATACCCCTGTTGAATGTGGTATTATTTTGACATTTTCTATACAGTGCAATTTCACAAGCACCTTATCTTCAGTGCTGAGATATGTGTTGTGTCAACAGTATGTTTGGAGCATTTAATGCTATAGCGATTAAGAGAAGACGGAACATATCTGACTAGACTGTATGACACAAATAACCAAGTACATCACATAGTATTAGTCAACTAAACGCTTAAAACGAGTTTTCGAGTGTACTGCAATTACGATACCGACTTAGGACGGTCAATTAAAGTAACAAACGTCACTCAAATGGTGTGATTTACCGGTATACGTTCGCCCACCTTTCCAGTCACAGCAAAAGCAACACAATGGAAATACATTTCAAAATTTTTTAATTTATCCTCCATATAGAGAACAAGAATAAACATGTTTTTGAAAACGAAAGGTCAGTAAAATGTTCACCCGAAACGTTTATGGAATAATATTTTATTATCAAGAATAAGTAAGGTGACATCAACATCAGTAAACCGTGCACTGCTCGTTTGTAGCGAGCTCAAATCCTTGATCAATAGGAGTCCCGACTAACAGAGGGGACGAAGCTCATGACCTTGTCTTCTCCGAAGAAGTTTGGACTAGGCCCGTCATGGAGATCCTATTGCTCCTTTTGTGTGCAACTCTCTGGTAAAAATCCGTATAAGACTGTAGAGGGACCCAATACAAGACCTATTGTCATTGCGATGATCATGGGACAAACTGTCGATGTTGAGGGTGTTTAATAATTTTAGAACCCGTGAATATGAAATCATCGGAACCTTTGACTATTATTCGTATGTATACTACAGATGGGTGCAGTCCTAACATAACATTCACGTTAACGTGAAAAGCGGTCACGAGGACTGCTTTAGCACACGTGCTAGGACTGCTCGACCGGACGCGCGTGCGCTCCTTGCGTTAACGCGGGAGGAAATTCGCGTTAACGCGATTTATTCCCGCGTGCGCTCAGTCCAGTCGCTCGTTCACATGATTATATTTGTAATTCTCTTTACAGTGGTACGGATGGAGGAAATAAAAGGAATCTAATTAAATTACCGCAAATGTCGCATATACGTGCATTAAATGTGATGTTAAAATGACACTGCATTAAGGATTTCATATGTAATATAATAATGGAAATCACCGCGCAGACATGCACTTAGGTATTATGAAAAACTTCGTCAGTTTATACTATATAGATCCTAGGAAAATCACATTCTATTTCTATTTTATTTATTTATTTTGAATTAATAAAATTATGCATTTATTTCTTATTTGTTTATTTATTTATAATTTACTTATGTATTTGTTCTTATTTATGTATTTACAATTGTTTTTTTTTTTTTTATTTATTTAGCTATTTTTCATCATATATGAACACCGTGATTATCATCATTATTATTCTTTTCATTAATTTAATTATTCTTATTATTATTATTATTATTATTATTATTATTATTATTATTATTATTATTATTATTATTATTATTATCCTAAAATAAGAATAAATTTCATTATATTCAATGTTCGGAAATTTATTCAATATTTTTTAAATTCATCTCTTTCCTCGTAAGCGTTTTATTCAATTCTAAATATTTCCCTACATGCACACAGTAATGATTTTTATATTTAAATGTACAATGTATATATCGATTCTCCTTTAAATCCTTATAAGTTGTAAGCAAGCGAACGTGGCCGTCAGCCACGTTCACGCGGCAGCCAAGCGCGTGAACGCGGCAGTCCAGCGCGTTAACGCAGTCTCAAAATTTAGTTCACGAAGAAATCTGCGTTAACGCAAACGCGTGTGCTCAGCAGTCCTGAGCGCACGAGGAAAGCAAACTTCACGTTAACGCGACGTTAACATAATGTTATGTTAGGACTGCACCTCACTGTAGATCACCGCAGAAATTCGGATGAGCCATTTCGCTGGATATGTATTGTTTAAAAGTCACATTTCCGAAAATTGCTGAAAAAAAAGTTTGTTTACCAAAGTTTATGTTATCTATAATTGTTACTCAGAAGGGTGAAAGTGATTTTGAAGAGAGTTTTTCACATTAAAATCCAAAACATGTAGGTCAGGCTTTCTTTTCAGCTGACTAAGAATACAAATACAATGTATAAAGAAGAGTAAGAAACATTTTAATTCTGATCAAATATTCTTTTTAAATATTGCAGTTGCCCATGCCATTTTCTCAAGCCAAAATGCAATGTATGGTATTGACTTAAGCAACTATGAACACACAACATTGGAATCTGGATTTAGTAATATTGGTGCTTTAGATGTACATTACACCAAAAGTACTATATTCTGGACGGAGAAAGATAACGATAACACATACCTGTATAAGCGTTTTATGTCTTCGAATTCAAGAAGTAAGTCATCATATGCAAATGGTCACGAATACAGTATGTGGTTTTTTTGAAGATACGTAGAGAGACCTATACAAAAACCAATACATAAAGCACATTTCTTCTTTTGCGCATTATGTACATTCCAAAATAGAATACATTTTACAGGAATCAATTTAAAATTTTGCGATGTTTATCATTGGAAATACCGTTTCACACGTTATTCAATCATAACGTGGGATGAACTGCTTGAATATCCCCTAAAGCAAAATCTATTTTACAAAGCAACTTTTGTATCGTATAATGCATTCGATTCTCTCTAATGCATAGCTATGTACTTAGATTAATTCTTTCACTCACGTTTCTGGTCACTTTGGCTTAAACTCTTATTAGAATTCCAATCATTCGGCCATGAACAACACTGTAGAGAAATACATTGTCAAAATACGCATCTGGTGCACAAAATCATAACGTATACATGTTCTATTATTTTATAGACCAAACCAAGGAGACTCCGTTGATGGAGTTTGGTCCGTCATCTTTTGAAGCCATGGCAGTAGACTGGATTGGTAACAAGATTTACTGGTTAGATAACCATAATAATGACATCAAAGTAGCTGATCTGGATAATATTTCCATTTATACAACTTTGGTGTCTGGAGATATGCAAAATCCGAATGCTATTGTGCTAGAGCCAACGAAGGGGTGAGTATATTTATCTATTTATATATAGAATAAGTGTCTTATTTTGTGTTTTCATGCAGGCATAAATTGAAATGGCTGATGCATTTAAAATTTAAATACATCAGGCATTGTAATTTATTCCTGCATGAAAACACAAAATAAAAGAAAAAAAGGACTTACCTCTTTTAAATAAGACACTTTTTCTACATATATGCGCTTTTAATGCCAAAATATCATACTGGAAACTTCCATTTCCTCTTTATAAACCGCATCATTAAATCATTCGGGAGGAAAGTAAAAAATTGAAAGAAACAGCCGGTGTCCCATGACAACGTAACGTTAATCCAGAATGACATATTTTCGTCGAATGTCAAGCACTTTAGCGCAAAATACGACTTTAATGACGTCACACAAGGTTGGAAATGTCGTACATTTCATTATGACGTCATTAGCAAAACAATCAAAAGTCTGCCAAACATCGCCTTCTGTGCGATCAATGAGTTAGGGAGCAACCATTTGATTTTTAGTTTGGGGGAGGGGGCAAGAAGACTTTGCAAAAAAAAAAAAAAAGTACGGCTCAAATTTTGGGCAAAAAAAAAAAAAAAAAAAAAAAGAATTATAAACACCACTGATTTGAGATTGTGTATCATATATTGTGGACGACTTAAGAAAATGACATCCCTTAACATCCCCCAGATAATAATAATAATAATAATACTAATAATAATAAATATATGTGTATTATCAAGTATGTATACATCGAAAACACAAGCAGTATAATAGAAGTATGCAAGAACGTGAACAAAGCATGTTTAACTTAATCTTCCAATTATTTCAAGAATGATTTAAATAGAATACTTCCTTATTTGTATTTGTACAAGTTCGTGCTTTTAATGATAGGAAATATGATATTCTAAAAATAATTGGCATCCGTATTAACAAATTTACGGAAACTCATCAATTATTCAAACAGCCTAATATCCTGTCAGCTCAATCTATTAAAAAGAAAATGACTGAATTACATACTTGATATGTCTTTGTACCTGCTGATAGAGCAGGCAACAATATGATACTTGTTTGAAAACTATCATATGTTAGTGTACTTCAAACTGATTTAAACTCCGCCAAAACATATCTTGAAACGCCTGTGTCGAAAGACAACACCTTGCATAACTTCCTCATGACTATGTCTGATTTCAAAATTTACATTGATAGATATATTCCAACTATGTATTGACACTAACGGCAATCAAAGATCATATTAAATACTGTAATATCGCTTTTCATAACAGTCACATCAAATACTTCTAGTCTATAAAAACTCTAGCGAAGTTAAAGTTAAGTTCCTTTTACGTGATTTCCAAGCTACTTAAATCTCTACATTTGATTTTTCTACCTTATATACCCTCTTCCACATAATTTGATTTAAAGTAAGTTGTTGTCTCAGATATGTTTTAACAGAAAATCTAAAACACGTTTCTGTACCTACAATAACTCTAGATTCTTTTCGAACAAACATTATACTTTATATAAATACTGGACTTGCGCTGACTTATGTAAAGCCATTTTTGATGGATAATATTTTGATGGATAATATTTAATATTGACTAATTTATTTAATATATGCGCATATGGTGCACTAAATTAAAAGGTATATATGTTCTATATTTATTATAACCACTAGGCCGGTGTCACTGCTGGTGGACTGATAGCCTCCGAGGGCATCATGGGTCTAGTTTTCAGTGCTTTTGTACTGACATGAAATATATACTTAAAATTTTCAGTCATAAAATTAAGTAAACACTCTAAAACTAAGGAGTATCTCCCTCATGCATAGCTCTGTCCTTAGATTCTTTGGTTCACTTTTCGGTTATTTTGGCTTCAACACTGCTCTTCATATTTTTATACATTTTGAGAATTCCAATCATGCAGCCACGAGCATCACTGAAGAGACATAACTTGTTGAAATGTGCATATGGTGCACTAAATTAAAAGTTCTATATTTATTACGTACAATTTGATTTATCAGCAAATAGGTGGGATTCCTATCGGTACTGTGTATCATTTTATAGCATTTATATATGCGCTGGACTCTGATCGGGAGGCCGGGGTTCGATTCCCGCTCTGGTCATGCCGGTGTCCTGTCTTTCGGATGAGACAGTAAAAACCGAGGCCCCGTGTCGTGGTATGCATGGCACGTTAAAGATCCCTCACTGCTTCAGGTGGGTCCGTTGCAAAGGTCAAAATTTGTATGTCCCGTATCAGGCAGATGCCGTCACCATATACGTGAAATATCCGTGGTTTGACGTTTAACAAAAATCAATCAATATTGATATATTGTTATGAGAGGGACTTTATACACTCTATTAAAAATCTAAATGTTTTGATCTGATTGATAAAGTTCAATGATACATCTAAATATCTTACTGACATTTTAGCTATCGACAACAGTGAGTTTGAAAGATATACCAGAAATATACCCACCCGAAACACCTTTCTTAGACTTAAACATTAAGATAATTAACAATAAAATTGATTGATTGATTGATTTTTGTTTTACGTCATGACCAGAGCGGGACTCGAACCCCGGCCTCCCGAATAGGAGTCCGGCGCGATACCACTAGGCCATCAATAAAATTCATGCTAATATTTACGATAAACATGACGATTTTTCGGCTTCCTATTGTATCTGGATGGTGATGTCCTTAGACTCCCATCATATGGCATCTAAATACATGTATCTCAGTTGGTTCGAATTGGCAGGGGCTGCACGGATCTTCTGGATTTTCATACCAAAAATTTACAAATTACTTTTAACTCCGGGTTAAAGATATCAGAACCTAAGAAACTTTTGGCAAATCCTTTAGATCGCATTCAGAACTTTTATCAAAATTCTGAAATATCACTTTTGAGCAATATGTATCCAATGGAATTTCTCATCCCAATTTCTACGGTGATCTTGTATACAATAATATGAGGGTCAAAGGTTCCGACAACTTAATTTTATCGGGTTACAAAATAAGAAAATGCCCTCGTCGCGGACAATATCACCCCTGAGATCTTTAAAAAGAGTATAAGTCTTGTATTGAGCCCCTCTACAGTATTGTACTTGAACGTTGCACGCAGAACTAAATGACGGTCCATATTGAAACCTCCCGCAGAGAAGACATGGTCCCGAAACTCCCCTCCGGCTGTTAATTGTATTGTTACATGTGTGCCCTTTGGTTATTCTGTTGTTGCGGTGAGTGTAAATTTGGGTCCGTTCACCGGTAAACCACACCGATTGATTGCCTATTGTCATATCAAATGACCGTCCTCAGTCGGTGTCAATTAAATAATTCCGTGGTGACATCTGTCATGCAGCTGAATCAGTAGTTGGTACTGAACTTGCTTGTTCTTCATTGATCTAAGTATCCATGGCGACACTTACAGCGAACTCAAATGTTTTATGTGCCTGGTTTTTTCTCCATTTTTAATATTTGTAGCTGATCAGAAATCAAATAAACTGAAAGTTGAAAATGTATAAAGAGTTTTAAATCAAAATGCCATGGAAATAAATGCACTCGTATAATTGTTGACAAAACAATGAATTGATAATTTGAATTTGTATTATATAATTGAAGGGATATGGAAATTTTTCATTTTATTTTATGTATTTTAATTTGCGTCCTTTTTGTCTGAAATAACACTCATTCAGCTTATAGAATCCATAGATATGAAGACATATGCAACGATACAGTGAGGGATCTTCAATGTGGCATGTATAACGTTACATGAAAATTCTGGCAGGAATTGAACCCAGGCCCACTCGACAATGCGCTAAACACATGATTGTGAAATTACGCAGAAAGGAACGAAGCATTTGACATGAGAAATATTTCGCCACGGATATACAAAGAAAACAAAATCACAAAAACCTGTGTAAGACACCCCCCCCCCCACCCCATAAAAGGAATAAATAAAACACACACGCAAAGCTGTGTTTGTGAAACATAAATGCCCCCGGTTGCGACTAAGTCCAAAAAGGTATTTTTAGGGTGAAGTCCATCGACCTTGGAGTCATTTGAAAGGGCTTTATTAGTTGATTTCGCATATAATAAAGCTGACAACAGACAAATAAATAGACAGGACAAAAATAATATGCTACCGATCTATCGATCCGGGGGCATATAAAATAAAACAAACCACAGAAAATACAATTGTATCTGGTATGGCACGGTTAATAAATGGCATAGGTCTGTATTAAATGGCACTTTATGTTTTCAGATTAATGTTTTGGAGTGACTGGAGTGCCAATAATTCTTGGATTGAGAGCAGTTCCATGTCGGGTAAAGGTCGACATATCGTTTTTAATATCTCCGAAAACGCAGGAACAAACTGGCAGTATTGTCTTTCTATCGACTTTGACACACATAGACTCTACTGGACAGATTCGAGGTAAACATATTACTGATTAAATAATATTTTATAATATTTGAGAATTCTTTTCCTTTCTATCATTCACTTCCTATACCAATGCTGAGATTTAACATTGACTGATTAAAACCATAATTGATAGGAGTACTTGTTACGTTGATAATACATAATCTGGTTCTGTCAAGCAATTTATTTTAATAATTGATTCTAATAGCTTAACAGACTTCAGAAGTCCCATTAACATTTATCATCACTAGTGTATTTCAAGTGAAGTGTATATTCTTCAGGTCACACTCGATTCACTCCATCGAATATAATGGCGTAGACTATAGAATTATAGTACTAGACAGCGAAATGGTACAGTTTCCATATTCTATCGCTGTAGTTGGAAGTTATGTATATTGGACGGATTTGTTACAAAATGCCATTCTTAGGGTAAGTAAAATTGAAGTATCGTATGATTAAATTTAATTGATGCAGTAGTGCATTTATGACAAAATAATAATTTTATCAATCTCTTTATAATGTTTGTATGACATTGATTAATGAGACTAAAGCATATTCATTTGTTATTTTTTAAATGAACAAATGCAAATGTATTTAGATATATTTTAGGCATATAAATATGACGGGACAAACATATCGATTATTCATCAATCTACTTCTAAGCTTTTTGATCTTCGAGTGTTACATCAGGGAAAACAACCATATGTTGTGAACCCATGTGAATTTAACAATGGTGGATGCTCATACATGTGTCTGACCAATTTCAACCAGACCACGGATTGCAAATGTCCTCATTTCTTGCAACTAAACAATGATGACAAGACATGTAGAAGTAAGTGTCATTGACATATTGTGCTTTAGATATCATACAGAAAAATGTGAATGAGACATTAAACAGAAAATTAATATGCCTTTTGACAAAGATTTTGTAGTATAATAGTGTGCCCAAGGTCGGTTGAATTTACAATTGTAAATTAATAAGCAATTTCATATAAACTAAACAAAAACAAAAACATGGGGGGGGGGGGGGGGGGGAATTAGAGCTTATCGTTGTCTGCCAAGGTTGTTCTGATATATGCTACATTACTCTGACGAATCAGGTGAGACATTCCACATTCCACTGGACAGACATTGATAGAAAGTTGATGTATGGAATGTAACTACAAGAACTGAAAATGATCGGTAAAAGTTTCTCCATATAAGATAGAATAAGTAGTCCTCCAAAGGGAAGTAAAATATACTAAAAGAAATAACACAAACACTCTTTGCCGCAAATTTTCGGCCTCCTGGCCTATATTAAGCAATAGTTAGGATAGTATGGAAGAACTATGTAACATCCATCTTTACATGTCTAAAATACACAAGCTTCTAAATACCGATAAACGTTGACGTCATAACGTCATTATTACGCGCGTAAGTATGGCATTAAAATAGATTAAACAACATAATAATACAAGCATAAATATACAAAAATAAATAAAAACCGCATCGACAGACCAACCGCCAGACCGATCGACCGACAATCTGATCGACCAACCGACTGTACGACGGACCAACCGGGCGATAGCGGCAAAGTAACATCCCCTCATTACCGAAAAGGGGGGTTAGATATGTATATTGAACTCGTTAAAAATGACATTATTAATAGTCTTCAGAAAGGAGGGAAATTGAATACTACGCGAGAAGAGAGAGATGCCTTTTATTCACTTCTGAATAACCGAAATATAGTAATTAGACCGGCTGATAAAGGATCCGGTATTGTGGTACTAAATAAGATTATATTGATAAGATACAAGCGGAAATGATGCAGAGTAATTCGTATGTGGAGACGCCAACGGACATGACTGCTGTAACTATGAAAAAGATTAGGAAGCTAGTTAATAAAATGTGCAAGGAAGGGGCTATTACCAAGGACATGCAACACTACCTCATTCCAAAGTATCCGGCATCCGGCAAACTAAAGGGCAATCCGAAAATTCATAAAAAAAGACGCACCACTTAGGACAATTTTTAGCGGTATAAATACACCTACGGAGAGGATAGCCGAGGTCATGGAATATGAGTTAGATAATTTTGTTACCAGCTACCCTTCATATATAAGAGATACTACCGATTTAATTTATAAGCTTAAAAACATGGACTCTTCTATCCCCAGTGACGCGATTTTATTTTGTTTTGACGTCTGTAAACTTTATCCTTCTGTACCTAGAAAGGAAGGACTGGAAGCATGTAAAGAGGCATTTGAGACTAGGACTGATCCGCTCATACCTACAGAATACGTGATCCAGATGGTGGAAACTGTTTTGGATTCCAACGGCTTCAGCTTGGGAAACAAAAATTATAAACAGATAGAGGGAATCGCGATTGGATCGAAACTTGGCAGAAATTTTGCGTGCGCGTACATGAGAAAATGGGATGAAAAACTTATGGAATTTGAAAAGCTACCTACATTTTACAAACGCTTCATCGATGACGGTTCTGGTATATGGGACGGAAATCTGGATTCGCTACTTAAGTTTGCAGAGCACGCGAATAGTATTCATGAAAATATTAAAATTGAACTTAGATGGAGTGAAGAGTCCATTGAATTCCTAGATACGCGAGTTAAAATCGAGAACGGACATGTGTATACGGATTTGTTCACTAAACCGACGGATAAACACTTATATCTTAGATCGGATTCGTGCCACCCACCACATACGAAGAAAGGGATTGCATACGGACTCGGGTTAAGGATAAAGAGAATTTGCGAAAAGGAAGGGGATTACGCGATACACCGACCTGAACTAAAACTACACTTACGAAAACGAGGCTACAGCGGTAGACTGATTGAGAAGCAGTTAGGTAGAGTGGATAAATTAGATAGGGACGATTTACTTAAACGCAAGGTTAAAGCAGACAAATCTGAACGAGTTCCACTAGTGCGTACATTTTCTAAACTACTGCCGGACATAAGGAATATTCTTAAAAAACATCAGTCGACACTGTATAAATCAGAGAGAATGCGCAATGTTTTCCCCGATCCCCCAATTTTGGCTTTTCGACGCGATAACAATTTATGTGATACACTTGTGCATAGGAAAACTGAAAATTCTATAAAACAGGATGAAACATCATGTAAATGTAAAATATGTAGGATAATTAAAAATGGTGATATTTTTGATTTTAAGAGAAAGAAGTCCTTCAAGACAGCAAAAGACACGAAGTGTACAGACAGGAATTTGATTTATGCACTAATCTGCAATAAATGTAAACAAACTGTATATGTAGGAGAAACAGAAAGATCTTTAAAAGAAAGAATAGAAGAACATAGAAGCGATATAAAGTACCAAAGAGAAAAACCAATTATGAAACATTTTGCGAACCATGATGAAGGCGATCTTCGTGTTGCGGTCATGGCTAGGTCTACCGGAGAATATAAAATATACAGATTAATTTGGAAACGCGCAGGCCAAATGGATGCAATATTAAAACTAACTAACATGTGATTGTATAACTAATTCATAAACTATTTATTTCTTGTGGTGATTCTATGCTAAGTTTTCTTTTAATGCACCCCCCTTTTCGGTAATGAGGGGATGTTACTTTGCCGCTATCGCCCGGTTGGTCCGTCGTACGGTCGGTTGGTCGATCAGATTGTCGGTCGATTGGTCTGGCGGTTGGTCTGTCGATGCGGTTTTTATTTATTTTTGTATATTTATGCTTGTATTATTATGTTGTTTAATCTATTTTAATGCCATACTTACGCGCGTAATAATGACGTTATGACGTCAACGTTTATCGGTATTTAGAAGCTTGTGTATTTTAGACATGTAAAGATGGATGTTACATAGTTCTTCCATACTATCCTAACTATTGCTTGATAAAGGCCAGGAGGCCGAAAATTTGCGGCAAAGAGTGTTTGTGTTATTTCTTTCTCCATATATTTTCTTAGTTTATGATATGAGTAAATCTGAATCGAAAGTACGATCGATATATTAAAGTAAGGTACATGGTATATTGCACAAAATTTAGTAGTTGAGTAACCGATCACTTTGGCAGACTTTTGACTAACAAATTATAGATGTAAAAAAAGTCCAATTGCTTTTTTACATTTTGAATAATGTTCTATACAGCAAAAAATGCATGTGAAATAAAGGGACTGGACTGTTCAGCTACCTCTGGATGTAATGTCAACGATTCGGTTTGCTTCTGCGAAGATGGATATCAACTCACGGATCAAGGAACAAGTTGCAAAGGTTATGTATATATACATAACACGTTAGATGTTTTACAGTATACATAAAATATTTAATAAAAAAAAAAATGTGATTTCCATTATCTTATTCTTAACTCATAAAACGTATGAATAATAATGTTAATGGCATTCAAAGTACAAATAAAGAAATAGTATCTAGTATACCTTCACACTAACAACACTACTAATGACTGCAACATATATAGATGACTTGCTTTCAATTAATAATCCTTCATTAGCGGATTACCTTAGCATCATCTATCCAAGTGAACTGGAGGTCAAAGAAACCACAGAAACTAGTAATTCTACTTCGTATTTAGATATTATGTTGTCTTTCGACATTAATGGTCAATTGAACACCTCACTCTATGACAAACGTGACGATTTCAATTTCGCTATCACAAACTTTCCTTTCATAAGTAGCAACATTCCATCATCGCCCGCATACGGCGTATTCATATCTCAGTTAATACGTTATTCCAGAGCATGTTCAAATTACAATGACTTTGTTCTGAGGGCTAGGCGACTTTCAGTTAAGCTGCTCAACCAGGGTTATATATGTGCTAGACTAGCATCGTCACTGAGGAAGTTCTACGGTCGTTACGAGACTCTTATTACTCCATATGATATCTCGTTATCCAGACTTTTAAATGATATTCTGGACTGAGACCGATTCCGATCACTTTACACAGATTTGACACCTTCTATACTAGAAGGTTACCTACTTCGACTTCTCCATATATAGATACATATGGAATTCACACGATTTGACTCTTTCTACGGGGTATATGTGACGGGTGTTGCTAGCAAGCAGGAGATGCTCACTCTCTCCGGGCACCTGATCTCACTCCATCACAGGGGTTCACATATGCTCTTCAAGTAGACATATTTTGTTATTTTCCATTTGTTTTTCATTTTCACTGATTTTGTATGTCCTATGGTTTCATGATTTTTGGACTTGTGGTTTGGATTTATCCATCAGCATTACATATACTTCTCTTACTACTAATACTTTATATAAATAATCCAATTTAGGAGCTGAATACTCACAGACTTGAAATATATTCTGTGTATTCTTGTCATACGAAAACTTTTACCTCACTTTTAATTTGTGACTCTTTGGATGTTCCATAATTGATATTATTTTGTCCAATGTTCGAATTAGTTAAGTATCATAACACATGTATGGTTAGAGAGTGTGCCAACTCAAAGGTAACCATTAGACGCCTTTAAAAGCTTTTAATATGGAATGCACATATTTTTTGGACGTGTCTGTTCTTTTCATGTAGAATGTGACCATCCAAACTGGGGTAAAGACTGCAACCAGACCTGTAATTGTGTAGCTGCTACGAGATGTGACCATGTTATCGGCTGTATCTGTGAGGAGGGATGGCAAGGGGATAAGTGTGATCAAGATATCAATGAGTGTGAAGAGGATCCCAGTATATGTAACGAAACAAATCAGTATTGTTTAAACGATTTCGGATCTTATCTTTGTTTATGCAAAGACGGATATACCAACAATAATAGTACCCAGTGTGAAGGTAAGGGAATTGATATTTATACATGACCGTGTATGTATGAAGGTATTGGATTTATTTTTTAAATAATGGTTTTGAGACACTTTCGTAATGGTGAACATTTATAAAACTTAAGGAATCAAGTTGGTTCTAATGTTGATTGGTGGATGAAAGCCATTCAGACAGTTCTTTATAAAATGCAAAAAGGGTGGAAACATGAAATCTAAAATCTGATAATGGAAAAAAGTGTCATTGTGGAATTGGAGCCCCTGCCGACACACCACATCCACCGTGATGACAAATACATGTATTGTGCTACCATATCGAGCGGCATTATAGATCATGTATCAAATTATATCGACCGTATTGATCTCATCTATTGGTTAATCTAAATGAAGGAAATGTGTTTCTTGATGAAAAGGTCAATACATTTTAAACAAATTTTCTGTTGTTTAATATACAGAAAAATCTTACTGAACAACAACACTCAGTGCTCACTTCCCTTTTTCCCCCTAACTTCAATGTCAGGCAATCCTCGGTTGATGACGTCTGTCCATATGATGTAAAGCAGCTAGCGTTATCTATTAAATGTCCAATAGATATGAGACCTGAAGGAAATCTTAAGTACCTAATGCTGTTCTGCGAAATATATTTTTCAAATATACATCTATATTTCTCAGTCTGCCAATGTGTGGCCCGAAACTCATTCATGTTTTCCTACGGATGGTATGGAAACCTTAATATTTCTTGTATTTTGTATTTACGACAAAACTGCAACCTATAAAAGTAATCATCAGTATGAAACGTTTTGAAAAATTAAAATCGAATAATTAAGCAGAAATGTCAGGGGCTTTTTTTTATCTCCACAACCGTAATACCTTTAATACCATATTTATGACTTTCTTTCTTCCTCTAGATGTTAATGAATGTTCTTGGAACGTTTCACCGTGCGATCATATATGTCACAACACAGAGGGCAGCTTCACTTGCGAATGTTTGCCAGGATACACACGTGGAGATGACTCCAATATTTGTATTGGTGTGTTTCATTTGTATTTAGTTTATTTGACTCTCAATGATATTTAGAGCGATGCTGCAGAAGTTTTCTGCCCAAATTTTCTTTTAATACCTGCATCAAAATGAACAAATAAAAATTCATTTACTATCATTGCACTAGATATGTTTTATGCAAAATAAGTCCAGTTTAGTCTAACAGACTTTCATTTTAATGTATTATGTAGTTGGCCTGACCCATTTTCAATTGTTGATGATGCTAAGCAAAGTTTTCCTAAAAGTACTGTAGGTGGGAATGTGCTACAGATTTGTTCATCGAAAAATCAACAGAAATTTACACCAATCAGAGAACCGGATTGAAAGTTTCCTAGGAATATATCTAAGAATTACTGTTTCCAAAACTCTCATGATAACCTTGACTCTAAAACGAAATTTACATTACTTTTTTCTCTCTTCCTTTTTCTAGATATAAATGAATGCTCTTGGAATCCTTCTCCATGTCATCATATATGTCACAACACAGAGGGTAGCTTCACGTGCGAGTGTTTTCCGGGATTCACACACGAGGATGACCCTAATATTTGCATTGGTATATTATACTTTATATCGTCTGTTCGGTTTTCAGTGATTTTTGTCTCGTTCGTTTTGAATTTTAGATAATATATTTGCTTACCGAACTGTCTCTAGAGTTGGAAACAAAATCTGTATTACATCATGTACAATGTATATACCAATAAAAATCAAGAGATATTAGACATTGATATTGTAAAATTGTATTGATAATAAACACGTCATCGAGGAATGCAAATGAAATGAAATGAAAAATTTAGATTCTATAAGGATAATTATTGACTGGAATTTTTTTTTTTTCAAATGGTATCCATGTACATGTACCATAGGATTTTAATTATGTAAGGTTGATTACTCTAAATATGAAGTAAGGGAGTTGTATGACGTAGTAAATTTTTGATATGATAATCACAAATTTCTGTAATATGAAATTCATACACCGAAATTTCATAAGTGCAATGCATCAGGTAGAGTTTACAAAATGCATCATACTGGTGACTCTAAATAAATATCTACTGATGTAAAAGATCTTTAAGATGGCACATTTTATGTTATTATATTAAATGAACTGAACATGCAATGGTTATTTAGAATACTCAACTATTTTTCCATACCTTTTCTACATTCCTCATACATCAAAATATAAGCCGGTGTGGCCTAATGTATAAGGTGCTCTGCTCGTGATCGAGAGGTCCCGGGTTCGACTCCCGCATACCGGTGTTCTGTCTTTCGGCTGAGACAGTAAAAACCGAGGTCCCGTGTGACGGTAAGCGTGGCACGTAAAAGATCCCTCACTGCTTTGGGTGGGTCCGTTGCAAAAATCTAAATTTGTTTGTAATTCATCAGGCAGATGCCGTCACCATATACGTGAAATAATCGTGGATAGAAGTAAAACAAAAATCAATCAATCATACATCAAAATGAAAATTAACAGTTTTGAAGGACGAAGGACGTAAAGTAAAACCGAAATCAAATACATATCTACCGGTTCTGTCTAGTTAGACTACTGCTGAAGAACGCCGTAGGACAAGACTTTTAATTCAATGTAATCAGATGCAAAAGACGTAAGCAACTGGTGCCAAGTGACATAGCACTAACAACATTTTACGACAGCGGACATTTACGGACCAATGAAAATCAGAGGTGAGACCAGGTGTTTTGGGAGGAGTAAGCATCTCATGAATGGCTAGCCAGATCCACCATGAATGTCCTTACATACACAAGATACAAATGTAACTCAGCACTGTATATATAAATGAGTGTGAACCAACACTTGTAGAAAGTGTCATTTCCACATAACATCAGGAAACTATGTAATGACACTTAAGTCAATCCTTCTAATTCTTATTTAAGAATGAAAGTGAAATGATTAATGTTTTATCTCTTTTTTAGATATTAACGAATGCTCCCAGAATCCATCAACATGTGATCAAATATGTCATAACACAAACGGCAGCTTCACTTGCGATTGTATACCAGGATACATATTAGGGAATGACACAATTTCATGTATTGGTAAGTTACATTGTCGCCGAAGTGAGATGTGAAATCTGACTCGGTGATAACAAGCAGGCGCTCCGTTAGGCATTCAAATTTAAAAGAAATATACATCAATTAGTGTGGTTCAATTATTGTTTAAACATTTGGTAAGGCACAGCGATGTTTCGAAACCATTATGTAAAATGTTTACTCTCTATGCATACATGTTATTTCAGACAATACCACAGTGCTAGCCATCTTTTCAAGCCGGAATCAATTGCACTTTATGGCTCTAGATGAATTTAAGTACTCGATCTTGGACTCGCGCTATGGTAGTATGAGTGGCGCATTAGATTATCATTACAACACGAGCACTGTGTATTGGGTAAATATGGAGAGGAATAAAATCTTCGGAGGACAAATGACGTCGGGCAGTAAGTCTTGAAATGTTTTTTATTTATATCTCACACTTGTCTCCTTCATGTGCCCACGTGTATATTTATGTATTTACTTCATCGACCTGAGAAGTTGTTGCATGACTTGTGTGACGGGTGTTGCATGCAATCAAGGGACGCTTACTCCTCTGAATATGACACTATATATGATATTGTCCTTTTATTCCATGGACTACAAGATACGGTTAATATTCGGTACTTCTTTGTTTGCTTTTTCTTGACGAGTGATTTTTCCTTTTTAAATCTATAGTAGATCACTTTCTCGGAATGTTGAATAAGAAGAAAGGAATTTTACAAAATTATCCAGAATTTTACTTTCATGATCAAAATTCTCCAGAATTTTACTTTCATGATAAATGCTGTTAAAGGATAGACAAAGAAATGGACACAACCTGAATATACGGACATATTACAGGATAAAATTGGGCAGAGATGATTTTAATTAAATATCACCTCACAATGCCCTTTATTGTTTTGACGTTTCTCTGCGATCATCTGACATATATATTGACGGCAACTGTCTGATGCGTTTATACCTTTGCAACTGACCCTCCAGATCCATTGAGGGATCTTTTATGAGCCACATCTACTGTGACAGGACACCGGTGTACCAATGGGGCAGTAGAACACGAGTCTCCCGGTTACGAGACGAGCCCCTCATCCACTGGGCTACATCGGCTTGTATGCATGCATATGTGTGTCAAAAAAGTCCTGTTTATCAATTAATTGTTTTATGATGTACATAATAGCTTATGTATCTTGAAAGCAAGCTGATTTTACATCAAAAATCTCAAACGTGCTGTCCTGTAGATACAAATCTTTTTATAGATTATAGTATCAATTCTTATTGCAAAGGGACAATGGGTAACCACCGTGGTAGTGGTATGGTTTTTTGTTTTTGCCACTGTGAGACGCTTATTTTCACAATTTACATTACAGGTCTTGCTTCTGTTAATGTCTTTATGAGCACTCATCAAACTTCTATAAATGGAATGGCTATAGACTGGATTGGTAAAAACCTCTATTGGGTAGAATATCCAAATAGAATTCAGGTAGCCCCTCTCCATAACATTTCAATGAAGACTATCCTGATTTCTGAGAATATGCAGAGTCCTTACGCTGTAGTGCTGGACCCAAGGAAGGGGTGAGTTGAGAGAAAGTAAAAAAGAATGTATACATAATGAATGGTACATGAATTGCTATAATAGTTTTTTTTATGAAGCAACGAAAACAATCGTATTTAAATTACTGAATGATACTTTAATTCTGCTGAGAAAGACATTTGTCAGCAAGCAATAGAAATAATATACATATGCTTCACGTTGGACTCGTTTGTCTTTAAACATACCGTAAGTTATCATGACCAGTCTGTAGTATGATCTGTATTTCAATTAATGATTACAATGGAGTATACTAAATCTATTCATTGTTTACATGTAATTATTCACACCATGACTTTTAATGTACTTCAAGAATATGTGATTTTTTTCTTCGTGATGACAACGCATTGCCATTGGCAAAACGTTCTATGTAGACCGGTCAACCACACCAATATAGGCGATTACTGTCATTTCAGTTTATCGTTCTAAGTCGGTACAACGAGTGCATTACTGTTGAATAATTTCGTAGTGTCTTTTCGTGTGGTCATTCTTGTATTTTCTGCACGGTCGTTCTTACTTTTATCAAACAACTGGGTACAATATCTCCTTTTTAATCTTTTTATATTTGTATTTTTCATCCATATGCAAACTCAGTTAATGAGAAAATTAGTTTTATGTATACATACATACCAGAATTGTTCGACAATACGATATTATTGAATTTCCTAGAAAGTAGAATACAGGAGAAAATCGTTGTTATGTCACAGTAACTACAACACCAATATACTGCTACAGACATGTTTTGTCACAGTTTTTAAAAATTCACATTTTCGTATTATGTTTTCAGCATATTATTCTGGAGTGACTTGAATATGCTCAATCCTCGCATTGAGAGTAGTTGCATGTCGGGAAATGGTAGACGCATTGTATGTAATATCTCTGATATCGTTGGACGGGGAAGACCAGATGGACTGGCTATTGATTATGATCAAGATAGACTCTACTGGATCGATATCAGGTAAAGTATAACGATAAAAGGCTAGCCGTATAGTGCAGTTTGTTGTTATCAATGAAACCGGCGTGGCTTAGTCGATGACATGCTCGTCGCGTGACTGATAGATTCCAGGTTCGACTCCCGCCATGGGCACAATGGTGATCTGTTAAACAATAATCTGTTGCTATTAATGTACACTTTTCAATTGTATTTTTCCATTATTGACACACCTTTTCCTTTAAACTGTGGGGCACAAAAACAATCCCAGGGGTTCGATATAAGAGTAATATTCTTGTCCTGGTGGCAATTGGCTGTACAGCCTTCTATTTGGCGTTTATCGTTTATATGACGTGTTGAAATATTTTATTTCTCTGTATGGTTGGGTATCCGTGGCAAGTGTGGCTATTATTCCCCCAATTCTTGACTGAACATAAGGTCTTTGTGACTGACGGGTTCCGTTGAGGCGTTGAGCTGAATAGTTTGATCCAAGTATCTAGGTAAGATTTTGCACATTGTCAGTATAATTTTATTTCACTTAGCTACCTTATTGTTTTGGGGGTTTTTTTTACTGTGAATGAAAAAACAAATGATAAAATAATCCCTTCATGACATATTTCTTTCATTTTTTTATGGGTGTGCATCGGCAAAGGGTGTACAGTTGGGTGCAGTCCTAACCTTACATTCAAGTGCACTTGACAAGTGCACTTCAAGTTTAGTTTTTCGTCCTGAAAACCAGTCATAAAGTTTAGTCAAGTGCACTTGATATCAAGTTTACTTTAAAGTAATTCCGTCTTCAAGTTTTCTATCACGTGACACCAAGTTTACTTTTTACGTTGGTATATTACAATTATCCGGTTTCGTATAACAGGATAGAAATAATTGTGTTATTATGTATAATTGCATATTTTATATAAAAAATGTTTTAATAGAAAAATATAGTAAATGCACATGTATATAGAAAGTAAACGAAACTTGAAGTGCACTTGGAGTAAACTTGGAATCAAGTTTAGTACCAAACTTGGAATCAAGTTTACTTCTAAACTTGATTCCAAGTTTAATCTGTTGTCGCCAAGTAAACTTTAAAGGCTGTCATAAAGTTAACTCGAAGTGCACTTCGTAATGTAAGGTTAGGACTGCACCTAACTGTACGCATACTTTATACTGGCAGTTGATTTACTGTGGACTGAAGTGCAATAGAATGATAGCCACTCTGACCAAAGTCTACATGGTTATTCACTATATCTTAACACTAAACATCACAAATTCTTTTACAGATCTTACTCGATTCATACCATTGGCTACAATGGAGCTAATCATAGACGTTTAACTGGGAAAAGCATACAATATCCATTTTCTGTTGCTGTGTTTGGAGAACACATATACTGGACTGATTTGAGGCAAAGGGCACTTCTGAGGGTATAAAAATAATCGCAGATTTAAAGGTTTTAAAGTAATGTTACCCACGGAATGTTTGACTTAAGTGTTATTATACTCTTATACTGATATTATGTGTCAGTTGCACTTTCTAAACTGTGTTTGTTCATATTCATGCATATATACAATGCTGAATTATATTTGTGTCGTCTGTATGTAAAGTCATTCAATGGTATGGCTAGCCAAAAAGGAGACGCTTACTCTTCCCAGGCACCCGGTCTCACCTCTGAATTTCAGGGGTCCGCGAATGTACGCTGTGATACAGTGTTGTTAGTGTCATAGTCATGTGACACTATTTACTTTCACATTTTTCTTGAATGTTTAGAATTCGGCTAATTTATGTATGTGGAATCAAATGCAGTCCAGAAATGCTCTTTAATACACGATTCAAATTATTGACCATTTCCACTCAATTTTACAATGAAAGGAAAAACCGAAGGTCAGACTTAGCTTTTTGACAAAAGGTATTTGAGGATAGTATACATTGAAATGTTGTTTGCTTATCTTCTGGTATAATTAATAATTATTGAATGGTGTGGAGTACTAATGAAACAGAAGTATTTTTCAATAATATTTCACTAGATAGTCCAAAAAGGTGCCTGAAAAGTTAAAAATTTGATAAACACGATATGAATTACTGGTAAATAACAACAAATTGTACACATTGTTGAATTATATACATCCGTTCATAATCTAGATGTAAACTTAGAGGGAATAATTTCAGGTCAATAAATTTGATGGATCCAACGCAACGGTAATTTATCAATCTGAAAAGATGCTATTTAATCTTCGAATGTACCATCCGGGAAAGCAACCACATGTTGTGAATCCGTGTGAGCAAAACAATGGTGGATGTTCTCATCTCTGTCTGATCAGTTTCAACCAGACCAAAAATTGTAAATGTCCCGAATACATGATACTACAGGATGACGGCAGAACATGTGAATGTACGTTTAAAATTCAAATAAAGCTAGAATGTATGATATGTAATCCTAGTAGCTGACAAGGGAACCTTTTTGACTGTATGACGTAGTGTAATCTCACTTGTTATTTCATATATGTAGAATTATCAATCTAACCAATATAAGTAGCTTCTGGTATACGTCCTTTCAACTAATAGAGTAAACATACATTTGATTGTTATGAAGGACAAAAAGAATTTCATTTTGTTTTTATTTAACTCTAATGGAAATCTTTGACAATGTTGAACAAGTGTATCTAATAAGAACACAGTTTCTTTAAGCCAAAAGCCAAACAGGAGTTGCTTCAACTCTCTAGTTAGATTTAAGCCTAAAACGGGGTACTTTGATTTCCATTCATTTCGTTGATCAGTGTCCCATACATTATTGTGTTCTTTTTTCATAGACATATTGTTAATTGTTCATTAATTTCATTCAAGATATGACAGACTTCTACAGAAAATCTATTGTTAGGCATGAAAATCCCCTTCTTTTGATAAAAATAATTTATTTCAGTAATTAAAAGACCACAAATTCTCATAAATGATCATGGATTTCTATAGTACTTCCTTATCATACACACATCCCAATAAGAGTTATATTTATATTTATTACATGTATAATACTTCCTTATCATACACACATCCCAATAAGAGTTATATTTATTATCATGCACCAGGAATAAAGTCCCAAATTTGGAATTGTTTGAAATAACTACATCAAAACGCACATGCAATAAGTGAGCCAGTCATTTTCAGTCGTTTTCAAAAAATCGTCTGCACCTTTTTTTTTTAATGTTTCAATGTAAAGATGATGGATAAATACTGGTTTATTCAATGCATATCTACTGCTTGGTAATTACTGATTTTAAAAAATCCTTAACTTCTCTAATTCCTATTGTAGCGCATTTTAATTAAATTTATTGATATTTTTACTTATTACTACAGGGACACAGTGCTTGAAAATGTATTTGAATGAGATGAGCTTACTAAACTAATCGAAATGTAAGAATTTTATATGATTTGATTTTAACAGATATTGATAAATGTCTGGATGGTTCATCTGGCTGCAGTCACATTTGTGTTAGCACCCGAGGTTCATATCGATGTTCATGCCCACTCGGATTTGCTCTATCAGTAGATAATACGAATTGCGAAGGTATATATTTGATAAGAATAATTGATGTATTTGTTAAGAATGCGAGTTTTACCTGCTAATCTATGTCTTTGCAACAAACATGGAGAACGCTGACTCTCACGTCTTAAATTAATTTTTATAAGTTATAAAACATAATTAAAGTTATCCTAATTCAGCACTTAAGGCCTTCGGGAAATATTTTGTTTCGAGTCCAACACATGATCTATTGGTTAACCGCAGGCAACATCTCATTTTATAAATAGTTATGAACTTCATACATTTTGCAGTATTATTCAATACTCATTTTCTTCTTTAAAATAATCTTACTTCGAACACTGTAAGTTTTTCTTCCCGTTGAACTCCATTTGTAACCCTATTCAAACGGAATGTAGCGATATATAAAATCAATCATTCAAATATGTTACTTATTCCCTTTGCAGTGTGGAGCTCGTAATGAAACATACCTTCATCTGAGGAATCCTGCTTGTTACGAAGCTCTGAATCAATTTTCCACGAGTACTTCACAAATGCAATGAATTCTGGGTAATATCTTCCACGGAAGATAACCCATTTTATAAACATGAAGGGTTCAATTTTAAGTATTATTAAGTGTACAGTGATTCGGTTTTTAATCTTAAACCAAGTTGCAGTTTTAAGTTGGAAGGTTGATTCATTCGTTGTCCGTGAAACACAGAATGTAAATAAATTGTGCCTGTGCGATGAATCCATTTTTCATCAAAGGAGTTTTATTTTTATTTTATTATTATGGTGATGAAACGCTTTCTTACAGATGTTAATGAATGTCTGGTTGGAACATCTGGATGTCGCCACAATTGTGCTAATACCGAAGGTTCATATCGATGCTCATGTCGCCCAGGATTTTCTCTATCATACGATTATAGGAGTTGCATAGGTAAAAGTTTATTCCACCATACATAATTCTACGTGACCTTTTTGGTTTGTATAAGGAAAGTGATTACTTCAAAAGGGGAATGGGTTTTTAGTTTATTACAAAGAAAAAAGAGGAGTTAGGAGTTACTGGCTCAGTTATGTGGCAGAAGTCACCATGGAGCTATACAATACATGAATATAAATGATATACTAGCACATATAACACATTACAAAAATATTTGATTGTAGTGCAATTACGATACCGACTTAGGACGGTCATTTAATTTGGCAAAAGCCAAACAAATGGTGTGATTAACCGGTTTACGGGCCCACCTTCCCACTCACCGTAACAGCAGAACAATCAAAGGACGTATATTAAAAAAAAATTAAATAATCCTCCATGTAAAGAACAAGGGTCAACAGGTATCGCATATTGAGAGGTCATAAAAATATAAACACGTAAGGTGTTGTAAAACATATAATGATATAAAATATATGCGACATCAACATGATAGACCGTGCTCTGCCAGTCTGAAAGCGAGCTAAGACACTAGATCTGTAGGAGTCCCGCCTTACAGTCAGAGGGGACGAGGTTCAGGACCATGTCTCCTCTGAAAGAGGTTTGGACAAGGCCCGCCATATAGTCCCACCGCCCTGTTAGTCAGCGTGCAACGTTCAAGTAAAAGTCTGCATAAGGCTGTAGAGGGGCCAAATACAAGACCTATAGTCTTTTTGATGATCTCAATGTCATATTGTCTATTTAGAAGACGTTTGACTATTCTATTACATTAAAGAATAACGTTATCGGATCCTGTTACTTTCCTTAATATATATACACGAGATACACGAAATTAGGATTGGAAATTCTATTGGATACATAGTGTTGAAAAGAAATATTTCAAAATTTAGATTGAATAAGATCTAAAGAATTTGCCGAATGTTTTTCTAAGCTTGTGATACCCGTAACACTGCGTTAAAAGTTTAGTAGTAATTTGTAAATTTCGTTTATGAAAGTCCAAAACATCGGTGCAGCCTCTGACAAATCGAACCAATTGAGATATATAGATACCATATGAGGGACATCGCCATCCATGTAAGGAAAATTTACAATAGGAAATCAAAAATCCTCACATTTATCATAAATATTAGTATATATTAGGTGGTTGATAATTTTGATTTTCAAATCTAAGAAAGGTGTAGATTTATCTCAAGTATTAGCTTTATTCAATTTGAGCTCTGGTGGATATATTTCTGATACATTTTATTTATTGTAATCCAAACCCACCATTTCTTAGAAGAAGATAAATAGTATACTATTCCTTTTCAGACATCAACGAATGTTCAACAAATATATCAAAATGTGAACATCTGTGTACAAACAGCCCAGGATCTTACTTTTGTTCATGCAGATCTGGTTTCCAGCTTTCCGAAAACAGAAAGACGTGTTATGGTAAATGTCAAGCGGTAAATATAACTGAAATGGTCATACTACGTCGACGCAAAATGTAAAGTATCTTCATTAGTGTATGTTCTTAAACATATAAGCTGATAATGTAAATATCTTATGCGGAGTCCAATTTATTCCCTCCTGTATTTAATGTGGGTGTAATTTCTTAAGTTCTAACATAAATTTAAAGTAACAAATTCTCAAAGGTATTTATTTATTTCTTCATCTATTTATTATTATGAAAAGTAATAGTAAAAATAAAAAAAAAATTATTAGTAAAATGATAATAATACAACAATAATAATATTTAATGGAAATAGATTATGGTTGACTTGCGGAGCTCTTCATGTGTATGTGGATTTCGTTTCGTTTAATGTGACACATTATTTTGTGTTGCATGTCCTTTTATTTTGATCAATTTTGCAGATTGACACTAAAGCATAACATTATCTCACACTTTAAAAACATAAATGTAAACAGTTGTAAGTGAAAAATGAAAGACTGATCATTCCGACCGTATTGAGATCGTCGGTCAATAAGGATTCAAAGGAATTTAAATAATCAACTATTGTTTGTAAAGCGAACTTTCTGAAATTTAAATATTCATGGCTTCATTGGTTTCTTTGTGATTATAATTTGCTTTTAATGATTTTAAAATTTGTCTTTTTTAACAAGTTATATCGTTTGCAGATGTTAATGAATGCGAGGCTGCTTCCGCTCCTTGTAATCACATGTGTGAAAACACCCACGGTTCATTTTACTGTCATTGCCGGCAAGGATTTAACATTTCGGACGATAAAAGAAATTGCACAGGTAATTTGTGCATACATCTAACTAAAAGTACATGTAATCTGTCATGTTGTTACACCAAAACTGTCATGCTGTTATTAATCACACAACCAGAAGATGTAATTGTAGGATATGATTCGAACTCAATCAAGCAGTTTGTGTCTGCTCATTTGTGTATTGAATAGTGCGACAATCCCGCCTGACATTGTATATTTTCAATAGAACTTCATTCATTGTTATTTATTCAGTTTTTGATTTACAGCGCTACCAAGGTCTTGTATCATTGTTATTCTTCTAGTCAAATTCATTCTATGACCTTCAAAATGTGCAGTTTCATTCAAAATTTCTAACTAATGTTGAAAATCTACGATATTTATTTTTCAATGTCAAGGACACACCACAAAATGATCACAAAACATAATAATCTTTTGTGGTTATCTTGTTTCGAATTGCAACCATCGTATCGATAAACATAACCATTTAAATATTTCCTTTATCATATTCGTGTTAAATAAATATGCAATCAAGACGATCACATGTATGGGAGATTTTGGTTTGATTTATATATCTAAATTTGTGTATTCCATCCATGTCAACAGTGATATAATATCTAAATATCTTGCTGCATGGTAAGGGGTAAACTCGATTGAGAATTTGACACTTATTGACTCACTTCATCTATTTAATGAAGTATTATGAACTGATAAGATACAGTGTAGAACAATTAATTTTCATAAAAAAATAAAGGAACACAAACACTCTATTTTGCAAATTTTCGGCCTCACAACCTTTATCAAGCCGTTTAAGAGATGACAAATACAAAGCTATGTACAATTCATGTTTACGTTTCTAAGATACATAACCATATCAATCTTTATCAATTTTCAGACATCGACGAATGTTCCACTGACTTAGCAAATTGTGAACAAACGTGTACAAACAGCCAAGGATCTTACTTTTGTTCATGTAGATCTGGCTTCCAACTTTCAGCGGATAATACGTCGTGTCATGGTAATTTCAATGTAACATTGAATGCATGCGTCAATTTTTTGCAAAGCATACCACTCATCATAGTGAGCAATGCCATGTAAAATATATAAAACTAAAACAAGGGGTAATGATGCTTGCATACAATGTATTTTTAAGGGGGTTTGTTAAAGGTTTAAACTCGTCCTTTGTGACTATAAGTTTGGATAAAAGATAAGGACATGGGCTCGCTTCCAGATGAACAGAGGATAATTGCTCTATATTTGGGTAACTATTCGTGTTTATATTTTGATAACCTCATAACTTGAGTAATCTTTGTATGAGGAATCTTATAAACGTTTTTTAATGCGTGGTTTTCAATTGTACAGATTTGGTGTTATATGTGGACTTAAAAACCTGTTTACTACATCAATCGATTCATGTTTCCTTATGTGCTTATTCCTCTTTTCTCGCTCTGTATGTCCTTGACTTTCAAGGCATACAGCTAAGGTAAATGAATACATGGTTGATAGTATGAATATGAAAAACAGGTATGAAATATAATATTGGAGCGGTTTCATAAACCTGTGTAATTTGAATATCCACACCCGACAGAAATTCGAAAAACATACAGATGACGGAATATGATTTACTACAGTATGTGTGAGATTCAGGTGAAGTTGAACTAAATAAAAAAAAATATAAATAACATGCACTAGCGGAGATGAATCATTCATCTCTATGCGACATGTATTTACATTTGGATCAAAGAGAGGATCCAGCAGTGCAGCTACTCGACACCCGCTAAGAATCCATTTTCTTCCGCTGCTAAACACTGCATTATATATATGCACACAAGTTAATTTCCGCAAAGATTGCTATTATTTGATAAGTAAAGATTCATGTAAGCACGATGATTCTCCGACATCCTTGCAACTTCATTTCAAATTATAAAAAGACATCTGATTAAGCTGTAATAAAATTGCCATAGACAAACAAAATATGAGTAATAAGCACACAGACATTACACAAATCATTCATTGCATTGTACTGATGTAAGGCGATGAAAATGGAGTGACAATTGTCTCCCAATTCAATTGGTCAACCACTTCAGAAACATATATCATCTATACGTCATTCAAAACTACCTGTAAAATTCTTAGATTTTATACATATATCTTAATTAGATATAGATGAGTGCAGTGGAAAAGTTTGCGACCAGATTTGTGTAAACACCGATGGCGGATATCACTGCACTTGTACTACTGGTTTTGCACTAAATGGCACTGACAGATGTATTGGTAGGTATAACCTTATTCCAATTATACCCATATTCTTTTCTCTTTGTTTTTTTCCTGTATTTTATGGTGTGCTTTCCGATGATGCGAAACCGTGGTTATCACAGAATATGACAATTTGCATTCTAAGATTTTATACGTGTGAATTCAGAATGTGAAAACCCATATTGGGGAGAAGAATGCAACAGAACATGTGACTGCGTTGCCGCTACAAGGTGTGATCATGTTCTGGGATGTATCTGTGAAGAGGGATGGAGAGGAGAAAAATGTGACCAAGACATTGATGAATGTGAGGAGACGCCGGGCATATGTAATGGCACGATGCAGGAGTGTTTAAACGCGGACGGATTCTACTCTTGTTTTTGCAGGGAAGGTTCTATGGAGAATAGCATCGGAATTTGTGAAGGTACTTTGGATTTCTATTATATGCAAGACAGAAATTAGTTATATAATATTGCACATTGACTTTAAAGTTGTTGCATTGCAAGTCTATTACGACCTCATGTTCTGAACATTTAAATCTTGAATGGGTATTCAAATCAAAGGCATACACAAAATAATCTTCTCTGATTTCTCTTGATCATTGAATGTCTCCCATAGTACGTTGCTAGTGCCACAGACAAATAATAACATTATATTTAACATACAATCACTGTATTATCATATATACCATATTGCATGTAAGATGTAGCCCCTCTAAAATAGTCTCGAGCTATTGAACAAAGGTGTAGTATTGACGAAATCCATATAATAGATTGGAAACAATACCATTTATTCTCTAATTCCCCTTTCTTTTAATGCTATTAACTCGAACAAAAGAGAAAATTTCTACTTTAAAAAATCAAGCTTAGTTCTCACAGCTAATGAGAAAGAGATATATGCCATAGCACGACATTATATACTAGACTTATAGAATCCAGTTTTCGAAAACAACAGGTTTCTGTTGATAATTTTTCTTTTCAAAATTGCAGTTGCCTTTGCCGTCTTCTCCACCCAAAATTCGATGTATAGTATTGACTTAAACACTTACACTTACACAACTTTTGGATCAGAATTTAGGAATATTGGTGCTTTAGAAGTTTATTACAACAAAAGTATTATTTTCTGGACGGAAAATCACAACGATAGCAAATACCTGTACAACCGCTTTCTGTCTTCGAATTCAAGCAGTAAGTCATAACATGTAACTGGCCAAGTACACGGTAGTAAGCCATGTGGTAAATAATAAACGTGATTGATTTGCTCATTTGTTTTTGGTGCAGTATAATTATTTTTAAATATGCATGTCGAGCCATCATCAATATGTAAGATATTTAAATACCAATTTCATGTAATATTTTTTTTTTTTTACATTTTTCAAAGATTATTCCATTGAGGGGCTCACAAAAATTGTAAACTAATGTTCTTAACTTGTTTTATTGATGTTCCCTTTTTGTATGCTCTTCGCTTTCATCATTTACGTTCTTTTTTAAATGTTCTTTTATTGTTGTTTTTTTAATATTAGTGTTTATATATATTTAGTTTTGTTTTGCTTTTAAATACTTACTTTTTTTATAAACCACGTATGATCCATAGCCTAAATTTCAATTTAAAGAGCACCCAATTTATTGAAGGTATTTTTTGTATATTATAATACAGACGTTTCATTATAGACCCAAATGAGGAGATTCCGTTAATGGAGTTTTGTACGTCATGTTTGGAATCATTGGCAGTAGATTGGATTAGTAAAAAGATCTACTGGTTGGATAGTTACCATAATGAGATAAATGTAGCTGATCTGGAAAATATTTCCCTTCGTACAATCTTGGTATCTGGACACATGCAAAATCCCAATGCTATTGTGCTAGACCCAACAAAGGGGTAAGTATGAAAACCTCATGATATGACAAATTTGTATGAATTGGAGACATCAGTAAAAAAAACTTAAATCTTACTCGGCTGTGTAATAAACGATACCACGGAAATACATGAACACGAATGATATAGTTGAATATACGAAGTGTCTGATGTAGCTGAGATAGCTATCTTGTTTTCCTTCTTGGCATAGCATGCATAAAAAATGACATGGTGGGTTTAACGTGATTCTTCAATTTTTCAGAGTGATGTTTTGGAGTGACTGGAATTTAAATAATTCTCGAATTGAAAGCAGTTCAATGTCGGGAGAGGGTCGACGAGTCGTAGTCAATATTTCCGATAACACAGTCGGGACAGACTGGAGTTGTGGTCTCTCTATTGACTATGACACAAATAGACTCTACTGGATAGACTCGAGGTAAACGAATAAGTAGATATAGTAACATTTAAAGAAATTTTATATTACTTTTTTTACACCCAAAATAGTACCTTGTGGAAAACACATACACGCCAAGTAGGGCAGTCAAAAAGAATCGGTGCATTAGTGCAAGTATTTGTGGTTAACTAATGATTCACGATTTTGAAGTAAAAAAACGAAAAAGTATTGAAGGGTTAAACACAACTCAAAGTACATGGCATAAAAGGCTAATATCATGTACAATGTCATGTTCAGACAAAATTAGATAAGACAGGGTTTGACAATTCACATTCTATCATTCACCCACTGTATCACTACATTTGAGTACATATTGACTGACCCAAAATTTTCATAGAAAGGATTAATTTGTCGTATTTATAATGTACATTCTGGTTCTCACAAGCAATATAAGCATCGATATCTAGTTTTTAAATGACGCAGTACACCTAAAACATCTCATGTTTATTAGTGTGATTATATTTCAAGTAAAATATATACCATCAGGTCAAAATCGATTCATTCCATCGGATATAATGGTGGTAACTATAGAACTATACTACCCGACAGCGACATGGCACTACTCCCATATTCTATTGCTGTAGTCGGAAGTTATATATACTGGACAGATTCGCTACAAAACGCAATTATCAGGGTATGTAAGACGACATCCAATTACAAGATTACTAATCATCTATGTTAACAGATATATGTATGCATGCAGTATACCGGACCTTCATATTGTGCAGGACATCTCACCCTCATACAGTTTACAACGTACCTATATGATATCATTAGATAACACAAAAAAACAAAATGATTTGCTGTTTTCGAAATGGCCATTTACAGGTATAATTAATACAAGACGGTATATGCATACATAGAATTAGTGGTACATAATGTTGTCATAAAAGTTTGAAGTATATATTTCGGACCAGTATACACGCACTGGAAACCGGATTTGTGATTACCTTTGGAGACAAACAATCCACCAGCAGCAATATCGACTCAGTGTGGCAATAATTCACATAGGAAGGGATATACATTTATCAGTTTCGTGTACCATATGCAGATTTCGAAATCGTTTTTCTCTTCGCTGATGCTCTATGCCAAAGCTATAAATCCATAGCATAGATTTTTGAGAAGCAACTTTCCTCCAAAACTGAAGCAATGTAAGGGCAGAGCTGTTCGTGAGGGACATATTACTTTGTTTTAGAGTAATTTACATGTTTTTGTACAGTAAGCAATATCAACCCGGTGATACAAATAGATATAAAAAAATTAAGTATACCGTTTGGGCATATAGGTAACGTAAATGTCTACTGATGCGCTATGCAAAATATGAAAGTAACTGGTGTCAAAAGACTACAGCACTAACAACAGTGTACCACAGCAGACATTCACAGCCCTCTGAAATTCAGAGATGAGACCGGATGACCGGGAGGAGTAAGCGTCTTCTGAATAGGCAACCATGAATGCCTTTACATACAGAAAAAAAAAAAAAACAAATATAACCCAGCACTGTTAATATAAATGTCTGTGAACCAACTCTGTGTAGGAAATGTCATTTCCACATAATATCTTGGAAAAAGTATAATAACACTTACGTATTTGAACTCCACGCTGCAAAGGGAATAAGTGCGCCATTAATGCAATATACGGAAGTAAGTGGTGTTAAGTGACTAGAGCATTAAGGCCAAGACCAATCTAAGGGCATAATTTTGCACAAGATTGTTTAAGAACAATTTACAAATTTTGTCAAAATAAATGACAAGAATATATTTCCAGTCAGTACAAAAGCATTGTACATATTATTCAAATATTTATTTTAGGCAAATAAAATGGATGGATCTAACACTTCGATTATTCATCAATCTAGCAGTAAGCTCTTTGATCTTAAAGTGTACCATCCGGGAATGCAACCATATTCTGAGAACCCGTGCAAAAGGAATAATGGTGGATGCTCACATCTGTGTCTAGTTAGTTTCAACCAGACCACGGAATGCAAATGTCCTCGTCTCTGGCTACGACAAAGTGATCGCAAAATATGTAGAAGTACGTGTTTTTTGGTTTTTTTTTTTTTTTTTTTGGTTTTTTTTTTTTTTTTGTTTTTTTGTTTGTTTTTTTTTCTCATGGATTTTAATCCGTCTTTCATCAGTTACCAGTATATTTAATTGTTTTCTACGTGGACATGCTTCAGAATATTATAGGATCAAATACGTAAATAATTCGAATTTTTCAGGCTCTGCTACGTTAATTTTTACTCTAAAAGTCAGCATTTTGGACCTAAAATTTAATTATGTACCTATTAGTTCTATAATATTTGGATTTCCCTATATAAAGAAAATTACTACAAATTATTTTTTAAATCTGTATACATATTTAGTAATTTTTCATGCAGAGAAAGACGCATGTGAAATAAAGGGACTGGATTGTTCAGCTACATCTGGATGTGATATTAATAAAGCTGTTTGCCTCTGTGAAGATGGATATCAACTCACAGATAATGGAACCAACTGCAAAGGTGAATAATACATGAATTTATCAGACACTTTATAGAGAAATGAGTTCTAAACAAAATATTTTGCCTATCGAAAATGGACATCACCTTACGGATAAAGAACAATTACAAAGGTGAAATATACATGCATGATAAATTCATAGTTATTTGTGGAATGTCCACGACTATTAATATGTAAATTGTATTTAAACAGATCTTATTGACTGTGAAATGTAATGATTACATATCTCAAAACTTATAAGTCATCGGTATTTATTATACATTAAAAACTGGTTGTTGGTTGGTTGATTGGCGTTTTACGTCGCTTTCAACAATTTTCAGTTATATCGGGACATGGAAGCAGTAGGCTACCAACCTCTTTAATATAGTGGTGCAACCCGAGAATCGAACCCAGACGTCGGCATCCCAAATACATTAAAAGCAGCAAAACCGATTACTACGAATTTTAACTCACGCAACTGATGACAGCTGGTGTGGTCAAATAAAGAACCCTGACTCGTATTGGTATAATAAATACAGAACATATATACCTATTAATTGTGTGCACCATATGCGCATTTCGACAAGTTATGTTTCCTCACTGATGCTCGTGGCCGAAAGGTTGGAATTCTGAAAATAAATTAAAAAAAATGAAGAGCAGTGTTGAAACCAAAATGACCGAAAAGCGAACCAAAGAATAACAATACCATTGTATACCTGTATATGCATTAGGGGTTAATATAGTTATCTACTATCTGAATAGTGTTCAGAAGTGGAATAAGTGTGGCGTAATTCAAATATCTTGTTGATTCTTTAAGTCAATATCATAACAGATCTGATGGTCGAGGAAGAAAAGTTAAGGAAAGCAATTTTTGCATTATGACCTCGTTAATCATAATTAACTTTTCGTAGACATTGAATGCACCGGTAATGCGATCAATTTTTTTCTTTTATATAGAATGTGATAATCAAAACTGGGGTAAAGACTGCAGCCAGACCTGTCATTGCGTAGCTGCTGAGAGATGCGACCATGTTATCGGCTGTATCTGTGAAGACGGATGGCAAGGGGATCGTTGTGACCTAGACATCAATGAGTGTGAAGAGAGCCCCGGTTTATGTAATGAAACCACTGAGTATTGTTTAAACGATTTCGGATCTTATTCTTGTTTATGCAAACACGGCTACAGATTCCATAATGGTAGTCAGTGTGAGGGTAAGAATACTGATATTAGATATGTATATATAAGGTGGATTTATTACGAAAACAGTTAATGTTGTGGCACTGTAAAAATAAAACAAAACAAAACAAACCCCCCACCCCACCCCACCCCCACCCCCAAAAAAAATCCCACACAATGACGGGAGAACAATGATTTTTATTGTGAAAGAACAAGCTACCTACCAACAAACCATAACGGTCAGGATAAAACATGGTCCAATGAGGTATTCATAGTACCCCTGTTTATCGGACTTTTCATTATGACGTAGCAGTGTAAGAAATGATATATGAAGTGTATTCCTTTAAAAAAAAGTGCAGCGTTAGCAGCCGGTTTTTATAAATACATGATAAATACATGTCATTTACATTAAGATTTATTGAATAAAAAATGGACATGCATTTATCATTTATCAAACTTTGAAACATTTAATATAACACATAAACACCATATTATAACCTGAACTCAGTTGTTACCAAAGGCGGACATCTACTTTTTATTTATTATTTATTATACTACAGGCTTTTTTCCCGAAAGTGAACACTTATCACACTGTTGGAATACTTCGGTTGTTTAAACAAACACCTGTAATAAAACGTACATGAGTTATACAAAATGCAGAGTGATCTTACTTTGATATAAAAGAGTTGTCTCCCGTTAATAAATCGATTTAATTTGTAGTATTAAATCTAAATAATAGAAGAACCATTTTTAACATCTCCAGATTTTGTATAGGGAAAAGGGTATCTTCTTATGAAAATAATATATACTCCTTTGTATTGATACTGAATAAAGTCTCCTGGGGAATAGCGTTTCGTCCAACACAATAAATGTACAGTAAACAGTATCTCCAACAACTTTAATCGAACTGGGACTTGATAAAAATGTGTTTTATCTAATCATATTTGTGATGAAGTATTAAATGTTTACCTACATGATATTTTAGGATTTACGTTTAATCATGATTTTTTTTTTCTCTAGATCTAAACAGTTTTGAAAAAAAGTGTCCACATCTTATTTACATCGTGCTTATTCTCATTGTATAAGATTTATGTAAAATGTACCTCGAATTCGCACGAAGGTGTGGCCAATAATAACTAGTATCGACTTGCTATTTGTAATTAAAAAATGATGTCCAATATAAATTGTAGTATTAATTCAGAATGTGAATACCCATACTGGGGAGAAGAATGCAGCAGAACATGTGACTGTGTTGCCGGTACGAGATGTGATCATGTTCTGGGATGTATCTGTGCAGAGGGATGGCGAGGGGAGAAATGTGACCAAGACATTGATGAGTGCAAAGAGAATCCGAATATATGTAATGGCACGATGCAGGAGTGTTTAAACCATGAAGGGTTCTATTCTTGTGCTTGCAGGGAAGGTTTTATGGAAAATGAAAACGGTATCTGTGAAGGTACTGTTGACGTCTATTTTGCATAACGAAATTATATAATGCATTGACTTATAAAACACCTCTTACTTATGGCACAGCTTTGACACTTCCTAAGCACTGAGAGTACATAATGAAATTCCCTTATTTCTATTATTGTTCTAGTGTCAAAGAACAATAGCAATTGCCACAATCCTTATATTAAATTTAAAGTAGAATCACTGTATTATTATTATTATTATTAGTAGTAGTAGTAGTAGTAGTAGTAGTAGTAGTATTGTTATTATTTTATAGCTCCATGGTGACTTCTGCCACATAACTGAGCCAGTAACTCCTCTTTTTTCTTTTATTATTATTATTATTATTATTATTATTATTATTATTATTATTATTATTATTATTATTATCATGACGACTTATAATTCACAGTTTGTTTACAATTAAAACTTACACTATTTTCAAAGAAAGAGTAAGAGTAGTGCTGACGAAATAATGAGAATACACGAAATGCAAGAAACTGATTTATAATTTTCCTTTCATGTTCTCCGTAATTAATACAAATATAAGACGATAGAAAATGTAAGTACTTTTTCGGTGTGGTTTTTTTTTTTTTTTTTCTGGAAACATAATCCAGAATAATTTTCTGACCGGTAACACAAATTTGATTCGCATTATATCATAAAAATATATAAATATGTGTTCCAAAGTATTAGATTCTTATATCTTTCTTTTCAAATTGTAGTTGCCAATGCCATTTTTGCAAGCCGAGATGCAATGTATGGTATACATTTAAGCAGCTATAATTACACAACTCTGGCATCGGGATTTATTAATATTGGTGCTTTAGATATCCACTATAACAAAAGTACTATTTTCTGGACTGAAAATTACAACGATAGCATATACCTGCACAGCCGTGTTATGTCTCCGAATTCAAGTAGTAAGTCATTACATATCACTGGTCAAGTGTACGGTGTTCAGCTTTTTGTTGAAACAGACATATAAGGAGGGGGGGGGGGAGCTATTAAAAATGAGTGTACACTTGTTCTCTAGCACAGTATCTCCATTTCAAACGCAAACAGATTTGATTCGATAAAAACAATTTTTAATGTAAGAAGTGTAATGTCGTTTGTTTCATAATTCAATTTTGCATAGAATGAAATGCTCAAATTCTACACAGGAAGAAGTATATTTCATTAATGGACTTTTGTATCGTATAATGCATACTTTTTTATAGACCCAGCCGACGGGACTCCGCTAATTGAATTTGGTTCGTCATCTTTTGGAGCAATGGCAGTGGACTGGATTGGTAACAAGATTTACTGGTTAGATAATCATGGTGAAGATATCAAAGTGGCTGATTTACATAACATTTCCCTTCATACAACCGTAGTATCTGGAGTTACACAGAATGTCAGTGCTATTGTGTTAGACCCAACCAATGGGTATGTCATTATATAAACGCAAAAAAAAAAAAAATATGTGTATGCAGAACTAAATAAATGAATAAAAAACATAAATAGAGAAATGAAAAAAGAAAGAAAATACATATAATCTAACAGTTTGTATAAAAGGGAGATATCAAGAAAAATACATATTCCTTACGACACGAGACATTTCTGTAAACAAATATGTGCCCTTTCTGTGTAAAGAAAAGACACAGGACAGTCAGCATATGTGAAAGCTATCATTTATTTGCGACAGCTAAACAGGGACATTTCTCCTCTATTCAATAGAGCAGTATAATTGCAGAGCACACGTTAAGCAAATCGTCGAAAATTCTCCACGTAGAGAACATTGACCGACATCTCACTCAAGTTGAGATATTCTCTATTCGTAAACGCTATGATGGAATGATATTTTGTTGTCAAAAGAATCAAAATGAACCAGGCTTCTTAATGAGCTAAGGTAGACCTATCAAAATCTTAAGAATAATATAAATAGGCAAGTTCAGTTATTAAAGCATATTTACGTTTAAACGGAATCCAAAACTTAAGTTTTTCAGTGATAACTTTCTGTAGATAGAAAGTTAAATCTATATTGTTGCATCTTTCAAAATATTAAATACGGACATGTGTAATTTAATGACTGCAAGCATTTATTGTTACCATAGGGTCGTTATCTCTGCAAGACTGTTGTATCCAGCAGGTATCAGTGCTGCTGTTCTGACCCGGAATATATATACAATCAATTTAATGTAAAATCAGTTTTGTGAATTATACGAAAAAAAAAGCTAATGAGCATCTTCTTAGTGCATAGCTCTGTCGTTAGATGGGTTGTAACGGTTTTATATTTGGGTAAATAGTTTGCTTTTTGAATATATATGCTTTAGATCTCAACGGCTTCGGTCTTGTTCATGAGTAAAGAGACATTAATTATTTGAAATGCCCACTGTGTGCAATAAATGAAAACAGATTTATATATATATATATATATATATATATATATATATATATATATATATATATATATATATATATATATATATATATATATATATATATATATATATATATATATATATATATATATATATATATATATATATATATATATATATATATATATATATATATATATATATATATATATATATATATATATATATATATATATATATATATATATATATATATAGATATATATATATATATATATATATATATATATATATATATATATATATATATATATATATATATATATATATATATATATCCTTTAACACCTTGTTTTGGAGAAAAATAAAACAAGATATATAAGCCTCAACGTTTTTGAACGGACATAGATTTAAAGTAGGAAAAGAGGATATATGTGTTGATGTATATATAGATAAGGTTTTGAACTTCATCCCTTTTAATTCTTTAATTTTCTTTTAATGCAGTGCGGAGCTCGTAAAAGTGCCAATGACACTTTCTACACAGTGTTTGTTCACATTTATGTATAAATACAGTGCTGAAGTATATTTGTTTCGTCTGTATGTAAGAGCATTCACGGCGGGTGTGGCTAGCCAAACTAGGAGACGCTTACTCCTCTCGGACACATGGTCTCACTCCTGAATTTTAGGGGTTCGTGAATGTCCACTGTGGTACATTGTTGTTAGTGCCATAGTCATCTGACACCAGTTACTTTCGTATTTTACATTGTTGTTAGTGGCATCTTCGTGTGACACCAGTTACTTTCATATTTTGCACTGATGAGGACCTCATATGTCAGGGACATAAGTTCGTTTTCAGATGGACAAAGCACGGCTGGCTGATATTGACTCATTTCATATTATTGATTATAGAATTTAATACCATAACACTAGTACTATTCTCTGACATTTTTATGACATCTCAACATAGTATATTATTTATAGATTTAAAATCTGTAGTTGATTGTATTTATTTCTAGTGGGTAGGTAACGACTGACAGTGTCGTAAGTTCGTACTATGATTTCATAGCAATCCTATATTTCATCGGGGTTTTTTATCTTCTTCTTCTTCTTCTTTATTTGTATACATATTCGTGGCAACCTTTAATTTAAAACTTAGTATCGGCTTCCCTCCATTACATAATATTTGTAGCAATTCAGAAACAACAAGAACGCTGGAAAACAGAATGACTTGATAAAAATGTACCCATAAAATATTTCATTAAGCAATGATGCCTTAGATATTTTTGACAGCAACATATTACTCTATAAACCTGTTGATGCTTGTTCTTTATGTGGAGGATTATTCATAAATTTTTAAAATTGTGTCCTTTGATTGTGCTGCTTTGACGGTGAGTGAGAAGGTGGGCGCCCGTAAACCGATTAACTACACCAATTGAGTGACATTTTTTACTTCAATTGACCGTCCTAAGTCGGTATCGTAACCGAAACACAATTGAATATTTTTGTAATGTCGGTCCTTGTATATTCTACTATTATCATTTTTGTGTGCAAGTCCTTCGGTGATTTGTTTCATACAGCTTTGTCAGATGTCTTCTGTTTTCTCTAATAATAATAATCAAACAAAAGGATATCACAGAAATATCCGTTTGCAATGAAGTCTTGAGACCAATTTAGGATGACAAATTTAGATGATAATCGTCACCTACGTTCCCAACTTCATACTCAACATAAAAGAGTACATTGAAAACACGTTTAGATTCATTATATAAATATTATATCGATAAAAGTGGTGGATACTTTAAAAGATATCTCATGATATGGCGTGACGAACAGATGACTTCGATTTAGAGAGATACCTTATTTTTCAGAGTAATGTTTTGGAGTGACTGGAATTCAAATAATTCTCGAATTCATCGCAGTTCCATGTCGGGAGAATGTCGACGTATCGTTTTCAATATCTCAGACAACACAGAAGGAACAGATTGGATATATAGTCTGTCTATCGACTATGAGACAAATAGACTCTACTGGACAGATTCGAGGTACATGTATCAGACACAATGGATAACATTTAATGAAACCACATTGCATTACGCGTCTGTTGTTGTAGTTTTGATTTCTGTTTTACGTATTCACATCAGAAATAGTACCTATAATAGGGCATTCATAACATCGATCACTTTGTAAAAACCCTCGCGCTGATGTAGGTACTAAATGATTAACAAATGTCTAAAAAGTGAGATTAGATGTGGCGAACAGGAATCGTGATTTGAACACTAGAGTATGGTTATCCGGTCGGTATTTCTTCGTTGTTTACATTGAATACTGACTGATTAAAGCATAACATCGACGGAAATTCTTGATTGTGTCTATAACGTACATTCTGTTTCTGATAGGAAATAAATGTGAATACGTTGTGTTTAGATAGTACATCAATGTCTCATTGTTTTATATCATTACTTGTAGTACTTTAAGTAAAATGTATATTATTCAGGTCACACTCGATTCACTCCATCGACTATAGCGGCATTGACTATAGAATTATACTACTAGAAAGTGAAATGGTACAACTTCCATATTCTATTGCCGTAGTTGGGAGATATGTATATTGGACCGATTTGATGCAAAACGCGATTCTAAGGGTACGTATCACGACATCAGAGTACAAATTGCAAGATAACACAGTATTAATGTTAACACCGAACTTGTTTGATGGCTGGTTGATTTGGTGTTTTACGTCGCATTCAACAATTTTTCAGTTGTATCGTGTCATGTAAGCAGGAGGTAACCAAACTCTTAAACATAGTGGTGCAACCCAGGAATCGAACCCGGATCGTCGGTGCCGCAAGCTAAGCGCTTAACCTCTACACCAAACCTGTCCATAACTTCTTTGATCACTTGAATATAATACCCATGTTCATAAGATACTCGGTATTATTTAAGTTTAGGGAAAGAAATTTTTTCTCAGAAAACCCCTATCTCTATCCCCAATTAAAAAAAAAACCCAAAAACAAAAACAAACAAACCAACAAAAAGAAAACAAAGAGAGAGAGAGAGAGAGAGAGAGAGAGAGAGAGAGAGAGAGAGAGAGAGAGAGAGAGACAAAAGTTAGAAAGAAAGAAAGAGAATAACTATGAAAATATTTATCTACAGAATCCACAAATTCCAATTCGCTTTAGAGTAGCACTGATAATGTAGTATTATAAAATAGTATTCTCTTTTTTGCAGGCAAATAAATTTGATGGGTCTAACATAAAGATTATTCATCATTCTAGTACGAAGCTCTATGATCTTAGAGTATACCATCCAGGAAAGCAGCCGTATGCTGAGAATCCGTGCGAATGGAACAATGGCGGATGTTCACATCTGTGTCTGGCTAGTTTCAACCAGACCATAAAATGCAAATGTCCTCATTTCTGGCTACTACGAAATGATTACAAGACATGCAGAAGTAAGTGTTCATTAAGACATTGGGTATGAAATCTCTGAGGCCCCCAAAGCAGCTGCAGTGCCGTTACCAATAAAAGCCCTCCATTCAGAAAACCCCGATGTTATCAAAGTTGAAAAATCATGAAAATATTAAACAGTCAATATACGGAAATCCATGAAACCAAATCTAAGAATCAAAAGTTAAAGTGGAATAAATTAAAAACCCATCAATTTCTACTGAATTCAATAAAAGAATCATCACATTGTTCTCATCACCTTCATATTCAGAGTGCCAAGTTGAAAGAAAAGTTAATGTTAGACTGTAGAAAGTCTTAAATTATGACTAACAATATTGCTGAAGATTAGATGGTAATGTTGTCGACATCTTTCTATACCAGATCAAGGTAGAAAACGATATGTGTGATTTGACAGAATATGTGTTGCTGAAAGGCAGTGTACAGATTTAAAACAGAGGCAATGAATATTTTTTCTCTCTCTTAGTTAATGTTTTCTGTATTCTAAATCAAAGTTTGATGAAGTATAATGTTGAAAGGTACTTTGTGTAAAGTGCTTCTGTACATATTGAATAACGTTCATTGCAGGACAAAACGCATGTGAAGTAAAAGGATTGGACTGTTCGACCACCATTGGATGTGATATCAATGATGCTGTTTGCCTCTGCGAAGATGGATATCAACTCACGGATAATGGAACCAACTGCAAAGGTTAACAATATATATACATAAGTTGAATGTTATTTGGGTTAGGACTGTCACTAGTATCCCGGATTTTTGTATAAAGCAGCTGCAAAGACACATGCAGGTCACTGACCATTATCAAAACTTCGAACATGCAATACAAGTGATAACTCAAACTATATCTTGTGGTAACTTTGTGAAACCCAACGTTCTTTGTTTTTTAGCAATCATTAATCCCCTGTGTAGAATAACTGTGACAACAACAATTCTATGGAACCATGTGTAAAACAACGGAAATGAATGGGGGGATGGCACTTCCACAGGACTCGTTTGGTGTAACAATGACTCCAGATATATATATTTAAATGCAGTTATCGGTTATTGAGGGATATTTGAAATGTATTTAACTATAATCGACGCCTGTAAACTTTTATGAGACCCATACTGGGTCTGGCAGGATCAACGAGAGTGCCAGGTCAATGGTCATCTTTTCAGCAATCTGAAACCATGAGACGCAAATAACATTTTAATGTTGAATTCACCTTTAATACGAGTATAACATTCTGTTATATGACCGTGTCTGTAATTTTAGTATAGAATGTATCCTAACTGCAACCAGACGTGTAATAACGCAGCTTTTTAGCGATGTGACCATTCTATTGGCTGTATCTGTAAAGGGATGGTAATGGAATCGTTGTGACAAAGACATGAATGAGTGTGAGAAAGCAGAAGTTTATGTCATAAAAAAAGAATAATGTTTAAGTAATTACGGATCTTATTCTTGTTTTTGCACAGGCGGCTACCAAGTTCATAATGGTAGTCAGTGCAAGGGTAAAAATATTTGCATTGAATTATGAATATGTAAAAACCAGAAGTAGGGTCAGGTGCCGTGGTGAAATAATTTGCCCTGAAGGCACAATACAATTTTCATTGCTAAAATGGCAGATCCCTTTAAAAAATATTGTCTTCTTAACAACAATGCTACAAAATAAAGGGAAGCAGATACAACTGCACTATAAAGCCGTCAGAAACATGCAGAGCACACAATGCTAAATTCTCATCGATCCAACCCTTCTGGCGTCCTATTCACAGGTGTAGACGTCTGGCCATCTGTCACAAAATTTATGCCTGCAGTTTTTTCCTACAAAAGATGTTTATTATTTACGACAAATTGCAATCGTAATCTGGTCATGGTCAATATGAAAATTTGACAGTCTTCCATATTTATACAAGAAATATCAAATACAGTTGTCGAATTGGCAGACACTTCCCATATTTGAAAACGTTTCGTCTACTACGATAGTGTTTAGGATCTAAATACAAAAAATGTTTAAGGTTTTACCATTTGTTTGGCTTTTGTCAAATTAAATGACCGTCCTAAGTCGGTATCGTAATTGCACTACAATCAAATATTTTTGTAATGTGTTAAATGTTCTATTATATTATTTATATTCATGTATTGTATAGCTCCATGGTGACTTCTGCCACATAACTGAGCCGGTAACTCCTCTTTTTTCTTACGGTCTTTTTTCAGATGTAGATGAATGTTCTTTGAAGCTTTCGCCATGTCATCAAATATGTCACAACATAGAGGGCAGCTTTGCGTGCGAGTGTTTTCCGGGATATACAATCGGGAATAATTCCAATGTTTGTATTGGTATGTTGTATTTGGATACCGTTTTGTCTTATCAATATTAGATTTTCCAAACCAATTATTAATTCTGCAGGCAAATTCCGGTATAAGGCGAAGAACTTATTGTACATGGAAGAATTTATTAGTAAATACATAACTTTAAAAGGTGTAAATGAGAAATTTAAATATTAACAACGATAGCATACCACCCCCCCCCCCCAAAAAAAAAAAAAAAAAAAAAAAAAAAAAAAAAAAAAAAACCCTTCAGATGCCCTACATAACTATAGGATTCAAATCACATATTATTTGAAATATGAGGCAAGGGAGATTTGAGATGAAGAACTATTTATGTATTGTATTCACAATTGTCTTTATGTAATGATCATTTAAAAATATAGTGCATCGAGTAACATTGAAAAAAAAAAGACCAAGCATCCATATTTTAGGTAACTATGAATAAAGAGCGAAATTAAATAATTGAAAGCAGTGATGCATGAAGATCTTAAAGTGTACCAAATAATATATTGGAGTATTCAGCCATTCAAAATACACCCTTTTATCCACCCCTCATATATATACACTACAAAAGTATGAATTTTGATAATTTCAAATAATAAATTCGCCGCAATTCATAAACAAGACATATAATAGATTCATACCACTTCGGAAAATTACCACAATTAACCATTATGTTTCTTTGGTCGTCGAAGATGTTCATTGTGTAAGTTGCCCCATGGGCTGTGAGTACTCGACTATTAGATTTCTATCTCCAGATATTTGCATATTTACGATCCATGAACACGAAATTATGAAGCAGAATTTCTTTCTTCTAGATATAGATGAATGTTCCCACAATCCATCACCATGTGATCACATATGTCATAATACAAACGGCAGTTTCACTTGCGATTGTATGCCTGAATACATACTAGGAAAAGACATGGTTTCATGTATTGGTAAGTTACATTGTATGTATGTATGTATGTATGTATGTATTATAGTGATATAAAATTCAATATAAACATGCTCTTAAGAAACCATTGAGTAAAACTATGGTTTGCACACTTGTACTTCCAGACAGTATTCGAATCCGTGCCATTTTATCAAGCCGTGACCAGATGTACCTTATGGATCTCATTGACTACAACTACACAATCCTGTCTCCACAACATAGTAGCATGAGTGGTGCATTAGATTATCATTACAACAAGAGCACTGTGTATTGGATAAATAAAGAGAGGAACACAATCTTCAGAGGCCAAATGACGTCGGGCAGTAAGTACTCTTAGAGTAGAGTAAAATCTCTTTTATTTCAAAACATTTGCATTAAATAATGTAAAAAGTGACGTTACCCTCAACAGCAACCTCTCTGTATTAGTCACTTGCTTAGAAAGGTCGCCCAAAAGTCTAACGTTTCTGTTATCGTGTAAATATTACAGACAGGCAAAGAAGTATTCAAACAAACAAAGCTGTCAAATATTTCTTCTTTTGGGAATGTATATTCCTGGTAATTGAAACGTTAAACGCTATTTCAAGGAAGATCATTTGACAGAGAAAAAAGTCTTAAAACAGACCCTAGAACTTTATTATCTTTATGGATCTCAAATTGAGATTTCGTTTCATTTAATATTACATGATCTAAGTTCTGTTCGTAAGGGGTCCACGAATAACCATCGTGATATATTGTTGGATGCCAGGAAACAGTAACCTCTGTCTTATACCTTATAGGTCTTGTTTCTGTAAGTGTCTTCATGAGCGATAGTAAAAAATCTATAAATGGGATGGCAATAGACTGGATCGGGAATAACATCTACTGGGTAGAGTATCCAGACAAAATCCATGTAGCCCCTCTCAAAAACATTTCAATGAGTACAACATTAATTTCTGAGAATACACAGAGTCCTTATGCTGTAGTGCTGGACCCAAGGAAGGGGTGAGTAAAAAGTAAATATCTATATATAATGTTCAACTAAGAGGAAACTGCAAATGGCGCGTGTTTTTTCTCATCAACGAAAAACAATCAATTCTTAAGGTACAGGTATATAATTTCCTTCCGGAAAATCTGTATCAATAATACATCCAAAACCGCATTCGATTGGTTGTTCATTAAACATATGACATTTATTTGTGATTTTATCTTGCTCAGTCTGTAGTGCGATCAAATTTAAATGCAAGAATATAATGAAATGTAAAGGGCCTGTGAAAATTAAATACAAGAATGCAATGGACCTGTTGATATATCTACATGTCTATATCTATATAGCACCCTGGTTGTGACAGACATATACAAAAGAAACAATGATTTTTTTCTTATTGAAATGCTAATACATTTTTGCTATCTGATTAATTCTGTAGTACTACCACTATGATGTATGACAACAAAAATGAAGGACAACAAAATAATCTTTTCCTTTTTCTTGTGTATGTATTTTTGTTTTCGTTCTTTCCTTTATTGGTATAGGTTCATTTTATAACCAATAAATTAGTTCCCCAGTATCGCAAGTGCTTTTCAATGGAATATTTTGTGATGTTTCCTGAAAGTAAAATAAAGTAAAATTAACTTGCACAGTACTTAATCTTAAAATAAACTTTAAAGCGCTTTATAGAAATATAGAAAAATACATGATAAGAGGGAACGAAATAGAGAATAAAACGCTCAAATTTGTCCTACAAAGAGTCCTAAGATCTGAATCGTTCGACAGACACAGAATATATACACATGTACATATCACAGAAAGACTTTTTCTAAAACGATAGGTGTTTAGTTCACTTTTAACAGCGTGTCTATTTTCCTCAAACACACTGGAGATTATTTCAAAAGAAATAGTGCCACTCTGTCAAATCTACGATTACCTTAAGTTTTAGTTCGCATTTTTAGTACGGGATTGAGGAAAGAGCCCTCAAAGGTCTGTATTCACGTACAAGCTCAGGAAAATATGTTTGAAGAGATAGACATGAAGTGTTTGTCGTTATATAATATGGTTGATCTCATACAACTGACTCAGATTTCTTGTTTCCCCTTTTAATTTTATTTTGGTCTAATTATTTACAGTGATGGTCAAATTTCATTTTTTTTACTGTATTAACCTTTTAGTGTAATGTTTTGGAGTGACTTGAATATACGCAATCCTCGAATTGAGAGTAGTTCCATGGCGGGAGATGGTAGACGTGTCGTATGCAACACATCAGATATTATTAAAGGGGGACGACCATATGGACTTTCTATAGATTATGATGAAGACAGACTCTACTGGATCGATGCAAGGTAAAGCATAAATATGTCCTCCTCCCTTGAGCTCCCCTTATAAGAATGATATATAAGTTTCATAACCTACAGAAAAGAAATAACGTAGTCTTGCATTCTTGTCTATATAGGCTTGTTTTTGTTTCTTGTTAAAGCATCAGTTACTTCGCGATTTGCACCATTGACACATTTTCCTTGGAGTATGCATCTCTGCAAAAATTACAGCGGTTTCAATATACCGTTATAACACGCTAATCTTGGATCTTGTACTGCTGTGCCCTTTCTATTTTATACTTGGTGACATCCATCGTGTCTTTGAAATATTGATGTATGTTTTTTCTTTACTGTCTTGGCCATAACGGTTAGAATTTTTCTCCTACTGAGCCCCTGGTCTGACGTATGATGTGCCGCTGTGATTAATCACCCTCATACGTTCTTCGTGACATTGCATCAATTAATTGAGTATTCTAATACCTGACTGACCGCAACAAAAGGTTTTGAAATATTAACGGGTAACGAGAACTGTTTCCGGGCCTTTGGAAACGATATGGTCTTCGTAATACCTTTGACCTTGATAAAATTTAATTAACGTCGCAATGACAAAACGCTCGTTGGTGTTAGTCCAGACGAATTACTGCTTTTTAAGTCAGCGAGATTGGTCTCTACCAATCGTTTTATCCCATAGAAAGTGTCTGTTGATAATATTCATATATTTTCTATAAAAATTAATGTAAAATAATGTGGTATCATTGATACGTATAAGATATTTGCAAGAAACTGATGAATATTTTTGAGTCTTTACACGTGCATGTTTGGATATTCTATTGGGGTCATTCTCATTGATACTCTCATAAAGCGTTATGATAAAATTCGGAATTTATCACACTCAGTTGAATTAACCCAAATTAATTATATCCATCCCTGTAGAAATTTAAATAATATATGGAAGAGAATTGTATAAATCTGGAAAGTTTGCCATTTCAGGTAAGTTAAAAAATGGCAGTCAAATTATGATAAGTTCTCTCCCAAATTTATTCTTTCACTACCTATCAGTCAATGTGTACTCAGGAAGTAAAAGTACAAGATTTGATCTCTTTATCATATAAGTCTTTTGAATTCCAAGTTGATTGTAGTTCTAATGACGTCATGCTTTACTTTTGAGGATCCATGTAGTACAGTTACAGACAATTGCACACTTCGTACTAAATCATGTGACTTAAGGAACTTACAATCCATCGTTATTCAGGTCAACTGCCATTTACAGCGTCGATTATAATGGAGCCAATCACAGACGTATAACTGGAAAAAGTATACGATATCCATTCTCTATTGCTTTATTCGGAGAATATATCTACTGGACTGATTTGATACAAAGTGCACTTTTTCGGGTATGTAAAATTAAAATTATCCATCTGTACATAGTAAACTCGTCGATGAAGACACATCAACCTCAAGGGTATTACAGATTTATGTAGAGTTTCTTTCCAATCTTGAAAGCAAGTTGTCAAGGTTATAGTTGTTCATGTAACATCCTTGCCAAATCTTTGAGCATACCAATCATTTCTCGTAGTCAAAAGTAAAAATGTTTTACTGCTTTAAGTCCTTGAGTATCTAATATCATGTACCAATCATTTCTCGTAGACAAAAGTAAAATGCTTTACTGCTTTAAGTCCTTGAGTATCTAATGCATTATCTATAGATCTAAGATTTGTACAGATTTCAGAAACTAAATTTGGTCCCAGTAATAGTAAGTCTAAGAGTCTTCGGGTAAATTCAATAAAACTTACGAGGATTTAAACACAGGGGGTAAGTTTGTTTTACCCATCTTGAGCTAACGCCATTGAACTGTATACACCCATTCAAAAAGTAGGTGTATAAAAATTAATGTTGTAACTTCAGGCCAACAAACTTGATGGATCTAGTGCAACTGTAATTTATCGATCTAAAGAGATGCTTTTTGATCTTCGAGTATACCATCCCGGAAAGCAACCATATGCTGTAAACCCATGTGAGCAGAACAATGGTGGATGTTCTCATCTCTGTCTGATCAGTTTCAATCAAACCAAAACTTGTAAATGTCCTCATTTTTCGAAACTAGGGGATGACTACAGAACCTGCGAAAGTGAGTTCTTAATTCAAACATGTACTTTTTACATGAGATAAATTTCAGTTCAACAATAATCATTTATAATGCAGAGTGGCGGTAACGTCTCATAACTGAAGATCTCTTCAGTGTTAGAATGTCAGTTCTTATAAAACGTTAAAGTTTAATAGTCAGCAGTCGGTGGAATAACTGTTGTGAATTTGAATATTCTTGTTACGTCTATAAATACAAAGTATTTTATTTGCAGGAGACAATGTGTAGACTGCTTCCAGTGGAAATAATCAAGTTAAAAGGACAGAAAGAAATATATAGATATCCAAACACTGACAGTATTTTGCTTTTTTCTAAGTTTTAAAATTGGAGATACCGCCATTAATGGTGGTCCTAATATTTAGGGAGGAAATAAAACATATTCTCGCAAAAATGACATAAAGAACAATAGTACGTTTTCTGACGTCATAATGGTGCTAAATCTAATCGATGTTACTAACTGATAGTACACAAGCGCCGCACTAACGGACGGTACCTTCCAGTAGGAGGCACTAAGCTAATTTCTTAATATGAAAATATGTTTAGTCTTAGAAAGATAAGTTTACCTGCAAAATGATGTATGCTGAAAGATTTGCGCTAAGGTGCTTGCCATACGTCGAGATTATGTCATTCTGGATAAACGTTATGTTGTCATGGGACACCAGCTGGTTTTTTTTTTTGTCAATAATTCCCTCCAAAATGATTTCCTGACGTGGTTTATAAATAGGAAATTGAAGTTTCCAGTATGGTATTTTGGCGTTAAAAGCGCATATATATATATATATATATAGAATAAGTATCTTATATATAGATTTCGAGGAAACTGCGGAACAAGTGATATGTGACCGACATTAATATTTTCCTTAAATAATCATAAGGTAAAAAGTGAACTATTCTTTTACACTGACGTCCTTAAACCGTCCAAATTAGTGTGTTGATTTGCATTTCCTGTTATTGTCGAAACATAGTAAGGATGAATGTATGTATAATGTCTATGAGTCTTTGTTTAGGGGCAGATGAAGGTCGAAGAGCCATATGCTCAAATACCTTATTTGAACATACAGTTTGACTATGTACAAATCAAATGTGTCAATGTGGCATGTGTGCTGTTGTAATTTTTAACACATTGGTATTTCCTTGTATATTAATGACGTTGATTATTGCTCCTCGTAGATTGTTACAATACACAAACATTTGTATTTGTCTGATATTGAATGATATGAAAACTACTATTAAAAAAATTCGAATGCAAAAATAAATCTTAGAATTCAGAATTCATTTATTTTTTTTAAATTTCTTTCTTCTCGGTATTGCGTATTCCATTTAACTAAATGTGTATACATAGAGAAAAAAATAAAATAAAAATTTAAGGAATATATCAAAAAAAAAAATTAATAATAATAATAATAATAAATAAATAAATAGAATAAAATAAAAACAAATAGATAAATAAATAAATAGAAAGATCTGTACTGCATATATCGATAAAAATTCGTGTGCCATTCTTCTTTTTCGTCACACTACGACTATTGCACCTACATGTACATTGTGAAGCACTAAAATTTAGACCTATTCTGTCACGGGACCTCCATTTTTAATGCCTCATCCGAAAGACAGTTCAAATGCATTATCGGACCGGTACTTTTAGTTAAAAGGCCAAGTCTCTATTCAATTCATCTACGCTGGGAATGAGGTTGATGCAAAATACAAATACACGAGGACATATTGTGTATTATTCTTATTTATTTTTTTTTTTTATTTCCACCTGTTATGCCTATGTGGTTGTAATCAATATCAAAGAAGTACCAAACCGTTAATCTTTCTCAAAGTCCCAGGACAGATACAAAATCGTGTAAGTTTCAAAAAGAAACTGTTGTGAACCCCGAAATACTGAAAAATTCCGAGGTGAGACCAGGTGCCCGGGGAGAGTAAGCGTCTCCTGTTTGCATGCATCACCCGTCACAGCAATTCTTCAGAAACATGTCAAAATTAAGAGATTTGGTTTCCTAATTGTACATACGAACATACAAAACTGGTATACAGAGTCATATTTGGTGTTCACTGAACAGGTCATTTAGTTGCATTCCAGAATATTTTCAATCATTCTAGAAAGAGGCACATCATATTTTCGTACAAGATCCCCATAGCGACCGTAGAACTTCCTCAGTGACGATTTCAGACGTTCTTTAACATATCCCTGCAGGAGCAACTTAGTGGCCAGTCGTTTGGCCCTTGGAATAAAACAGTCGTATAGAGAACAGGCTCTTGCGTACCTTATAAGTTGAGATATAAAAACTCCATAGGCAGGTAAGGACAGGATATTGCTGCAAAGAAACGGAAAGTTAGTAATTTGGAAGTTAAAACCGTCACGTTTGTCATACAGAGAGGTGTCCAAATGACCATGACTGTCGAAAGTTAAAAATATATCCAGATACGAAGCGGAATTATTGCTCTCGGTTGTCTCTTTTATCTCAAGTTCATGGTGATAGATTTCATGTATGTAATCCTTAAAGTTAGGAGTATTGATTGACAATACGTCGTCTATGTATCTATACGTAAAATTGAACTGAGATGCAAGGCTTTTTCTGCCTGTGGAGAGCATGTTTTGAATAAATTCTGCCTCATACGAATATAAGAAAATGTCAGCAAGAAGAGGGGCGCAGTTAGTTCCCATGGGAATGCCAATGATTTGCTGAAAAATGTTCCCTCCAAACACCACGAAAATATTGTCTATTAACAATTCCAGCATTTTGATGATTTGATCTTCGGTGTACTTGTGTTTTGCATCAGAGTGTTCTTTTACAAAATATGTATCTTCCCGCCCAATGACAAGATATTTATATCTACGATTTCCATTTTTATGGAAAAAAGAATTTCGAATAATTGTAGCAAGTCTGTTTTTGAGCTTTTGATGCGGAATTGTAGTGTAGAGCGTGGAGAAGTCAAAAGATTTGATGCTAAAAATATCATTAAATTTCGGAGATTTTAGATTCTCTAAAAGTTTTTTTTAGAATTCTTGAGGATCCACATCTGATTTATTCCGCTTCTGGAGTATGCGGTATCCCAGTAAATTTGAAGACCATGCTTGATGTGTGTCAATATCTTCGTTAGCAATATGGATAGAGGTTTGGTGGTACACTTGGAAGAACCAGCAATGAAACGATGTTTGTAAGGGGTTTTGTGCATTTTTGGAATCCAATAAATATAAGGTAATTCATGGTCAGAGTTTGTTGCGGTAATTCCAAAAGACTCGAGGACAGATTTGTGGTTTTGAAGTATTTCAGAAATATATAAATTTGTTTGTGTGTATGTTGGATTTCCAGGTGCAGAGTGTAATCCAAGTTCCTCTAACAGACAATTAATGTAAAATCTTTTGCAAACGAAGGTATAATTGTTTGCTGTTTTGTCAGCTGGGACAATAATAAATTGTTCGTGGAGTTCAGAGAGTTCTCTGGCTACATGATAAATTGATTACCATTTTCTACCATTTAATAGATTTCAAACATGTTGACTGTCCTTATTTTTATTACTATCATAATCATCACCATCATAATCATCGCCATAATCATCATCATATTCATCATCATCATCAGTATAATCATCAACATCACCATCAAAATCATCATCATCATGATAATCATCACCATAAACATCATCAGCATAATAATCATCATCATAATCACCATCATCATCATCATCATCATAATCATCAACATCAGATTAGTAATCTGTACCTTCTATCATAATTTCCTGTTGTGTAAAAGCAAATGACAAGAATTGTTTTGTAATTATTAATTTCTTTATAAATATACAGGTGTGTCGTTTATCATAAAAGAAACTTTAACCGCTCAAAGATCTCGGTTTTTAGCTCCCTTGTCAGAAAATACAGGATACAATGGGAGAAAAATCCTCGAATTTTGGGGAAGAATGGTTGTGTTGTGCTGACTCAACATATTCATTTTAAAATGACAAATGTTACCTCACTATGGCACCAACAAACAAGTAGACACTCATAAGTTCTAAACAACAAACGTAACTAATCTCCTGCCCCGCTAACTATGTAGCCTGTGCCATATATATATATATACATATACATAACAAAGGATGAAAAAAAAAAAGATTTCCGAAAAAATGCAGCTGATGTAGTAAAGTATCTTTTTGATCTTTGTATAAAACTTTCTTCACTCTGCCCTGTTGTTCGGATGCTATTAATATCGCATACATATTAAAATATCCATGTATTCAGGAGGCATATTATGTAGAAAAACAAGTTTTCTGAACGTAAAATAGACAGAGGCATTCAGTTCATCATTGGAATCAAATCGACAACTCGACTGACGGTAAGAATAGTTCTTACAGCTCTTTTTTTTGTACTTTGATGGACAAACAATACTATCAATAACTAGTTTTGGCATTTTGCCAGATATTACATGAAGCGTATATATTATAGTTAAGATGTTTTCGTTAGACTGCAACGAACATATAGCTGTTTAATCTGCGCAAAATACCTCTTTGTTGACAGGGCTTTGTATATAAAACATCCATGTGATTAGACCATGTAAGGCATTTATCAATATTTACACATAAACATTGAATTAAACATCTCCGATTTTGATACAGAACCTTCTAAATTACGACATTTTTAGATCAACAAGCACCTTGTCTTTTATAGATTCATAGGGATTTTGTTTTTCGATATCCATTTTCCATTAATTGAAAAAGTCTTCTTGTACTTTACAGTTATTATTTGAGACAAATTGGGAATTCTTTACGAATAGAATTAATGAAATGATATTGGTAATAATAATAACAACGATAAGAATATTAAAAAAAAATAATAATAAAGGGGGACCCAAAGTAGATCCGAAAGGGATTCCAATGGTAAAATTTATCTTTTGAGAACCCCCTTTTTAGCTCACCTGAGCCGAAGGCTCAAGAGAGCTATTGTGATCAATCGCCGTCCGTTGTCCGTCGTCTGTCGTCCGTCGTTAGCTTTTCTACACTTTGGACTTCTTCTCCAGAACCGCTGCACAGAATTTCAGCAAACATCATAGAAAGTAAGTACTCAAAGTTTTCTACCAGGTTTGTGTTTTTCCTGCCCATCCGTAATCCAAGATAGCTGCCATTCGCTCTGATTGGTTGACACATTTTCGACTTCTTCTCCAGAACAGCTGCACAGAATTTCACCAAACCTCATAGAAAATAAGTACTAAACGTCCTTTACCAAGTTTGTTTTTTTCGCGCCGATCCGTTATCCAAGATGGCCACCATTGGCTCTGATTGGTTGACACATTTTGGACTTCTTCTCCAGAAGCGCTGCACAGAATTTCACCAAACCCCATAGGAAGTAAGTACTCGAGGTCCTCTACCAAGTTTGTGTTTCTCGTGCCGATCCGTGTTCCAATATGACCGCCATTGTCTCTGATTGGTTGACACATTTTGGACACTTCAAAACGACTGCATAAAATATCACCAAACCTTATAGAAAGTCTTGTAGAAAAAAAAGCAAAATGTTCTACTGAAATGAACTGTAATTTTATTGTAAATAAGCAATTTGTCCTCAGGTGAGCGATATAGGCCTATTTGGGCCTCCTGTTTAAATATTGTGATCTTTCACTTCGACAAAACTTGAACTAATCAAAAGTATAAAAAAGACAAATGCTGTGCTAAGATCTAGAAAGAAAAAAGAGGAGTTACTGGCTCAGTTATGTGGCAGAAGTCACCATGGAACTATACAATACATGAATATAGATAATATACTAGAACATATAACACATTACAAAAATATTTGATTGTAGTGCAATTACGATACCGACTTAGGACGGTCATTTAATTTGACAAAAGCCAAACAAATGGTGTGGTTGACCGGTTTACGGGCCCACCTTCCCACTCACCGTAACAGCAGAACAATCAAAGGACGTACATTTAAAAAATTATAAATAATCCTCCATGTAAAGAACAAGGGTCAACAGATATCGCATTTGAGAGGTCATAAAAATATAAACACGTAATGTATTGTAAAACACATAATGGAAAAAGAATCCTAGTCAAGTTACAAATTTTAAATATTACAGAGCCATATTTTGATGATATATACAACCCCATGCTGTACTTCTTTTTTCTTTAAATTTGTAATCTATCCCACAAGAATTTGTTTAAGGTAACTCTACATGTTTGAAATAAAAATGATAAATAAGTTTATTATTCTGGGTCATTTCAAAGTACTTCCCTGCGTTGATCGTCATTGATCCAACATTCAAGGAGGAAACATAACAACTGTGTCACCATTTTAAGTAATTTCCAGTAATTTGAATACTTTCAGGAATGTCACGTTTTAAAAGAAAAGTTAGAAGATGCTATAATAAACCACTTTTAGCACAATATGCTAAGAAATGTTATGTTTTAAAAAAAGGTAAAAATACTATATTTTGCAAAGATGTATGAATACAGTCTGCTTCTTTCTTTTATATATTAATTTTAATATGTATTTCAATGTTGCATGTATCAAACCTGCTATAAGGTTATCTGTATTACACAATCACTTGTCATTGCATGTCTTTCCTCATAACTGCTACTTGTCCCAACAAATTATATATTAAGGGGTCGTTTACTTTACGAGCTAGCTTTTTAACCTTCGCAGTGATGAACACTTAAATCAGATTTGATTTAACAATAGTCTTGTTTAAATATGCACACCTAAGGGAAAAATGGGGGTGTATCATAAAATGAGTATAGAATTGTTGTTTGCCCTTAACCTATTTAGTTTAACTAAAGAAAGATCCATTTAAGCTTAACACAGCACTGCAAACTGTTCATATTTCACTTAGCTTCCTTATTGTCTATAGACACATTACGGAAGCACTTCAAAACTCCTATTACAATATTAAATTTAGTAATGGAGTGTTCCCTTTGGTCGTGTGACAATTGTTCTTGTCATGAATTTTCCTTTCCATTGGATATAGTCTATATAACACCATTGATTTTCTCGAAACCTCATCAATTCTCACCAAGTCAAAGAAGAAGCGACCTACAGCAAACCTTTACGACAGCAATTTAAGGGAGAAGACAGAAGACATTTGACGAGACTGTACAACACAAATCACCACTGACATGCGCATAAAACATAATAATAGTCAAATAAACATAGAGTGACATTACAAAAATATTCGATTGTACTGCAATTACGATACCGACTTAGGACGGTCAATTAAAGTAACAAACGTCACTCAAAATAACAAAGGTTAATCATAGTGACAGACGTTAAAAATAATAATATAAAGAAGAAAATTAAGAATAAGAATATAATAACAATATTAATAATAGGAATAATAATAAAAGATAAATGTTTTTACTACCATATAGATGTTGAAACCATGTTCACTTTCACTGTTAATTACAAACTACTTCCGCACTCATATGGTTTCAAGCATCCTCAAGTATCTGTAATGACCTGCTGTAATCATACAGTTTATAACGGCCTGTAATTTTATGTATTCGTCAGTGATGCTCCTGTAAATGATATGCTTTCTGTTATTTATTTTGTTGACGATATCATAAGATAAATCAATATTTTAGTAAATTCCAATATATAATGTTAATATTTTAACACTTCAGCAAATTTAAGTGGAGTTCTTTTTAACTGAACTTCAATAAGTATTATGAACCTTTTCACAAATAAAACATTTTGAACAACTTGGGTTACGTCGGAGAGAGAGGTGATATCTTATTTTACGACGTCGTAAATCAAATATTTGAAGATTTTCCGAATGCCATATTCTGTAACAAATTAAGAATATAAATTTGCCTTTCAATTGTTTGCATCTGGTATTATCTGAACGTCCATTTGATAGGACTGTTGTCATGTTTAAAAACGAACATAGGGTTTAATCTTTATTAGTATTACCTTTTTCCTAGTCATTTTTATGATTCTTACGGTAAATGTGATATTGTCAATACACGACTTCCGAGATATGCGTCCGATGCGAATTTTGCAAGCTTTTCGTGAAATGTTAGGGAATAATATCCGGCAGGGTACAAATGTAACAACAACTCTTGTGAAAGAAATTGGAAGATGGCATTTGCTCATATAGTAATATTTATGAACATAGTTTTATTATACAAAATACAGTACAACTCTTATATTCATCATTTTGAAGAATGCTCACAACGGTAGTTGGTCAGCGTTATACCCGTTTATACTATACGGACACAGCATGCTCTACATTTCACTTAAATCGAATTACTCATGCGTATCTCGGAAGTCTCGTATTAACTACACCAACTGAATTTATACTAGATGGATGTCCGACTTTTTGCATCTAAACGGGGGTTTTTTTTTATCAATTTATTAATATTATTTTTTTAACAATGCCATTCTAGACACCTACTTTGGCATCTCTTTCCATCATACTGTAGTTGCCATTCATCCGGACATTTACATTCCCTGGTTTGGTTGAAGCTGAATAGACATAGATGAGAACATCCCCCGTTGTCTCGCTCACACGGATTCAAAACATACGGTTGACTGTTGGGATGGTAAAGTCGAATGTCAAAAATATTTGTCGCAGACTGATGAATAACCTCCACATCTGAGCCATCAATTTTGTTGGCCTAAAATAGTAAGAATAAATTAGAAGAGTTAATCACATCTCGAAGTTTATGGAATAAAAGGACAATATCGTGTATATTGTCATAGTCAGACTAAAGCGAACCCCAATTAAACTGAGATAATAATTTGGAGTAAAACAAACAAACCAACGAATAATAATAATAATAATAATAATAATAATAATAATAACAATACATCCAAATCAAAACATAGACAAACCAAATATTGATTATTCTAATTGCATGTGATCATTTTCAATACAATAGATAGAAATATGTATAACTTTTCTAATTTCAAGACGACAGGGTCGTCCGGTCTTTTGTCCAGTGGGACTTTTATTATAACAGTATCTTATTAGTTGGAAATACAAATAGTAAATATTCATTTACGAACTCATGTATGTTTACAAAAATTTCATAGAAATATTGTAACGAGATATTCCCGCGCATGCGGATGTACACGATAAGTTGATAATGCAAGTGATTTACAGTGAGATATCTCATTTCAAGGTCACTTGCACTGATTTTTTGTAGTGAATCTTCATTTAGAGTAAAAATGCTTTATATTTGTCTAGTCTGTGTGTTTACATCATTTTATAATCAAATACATCAAGGTAAACAATGAATAGTTTACTTCTTATTTCACAGTATGCTGTGTTTATTTCCAAAATATCAATATTAAATTTAATGCTTTAAGTGAAGACCGAAGTAAACGATGTGTGGTAGCTATTTTTAGGATAACTAGATATTGGTTTGCGTAAGTGAGTGTGTAGATATGGCGGGTAGGATAATGCCATGTGTGTAAATGTACCAGAGAATGTGCGTGTTTTGAAAATGTAACGACGTGCTGCTTTGTTTATTTGAGTTTTTTTTTTTTTGTTTTTTGTTTTTTTGCAGGATAACGAAGTACTATTTTTAATTGTAATAAGTGAATGATCCTACACCTCGCCCTTGCTATCTGCCAAAGACACTGTTTTCATTTCTTCATTGTTAGTTAGTTACAGCACCTGTCATCGTTCGACTTGTTGCAATATTATTATAAAGAATGGGTCAGCTATGAATGGCGGAATAATCCTTTTTCATATCAATTTCATCTTGAATTTTACGGCCGCCGTGTGATGTTTTGCTGCCCAAATTAGCTTTATTCTATTTTGACGTAACATGTATATTCTTTTACTTTTAAATATTGCCATCCTGCAATACGTATGATAAATATATGATAATATCACGATATCACTCGCAATGATAGTAATCTGAGAACAATATAATAGAATACTAATTACATGTACCATTTCTATTTTTAATAAAATTTGTACCATCAGGGATTTGCATTATCTTAATTATTTTAGGTGCCAACAAACCACGTTCTGTGAAATGCATATAAATTTTGAAACTCCTTATACTTGTAGTTTACTGAACTAATAATTTCATATGTATAAAGCTCACTGATTTTAGTATTATTAAATTTTTTCCCCTTTGTTCTGATAATCATACCTTAAGAAGCTTGTTTTGTCGCAGTTCGGTCCAATAAACGAAGTTGTCATCTATGGCAATAGAATATGGCAGTTGTATCATTTTGCTGTCTCTCCGAATAATTCTATGGTTTGCTCCAGTATACTCGATGGAATGAATAGAATGCGACCTGAATAAGATCAGGTTTAATATAAAATATGGTATAATGGTGATCTACGTGTTGCAATTGTGACTAAGACTAAGGGTGGAATTAAAATTTATAGAGTAATTGTTGAAGATAATTGGATAAGAAATTTGGAAACACGTACGGCTAATGGATGCAATGTTAAAACTAATTAATATATGCCTTTATATTTATATTTTATGAACAATCTGTTTTATAGTGCAATTCAATGTCAGGATTTCTTTACGTGGTTCTTATACACATTTCTACTAATATAATTAATCCTATTTATATAATGTCATATAGACAAAAGTATGTTTCAGGATTGTATTCGGACTGTGGGCGCTGCATACTTTGGTGGTATTTTACAATAATGGCGTCAAAAATTAAATACCGTCTGGGTATGCGATGCACGTAGTTTGGAGATGACTTGGAGCATATTTCTAATATTGTATATAGATATATTTTAGTACACTCTTTTTCTTCTTACTGTATATCTAAATTTTTATCTATATGTCAGTATACTTTATATATATATTTTTTATATAGTATGATAATTTTCTACACGGTAAAGGCCTAGATACGAGATTCCGACATGTATTTTAACATTAACATCAGTCAATTTTAAGGCTATAATTGCGCATGTAATATTGACGTTATGACGTCATCGTTTATCTACGTTTAGAAGCCTATGTACCTTTGAAACGGCAACTGAAATTTTACTTAGCTTTGTATTTCTCATTTCTTAAATTGCTTGATAAAGATCGTTAGGCCGAAAATTTGCAACATAAAGTGTTTGTGTTCCTTTACTTTTTAAATGCAGGTAAAGCAAGATACCAAGACATCGATACATCGCTAAAGAGAGATATTTGTATACAGGACAAAATAGGAATTGTGGGCATTGTAGAACTCCTAGAGGAGTCATAGATAAGATATAATAACATGATGTCTAGAACATGCCCTGCCCGTCACGCACAGTTAGTTGCAGTCCTAACCTTACATAAAGTGCACTTCAAGTTAATTTTATGACTGCTTTTCAAGTTTACTTGGCGACAACAGAGTAAACTTGGAATCAAGTTTAGTAGTAAACTTGATTCCAAGTTTAGTACTTAACTTGATTCCAAGTGCACTTCAAGTTTAGTTTACTTTCTCTATACATGTACATTTACTATATTTTTCTATTAAAACAATTTTTTTGTTTTATAAAAGATGCACGTGTACATAATTAGACAATTATTTCTATCGTGTTATACGAAACTGGATAATTGTAATAAATATACGTGAAAATAAACTTGGTGTCAAGTGATAGTAAATTTGAAGACGGGGTTGCTTTAAAGTAAACTTGATATCAAGTGCACTTGACTAAACTATATGACTGGTATTCAGGACGAAAAACTAAACTTGAAGCGCACTTGTCAAGTGCACTTGAATGTAAGGTTAACACTGCACCCAACTGTATGCTAGCTAGCAAATCAACATTTGAAAATAGTGATTCTTGTCCCTCTTGTATGGACTTGAAATAAACTATCTGATACGCATTCACACTAAGCGAGACGGCTCACAGACTCTAATGTCTTTTCCATCAACTTCTATCTATATTCTTTCATATCAAGAGACAAAATGTTCAGTGCCGTCTCACAACCATTGTCTACATTAAATATAAAAGAGAAGATACTACTAGTACTACTACATGTAGTACTCTCTAGTAATCTCTACTAGAGAAGAACATCACACATTAAATACAAATTTAATATAGCATTAAATATACATTAAAGCATGCAAAAAGAGAGAAGAGAATTTTTCTCATTCCCTGATATCATTACTTTGCATCTGTCCAGTAGAGTTTATATTGGTCATAGTCGATTGTGAGACCATTGGGCCACCCTGCTCCTGCTGTGTCCAGGATATTGAATACGACACGTCGACCATCTCCCGACATAGAACTGCTTTCAATCCGCGGATTACTCAAATCCCAATCACTCCAGAACATCATGCTGGAAAACAAAACTTATCGCATGATACTGTCAACATTTAGTGGCAGCAGACTAGTGATTAATACAGATAGGCACAAAACACGACTTACATAACTGGCTCCGGCTTGGTTGTGATGGAAACTAGAGATTTGAACAAGCCTGTTTTATCAAATTAACGTATTGAGGGTTACCAATATATTAATTGGTCTAAACATATCGATACTTTAAAGTACATAAATATTCAGAGGACATTCTTTGTAATTATTTTGTCACCCCAAGAAAAGATGTTCAGATTTTATTTCTTACTTACCCCTTCCTTGGATCCAGAACAATAGCATTGGGAGTCTGTATATTTCCAGTCACCAAGGTTTTGCAAAGTGAAATGTTATTCAGATCAGCTATTTTGATGTCATCAAGATAATTATCCAACCAGTAAATTTTGTTAGTTATCCAGTCTACAGCCATTGCTTCCAAAGAGGCTAAACCAACGTCGATCAGAGACTTAACGCCGAGTAGTCCTGTAATAGAAGCAAACAAACAGGATTGATTGATTGACTATTGCTATTACGTCAGTCCACGATTATTTCGCGTATATGATGGCGGCACCTGCCTGATGCATTGCAGAGACATTTCTACCTTTGCAACGAAACCCTCCCCCCAAACAGTGAGGGATATTTTACGTGCCACGCCTACCGTGACACGGGCTTGGTTTTTACTGTTTCATCCGAAGGACAGAACACCGGTGTGCCCAGGGCGGGAAACGAACCCCCGGGACCTATAGGTCAAGAGACGAACACCTCATCCAGTAGGTTACACCGATTTCAAAGAAAGAAGAATAAGTACCGAAGTGTTTACCACATCGAAGTACATATAATCAAAGGATAATGCCTCGTACGATGTCAAAGTCCGACAATGCGAACACCAAATATATTCAGGTAAGATCAGGTGTCCATCAGCAGGAGTAAGCGTCCCTTGCCTGCATGCAACTACCGCTGCAAAAGTCCTGTCACAACTATTGAAGTTTAGGAAGTTAATCAATCTATACACATGAGCACATAAGAAGAAAGGGAATATATTACTCGGCTTTATGTAAAAAGACAGTGCAAAAATACTCGATTGTAATGCCTTTACTATAGCGACTGAAGATGGTAGTTATTCGATTGGTTTGATTACACATGGGCCATGTTCCTACTCACCACAAAACAATACATTCATGGAATGTATATTGGAAATTTGCAATTATTCCTGCATATTGAGAACAGATATGGTTAGGCTAATCAAGGTGAGAGGTCATAAAATATGAACATGAATAATATTGGATAAATGCAAATGTATTTAACTTTTTACTTTATTGTTAATGAGTATTTCGTTCATTGAAAGCTCTGTCTTTACATTGTTTTCAATGAGGCCACTAAGTTCAATCGGTGGAAATACAAATAATACAATATCAGGAATTTGTCAGCCACGCATATATTGTAAACTAAATGTTTGATATAAAGTAAAATTAAAAGCATATAATATCTTACTGTTAGAATTCATTTGACCGCTGTACAGGTAAATTTTGTCATTATGAATGTCTGACCAATAGATAGATCCTCTCCTGTAGTGAAAATCTAGAGCACCAATTTTACTAAAGCCTGTCTCTAGGGTTGTGTAGTTATATTCAAGGAGGTCAATTCTATAGATTGCATTTCGGCTTGAAAAGATTGCATATGGTGGTACAATTTCTGAAAAGAAACAAAAATAAAATGGTTCAATATGTTTTTGTTGTTCTGAAATATGTATATAATATTACTTCGGATTTCAGTGCACCAATATATATTTACATTTACAAATAGATCATAAATTCGTCATTCTTTTGGCATACAAAGTATGATTATTCACTTATTTTGATACAGTTTGCGATTAAAGACTTAGCTAGTTTGTAATAATATTCATACGTATTGTCAATATTTACTGACTGTGACAGTAGCATTGTTGTCAATACTACTTTTCACCATGTTATTATGGCATTAAAGATTGCAACTCAAGGTTATGGCAATGCAATAATCGGAACTGTACAGACCGAGTTAGCTATTACCTACATATCACAGATTTTACCGCTTTTATGACCAGTGAACAATAAATCCTTACTCCTTTATATTACTCTTTTTCTTATCAAGCGGGATTATGTACTCTTCAAGTTCAACTACTTAGAATTCTGAATGCAAAGTCTCCATGAATAATTGATTGATTTTTGTTTAACGTCGCACCACGAATATTTACGTATATGGTGACGGCATCTGCCTGATGCAGGGCATACAAATTTTGACCTTTGCAACGGACCCAGTGAGGGATCTTTAACGTGCCATGCATACCACTACACGGGGCCTCCGTGTTTACTTTCTCATCTGAAAGACAGGACACCGACATGACCAGAGCGGGGATCGAACTACGGCCTCCAGATTAGGAGTCCAGCGCGACACCACTAGGCCACAACGGCTGAATCCATGAATAACCATTATAATAAAATGCTTAGAATACATTGTAACACAAAGTCCGGTCCTTTCGTAATTATATCACATCATAAGATATAACTTTAAATGCACCGAGACAAACTCTTTAGAATATTTCACATAAAAACGACAAAATCTTACTCTCACAGCTTCCGGTGGCATTCTTCGTAAAACCTTCCTTGCAAACACACGAATAAGACCCGTCGTCGTTCATACATTCTTGCATCGTGTCATTACATATATCTGGGTTCTCTTCGCATTCATCAATGTCCTCGTCACACTGATCCCCTCGCCACCCTTCTTCACAGATACAACCAATAACGGGGTCACATGTCGTAGCAGCTGCGCAGTCACATGTTCTGTTGCATTCTTCTCCCCAATATGGATAGTCACATTCTGCATCATAAACATATTATGACATCAAAAAAATATCATTAACAAATCGTGACATATAGACAAGTCACGGCATTTCATAACCTTTTAGTTATATATCATCACAAACATATCATGACATCAATAATATATCATCAACAAATCGTGCAATATAAAGAAGTCACGACATATCATAACCTTATAATTACATATTATCACAAACATCTCATGACATCAAAAATACATCATTAAGAAATCGTGACATATAAACAAGTCACTACATATCATTATCTTATAATTACATATTATCATAAACAAGTCACGACATATTACCTTATAATTACATATTATCACAAACATATCGTGACATCAAAATTATATCATTAAGAAATCGTGACATATAAACAAGTTACGACATATCATATCCTGATAATTATATATTATCACAAACATATCATGACATCAAAAATATATCATTAACAAATCGTGACATATAAACAAGATACGACATATCATAACCTTATAATTATATATTATCACAAACATATCATGACATCAAAAATATATCATTAACAACTCGTGACATATAAACAAGTCACGACATATCATTACCTTATAATTATATATTATCACAAACATATCATGACTCACCATATACATATCATGACCTATCGGATATTTAAGGGAAACTTCTTCTGCTAATAGAAATCAACAGGTTGAATAATAGCCTTCATTCCCAGATACAATATTTAACATTTTGAATGTACAAGCTTGTATATACTTTAATAATACACTTTACACTTTATACATTTTAATTAGATTAAAACCTAACATGGGCACTTTGAGGTTTTATCAAGTGTTTCACATATTTCATTTTAGGTTGTTCCATACATAAACTTTAAATGTATATATAAAGTTTTGTAAAATCAATAAATGATTTCTTACTTAGACCCATACCCCGAATAAGATTTAAAAAATCGCTCTGCATTGTTAAGTATACTCATAATATAAGGTTATATATTTTTGTTCTTCTTTTTTTATTTATTTATTCTTTAATTAGTTTACAACAAATCGATAAATGGATGTGATGTTTTGAAGAGTTCTTGAATTTGGGACTACATGTATAATAATTTATAATAATTTATTCATTCATTTATTTTATAATAAGTCGATAATTGAATGTGATGTTTTGGAACTATATTCGTCTCCATTATATCAAAGATGAATTGATCCAATAATTATAATTTTACATCGAATTAAATTAATTTTACTTGGCTAAGTTTGCCAATGAGGACATAGACGGATTGAAAATCGACAATTTCCATAACCATTAAAAAGTTCAGTCTTGTACTCCGCCGTATTTTAATCATAAAGGAGTATCATACACCTACCATTGCTTCCACACTTTTCAATAATAAACAAACTTTAAAGTACAACATTTAGGCTATGGTGTTGGTGCTTCTCAAAGGATTCGGTATGCTCGAGCTTCTTCTGAGTATCGAGGCGAAGTAAAAAATACTATCACAAGGATATGAGATATCACACTTTAAGTCAACATTCCGCAAATCTTTACATTGCTATAAAGATCTCATTTGTCCATATGACGATTGCTTGACATGTAGACTCCCTCACTTCAAAGTACTTAGATTGTCTACATTACCAATACTGCATTATTCTGATAATGATCATGACATTTACCACATGTGTCTACGGCTGTGCTGTTTTCTACTTCTGTGATAGCCAATAATACGAATTTCACTTATGGCATCATGGCGGGTGTGAACGATTGGAAGGAGGTGTGTTATCCTCCGTGGCACCCGATCCCACCTCCGTTTTAACAGGAGTACATGATTGCTTGAATTATTATTGCTTATTGTAGTAAATGACATGAAAGGGGGAAGTTAATGTGAATGTGTGACTTAAATGAAAGTAAATTGAATTCTACGTAAAGCAACACCCAACCACCCCCCCCCCCCAAAAAAAAACAACAACAAACAAACAAACAAACAAAACCAAAGAAAAAAAACCAACCAGAGAAAATAAGATCAAAACCAACGAAAAAAGTAAGAAACTACAAAAGACAACTCCTTCACCGCCCCCCAATGATAAAATAAAAAGAAAGAAAAAAATGAAAGCAAATTAATAATTACCTCTACAAGTGCCGTCGTCGTCTAGTACAAAGCCAGTAGTACAAGTGCATTGATATCCTCCATCAGTGTTTAGACACCCTTGGTTACAAACGCCCTTAGCGCATTCATCAATATCTGAAGAATACATGCGATAAGCTTTTGTAATATATACAAAGAGTAAGGGTTGAACTCTCTTCCTTACATATATTTATCCTTCATTAGGATTTTTAAATACATTTTTATTTTCAGTCTGTGTTGTTGTTTCGTTTTGTTTTGGCAGTTTCTATTAAAACATGTTTGTCATAACATTGCTCTACAAATATTTCTTGCATGTATTTTTAAAAGTATCGTTCTGTATAAATCTACTCGTAAAATATCAGTTTTATTATTTATCCATGTGCAGCTGCTTCAAGCTGTCGATTTATTTACACTGTTGTTTATTTTCAATATACAGTTTTTGTCGGTTAATTTAAAAGATAAAACAGAAAAAATGACAACAGCAAAATATACACGGAACGACATTACAAAATATTTGATTGTGCTGCGGTTACGATACCGACTTAGGACGGTCAATTGAAGTAACAAACGTTATTAGTGTGTTTAACCGGTTTACGGGCGCCTACCCACTCACCGCAAAACAGCACGATGAAAAGGACACATTTAAAGTTTATAAATAATAATATATTTTTAACCTTCACATTCTATTTCATTATCTGTTAGTTGATATCCTTCTCGGCAATAGCAAACTGCATTGTTAACATCACACCCAGTGGCACCAGTACAGTTTAGTCCTCTTTTTTCACATACATCTAGGTCTAAATAAAATCACATTGATAAGTGTAGAAGCAAATGGTGTTTATATTGTACAAATTATGAAGTACCGAAGTACTCAAGATTTAACCATATCTCGAAGTCTATGGAATAAAAGGACAATATCGTGTACTATGTCATTCAGACAAATACGATCCCCAATTAAAATGAGGTGAGACCAGGTGCCCGGGAGGAGCACGCGCCCCATGCTTCCATGCCATTCCCGTCGACAAAGTGTTGCTACAACTAATAAAGTTCAGGAAGTAAATACATATGAACACATGTAGGAGACAAGGGCACTATATCATATTAATGCTACACATTATAAGTGAAAACCACGAGTTGAATACAATAGTCTTGTTCGAAGCGACTTCGATTTATATAGTAATGTAAAATACGAAAATAACTGGTGTCACATGACTATGGCACTAAAAATAATGTACCACTTTGGGCATTCACGGTAAGAAATATTTCCGTTTGTGTAAATAATTATAGGAGATACATGTAAGACAATCTACGGGAAGAATGAAAGACAAAACTTTTTATCTTAAAAAATATTAAACTACTCCACCTTTAATGCAGTCGTTAAGAATTTTATCATAATGAAAACCCTCATTGCAATAACACTCAAAACTTCCAATCGTATTACTGCATGTCTGTGTACATATATCGGAGTCATCTGCGCATTCATCTATATCTAAATATCAGAAAGACAATGATCATTAAGATGATTTACTAAATGCTGCAAGTTTAATTCACAGAGAGTCTCCGAGTTATTGTATAAATAATTAGATACTTTACCATATTGAATCATAAGCTGGTATTAACTATTCAATATCAAAAATAAACCGATAGGCATGATAGTGCAGAATTATATGACATAGCCCGTAATATATCCAATCAATTAAATGTGGTAAATGAAAGCACAGATTATAGAATGATGACCACATCGTAAGCATCCCCTGCTACATAATATTTCCCACCATGTATGTTTCAACAATGCCAGGTTGGTATAAATTAAGAAATTAAAATGACATGTGACAAATATTGTATGTATATATATATATACATGAGCAAACAATGATGTATTATAAAGTACAGCCTATTAAAATATATTATGAGGATTGTTCCTCAGGGTCGTCCCTATATTAGGCATTTTAGTTTCAAGTTTCAGTATTTAATCACCCCGTTACCCAAGATATAAATACCATCTATAAAGGAAGTCATCCTTCCATAAAAATTATTTTCTCCGTATGGGATTGGTATTTAAATTTTTTCTCATTTTCGTAATATACGACATCTAATCCCATATAAACAAATATCAGTCTAGATTCTTGCTAAAAATATGTTACATATCAGCTTCACCTGTTCTTATGAGACAAAAACAGCATGCCAAAACATTGAAAATCAATTCATTTTACATAGGTTTAGTTGTGTAAATATACACGAACCTTCACAGGTCTGTAAATCTATTCCTATCTGGAAACCAGTTTGACAGGAACATAATGTAGAGTTATTTGCATGAACGCAGACTTGTTCGCATCCCCCGTTGTCTACTGCACACGGATGCATTTCTATAAATAAAGTGTATACATGAAATAGAACAGGGAAAGGGAAAATATCTGACTTAGCTATAGGGTGGTAGTCACCACAGAGATGTACAACAAAAGTTGGTAACAAGTAATACAATACATACAATGACATTACAAAAGATTGATTGTACGTCCGATGTGATACCAATTAAGACGGTCATTTTAGTAATAAAGAGTACTCAATTGGTGTGGTTAACTGGTTTATGCCCCCCTACCCACTCATAGCAAATACAGAACAATATAAGTACACCCATTTTAGAAACTATAAATAATCCTCCATGTAGAGAAAAGTATCAACGAGTATCTAAGTTGGGAAGTCAGAAAAATATGTAAATATATATGGTAATATAGAGTATGATTATAGTATAAATCTATAGAGAGCGACATCAGCATGAGGTAACTGTGCTCTGCTGGTCCGGAAGCGAGCTCAGACCCTTGATCTGAAGGAGTCCCGAACAATAATCAGAAAACGACAAACTGATATAAGGTGATTGACAATAGATTTAAAGAATTGTATACTTATTTGCAGAAAAGGTGTATTTTATAACAGTTTTAGTATAGGCATATGAATGTTAAGAATCGTGATATATTGATAGATTTTATGGACAAGTTTGAATACATAATATTTAATATTTGCATCATTGTACATGTAGTCGTATTCAAAGAATTATAATTAGTTACCTGTTTCGTTGGTTATGATTTTTATGAAAGCATCATTCGAGCTGACACTGGTCACAACATTGATTCCAACACATCTGTATGCATGTGCAGTGTCTGTTATATCCGTTATTGTAAGTTTGCTATCACTTTCTCCCATTATCAGATTGTCATCTTCATACCACATATATTCTGGCGAGGGATCTGATGTCACTCGACAATAAAATGTAGCATTGCCCCCGTACACTGTTGTAACGTTCATTAGTTCAGAAAGAAGCACCGGAGGTGTTGAGCAGTAAATATTTAAATCTGTCAGTCTATGTATGTAGTCTTTAATCTTTGTTGTTACATTATGAATACCATATATGTTATACGACGAATTTTGAACAATGTTAAGTAATTCATTTTCAAGCTCAACAAGAATGTCTCTTATGTCTGTGATATTATCATGATCGTCCACAGAGAATACATCATACAGTGTTGACATAGAAAGAAGAACACAGTCCGCAAATCCAACACATTCGCTGGCGTTGAAATGCAACTGGGTTATATTGTCAAGGGCTGAAATCCATGACTTTGCCATTTGATCTGTGTTCAATGATTGCTTTTCAGAGTTTATTAGGTCTTTTGAAAATTCAGTCACGTTATCGATTTCTGTGAAGGTTGGGTCACTTTCAATTTTAGGTTCAGCGTCTTCTAAAGCTTTTCGAACATCATTTTCACTTAGATTATAATGTCTTGCGTAATCAACATTTATTCCTAAATTTTCAGTGGTTAAGTTCATGTGGTTTTTGATCGATCGCGTTTTGTGAAGGTCATTCACAAAGTTATCGGCCATATCAAGAGATAATTTCGATTTTACAGAAATATCGTGTAAATTTTCTAGTGTGTCCTTTAAAAATGATATATACCTCAGCACTATTTTGCAGTTTGCCTTATATATCATTGTTCTATCATCATACACATTTGAGACATTTTTAAACAGGTTAATAGATTCATTCTGAATAGTATCAGAGTACTTTGGATCATATGAGGTCACATTCAGAGGGTCGTCTGAATCTCTTGCCTTGCGAAGTAAAATGTGCATTTTTGAAGCTGATTCAAATGCTACTTCACGTTTCCGTCGACCAGAAAATACACTACCAATACTCTTCAGTATTAAATTAATTGTAGTTCTAGCTGCATCCCATAAACTTAGAGCGATTTGTTTAAGATTAATTGTTATTCCTATTTTTCGCCATCCCGTTTGTAATACATTTACCTCACAAGAGATATCAAACACCGCCAAGTCGGCAACAAATAAATGAACATTAAATTGACAATTTCGGACGTCCAGTGCGCGCTGCAAGCCTTCCTTTATGACGAAATCCAGAACATGAAAAGCAATACCAATTATGTCCTTTATAACCTCTAACGCACTTATTGCAAAGTCCAAAGCTTTTTTAGCTACTCCGATTGCAAATTTTGCTACATCCAAAGCCACTTCTGCTATCTTTAAGACAACTCTTGACTTGTCAACGATAAACTGAGCAAAACCCACTGCCCCTTTTGCAACGTCTAATGCAATCATTGGGATTCTTACAAATAGTTTTGCGACTTCAAGAGCAGCGTAAGCTATCCCTCGTACAATGCCACAAGCAATGTTTGCAATTAAGCAAATCGGATCAGGGATACTGAACATGCAAGTAGTAAAATGACAACACGGAAATGAGCTTTTTATATTCCCCAAATTCGTATGACACCAAGCACATTTTATACCTGGAATGCAAAATTTACGACATGTTCTTATTTTACACAAGTTATCAATCTGTCTTTGCGCTGCATTTAGCTTTTCGATTGCGCGCTGAAAGGGTCCTTTTGCTTTTTCAAGTGCTGTTTTCGCACCTTCCATATCCCTCACGGCATCATCAAATGCAGAGTTTGCCCCTCGAACGACTTCCTTCTTTCCTTCTAACCATGATTGTGCTTGGGTTAATTGAGTTTTGCAACCTTTCAATACATTTTGTGCCTGTGATAGTCTTTTTTGTGCGCCATCAGCAATATTTTTAAGACAGCCTCTCAAAGCATCAAGATAACTGTCTTCAAAATCAGATTCATTCCCTGTCCTTATGCTGTTCCTTTGTGACCGAGTAGATAATTTTCCTTGCACGTGAAGTGCTGGCCAATCTTTCCCCAGATGTGACTTTACATTTAGAGAGGCAAAGAATTTTCCCCACAAATTTCCCTCCATTACGAATTGGAGAACGTCTCTATTAATATAAATATCTGTCATTGCCGTGATGTTAAATATGCTTGTTGTGGCTTCAAAATGTATTACAACATAGGGATGTGGTCCAAGTGCTAAAGCCATGTCTAAACTTACTTCACCATCAAATTTCAAGAAACTCGTCAAAGTTAGATTTAGTTTAGATGTACCCCAAACCCGTACAGCATGTTCTCCTTTCATTAAATGTTTGACACCATCAAAACGACTACATCGTAAAAGCCCCTTGTTTGAGTATTCCATTTCAAATTCAATATCTGGAATTTTGATGACATCAAATATATTCAAATAATGACATCTAAATTTCAATCCAATGCCAGAAACATCCCGCGGAAAACCTGAAAAATGGTCGCTGTATCTGTTGCTTGCACTTTCAATATGATATTTAAACTTTTGAAGCTCTGTCGGTAAAACAGCTTTCAGGGATTGAAGAATATCATTATCTGAGTTACTGAACTGAAGTTCGAGTTGTTCCCAAATTTCTTCTAATGTATTCACCAGATTCCATAGAGACATAATCTCTTTCGGAATGTCATGTGATCGAATATTAAGTAAATTACTTACTACTGGTTGGACTCTCTGCATCTTTTTCAGGAATTTATCAATATTATCAAATAACAATTTTGATATATTTTTCCCATGTTGCTGAAGAGTCTTAATTAGAAACTGGTTCATGTTATTTGTTACATTCTGGATGGCACGTACGTCCTTGCTTATGTCAATAACAGACGGTTTATTGCTGTCTGCATCAAACGTTAGATAAATATATGTAGTAAATGATATTTGAAATTTTAAATAGTCTTTCAGGAAAGGAATTCCGCCAAAGGGATTAAAGTTAGCCTTCGATGCTAAGAATATCCCAGCAGGATTTGATTTATCATTGCACAATGTACGTGGTTGTTGACCTGAAAAGTGAATACATTTGTCTTCATATATGACCCTGTATTATTTTTGATTGAAATAAGAGAAATAAAAAAAGAAACAAAATATATATATATATATATATATAAATTAAAATAAATAATAAACAGAATATACCCCCAAAAATAAAAACAAAACAAAACAAACACCCCCCCCCCAAAAAAAAACAAACAAACAAACAAAAAACAAAAACAAAAAAAAAAAAACCCCAAAAACAAAAACAAAAACAAAAAAACAAAAACAAAAAAAAAAAAAAAAAAAGAAACCCATAAACCAAAAACGAAAAGAATATCACAAAATCAAACAAGCAAAATAAAGCAAAATGCTAGACGATAAATTCAAAAACAAACAAAATCACAGCACCTGCTATTAAATGTTTGTTACAGATGTCATTGTCTCCGAGAGATTATACTACCGAACACGTGAGATTAACATTTACATATAGTTTCTTGAAATGCTTTAATTATGGATTTGGGGGAGGGGTTATGTTTTCACTTGCCTCCAAAAGACATTACTGCGTTAAGTTCAGCTCTCCCAAATTCCAATTCGACAGTATGATTCTTTTCAAAAAGTTCCAATTGGAATTTAATTTTAGCAGTTCCACTTGATTTGATTAATGCATTCCATTCATCGAAATATAATGCAACCAACATCTGAAAATAGGAGATTTATTCTTGACAATTCAGATGATGGATTCTAGATTGATAATCGCTTACTCTCTCTCTCTCTCCCCCTCTTTTACTGAATTTGAAAACTTTAATTATACACACACACGCCCCCCCCCCCCCCTCATACACACAGATATATATATATATAAATATTATGCATATAAACTTTAAATTTAAATTGAATGATAAAACAAAACAAAACACAGAAAAAAAAGAAACTCTCTTAAGATCTACATTTCGAACTACTGATCTACTTCAATTACCAAATATTTCTTACCCTGTTCACGTTGAGAACTGAGGAATAAATTTCAACGTTGCCTTTTAATTCGAATATCGAAGGGTTATACATCATTTCCCCGGCTATCCACATATTGATATCATTCGGAAAACTGTCAAATTGTTTAAAAGAATGTGGTAATTTTATTGAATCACTCATAATAATTTACACTGCATATATTTAGAAAATATTTGTTTTGCCATTATGAAGAAAAAGAAAAGGCCGTCATGTAGATGTGCATTCAAGCAAACAATGATGTCTCTTAATGTTCATAACGACGAGTTCTGCATATATCAGACCTTCGAATTCAAGTCCTAATATCGCTGTTGTTTGATCAATTATGGAAGTTGTTGCAGATTCCTTTCTTCAGTCATTCACATCTTTAATATATGCATACACAAGGTGTTTTTCTTTTCTGCATACCATGTATCTTAAAATATTTACGTATTTTATACTGTGTAGTACTATTATTTTAACTACCTGTTTTATAAGAATTAATTGTTTAGTATGACAAACACTAATCCCCGTATCGGTTGTTTTATACCAAATATAAGAACGATCGACTTTCTCGTATTGTTCTTCATATTAATTTCTTTAATAATGCTGTAGGTGTGGGTTGCTTCACCCGTGAGCCCTGCGTTATAGTAAAGTCAACAACGATTTCTCTATAAAACCTCTCATAAGTCTGCCATCGATGATTCCAAAGTCATGGCAGAGCTATAATGATTGATTGATTGATTGGGTTTTGTTTTACGTCACACCACGAATATTTCACGTATATGGTGACGGCATCTACCTGATGCGGGGCATACAGATTTTGACCTTTGCAACGGACCCACCCGAAGCAGTGAGGGATTTTTAACGTGTCATACATACCACGACCCGGGGCCTAGGTTTTTACTGTCTCATCTGAAAGACATGACACCGGCATGACCAAAGCGGGACTCGAAGCCCGGCCTCCCGATCAGGAGTCCGACGCGATACCACTAGGCCACGCCGGCTTGGCAGAGCTATAAAGAGTACACATAATTCTATGTAGGTGCCCCAGAAACAAATCTATCAATTACATTTTAATGCAAGTCTTGTTGTTATAACTGTCTATTAGAAAGAAAAACGACAGAATACTTTGTCAAAACTTCTTATCTAGAACCTAACAGCAGTTTAGGAAATCAAGTAGTAAAACTCAGTTTTGTGTGTTAAAAGCACCGAAGACCTTCGTGGAAATCTTCAAATTAAAATTTTCAGTGCTCTTTAATCATTAAATATTATGATTTTCCTAGTCGTTACACGTTACATATCTGTCATGGACGTTCCCTATTGATATTTGCTCGGTAACTTAACACATTGACATTTAGTTTGTATCCTTAGAGTTAACAGTTAATACTAGGACAGTATGAAATAAATTTTGAAAACGGTTTTCCGACGTCGTAAGCCACGATAAGGTGACATTAAACACTCATAAACGTGGGGTTCTTAACAGATCATTGTTTTTCTTTTTTTTTATTTATTTTTTTTTTTTTTCTTTTTTCGCGAGGGGGGGGGTTGTTTGTTTGTTTGGGTTTTTTTTTTCTTTTTGGTAATGTTTAAAGGAATATGTGAACTATTATATTCTTATTTTCTGACATGCTATATATACTTTAAATTTTCAGTCATCAAATTCAGTAAATCACTCTAAACCTAAGGAGTATCTCCCTCATACATAACTCTGTCCATAGATAGATTCTTTGATTCACTTTTCGGTCATTTTGGCATCAACATTGCTCTTCAAGTATTTATATATTTTGAGAATTCCAATCATTCGGCCACGAGCATCACTGAAGAGACATAACTTGGCGAAATGCGCATATGGTGCACAAAATTAAAAGGTATATATGTTCTATATTCATTAAATCAGTATTATATGTAGTGTGGTAGATAATAAGAATTTCAACAATATAGTATATAAACAAAATATTAAAAAGTATGTAATATTAAAAATACATGCAGTTCATTGCGCATTTTAATTTGTATTACCTGTATCGAAACATCCTTTCTCCATTCCAAAGATCAAAATTACGATGAGCACCTTTCACGTGCACCCCTTTTGCTTTAGAAAGGCCAATTCCTCGGGGACGTAAATTAAAATGATGTTTATCTTGAAAAGTTTTGAACACTTTCAAACTTAACAACATATTCCTTGACTCCTCTGGTACCATAAGAAATACACTTCCACCGTTGCAAATGTCGACAACAAAACAGTATTGTTTGGAGGAAATTATTTTGGGGAATTTTATTTGCTCATTGTATACTGTCAATATAAAATTTGATTTAAAAAGAAATACAGCGTAAAGACGATCCGAAAACGTGGGAATCCCCGAACAATCATCAATGTCACTTATGTTTTCTCCCAATATTAACTGCGCTTGTAAGTCTTTCATGCCATTATTTGAGACATTTAAATAGCTCAACCCCATCCAGTCTGGAATAACATCGAACACACCTTTAAATAATGTTTTCAATATAGACCCCGCGTACTTAAAATCGAGAAGATCATTTTGATCGAATTCAGTACTTATGCAATTTTGTTGACGAGTCGCTACACCTGAAATGTTCATTTTTGAATCATTCTCATAATCACCGGTTTTCGGAGAAAGCATAGTCTTGTTTACAACAGCACCAGCTATTGAAAAAGGAAGCGATAAATTATTTACTTCCATAAATACTATTCCAGATGTAAATTTAGTGTTTGAGTTGGCTTTCCCATGCCAATTCGATGTGGACGACAAAATTATCTCTGTGTTTCCGGCTGGACATGTAAGACTTGAAATGGCAAAACAACCTTTCGGAAGATATTTCCTTAATAAACCATGCTTTTGGAAGACATCAGACCTGCTTGTACCTACAAATTATATATATATAAATATATATATATATATATATATATATATATATATATATATATATATATATATATATATATATATATATATATATATATATATATTCGATATATTCGATACATATGTAGATGTATATTAAAGCAGTTAACCCGGGATATAATAATTCGAGTATACCCGAAAATCTAATCACTTCGTAAAGCTTACCTGGACAAAATCCTTCGGAATTCACAGTCTGCCCGTTGTAACAACTACAAATGAAAGATCCAATCGTGTTTGTGCATTTCTCTCTACAACCTCCATTTAATACATCGCACTCATTGATATCTGCAAATAAAATGACTTTGAAAAGGTTTGATTTTACCACGTAAATAAGTTATATTTCTTACTTTCTTTTATTCATTCAAATGTCAGCTTATACACATATCACTTCAATTTGTGAGTTATTTTTGTGCCATCATATCTTGCATACAAAACTTTCGCTAAAGACGACTATATTGACAGCTTACCGTAATTACAGAATTCGCCTGTAAAACCCCCTTGGCATTGGCATGTGTAAGATTGGATACCATCAACACAGGTTCCATTGTTGCCACACTTATTGTTTACACAGTCGTCCACATCTACAATTGAATCATGCATTGAAAATCCTTAACATGAGAAATGCTGATATTAAATTAGTATGAAAACGGGGTGTAAGGTATCAAATAACATCATAATGTTTGTTTTTCGTAACCTATATCAATGACAATTTATACAGCATTTGCATGATGTATTGTACCGAATTTTTCTTTTATCTATACAACAAACCCAACCCAATCATTGAAGGATCATTCATGTGTAAGCGTCCTGCATATTTTTTTACCAACGACGGGACATTGGAAATAATCTAATAATAAAACTTGACGAAAACACAAATTTATATGAAAAACTTTTTGTGCAATGACCTCTTTTCTTGTTCGCCCATCCACATCTCAATATAACAAATCGACAGGTTTGATATGAAATTGACTCGTGCCAGGTGACTATGGCACTAACAACACTGTACCACATTCAAGGACTCCTAAAATTCAGGGGTGAGACTGGATACCGGGAAAAGTATGTCTCCTGAATGGCTAGTCACATCCGCTATGAATGCCATTGCACACAAAAGAGACACATGTAACTCCGCACTGTATATATAAATAAATGTAAACTCACACTTAAAGAATGTTTCATTAGCAAATAACATCAGGAAAATTAATTGTAACACGCAAATCATACACTTTACGGGGATTTGAAACCAGAGAAGTACATGTAGATATAACCTCTTATTTAGTAAAAAGCAATATGAATCTCTGTTGTGTTATAGCAAATAGCAGTTTACAAAGTATTTCTGCTTTTAGAAATGGTGGTTACAGATTTTGTATGCATGTCCTTGGTGGTTTTTTCATACAGCTTTGTCAGATGTCTTCAGTTTTCTCTCTTATACATATACATGATTACAAGATTTGAATATTACATTCATCAGTAAAAAAAAAAAAGTTTTACATCAAAAATGTTCTACGGTCGCTATGGGGATCTTGTACGAAAATATGATGTGCATCTTTCTAGAATGATTGATAATACTCTGGAATGCGACTAAATGACCTGTTCAGTGAACATCAAATATGACTTTGTATACCAGTTTTGTACTTTCGTATGTACAATTAGGAAACCAAAACTCTTGATTTTGACACGTTTCTTGAGAACTGCTGTGACGGGTGATGCATGCAGACAGGAGGCGCCTACTCTCCCCGGGCACCTGGTCTCACCTCGGAATTTTTCAGTATTTCGGGGTTCACAACAGTTCCTTTTTGAAACTTACACGATTTTGTATCTGTCCTTGGACTTTGAGAATGGTTAACGGTTTGGTACTTCTTCGATATTGATCTTTGCACTTAAATACGTAAATTTCTATTTAGACACTAGCTATAAGAAATGTGTAATCTTACTCACTGTTGCAGTGTGTTGTGTCGTTTGCCGGAGCAAATCCAGGTTTACATCCACAAGTATATGAACCAATCGTATTGTTGCATGTCTGTTCACAAAGATCCATTTCGCGCTCACATTCATCAATGTCTGAAATTATATGCAAAGAAAAAAAATATCTATGTAGGGAAAACAGAGGAATGGATCAAGGAGCACATCGCGGAAATTAAACACAAAAGAGACAAAGTAGTCGCAATCCATGTAATTGTTAAATTCATTCTATCCAATATTTGAAGGTAATAATTTTAGAAAGATACAGAACAAATTCCAAGTACTGCAGGACACAGCGATTAAAGAACTTAACACAATAACAACATATGGCGCAAATAAGCAAAGCTTTGGTATCAGTTAATCATCAGAAATAAAATAAAATGATAAAAAGTGAACCGGAGCATCCTTTCTCATCATCATCAAGTTCCCATCCCGATTTACAGCCACATTTTACAACTCCAAGTTGACTGGAACACATCTGCATACAACCACCATTGTCATCGTCACATTTATCAATTTCTTTGCATGAAAATAGAACCATATCCAATATGTTAAATAGATGCATTGCATATAACTAGTATGTCTAATTTTTTTTTTTTTTTTTTTTTTGTATTAAAATTATGTATTCGATGTCTTCAATTAAAACTGAAATGATATTCCGCTTTTTCATTTCACTCTGTCTTTTTTTGTATATTTATCAAAGATTAAAAGTTTTGACATCTTTAGCACAATTCCAAAAACTTAAACATGTGTAAGAAAAAATTAATAATTATCACTAACCATGACACGATTTTCCGTCACTTTGTAATCTGAAGCCAGTGTAACATTCACATCTATATGAGCCATTAGTATTCTGACAGTAGTGCTCGCAACCTCGATCTATTTTTGTGCATTGGTCTTCAGCTTCATATACAAATAAAAGTTATTATCTACAGCAACATTCAGAAACAGCATCAATTAAGTCATGAAAAAATAAAAAATAACTAAAGTGAAATATAACACATCAATTAATATATAGATAAATTGAAAATAAACTTGTCAACATCAGCATAAGACCCAGAATGTCCGTGACGACTTTTGTCACAAATATCTCCTATATAATATTCCCAATGATTTACTTACTGGTTGAATTCTAAGTGTGCCGCCAATGAATAAATAGATTAAGTGAAAATAAATTTTTCAACATCAACATAAGGCTTAAAATGTCCGTGACGACTTTTGTCATACATTCATACACATCTTCTTTATAATATTTCCACTGATCGATTTTTATATATGCCAATACGCCATGTAGGCAATACAGGTGAGTCCGTGTATGTTAATAACTTGTGAGCTAATGCCATCTATAACATAAAAGTAAAAAACACTCAGATTACAACGCGTTGTATGGTATCATGTCACTTACGGTAACAATGTTCTCCGTCACTTCCTAGAATAAATCCGGATTTGCATCCACAAGTAAACGACCCATTTCTGTTAATGCAGAGTTGCTCACATGACGATGTTCCATCGGCACACTCATCGATGTCTAGAATTCATATATGAAATACATGACACCCTTCAATCATTCAATTTTAAACCATGGCTTATGCTAACTAAATCTATAAGTAATTATATAAGGTGCTTCTTACTTTAATAAAAACATCGTAACCATCTTGCAGAAAAATAAATCTCATTAGAAATTTTAGCCTATATATCCAGTAAGTTAGAGCAATTTGCATTCAACTCAGACATTTTATAGCGGAAATATTATTGTGTTAACATGTTGTTTGGATTCAGAATAACTTATAAGACTGTCATACAGAAAACAGGCATGCATGGTAATATTGTAAGTCTTACTTTAATGCTAATGGGGGTTATTCATTTCCAAGTTTCGTTACGCATACACAAATAGAGATGGATTTGCTTTTGGTTTAAAAGTTAAAATAAATTATCTTCTGAGCCCCCCCCGAATAAAAATATGGTAGCTCGTGTCGGAGCCGTAAATTATAATTAGAGTCATTCCTACTTCGTCGGCCTATCTATAAATAGAGAGAAAATTGGGGATATACTTTACATGGATATTCCATTACAGTATTCTTTGGCAGGAAGATCGAAGATGTGGATGTCATGCTTTTCAAATGTAAACACACATGACCATCCCTGTTTGGCGACATGTTTGCACCAAAAGGGGGCAGTTATGCTCGTAGTGTCTTTTGTATTTGATTCTCTTTGAATGGGTGATCTACTTGAATTTTACATGGCGAAGTCTACGCACGTGCACGAGTTTCCTCTGATTCGTTTCCAACAGTCTAACATTAAAAACAAATGTGATTTTTCGCTTCGATTACTGGATTGCCTTTGTGGTTGAAAAATTTTCATTGAAATGAGTAGTACTTCTCATAGTAAAATACTCATATCTTAAATTATAAAACCAATCCTATGAACTCTTTTCATCTCATTTCGCATTGTACTCGTACGGGTAGAAGAACTGAAGCTATTCATTGTATATCGCTGCGCTATGGAGCTTCTGAGTCTATTTTTATGAAAAATAATGGCGATGGTGTTTCGATTGAATTTCTCCATTTAAATGTGCAATGCATTTGTTGGGAACAAATATTGTCCCAAAATCTAACAGCTTTTAGTTTAGCATGTTTATATTCTTCTGATAATAAATATATACATTTTGTTGTATTTGTTTTACTTTTACATAATTTTACTGTGAAAAGGGGATATTTTCGACTTGCAATCACTAACCACTCAAGACTATTATATTCATCAAAATAAAGTTATTTAATAAAATAAAATAAAAAGTTATTTAATACAAATCCTTAGTAAACGTATGTAAAATGCCTTAAGTATGATGACAAAGTAAAAAAAAAAAAAACGTAGAAGTACCGAAGGGTAAACCATATCTTATAGTACATTGAATATAGTGTTATATTCAGACAAATGCGAACCCTAATAGAACTGAAGTGAGACCAGGTGTCTGGGAGAAGTAAGCGTCTCCTGGTTGCATAAAACACCCGTCGCAAAAGTCCTGCAATACCTTTTCAAGCCGACGAAGTAAATACATAAATATACACGTATGAACACATGAAGGAGACAAGAATACGAAGTATAATTTTCCTATTCAAGGCAAAACATATTTTTTAATTGAAATTCCGGTGTCGGAAATGCATCTGCATATATGTATACGTATTATGCCTAACCAAGTATAGCCAAAATGTTACGATAGTTAGTTTGTATGGTCAGGTCCTAAACTATCGGTTAACATTCTTGAAATAGTAATCTGAAATTGCATTAGATCACTACATGTATATAGACCATACAACTTCCTTATTGACAATTTTAAATGTTCCTCAATATATCATTGTGATAGCAGTTTCGTGGGAAGAAGCCTCGCTCTCAAGACGAAACTTTCGTATTAAGAACATGCCCTAGCATAGCGTATAAGTTGTAAAATGAAGACGCCATATGCGGGAGAGGAAGGTATGTTACTACTCAGAAATAGGAAGTTGGTAATAATGAAATTGAAATCGTCAATTTTGTCATAGAGAGGTTACTAATGAACCATCCTCACTTAGTGATAGGAGAATCTTTTATTTCGATTTCCTTTGGATATATTATATTGAGGTGATCCTTAAATACAGAGTTGTTAATCGACAATTAGTAAAATACAATGAAAACCCACTATTGTGTACGACATTACCTAAGGGAAATTATAGACTCCTTGGTAGAACATCAAAGTACTCCGTTTGAGATTCCAATCAAAGAGTAATATTGACCCAAATATGCATTACCTGGACATGAGTGAAAATTTTTTAAAGTGTATCCTCTGTGACAGTCACATTTATACGAGCCATCGGTATTCTTGCATATGTGCTCACATCCACCGTTATTCTTTAAGCATTCGTTTACATCTAGTGAAGATAAATGAAAAGATGAAAATTACTTCATGACACAAAATATATTCAAAGGTATACATTATAATCAGTACGCTTCAGTAATAAATGTTTAAGTACTATAGCACTAAAATTCTCCACACTTACTAAGACATGTTCGGTCATCTGGTAAAAGATGGAATCCTTGTTTGCAGGAGCACCTGTATGACCCCTGGGTATTTGTACAAATTTGCGTGCATTTCGGAGCATCAGATGTGGGGCATTCATTTATGATTGAATTATTATAAATGGTTATTAATTTTTGAAGAAAAACTATAATTATCATCCATGTCATTTATTTAAATGGAATTAAGTGGTATTTTAAGACATCAGCATACAGGTCGAATCATTCTACCGAAAGTTTTGACCTACTGACCTCAAACACAACCTTTGGTCTACATTTATGGAAACATTGGATATAATTTCCCAACTGTTACTGGCAGGGCTTTAATATTTCACATGTGTATACCCTAGCGTGTGATACGTTTTGGGGACGTTACATTCATAAAGTATTTAGGAAATTTTTGAGCATTTCACTTTAAATTACTATATTACTGGAGCGTAAGGCAAACCTTTTCATCGTCATATCTCACCAAATATATTATGATATTACCAATAGAATGCCGTTACCATAGCATGTGAGGCCATGAGGTTGCATTATGTTAGAATAATGGACTTTGCCGCCGTTACCTCGGTCCTAATGTTAAAGGATGAAATGAAATGTATTCCCACAAAAATGACGTAAAGAACATTGAAAGGTTCATAAAGTTGTTAACGTTCAACGTCGGTTCCAACTCATAGTACAAAAGTGCCGTTTAACGGATGGCGAAGCTCATGACTGAAAAGAAAGGACTAAGAGTGAGAGGAAAACAACCAATCACCACATTGCGTTTAGGCACAAGCAAATCAGTCTCGTGTTCAGGATTACTATTTGGTAAAAACTACTATATAGCAGTGTTTCCACCATCGGGGAAATCTATTATATAGGCTTTATCTTGGGGGGGGGCTATTATGGGGGGAAGAACTACTTTATGAAATCGGTGCATAACTATTTACCTATTGCTGGTATTTAAATGATATTTCACAGAATTGTTGGCAAAGGGTGGATTACTTTCATCTTTCAAACCAAGTGACGGGCGTATTATGCCACGCTAGGCGTTCGTCTTCTTCGAACACGAATGGGAAGGTTTGCAAATACTCTAAGTAACTACACTGGTTATTACTCATACATTTTACAAATTCGAAGAGAATAGTAATATAATATAATATAGAAATATTTGTATAGCGCCCTATATCAAGTTGCTCTAAGGAGCTTTACAATGTTGAGCAAAACACATAAAGTATAAAAAGATACCTTACAAAGTATTTCATATTGTCATAATGAAGTAAGTCAATGGTCATAAACTTAAAATTGCAAATCAAAAGCTTTTTTTTTTTTTAAAAGGTAAGTCTTTAGTCCTTTTTTAAAAGCAGTTATTGAAATGGCCTTTCTGAGAGTTATCGGTATCTCGTTCCAGAGAGATGCAGTGGCTTTATCGAATCTCCGGTCACCGTAGGTTCGCGTTCGAGTCCTAGGTGTCTCAAGCTGAAACATAGATTTAGACCGCAAAACACGACCTGGTCTGTATAGTTTGACAAGTTCAGAGATGTATTCAGTAGCAGAATTGTTAAGGGCTTTGTATACATATAGCAAAATATTATATTGACTCCTGTACTGTACTGGTAACCAATGTAAGCTTACTAGTACAAGAGTAATATACTCTGATCTTCTTGTTCGCTTAATTAGACGAGCTGTTGTATTTTGGATTTTCTGCAATCTGGCTATCAATGACTTGTTAATGCCATATAAGATCGCATTGCTGTAGTCAAGTCTTGATGTCACATGCGCTTTTATTAGAGTCTTGCACGCATCATCTATGATGTAATTGCGGATTCGACCGATGTTCCGTATGTGCATAAAGCACGTGCGCGAAACGGCATTGACGTCCTTTTCCATTGAAAGTGTGCGATCAAAGTATATTCCCAGGTTTTTCACTGCAAAAGCCTCGCTGACAAAACAACCACCGAAAGAGATGGTAAGTTTGGATAGATTATGCGCTTGGTGTTTTGGAGCGAACACCATGAGCTCCATTTTGTCTTGATTGAGTTTCAATAGATTGATGCTCATCCATTCTCTGATATCATAGAGGTATGAATTTAGATGAAACTTCGCTCCAGTCACCGCTAGGTTCGACAATCATATAGAGCTGGGTTTCGTCAGCGTATACGTAGTATTCCATATAATGTCGTTTACAGATCTCACTGATAGGCCCGGAAAAAAAGGCAATAGAATTTCGGCCCTAGTACTGAGGCTTGGGGCACTCCGATAGATAGTGATCGGGAATCGGATAAAGTGGAGCCAATTGCAACTTGTTGCGTTATGCCATTGAAATAAGATCTTATCCACGACAGAGCTGTCCCTTCTATGTCGTGCGTATGTTCAAGTCCGTGGAATAGTAACGTGTGATCTATGACGTCGAAACCGGCAGATAAGCCGAGCATGACTAGTACAGCGCAGTGATAATTGTCCAGTGCAGTAGCATAATCATTGTGTACTTTAAGTAAGGCCGTCTCGGTATCACCTTAAAAGGATAATCATAAGGAATATATATATATATATATATATATATATATATATATATGAAAGAATTATCTGTAACGGTTGGAATGTTATTGCCAATATTAAAGTTTTGGAAAAGTATGTTAAACTCCAAGTTCAAAGTCTCGAATGATGGGTCTCATTACAAGGAATGTATATGTGAAGTTTCAAAACCCCACACCATTTAGTACAAAAGATTTAGCCAAAGTTAAAGTTTTTGAAAAATAGGTCACACTCGAAGATCAAGGTCACTAGGTCAGAAATCTTGGGCTTAAATAAAACGTTTCACCAAAAGGAATCCATATGTGAAGTCTTATATCTTAAGAAGAAAGAGGAGTTACTGGCTCAGTTATGTGGCAGAAGTCACCATGGAGCTACATGTAAAAAATACATGAATATCAATAATATACTAGCACATATAACACATTACAAAAATATTTGATTGTAGTGCAATTACGATACCGACTTAGGACGGTCATTTAATTTGACAAAAGCCAAGCGAATGGTGTGGTTAACCGGTTTACCGGCCCACCTTCCCACTCACCGTAACAGCAGAACAATCAAAGGACGTACATTTAAAAATCTATAAATAACCATCCATGTAAAGAACAAGGGTCAACAGGTATCGCATATTGAGAGGTCATAAAAATATAAACACGTAAGGTATTGTAAAACACATAATGATATAAAAATATATGCGACGTCAACATGATAAACCGTGCTCTGCCAGTCTGAAAGCGAGACCCTAGACCTGTAGGAGTCCCGACTAACAGTCAGAGGGGACGAGGTTCAGGACCATGTCTCCTCTGAAAGAGGATTCGACAAAGCCCGTCATATAGTCTCCACTGCCCTGTTAGTCAGCGTGCAACGTTCAAGTAAAAGTCTTAAGGTACAAACGATATAGTCAATGTTTTGAGCACAGAGACAGAGTCACAGAATTTCATTCTGGAGGCATAAAAACCAACTTATATTTCTTTTTTCCGCTAATATGTATAGAGAATTCTTGGATTAAATGAAGATAGCCCGAATAAAATCATAGTAGATAGATCTCTATTCTAAATACATATATTTGGAAAAGAGATTTCAAATGGCATTTCTATTTCAGAAAATAAGATATCTCTAAATGCAAAGGAAATGTCACCTTATCAAAAGTCGAGATATCTCTATTTTAAATAGAAATCTTTCTTTTTATTCTTAATAAAGTAACAAGCTGGATTTACTTATGTGTGTGAAAAAAATCTGGAATTTCTGGGGTTGGGGGTTTCGCTATATAGTTGATTTTCCTCTGAGGGAAAATGGCTACAAGAGAGGGATGGCTATATAGCCAAATTTCCCCCGGGGAAAAGACTACTATATAGTCATATTTCGGGGGGGGGGGGGCGGAAGGGACTGCTAAATAGCCATTTTTCCGTGGGGTGGCTAGGGAGAAAAGCTACTATATAACACCGGACAAAGATTTACCATCATATGTGCTTTGACCTTGTCCTTGCAGATATGACCTTAGTTCATGGTCATGGCACACCCTTGGATCTTGGGCAACAGTTCTGTGAAATATTACTCAAATACATACAAGGTGTAAACAGTTATGGTCCAGAAAAAGATCTACCCGCCATGTGCAATGTGCCGATTTAATCTTGTTTCAAGGTGAAGGCACATCCTTGGGTCCTGGGTAACAATTCTGTTGAATATTATCAAAAGTCATGTTAGGGGTAAAGAGTTATGGCCCTGACAAAAATTTGCCAAATATATGTATTGTGACCTTAATCTTGTAGAATTCACCTCAATCAATCAAGTCATGACACATTCATGGGTCCTGGACAATAATTCTGTGAAATATTATTCAAACCCATGCAAGGTGTAAAAAAGTTATGGCATGGAGAAGAATCTAGCCGACATAAGCACTGTGGCGTTGACGTTGCAGATATAACCTTGGAAATAGAAAGAGATCATTCTCCTGTCTTAAGAAAAAAGTGTGTTTTAATAGTTTGTCCTATGCCTTCTTTACACATTGCACTGTACGGACAGATTCACGGAGCCACAGACCATTAACGCCATTCTATAATAGTAAAATCTACGACGGGCCTTTAATAATACTTCAATGAAAAGGACTTAAATGTGATAAACATATACCGTACCGTAACAGTGTGGTCTTTCATATCCTTTTGGACAGGAACAGACATCGGGATAAATGCACGTGCCTCCATTATGACAGCTAAATCTACAAATCGCTGTTGAAATGTATATTATTATAAATGCATGGAATACCATTGGATGCATAATACTACAAATATAAAGATATTCCATGACGGATCTAAAGCAGGAGGGGGTGCGCTCTAACTGGAAGAGTGTTTGGGGGTTATTTAAGCATCCTCCCCCACTAGTGCTTACGCAGGTTCGCCCTGATAGGGACCCCCCAGATTTGGCTAAATAGATACGGTATATTTATTTGTGATCTTGTCATTTTTAGATCTTTGACATATAACGTGAGAAAATTTTGGTACAAAACCAGCGGGCTGCTAGCTCGACCTTTGAATATAGAAAATGATTTAGTTTTCGTAGATAATTGTTTTTAAGAGTAATACATTTTAGATCAAATGACATGTATGCGTACGGAAAACTCTTCCATTTATTAAACCAAAGCTTCAGATATACCATTTATAAAAATAAAGCTCACGAATGCAAATGAGACGAATTCTAAACCGGTATACTCAGGTTATGTATTTATACATTGTTTTGCTTTATGTCGCACCAATATGTTCAATTTCATCTTGAACTCAATATAAGGTGTTGCTCATTTCAAGACATTGAAGTCCAGATTATTGCTGTGCCACCATGTTGATAAAACGTACTATGTGTAATTTCGAATGTAACTGACATAATGCTATTGAGTCAATTACAGCACATAGTACCGCCGTAAACAGAAATACTTCTTAGACAAATGTATAAGTGGACCTTTCAGGGGGAGTAGTAAATGTCTGAAAAGGCTATAAAATACATTGGAACCGTATGGCTTACGCGTATTACAGTTGTATCCTGTGTAACCGGAACAGCAAACATCTCTATAGCAGGTTTTTCGATGCGTCATGTACTTGCGACTGGAAATAGTATTACTTGAAATTAACAATACAGATTCAATACAACACAGTTAAACATTATATTTTACTTAAAAGAAATAAAAAAAAATCACAATAACAGTGGTGGTATTGAAACATACCATACCATACCGCTGTCGAATTCAAAACAATGTACGGCGGATGCTCGTGTACCACTTAAGTAGTAAATTATATTTCCTTTGGACGAAATGTCAACTTTATAAAAACCATTTCAATGCTACCCTATAGTTATGAACTTATGAATGTGATTTTATCTTATAAACTTACCTATATTGAACGCATCTCCCCCACTGCCAGAAACCACATTTTACAAAGTATTTGTGAGATTTGTAGTATCCCGAGGTACAACTGTAAGACTGAGAACAGCGTCCTGCAAAACTTAACCTGGAATTCATGAAAAAAAGAAGAAAATATAGTATATTTTTTTAGGAAGTCTTTGATCAACCTTTGGCCGAACAAACCTTTTTATTTATTTTTTATTTTAAAAATATAAAATAAAAAAGTTAATGATATTATTAATCTGAAGAATTGTCAGCAGTGCAGATGATAGGAGAGAACAGAAAGGGACGAATAGTTGATTCCTTCTTCTCGCCATTGTATTACAAAATTAAAAGCCAACAAATTCAGTATGTACTCTTTACCGGGAGGCTTTATACTGTGGATCTATTTCGTGAAAATCAAATAATTATTATTAATGATGATGATGACGCAGATGATGTTGATAATGATGATGATCATGATACATCTAATAATAATAAAAATCTTACCGTGTCAAACACAAAATAATAGTAAAGCACACTTCTTTCAGCATTGTTGATTTCAATATAACTAAAATAGCAAATTATTAAGAATAAATGGTTCCCTTCAAAAATTCTAGTATAGATCATACATAAATAGACACTATATATATATATATATATACATATATATATATATATATATATATATATATATATATATATATAGTTTGTTTGTTTGGGTTTTTTTTTTTTTTTTTGTTCTTTTGGTTTTTTTTTTCGTTGTGTAACACTATCTAATCGGTGTTTAAAATATCCCTCTGATCGATGAGATATGTGGTATACAATACGTATTTTTCAATATTGAAATTCCATATTACATCCTTGGTGGGTGATATTTTTCGAATTCATCTTGCATAGCTAGAATGTAGATAATACACGTTAACTTATTCGGTCTCTTACTATAGAGCCGCTTGGTCGTTATGCTTTGCTTTATTATTAAATCTAGGAATCAAGGAATATGCATATCCAGGATAAGCATCCAACGAAGTACCAGTAATAATTATACAAGAAGTACCAGTAATAATCATATAAGAAGTACCGGTAATAATCATATAAGAAGTACCAAAAATAATTATATAACAAGTACCAGTAATAAGTATATAAGAAGTACCAGTAATAATCATATAAGAAGTACCAAAAATAATTATATAACAAGTACCAGTAATAATTATATAAGAATTTGTCAAACGCATGCAGACATCTCCCGATTTTTCCTCTCATTTACATAAGAGTACATGCAAGAGATTTTGCAATACAGTGGGTAGAGGATTAAGTCTGAATTTTGGAATCTTTCATATAAAGTAATTAATTCTGAAAAGTATAAATTCATTTATATGAATAGTTTCAGACACGTATGCATTCATTAAAAGCCACAGTTTAAAAGAGACAAAAGGGGAACGGGTTTGGAAATTGCGTGATTTGTCCCAACTTTTGAACAGAGGGATACGAAAATCTAATTATAAATAAACTGTCAGCCTCTCTCCGGATCTCATTCATTAAATGTCGCTAAATAAATGTTCCCTCTTCTTGGCTATGGTTGCTTTGGAAAAAAATCATTTATTTAATTATCCCAGAAATCTTTCAAATAATCCTTACATTGTAATGATCGGGAAGCAAACAGACTGATAGGCATGACTATTTATAGTCATTAATGCGAAACCCTTTGCTATTTCGATCCGTACTCGGAACAAAGTTCCATTGCACGTAATTTTTTTAATAGAAGAAAGTGATGAAACGCGATGTTAATGCTGTAAATATAAACTAATAAACACGTGTGACAACATGCCGTGAGCGTCATAAAATGAATAAAAGACAACACTTTATAACGTCTGCCATAAGGAATTTTACATTGTTGCTGAGAAAATTACTAAACAGATTTGATTTGATGCCATTTTCCACAGCTATATTGGTGTGTGGAAGATCGAATTTGAATAAAATTGCCTGTACGAGGTTCTCAAACTAAGAAATTAGAGTACAAAAAATAGCAACCGACTAAGGGCAGGTACATATTCCGATGGCAAATATCACTGAGGGCAAAACTTAAACTTTCGCAGTGAAACACGCTAATGTACATGCATATGAGAAATCTGGACGTACAGCTTGGTGCATAAGAAAAACCTCAGTTATATATAATATTAAAAATGTTTCATTTAAACATACCTTACTCATGCTGTAACATGGCTGCAGCTGAGGATTCTGTGCATGAAATGATAATAACTAAAAGTTTGATGCCTTTTTATATATAAAATTTTTATTTCTACCAATAGAAAACGGGATAAGTAATGCCGTGTTCTATTTACCCTGCAATATAAAACCACATAAGTATGTCGCCTTTACATTACCAGGAACTACAATAGAGATATATAGTGAGTGACCAATCAGCAGCTAAAACTATCATACGATCGTGTATGAATCATTCATCTTTCAATATTGGTCAAGATGATATTCTTGATTCATTCACTTATCTAGACTTGCACAGTAAGCACTTCCTGCACGGCATTGAAATGATAGCCTTAATATATTTATATAGTTTCATCATATATATATTTTTAATTTAATTTATTTTATTACGCATATCGAAAGATATAATAAATATAAATGTTTTAGATCCTGTTCGAAAAATATTTCTTTATTACAGTGTTTGATAATGAATACTATTTCTTTTACGGGAAACCCTCAATTTACGTACATCCATATTCACACACACACACACACAGACACACGCACACACACAACAAAACAATAATAATAAAAGAAGAAACCATAATAACGATGACCACGATGATAATAAATTATAATTTCTCGTCTATTTATTTAAAAAGAAAACGACAACAAAGAAAATGTTTATAATTTCAATAAACTTATCAACAGACTTCATATTCCTTACAGCTCTGATATTTTGCCATCTGAAATTATATACCACTTAAATAATGAATAGAAATAAGGAACCGATAAGGCGAGTAGAAAGTAGTAAAGGATATTATATCACGTTCTCTTCATGTTGTCAGTGGATGTATTATTTAACTCAGTAATATAATGCACATTTTAGCGACGGAATCCACGAACATAATATGACTACAAAACGTACAAGCGTAGTATCACTGTGGTATCGACTACTAAGCGCGATGGTTGACATTAACTGACACTATGAAGTTAGATGTGATCACCCCTTTTGTAACTACCTGTATTTATGTATAATTAATGTTACTGATTATTTTATTCATTTATAATGTATATGCATCAATACGTCCTTTTTTAAAAATCTGGATGTCCATTGGATATGACATGTTAACATTTCACTGTATTTCAATCATTACGTCGCTAAATCGTGGGTGATATGAAATATTTACTGAGTCATATATAAGGTTTTCATCCTAAATACTATTTAAGAAGTGTTAATTGAATTTCATTTCACAGATGTGTAAATGTGTGTGCAAATGATTGGGGGGGGGGGGGGGTTGGTTTGCATGTATGTGTCTTTCTTTTGTGTGCAATTGTAGTCCACATCCTTAAAATGTTTTAACGAGAATCACACACATGCACATTCTTTTCCCCTCCTTATATCGACTGTACTAAGAAAAGAGAGAAGACAACTGACCAAGCTGTGTGTTCTAAACATTTTTTTAAAGGTATGCACCAATGTGTCCAAATTTACGGCGATCGAAAAACCCATTTATGCAGTATTTCTCTGGGTTTTTTATGAAAACAACACCCACAGATTTCCTCAACATATTACAAGCGACTACATGCCAGATTTGTATAAAACATATCTCTTTATACTTATGCACACATGCAAAGAAATAGTGAAAAATATTCAGCATCCACTTTTTCCACTATACATAAACTTTCATTCTTAGTTGATAAATGGAATAATATTCGTTTAAGTATTTTAAAAAAGATAACAATATATCGAGAATATTTTATTCCATTAAAGTCAACATGGAAATACCTAACTGATACTGTTGCTTCTTCGTCTGTTTTAGTTGTCTTTTTCCCGAGAACAGAAGATTCCACAATGTTCGCAATTTTAAGCTACTATGTCCAAATGTAAACCAGTACTTCACCCAAAGGTCACGTAGAAGAAATCAGACTTACATAAAAATCGACTAACAATCAAATGGAGAAACTGCAGTTTATTGATTGATAGAATACTGCTTTACGTTACTCGACGATTACTTCATGTATATGATGAGGGCATCTGCCTCGTGCATTGCATACCAATTTAGACCTTTGCAACGGACTTATCCGAAGCAGTGAGGGATCTTTTACGTGCCACGCCTACCGTGACGCAGGACCTCGGTTTTTACTGTCTCATCCGATATGCACCGGTGTGCACAGGGCGGGAGTTGAAACCGGGATATTACGATCATGAACTGATAACTTTATCCACTGAGCCACAGCAGCTTACAGTACAATGTGTACCTATTGTAATATATTTTCAGTAATAAATATTTAAGTATGTCATTATAACCCCCCCCCCCCCCCCTCTTTTTATTTTTTGCAAACAAAGTTTTGGGGGATATAATGGAATCACCCTGTCTGTCTATTTGTCAATTCACATTTTCCGGGTCCAGTCGGATCTGGTTAATATTTCACACAATTGTTGGGTAAACCATGGTCATGTCTTTAAGGTCAAGGTCACAGTGCACTCTGCAAAAGTTCTTGTGCGGGCCATAACTTCTTACCTCCTCGATGTATCTGAAAAATATTTCACACAATTGTTGTCTTTGTCCCAACAGTGTGTCATGATTTGAACCAAGGTCATATCTTTAAGGTGAAGGTCAAAGTGCATACATAACCAAAATCCTTGTCCGGGCCATAACATCTTACTGCTGAATTGGATCCTAAATACTATTTAAGAAGTGTTAATTGAATTTCATTTCACAGATGTGTAAATGTGTGTGCAAATGATTGGGGGGGGGGGGGGTTGGTTTGCATGTATGTGTCTTTCTTTTGTGTGCAATTGTAGTCCACATCCTTAAAATGTTTTAACGAGAATCACACACATGCACATTCTTTTCCCCTCCTTATATCGACTGTACTAAGAAAAGAGAGAAGACAACTGACCAAGCTGTGTGTTCTAAACATTTTTTTAAAGGTATGCACCAATGTGTCCAAATTTACGGCGATCGAAAAACCCATTTATGCAGTATTTCTCTGGGTTTTTTATGAAAACAACACCCACAGATTTCCTCAACATATTACAAGCGACTACATGCCAGATTTGTATAAAACATATCTCTTTATACTTATGCACACATGCAAAGAAATAGTGAAAAATATTCAGCATCCACTTTTTCCACTATACATAAACTTTCATTCTTAGTTGATAAATGGAATAATATTCGTTTAAGTATTTTAAAAAAGATAACAATATATCGAGAATATTTTATTCCATTAAAGTCAACATGGAAATACCTAACTGATACTGTTGCTTCTTCGTCTGTTTTAGTTGTCTTTTTCCCGAGAACAGAAGATTCCACAATGTTCGCAATTTTAAGCTACTATGTCCAAATGTAAACCAGTACTTCACCCAAAGGTCACGTAGAAGAAATCAGACTTACATAAAAATCGACTAACAATCAAATGGAGAAACTGCAGTTTATTGATTGATAGAATACTGCTTTACGTTACTCGACGATTACTTCATGTATATGATGAGGGCATCTGCCTCGTGCATTGCATACCAATTTAGACCTTTGCAACGGACCCATCCGAAGCAGTGAGGGATCTTTTACGTGCCACGCCTACCGTGACGCAGGACCTCGGTTTTTACTGTCTCATCCGATATGCACCGGTGTGCACAGGGCGGGAGTTGAAACCGGGATATTACGATCATGAACTGATAACTTTATCCACTGAGCCACAGCAGCTTACAGTACAATGTGTACCTATTGTAATATATTTTCAGTAATAAATATTTAAGTATGTCATTATAACCCCCCCCCCCTCTTTTTATTTTTTGCAAACAAAGTTTTGGGGGATATAATGGAATCACCCTGTCTGTCTATTTGTCAATTCACATTTTCCGGGTCCAGTCGGATCTGGTTAATATTTCACACAATTGTTGGGTAAACCATGGTCATGTCTTTAAGGTCAAGGTCACAGTGCACTCTGCAAAAGTTCTTGTGCGGGCCATAACTTCTTACCTCCTCGATGTATCTGAAAAATATTTCACACAATTGTTGTCTTTGTCCCAACAGTGTGTCATGATTTGAACCAAGGTCATATCTTTAAGGTGAAGGTCAAAGTGCATACATAACCAAAATCCTTGTCCGGGCCATAACATCTTACTGCTGAATTGGATTATTATCCAGACTATTTCAAACAAATGTTGTTCAACACCCAAGGGTGTGTCATGATCTTCACTCAAGATCCTATTTCGAAGGTCAAAGTTACAGTGCACACATGGTCGAAATCATTGTTCAGGCCATACTCCTTACTGCTAAGTGGATCTGGATCACAATTCAGCAATTCTTGTACGTAACCCAAGGGTGTGTCATTACCTTAATGCAAGTTGATATCTTCAAGGTCAAGGTCACATTGCACACATAGCCAAACTCCAGGCAATAACTTCGTACTGCTATGATTCGATAATATATCACACGCTTAATGTTCATTACTCAAGTGTGTGTCATGAATTGATTCAGGATCATATCTGCAAAGTCAAGGTCATGTTGCACGCACTGTCAAAATCATTGTACGGGTCATAGCTCCTTACTGCTATGTAGGTTCTGGATAATATTTCAAACAATTGTTTTCCATGATCCAAATGGGTATATCACATTGTACGGAGCGTGTTGCAAGTGTGTGTCTGCCCGTCTGCCTGTCCATAAAACTTGTCCAGGTCATAGCTTCTTCCTTTTATTTTGGAGGGAGATAATATTTACACAGTTTTTGATCATAACCCAAGGATGTGTCATGACCTTGAGCCAAGGTAATAGCTACAACGTCAAGGTCACAGTGCATACATAGATTTCTTGTCCCAGTAGTAACTTTTATTTAATTAAGTGGGAAATAATATTTCACACAATTTTTGTTCATGACCTAAGGATGTGTCATGACCTTGAACCAAGGTGATATTTTAAAGGTCAAGGTCACAGTGCACACAGCCAGAATTCTTCTCTGGGCCATAACTTCTTCCTGTTACGTTGTTGGGAGATTGTATTTTCCAAAATTGTTGTCCTTGACCCAAGAATATGTGATGACCTTGAACCAAGATCATATCTTCAAGGTTAAGATCAGAATGCACACAAACAAGGTTGTTTTCATTCATTATACCTCAAAATTTGGGACATCCATTACACTTATAAGACTTTATATCTCTTGGGATGAATTATTGCATGTTTCAACTTTCTTGCTTCTGGGGTATTAATCCCGTTAGGACAGCTCTAGTGTGTATTTTCAGAGAAAGACCGCCTACATATTTTCATGATTGATGAGATTAATCTTACCAATTGGGTGACGTTTGTTACTTCAGTTGACCGTCCCAAGTCGGTATCGTAACCGCAGCACAATCTAATATTTTGTAATGTCGTGTTTCCGTGTATATTCTACTATTATCATGTTTTGTGTGCGTGTCTCTGGTGATTTGTGTTATACCGCTCTGTCAGATAGTTTCTGTTTTCTCTTTAATAATAACATATTACAATTGATAATTGACAACGTGATTGCTGTGGTATACATTATATTACAATTGTTATTTGACAACGTGAATGCTGGGGTTTACATTATTTTTGTTGTGTAAATTTCGAATGAGCACAATTATATAAATTGTATAGATAATACACATTACATTTGTAAACCTTTTCTCTAAATATTCTAACTACGAAATAAAACTGCATCAACACAAATATCTGTCTAAGGCGTCGTACTCCGCAAATAATCGGATACGTAATTTTGGGTACAAACCTGCCATCTGCAATGCGTTAATTCTAAGTAAACCTAAATATGTCACTTTTTGTCATTTTTAATTAATACATTTCGTCATACAAACTTGTTTACAAGTATGATTCCTTGTAATATTCCGATACCGACCTAGGGCGGTTAATTGGTATGACAGTGGCCAATTTTTAATTCGTATAGTTAAACATTTACGGGATTCCCACTTACCACATAAGCAATATAATCAACTATCTAAAAATCTATCAATAATCCTCGATATAGAGAACAAGGATCAACAAGATTGTCAAGTTGAAAAGCACACAAAAATATAAACACGTACAGTAATGCAGAGTAAAAAGAATATTTAAAGATATATAAATTCATATCACCATGAGTAAAGTGTCTTCTGCTGATCTGGAAGCGAGCTCAAACCCTTGATCTGTAGGAGTTCCGACTGTCAGTCAGAAGAAACGAGGTTTAAGATCCATGTTCTGTGAAAATGGTTACGACATATATTCCCCACCGCCCGGTTAGTCAACGTAAAGTAACAGTCTATATAAAGCTGTATAATGGCCCAATACAAGACTAATTGTCTTTTTATAGTCCCGTTTCATATTGTCGTTGACGAAGGCGCTTAACTATTCTGAAACCCAACGAGATAGAATTATGGAAACCATTGAAGCCTACTCACATCCCCACTCCTAGGTTTGTACACAAGATCCACGTACAGATTGCAATGAAAAAATGCATTGGATACATATTGTTGAAAAATAACATTTCCAATCTTTCATAACAGTTCCAAAAACGATCGTAACATTTTCCAAATGTTCTAAAATTAATGATGTCTGCAACTTTTGGTTACAAGTTTAAAACTTATTTGTAATATCTTTATTATGAAAGTTCTAAACGTTACCCTATGTTTTGGAAAGTCGAACCAAGTGAGACCTTTAATTACTGTATGGTGGGAGTCTAGAAACATCACCATAAAGGGAAAAAAATAAGGGAAATTTACAATTGGAAATCCAAAATCATCAAGCTTATCGTAAATATTTGATCTTAATATTTAGATTCAAGAATGGTTTTTCTGTAGTATAAATATTGGCTTTGTTGGATTGAGGTTCAGTAAGATCAGTTATATATCTTTCAAAGGCAGGGTTATCGATAACCTAGATGTCAACAAGATACTTAGATGTATCATTGAAGATATCAGTGAGGTCGGAGCGTTTAGATTTTTAATAGATTGCATGTAGTCCCTCTCATAACAATATAGAATCTAATTGACTGTAAGAGGTACGCAGGTAATACCCTTAGGAATTCCAACTATCTACGGATAAACTTTGCCATTAAACTGCACATATATTGTAAATATTATCTATCAAATTGGCCTCACGTAATTCAGCGCAAGTCAAATATCAGCATGAAGTGATTGTTGGAAAAGACACATTTAGACGTACATATATTTACATCATGTACATATTTAAACACTTGTCCATATAAATATAACAGTAAATTAGTCAAGAATGAAGTGTGTTATATAACTGATGTCATTTTATTAAATGAACATAAGATTTTTAATAAGATTGCAGCTCTTCATAATCATTTTTTCATCATTAATGTCAATTAATACAAGGGACCGTTTGCATTTACCCACAATGCCCATAAAATGAAAATAAAAAAAGAGGGGGGGGGGGGGGAGTTGTAATAGAGCAAAGAAAACGTGATTATTTAAATGAATTTGTTATTGATAAATATGAGTGATAGAGATGAGAAATGAATTACATTTCCCCGTACTCTTAAGGTCAAGGTCAATTTGGTTTGCTGTTCGAATATAAATACCTTTTCGTTGTTTGAATTTCACTGTTTCATATGTTCTAGTATTCATTGTGAAAACTGGTTCTAAATTTATGTTTCAACTTAATGTTCCAAAAAGACATACTCAGCCTGCATGCTTAAATGTTTTGCCGATCTCTTTAAATTTAGCGCATACGCTACTTTAGGATGTCACGTGTTTCAAAAGCGATATCTTTATCAGTGAATTCATTGTACTTCCTGGTCCATTTGGTAAAATGAAGCCTGTTCTATGGGTGTTAGTTTTCTGCGCTGCTCTACATAATTCTTGGTAGGTAAAGTTTTTCTCATAGAAAAGACAACTAGAAAATAAAAAAAATGATAATTAATAAGATTTTTTATTCATATTATAAATGTCAGTATTTTAATTTGAGTAACAAACATTTAAGTACAATAGTACATAAAGTGACTTTTGGGACGATATTTCTTTCATACAGAAACATCTGTCTCCGATCTGTCATATCTGGAGAGTCACGTTTAAGGTAAATCACTTAAAAGTAAAAGAACACAAATAGAATGTATTGCAAACTTTCGGCCTCACGACCCTAATCAAGCATTTTTAGAGATGACAAATATAAAGCTATGTAAAATTCATAAATAGATAAACTTCATTCATACAGAAGCTTCCGTTTAAATGGCAGACGTGAGCGACACAGTGAAAAACAAATTACAAAACTTTGTGTTTGGTATATCTATGCGTATGTAGATTTATAAAATATGAATAATTTTCTAAAGATGTATAGGTAAAAAATTGGTGTTGGTTTAGGGTCGACATGTACCTGGCAAACAGGTGCGAGATATTTGCAAAGGAATCACGTTTATCTGCAAGATCGATAAAATGTTATATATTCCCTTAATACTTCCAGTTCGTCTGTTTCATGAGGAAAAATTTTTGTGCAATCTGGTGGATTACAACATATCCTGTGCCTATGAACTAAGCAAAGACGGTAACAAATATAACTGTTATTATCAGACACTGACAAGAACATGTCACGTTAGAGTTTTAACCCCTTTGACCCGATTTATCAGCCAAAGCTTAATTATAGAATTACATCCGTAAATGATACGATGCCTCATACTCAAAAGCATTCATAAAATTCATTCCATGGTAAAGAAGGGGAAACATATTCAACTTAGTAAGCAATACTGTTTCAATTATATATTGTTAAGATTCAATTAAAGCCGGTGCGGCCTAGTGGATAAGGTGTTCGGCTTGTGATCCAGAGGTCCCTGGATCGACTCCCGCCTCGGGCGCACCGATGTTCTACCTTTCGGATGAGACCGTTAAAATGGTAGTCGTGACATGTCAAAGATCCCTCACCGCTTCGGGTAGGTCCGTTACAAAGGTCTAAATTTGCGTGCAATGCACCAGGCAGATGCCGTATCCATATAAGTGAAATAATCATGAAGTGACGTAAAACAATATTCAATAAATCAATTAAGATAAGTCATCGCACGCTAAACTTTGGGGTTTTTTTTCACAATACAAACAATTTTTTTCCATGTGTGAAATACAGTAGAGTTTTATAAGCGAGACTGGAGAATGTCTTCTACGTTTGGAAGTTTTCAGAATCATCGTCATTAAGATAATCACTATCATCACGTCACCATCATCATTGTCATTTTGGTTGTTGTATGGGATTTTTAATTTATGTGAAGTCTTTTTTGTGGTGTTTGGAGGTAAGGTTTTTCAACAAATTGTCGGCATTCCAATGGGCACTAACTGTGCTCCGCTTCTGGTTGACATATTTCTTTATTCATACGAAGCTGAGTTCATTCAGTCTTTGCTTTCGCAAGGAAAAAAACAATTGGCTCTTGGCTTCAATTTTACTTACAGATATATAGATGACTTGCTTTCAATTAATAATCCTTCATTCGCGGATTACCTTAGCATCATCTATCCAAGTGAACTGGAGGTCAAAGAAACCACAGAAACTAGTAATTCTACTTTGTATTTAGATGTAAAGATGATGGATAAATCCAAACCACAAGTCCAAAAATCATGAAACCATAGGACATACAAAATCAGTGAAAATGAAAAACAAATGGAAAATAACAAAATATGTCTACTTGAAGAGCATATGTGAACCCCTGTGATGGAGTGAGATCAGGTGCCCGGGGAGAGTGAGCATCTCCTGCTTGCTAGCAACACCCGTCACATATACCGCGTAGAAAGAGTCAAATCGTGTGAATTCCATATGTATCTATATATGGAGAAGTCGAAGTAGGTAACCTTCTAGTATAGAAGGTGTCAAATCTGTGTAAAGTGATCGGAATCGGTCTCAGTCCAGAATATCATTTAAAAGTCTGGATAACGAGATATCATATGGAGTTATAAGAGTCTCGTAACGACCGTAGAACTTCCTCAGTGACGATGCTAGTCTAGCACATATATAACCCTGGTTGAGCAGCTTAACTGAAAGTCGCTTAGCCCTCAGAACAAAGTCATTGTAATTTGAACATGCTCTGGAATAACGTATTAACTGAGATATGAATACGCCGTATGCGGGCGATGATGGAATGTTGCTACTTATGAAAGGAAAGTTTGTGATAGCGAAATTGAAATCGTCACGTTTGTCATAGAGTGAGGTGTTCAATTGACCATTAATGTCGAAAGACAACATAATATCTAAATACGAAGTAGAATTACTAGTTTCTGTGGTTTCTTTGACCTCCAGTTCACTTGGATAGATGATGCTAAGGTAATCCGCGAATGAAGGATTATTAATTGAAAGCAAGTCATCTATATATCTGTAAGTAAAATTGAAGCCAAGAGCCAATTTTTTTTTTTCCTTGCGAAAGCAAAGACTGAATGAACTCAGCTTCGTATGAATAAAGGAATATGTCAGCCAGAAGCGGAGCACAGTTAGTGCCCATTGGAATGCCGACAATTTGTTGAAAAACCTTACCTCCAAACACCACAAAAATGTTATCGATAAGAAAGTTCAACATCTGAATGACAGCTGTTTCAGTGTATTTATTTTTGGAATCAGAATTTTCCCTAACAAAGTAAGTTTTATCGTGGCCTATTACTATATATTTGAATTTGCGGCTTCCGTTTTTACTAGTAAATGCATTTTGAATAATTTCCGCTAATCAGTCTTTTAATTTCTGATGAGGGATCGTTGTGTACAGAGTCGAAAAGTCAAAAGACTTGATGGAGTGAATTTTAGTAAAACTTTTTGATTTTAGATGTTCTAACAACTCTTTTGAATTTTTAAGGATCCACATTTGATTAATTCCACTTCTGGAATATACTGTTTCGCAATATCTATGAAGGCCAGATTTAATTTTTGATAATATTTTTGTGAGTAGCATCGATACAGATTTTGTGGAACACTTCGAGGAACCAGCGATAAAGCGTTGTTTGTACGGAGTTTTGTGCATTTTTGGAATACAGTACAAATATGGAAGTTCTAAATTCAATTTATTTGAGTCAATACCAAACGTATTGAGGACAGATTTATGATTCTCGAGTACTTCCGAAACCGAAACGTTCGTGAGAGTATAAGTAGGATTTCCTGGAGCTGAATTTAATCCTAATTCTTTCACTAGGCTGTCAAAGTAATATTTCTTACAAGTAAATGTATAATTATTAGATGCTTTATCTGCTGGTGTAATGATATAATGTTCTTGGAGGAAGGTAAGTTCTCTGACAACATCAGGATCTTTAAAAATAGATTCGAATCTGGTGTTTACAGAACCTTGTAATTTTTTAATTTTTGATCTCAGCAGTACTGCAATAGATTTTATCCATTCCGAAAGAGTATCAACTTGTACTTCCTCTCTTTTTGCCCATCGTGTGGCATATTCCTCGCAGCAGTTCATAATATTCTCAAAATTTTGGCTCCATGTGAATGATCTGGGTTCTCTGTATTTTGGACCTTTAAGTAAAAGTTCTCTTAATTTAGTGTTTTTAACTATATCGAGATCACCAGTAATGACATGGCCACAAGGAGAATATACGAAATTAGAGGAGGAACATGCACACGGTTGAGAATGGCATGCAGAGTTGCTAAGATCAAGACACTGTAGAAACCCTTTGTAATTATAAATTTTGGATGCAACTGATGGCGTGTAGCTATAGGAAATACATGGCGGATCTTTGTTTTTGAAATATGGAGGTATTTTCTCTAAAACAGACTTATGATTTAAAATTTGGCCGAAATTTAAATAATCAATGCCTTTATTTGCAAATTTAATTTTGATGAAAGGGCGATTAGATTTTTCCATAGATATTATGTTGTCTTTCGACATTAATGGTCAATTGAACACCTCACTCTATGACAAACGTGACGACTTCAATTTCGCTATCACAAACTTTCCTTTCATAAGTAGCAACATTCCATCATCGCCCGCATACGGCGTATTCATATCTCAGTTAATACGTTATTCCAGAGCATGTTCAAATTACAATGACTTTGTCCTGAGGGCTAGACGACTTTCAGTTAAGCTGCTCAACCAGGGTTATATATGTGCTAGACTAGCATCGTCACCGAGGAAGTTCTACGGTCGTTACGAGACTCTTATTACTCCATATGATATCTCGTTATCAAGACTTTTAAATGATATTCTGGACTGAGACCGATTCCGACCACTTTACACAGATTTGACACCTTCTATACTAGAAGTTTACCTACTTCGACTTCTCCATATATAAATACATATGGAATTCACACGATTTGACTCTTTCTACGGGGTATATGTGACGGGTGTTGCTAGCAAGCAGGAGATGCTCACTCTCCCCGGGCACCTGATCTCACTCCATCACAGGGGTTCACATATGCTCTTCAAGTAGACATATTTTGTTATTTTCCATTTGTTTTTCATTTTCACTGATTTTGTATGTCCTATGGTTTCATGATTTTTGGACTTGTGGTTTGGATTTATCCATCATCTTTACACTTCCACTTGTATCCTCTTCACCTGAATAAGAATGAGCATATTCCATCAGACCTATTTTATATTATAGCAGTTTTCTAGAACGATATAATTACGCCTCGGCTGTAGGAGAGAAGTGATTTTTAAGACTATTTTAAGGCTTTTTGTTCTTTTTAATGTCCCCTGTTCGCACATTTTTCGTTTTTAGTTTATTAATCCATTTGATATGTATGTGCCTGTACTTAACCACTATGCAAACAAATATTTTCGCATTATTAAGATTGTGTCTTCTTCTGTTGACTTTCACAAATTGTACAAGGATTTTAAAAAGTTTTGTAATACAAGAGAGATATACTCTATATAGAGTATTCTTTGGCAGGAAGATGCGGACGTCATGCTTTTCAATTTTTCAAGTTGTCACCGAGAAAATTTTTCCCAATCGGTACAACTCGTCCGTTTCTGAATGCTAATGACACTCGTATGTACTATGTAGTCAGCCATTGCAACTACTTCCAGTTGTTATGTAAGCACACATGGCCGCGCCTGTTTGGCGACATGATTGCACAAAAAGGCATTGGTCATTGTGTATTTTTGTAATTCTTTCTCTTTGAATTGGTGATCTAGTTTGAAATTTACATAGCAAGGTGTACGAATGTGCACTGGTTAAAAGTCATTTCTAGTTCCCTCTGATCCGTTTCTAATAGTCTAACATTAAAAGCGAATGTTAAGTCTCGCTTCGAATACTGGATTGCCTTTATGATTGTATAATATTCATGAAAATGTGTATTCCTTTTTATATTGTACTCATACAACACGTACTATTCGAATCTCAAATTATAACAGCAATCCTATGAATTTTTTTCACCTCATTTCCCATTATACTCCTGAAAACCCGAGAATTGTAGCTAGTCGATGCATATAGCTGCCCTATGGGGCTTCCAAGTGTATTTTATATAACAACAGGTTTCCGATTGAAATCCTCAGTGGTTTTGTTGGGGACAAATATTGTCCCAAAATCACAGCTTCTAGTTTGGAATGTTTATAGACTTACAGCAATAAATATATATATTTTGTTGTTGTTGTTTTTCATTTAGATAATTGAACTGTGAAAAGGGGATAGTTTTGACCTGCTATGACTTAACCACTTCAAAATATTATATTCATCAACATAAGGCTATTCAATGTTTTAGCATATCCTTATTCTACCTAGCTAAAGGAAATCACAAAGTCAATTAGTAATATAAGGAATAAAACTTCTATTGTGTACGACCTTCTCCAAGAAAATATATAGACTCCTTGGTAAAACATCAAACGCAATTATTAATATACCGATTAAAACTTACTATTGTGTACGGCATTCCCCAAGAAAATATATAGAGTCCTTGGTAGAACATGAAATGCAATTAGTAATAGACCGATTAAAACTTACAATTGTGTACGACATTACCCGAGAAAATATATATAGTTCTTGGTAGGACATCAAAGGCAATTAGTAATATACCGATTAAAACTTACTATTGTGTTCGGCTTTTCCAAGAAAACATATAAAGTCATTGGTAGAACATCAAAGGCAATTAGTAATATACCGATTAAAACTTACTATTGTGTACGGCATTCCCCAAGAAAATATATAGAGTCCTTGGTAGAACATGAAATGCAATTAGTAATATACCGATTAAAACGTACAATTGTGTACGACATTTTCCGAGAAAATATATATAGTTCTTGGTAGGACATCAAAGGCAATTAGTAATATACCGATTACAACTTACTATTGTGTACGGCATACCCCGAGAAAATATATATAGTCCTTGGTAGAACATGAAATGCAATTATTAATATACCGATTAAAACTTACTATTGTGTACGGCATTCCCCAAGAAAATATATAGAGTCCTTGGTAGAACATGAAATGCAATTAGTAATAGACCGATTAAAACTTACAATTGTGTACGACATTCCCCGAGAAAATATATATAGTTCTTGGTAGGACATCAAAGGCAATTAGTAATATACCGATTAAAACTTACTATTGTGTTCGGCTTTTCCCAAGAAAACATATAAAGTCATTGGTAGAACATCAAAGGCAATTAGTAATATACCGATTAAAACTTACTATTGTGTACGGCATTCCCCAAGAAAATATATAGAGTCCTTGGTAGAACATGAAATGCAATTAGTAATATACCGATTAAAACTTACAATTGTGTACGACATTTTCTGAGAAAATATATATAGTTCTTGGTAGGACATCAAAGGCAATTAGTAATATACCGATTACAACTTACTATTGTGTACGGCATACCCCGAGAAAATATATATAGTCCTTGGTAGAACATGAAATGCAATTATTAATATACCGATTAAAACTTACTATTGTGTACGGCATTCCCCAAGAAAATATATAGAGTCCTTGGTAGAACATGAAATGCAATTAGTAATAGACCGATTAAAACTTACAATTGGGTACGACATTCCCCGAGAAAATATATATAGTTCTTGGTAGGACATCAAAGGCAATTAGTAATATACCGATTAAAACTTACTATTGTGTTCGGCTTTTCCCAAGAAAACATATAAAGTCATTGGTAGAACATCAAACGCAATTAGTAATATACCGATTAAAACTTACTATTGTGTACGGCATTCCCCGAGAAAATATATATAGTTCTTGGTAGGACATCAAAGGCAATTAGTAATATACCGATTACAACTTACTATTGTGTACGACATTTTCTGAGAAAATATATATAGTTCTTGGTAGGACATCAAAGGCAATTAGTAATATACCGATTAAATCTTACCATTGTGTACGACATTCCCCGAGAAAATATATATAGTTCTTGGTAGGACATCAAAGGCAATTAGTAATATACCGATTAAATCTTACTATTGTGTACGACATTCCCCAAGAAAATATATAGAGTCCTTGGTAGAACATGAAATGCAATTAGTAATATACCGATTAAAACTTACAATTGTGTACGACATTCCCCGAGAAAATATATATAGTTCTTGGTAGGACATCAAAGGCAATTAGTAATATACCGATTAAAACTTACTATTGTGTACGGCATACCCCGAGAAAATATATATAGTTCTTGGTAGGACATCAAAGGCAATTAGTAATATACCGATTAAAACTTACTATTGTGTACGGCATTCCCCATGAAAATATATATAGTTTTTGGTAGAACATCAAAGTTCTCCGTATGAGGTTCAAATAGGAATGTTCGTCCAGAGACATATTACCTGTACATGCGTGAAAATCATTTAAAGTGTATCCTGGGTAACAGTCACCTTTATACGAGTCATCGGTATTCTTGCATATGTGTTCACATCCACCATTATTCTTGAAGCATACATCTAGTGAAGATAAATGAAAAGATGTAATTTACTCTATGATGCATAATATATTCCAAGGTATACACTTTAATAAATTGGTGGTTGTATATATATAATATTTAAAATCTAGGCTTCAATAAAAAATGCTTATTTACTATAGCACTAAAATTCTCAATACTTACCAGTGCATGGTCGGTCACCTCGTAAAAGCTGGAATCCTTGTTTGCAGGAGCACCTGTATGACCAACCTGTATTTGTACAAATCTGCTTACATTTCGCAGCACCAAGTGTGTAGCATTTATCCATGGCTGAATTATTATGAATGCTTATTAATTATTGAAGATAAACTATGATTATGATCCATGTGATTCATTTAAATGGGATTGAGTAGTATTTTATTTTCGATTTTGTAAAATGTATGAGTAATAACTTGAATGTTGTCAATTAAAGTGTTTGTAAATCTTCCCACTCGTCTTAAAACAAGAGTAACGCTTAGCATAGCGTAATACGCCTGTCGCTTAGATTGAACGGATGGAATATGGAAGTATGGAAACATTCCCCAATTTGCCAACGATCCTGTGAAATATTTAAATCAGGGTAATGGGTAAAATGTTATGGACCGGACAAAGATTTACTCATCACATGTGCTATCATCTTGTCCTCGCATATATGACCTTGGTTCAAGGTCATCACACACCCATGGATCTTGGAACAGTTTTGTCAAATATTACTCAAATCGATGCAAGGGGTAAACAGTTATGACCCAGACAAATATTTACCCGTCATATGCAGTGTGACCTTGACCTTGCAGATATAACATTAGATCAACGGCAAAACACATTCTTGGGTCCTGAGCAACAATTCTGTGAAATATTATTTAAATCCATTAAGTATAGAGAGTTAATGCCCTAAAAAAGATTTACCCATCATATATCATATGCAGTGACTTTGACCTTGCAAAATTGACCTTAATCAATCAAACTATGACGCGTCCCTGAATCTGACATTAGCACTATGACCTTGACCTGACAGATATGACCTTGAAAATATACAGAGATCATTATCCAGTCATAAGACAAAAGTGTGCAATGTTTAAAAGTTCTAGCATATACAGTTTATTCTATGCATTTTTTACACATTGCATTGTCAAAATATTTGTTATTTTGTTCCCAAAATGCCCTTGATATTGAAAACCAATAGAGTTTGTCCTCATGCCATAAAGATAAGTGTACCAAGTTTAAAAATCATAGCATAAATGGTACGGTCTGTATCGTGTTAACGATGTACGGACAGAACCACAGACCAAAAATGCCCTGCCATAATACGTCCGTCTACGAAAAACCTAAACCGTACCGTCACAATATGGTTTTCGACAGAAACAGACATCTGGATATATGCACGTGCCTCCGTTATAACAGTTATGTCTAGAAATCGGTGTTGAAATGCATATTTTATTTTGACTACATAGAATATCATTCCGTGCTCATGCACGCATAATGCTAAAATTTATATACTTTAATAATATTTTTAGTTCAGTTTATGTAATTCCGTATATCGAAAGGTATAATAAATATTTCTTTATTACAGTGTTTGATATTGAATACTATTTCGTTTACAAAAAGAGGTTTCAAGTGTATGGGAAATCCCAGTCTCCAATCCAATCTCAGTTTATGTACATCCATATTCACACATACACACACCTATATATACACACACACACACACACACATACGCACTGTAAACGAAAAAAAAATAAATATATATATATATATATATATATATATATATATATATATATATATATATATATATATATATATATATATATATATATATATATATATATATATATATATAAAAGAAGAAACCAGAATAACGACGACCACGATGGTAATCAATCATAATTTCTTGTCTATTTATTTAAAAAGAAAACAACAATTAAGAAAATGTTTATAATTTTAGTAAATCTATCAACAAACTTTATATTCCTTACAGCTTTGATAATTTCCCATATGCAATTATATACCACTTAACTCATGAATAGAAATAAGGAACCGACAAGGCGAGTAGAAAGTAGTAAAATACAATATCACGTTCTCTTCATGTTGTTAATTGATGTATTATGTAACAGTAATATAATACACTTTTCAATGACGAAATCCAGGTATATAAGATAACTACGAATTTTGTCAGTGTAGTATCACCCTGTTATTGACAACTAAGCGCAATGGTTGACATTCAATGACACTATGAAGTCAAAGGTGATGAGTTCCATAACACATGTATTTATGTATAATTTTATAATTTACTCTTTTTATTTATCTATAATACTTCATACAGACTATGATATGAATGATACATTAGATTGTCAGGCTAACTATTTAATTACTGTTAACTGAATTTCGTTTTACAAAAGTGTAAATGTGTGTGCAAATGGAAGGAGGGGGGTTGCATGTATGTTTCTCTCTGCTGTGTACAATTATGAATTCGAAGTAAGGTTTCTGATGGAATTTTAAAGAAATATATGTGTGAGATGATATGAATTGTACTCATACCTTTGTAGTCCACAGCATTGAAATCTTCTAATGAGCATCACACAGATGCACATCCTTTTCTTCCCCATTACATTGACTTTACTGAGGAAAAGCGAGAAGACCACGGACCAAACTGTGTGTTACTAACAAATTAAAGAAAGATATGCAATGATAATATGTCCAAATTATACGACGATCTAAAAATCCATTTATGCAGTATTTCTCGTGTGTTTTGGCGAAAATAATTACACAGATTAAATTAATATCTTACAAGAGATTACATGCCAGAGTAGTATAAAATATACCTCTTTATACTTATGCACAGATTCAAACAAACAGTGAAAATACATTCAACATCCATTTTTCCACAGTACGCAAACTTTCATTTTTAGTTGAAAATATATATAGGAATAATATTAGATGCATAAAAGCATGTTATAGGAGTCGTTATAATTGGAATGATATTCGTTTAGATATTAAAAAAATAATAAATAATATTAATATATCGAGAATATTTTATTACATTAAAGTCAATATGAAAATACCTTTTCTTCTGCCTGGAAGAAACGGTCAAACAAGAGGTATTAAAATACGTTAATTTACTTTCCCTTGTTTTTATCAAAACACGGCTGTGTACTGTTTTTCATCCATGAAGAATTCTGCTAAATGTAAATTTATCACGTGACTAATGCTGAGACTATTGCTTCTTCGCCTATTTTAATTGTCTTTCTCCCGTAAGCAGAAGACTCCACAATGTACGCAATTAAAGCTACTGTATCCAAATGTAAAAAAAAGTATTTTACCGAAAGGTCACGTAGTGGAAATCAGACGATAAATCAAAATCGACTGACAATCAAATGGAGATAAAGTGCAGTCATTATTGAATGACTGAGTATTGCTTTGCGTCACTATACGATTATTTCAAGTGTATTTTGAGGGCATCTGCCTCATGCATCGCATAAAAATTTTCACCTTTGCAACAGACACACACGAAGCAGTGAATGCTCTTTCGCGTGCTGCTCTTACCGTAACACGGGACCTCGGTTTTAACTGTCTCATCCGATATACAGAGCATCTGTGTGCTCAGGGCGGGAGTCGAAATCGGGACATCACGATCAAGAACCGATAACCTTATCCAATGACCCAAGCAGCATAGAGTATAATTAGTACCTCTGATGGTATATTTTCAGTAATCAATAGCATTTGAGTATGTTATAACCCCCCCCCCCCCCCCCTCGGGCAAACGAAGTTTGGAGGGTATATAGGAATCACCCTGTCTGTTTGTCTGTCAACGTATATTTGTCTGGGCAATGAATCCTTACCGCCTTGTTGGATCTGGATGATTTTTCAAACAATTGTTATACATGACCCAAGACTGTGTCATGACTTCATTCACTGTCATGTCTTCAAGATCAAGGTCACAGTGCACACATAGCAAAAATTCTTTTACGGGCAAAACTTCATATCCCCTTATTGGATCTGAAAAATATTTCACGCAATTGTTGTTCATGTCCCAAGAATGTGTTATGACCTGAGGCAAGGTCACATCTTTAAGGTCAAGGTCACAGTGCATACATAACAAAAATCCTTGCCCGGGCCATAACTTCTTACTAGCAAATTGGGTTATTACCCAGAATATTGTCTATGACTCAAGTGTGTGTCATGACCTTGACTCAAGATCCTATCCAAGGTCAAGGTAACACTTGGTCAAAATCATTGTTCGGACCATAACTCCTTACTGTTATGTTGGATCTGGATCACATTTCATGCAACTGTTGTACATACCCAAGGGTGTGTCATGATCTTGCGTTGCACTCTTTTCAAAATCCTTGCACGGGTCATAGATCATTACTGTTATGTATGATCTAGATAACAGTTCACCCAATAGATCACTTGCCAATCTTGATAATGGCTGTCTTTTTGTCCGAGCTAACAACTCTTAGCGTTGATTTTCACAGTGACGTCATAATACGTGACATAAATTTATTGTAACGCCATAACGAAAAACAACGCCAAAAGGTATTAGCTCGGACAAAAAGACAACACTTATGAAGATCGGCAAATGGTATATTCTTTTCATGATCGAAAGGTGTATATCACATTCTACGGAGCGTGTTGTCCGTGTGTGTGTCCGTCTGTCTGTCCATGAAAGTTGTCCAGGCCATAACTTCTTCCTTTTATTTTTCAGGGAGATAATATTTTGCACAATTGTTGTTCATGACCCAAGGGTGTGTCCTGACCTTGAGCGATGGTCATATCTACAAGGTCACGGTCACAGTGCATACATAGCCAGATTCCTTGTCTGGATAATACCTTCTTCCCTTTACGTTGCCGGAAGACTATATATTACACAATTGTTCTTTATGATCCTAGAATGTGTAATGACCGTGAGCCAAGGTCATATCTGCAAGGTCAAGGTCAGAGTGCACACAAACCATTTTTTTTTTTCATTATACCTAAAAATTTACATGTGGGATATCTCTCACACTTTTACCATTGATGTATCTTGGGATGAATTATTGCTTGTTTCAACTTTGTTGCCGCGGGGCTATTTGTTCCGTCAGGACAGCTGTACTTTGATTTTTCAGAGAGGAACGACCGCCTACCTATTTTCATGAGTGAGAAGGTGGGCTCGTAAAACGATTCACCACACCAGTTTGAGTACAGTTTCTTACTCAATTGACCGTCCTAAGTCGGTATCGCATTTGTAGTATAATCGCTCTTTTGTAATGCATTTTATTACTTCTTACCGAGTTTTATTATACATCTCCTTGGTGGCTTCTGCCCTACAGCTAAATCAGTTCCTTTCAAAATCATCATAGGCATCTACTACACATTCAGTACTAACCTTTAATTTTAAATACACAAATGTAAGTATATCATTTTTGAGATAGGTGTTACATTATTATTATCTTTGGTTTTTCTTTTTTGGTTTTGTTTTCAAATAGAATTAAAAGTGAAAAGCTAGAATGCATTGCCTAAATTCTTCCCCTGTACCCTGTGTATTAAGATACAATGTATCTTAATAATTGCATTATATTACTAAAGGGTAACAATATAACTACGAAATAATACTGCATCAAAAGCAAATATCTGTCGAAGGAGTCGAACTCCGCAAATTATCAGATAAGTAATTTTGGATACTAACCTGCAATGCGTTATTTAGAAGTATACCTAAAAATATATCACTTTTTGTCATTTTTAGTAAATACATCGTTAGATATTTTGTCATACAAACATATGATTCGTTATCTTAGCATATGTTATAGTTTGAACACAACAAAAACTTCCGATTCCTATCGCAATTGCGATACCGATCTAGGGCGGTCAGTTCATATGACAGTTGTCAATTAATTGGTATAGTTAAACGCTTAAGGGATTCCCACTCACCATATAAGCAATATAATCAAAGGACAACTATCTAAAAATCTATCAATAATCCTCGATATAGAGAGCAAGGATCAACAAGATTGTCAAGTTGTAAGGCACACAAAAATATAAACTCGTACAGCAATGCAGAGTAAAAGCACGATATTAAAAACTATATAAATTGAAATCAATACGAGTGAATCGTCCTCTGCCGATCTGGAAGCGACCTCCGACACTTGATCTGTAGGAGTTCCGACTTACAGTCAAAGGAAGCGAGGTTTAGGATCCATGTTCTCTGAAAATGTTTACGTCATATAGTCTCCATCCCCCGGTTAGTCAATGTCAATTAAGTCTATATAAAGTTATATCAGGGCCCGATATGACTTTTTTATAATTCCCTTGTCATATTGTCGATGATGAAGGCGTTTCACTATTTTGAAACTCAATGAGATAAAGTTATCGAAACGATTGACCCCCACTTATCTCCCCCAGGTTGCACACAAGATCACCGTACAGTTTGCGATGAAAAAAAAGAGGAGTTACTGGCTCAGTTATGTGGCAGAATTCACTATGGAGCTATACAATACATGACTATCAATAATATACTAGCACATGTAACAGATTACAAAAATATTTGTTTGTAGTTCAATTACGATACCGACTTAGGACGGTCATTAATTTGACAAAAGCCAAACAAATGGTGTGGTTAACCGGTTTACGGGCCGACCTTCCCACTCACCGTAACAGCAGAACAATTAAAGGACGTACATTTGAAAATTTATAAATAATCCTCCATGTAAAGAAACAGGGTCATCAGGTATCGCATATTGAGAGGTCATAAAAATATAAACACGTAAGGTATTGTAAAACACATAATGATATAAAATATATGCGACATCAACATGTTAAACCGTCCTCTGCCAGTCTGAATGTGAGTTAAGACCCTAGATCTGTAGGAGTCCCGACTAACAGTCAGAGGGGACGAGGTTAAGGACCATGTCTCCTCTAAAAGAGGTTTGGACAAGGCCTGTCATATAGTCCCCACCGCCCTGTTAGTCAGTGTGCAACATTCAAGTAAAAGTCTGCATAAGGCTGTAGAGGGGCCAAATACAAGACCTATAATCTTTTTGATAATCTCAATGTCATATTGTCTATTTAGAAGACGTTTGACTAATTTATTACATGATGAAATAACGTTATCGGAGCCTTTTACTTTCCTTAGTTTATATACGAGATCACCGTAAAAATTAGGATGGGAAATTCCATTGGATACATAGTGTTGAAAAGAAATATTTCCAAATTTAGATAGAAGTTCTGAATAAGATCTGAAGGATTTTCCGAATGTTTCGTAGCTTGTGATATCTGTAGCCCTGAGTTAAAAGTTCAGAAGTAATTTGTAAATTTCGTTTATTAAAGTCCAAAACATCGGTGCAGCCTCTGACAAATCGAACTAATTGAGATATATAGATACCATATGATGGGAGTCGAGGGACATCGCCATCCAAGTAAGGAAAATTTACAATAGGAACTCCAAAATCCTCACGTTTATCATAAATATTAGTATATAATAGGTGGTTGATAATTTTGATGTTCAAACTTAAGAAAGGTGTAGATTTATCTCAAGTATTAGCTTTATTCAATTTGAGCTCTGGTGGATATATTTCTGATATAAATTGTGCGATTGTCGATTACCAAAATGTCATCCAGATATCTGCAGGTGTTATTAAATTTGTCAATGAAGTCGAAACGTTTTGAATTTTGAATAGAAACCATAATATCTCTCTCATAACAATAAAGAAATAAATCTGCTATCAGAGTCGCGCAGTTAGTACCCATAGGAATCCCAACTCTTTGTTGATATATCTTGCCATCAAATTGCACAAAAATAATATTCATGAGAAAATCTAATGCTTTACATAATTCCTTGCAAGTCCAGTATTTATATGAAGTATATTGTTTGTTGGAAAAGAATCCGGAGTTATTGGAAGTGCATATGTGAAAACACCATAGTATAAGAGACTGCAACTTGCTTTTAATCAAATCATGAGGCAGAGATGTATAAAGTGTAGAAAAATCAAATGTAGAAATTTGAGTCGCTTTGATATTTAGTGAAAGAAGTTTGTCTATAACTTCATGAGAATTTTTTACTGACCAAAAGTAATTGATGTTACCATTATGAAATACGACATCACAATATTTGATAATATGATCTTTTATAGCAGTTAGAGCAGACGTAATATATTTCGATAGTACCGTAGTAGAGCAGTGGCTAGAATTAGATATGAAACGTGATTTATATGGACTTTTATGTAGTCTTGAGAGACAATAAATGGTTGGTAGGTCGGATTTATCAGTTTTAATTTTGAAGTCGGACATGATCATGAGGGGATCGTGCAAGGTGCGGTCTTTTGAGGTTGGGCTTTACACATATGTATGAGTGGAGTTTAATTCGTTTTTAAGTACTTCAATATAATATAGTTTTCAAAAAACTATTATGTTATTACCTGCTTTATCAGCAGGAACAAAGACATATTTAGCATGTAAGTCAGATATCCTCTTTTTAATAGAATTTGCCGTCAATGTATTAGGCTGTTGAAATAAATGCGGATTTTCCGTAAAGTTCTTAATACGAATATCGACAATTCTTAAAATCTCGTATTTCCAATCATTAAGAGCATGAACCTTTACCTGTTCTTTTTTACACCAACGTTTACAATATGTAGTTAAAGCATCTTCTATAACGTCACGGCATTTATTGAAATCTATCCTGGACGGTAACCTATATTAAGGGTCTTTTCCAAAAAGGGTGCACACTTTCTTGTTCAAAATACAGTTTAAGTCACCAGTAATAGCATGACCTGCCGGTTTATAAACATATTTAGAATTTTCACAAGAACACGACGAAGAAATAGAGTCTGAAATATCAGGGTTAGATGTAACTTTATTATAATTTAAAAATAAGATTTCGAATAGGCTTTTTGTACAGGTAACAAATAAGTGGATGTTCTAAATTCTCAAAATATTGGGGGAAGTAACATTTCCGAACTTTGAGAAAAGTTTTAAAAAGGACCTAAACATTTTCCAAATGTTCCTCTATAGTATATGATAGTTTACTTTTTTGTAATATTTTTGTATGAAAGTTCAAAACGTTACCCTATGCTTTTGGTAATTGAACCAAGTCGGACACTTGATTACTGTATGATTGGAGTCTTGGAACATCACTATAAAAGGAAATAAAATAATGAGGGAAATTTACAATTGGAAATCCAAAATCGTCAAGCTTATCGTAAATATCTGAATGAATTTTATTGTTCGTGCTGTTAATGTTTAGATCCAAGGAAGGTATTTTTGTAGTTTAAATATTGGCTTTGTTTGATTGTTCAGGTGGGAATATATCAGTTATATATGTTTCAATCGCAGGGTTATCGATAACCTAGATTTAGAGGTATCATTGAAGGGTATCATTGAAGATATCAGAGATGTCGGGGCGTTTAGATTTTAATAGATTGCATGAAGTCCCTCTCATAACAATATAGAATCTAATTGGCTGTAGGAGGTACGCAGGCAATACCCATAGAAATTCCAGCTATCTACGGATAAAATTTGCCATCAAACTGCACATATATTGTAAATATCATCTATTAAATTGGCCTCACGTAATTCAAGCGCAAGTCCATTATCAGTATGAAGTGATTGATGGAAAATACACATTTAGACGTATATATATTTGCATTCTGTTTATATTTAAACATATGTTCATACAAATATAACAGTAAATTTGTCAAGAATGAAGTGTGTTATATTGCTCATTTCATTTTATTAAACGGACAAAGTTTTTCAATCAGAATGCGGCTCTTAAATCATTTGTTTTTTTTTTTTTTATTTCTACGTATATCAATTAATACATGGGACCGTTTGCATTTATCAACGATGCCCATAAAATGAAAATGAAAAAAGGGGGAGTTGTAATAGAGCACAAAACAACATAAATATTTAAATGAATAAGTTAATTGATAAATATGAGTGATAGAGATGAAAAATGAAATACATTTCCCTGTACTTTTATCTTAAGTTCAAGGTCATTTTGGTTTGCTGTTCGAATATACATACTTTTTCTTTGTTTGATTTTCACTGTTTCGACATTGAGCATCAATGGAGAGACATAACTTCTTGAAATACGTATATGGAGCACAAATAGAAAGACATGTATATGTCCTAATATTTATTGTGATAAGTGCTTCTAAATTTATGTTTCAAATTTAATGTTTCAAAAAGACATACTGAGCCTGCATGCTTAAATGTTATGTCGACTTTATTTGTTTACCAGTTATAGGGGGAATAAATACAATCCGGTTACACTTTTTCGAATATGAATGTATATATATATATATATATATATATATATATATATATATATATATATATATATAGATATATATATATATATATATATATATATATATATATATATATATATATATATTAGCACAGGTAAGCGATAACGATACTAAAACATTTTGTATGTCCTCTGGTTTTATGATTTTTGGACTTGTGCTTTGGATTTATCCATCATCTTTACACTAATTACCTCCAGTAGGTCAATGCAAATACATTTTAGGGGGCGCCACTTGACACCTGTAAGCAAGCTGTTAGCTTGTGTTTGGTTCATTTTCTAGATAGCTCATAGAGAAACGCTCAATATGTAGCCAATTGAAGAAACCAGTTTTCATTAGAGTAGTGCTTTGTATATGTTTTCTACCTTTCTTTTCGTGTCTTTATATTTGTGTGAGTGTTTGTGTGTGTCCTGAAGAAAAAGCAGATTGCTTCGAAAATTTGGCAATTATTTTAATTGTTTTAGTATCGTTATCGCTTACCTGTGCTTTTATATTGACCCCTTTTTCTCGAGCGATTTGCATTAACTTTCATTGAGGTTGATCCGATACTTATGAATAGTGAATGTTGTTACAATTTCCTTTTTTGTGTTTTTATATGTGTGTGTGTGTGTGTGTACGAGGCAATCTCTTTAAATTTAGCGCATATACTACTTTAGGATGTCACGTATTTTAAAGCGATATCTTTATCAGTGAATTCATTGTACTTCCTGGTCCATTTGGTAAGATGAAGCCTGTTCTATGGATGTTAGTTTTCTGCGCTGCTCTACATAACTCTTGGTAAGTAAAGTTTTTTCTCATAGAAAAGACAACTAGAAAATAAAAAAATGAAAATAATGATAATTGATAAGATTTTTTATTCTTATTATAAATGTCAGTAATTTTATTTGATTTACAGGAGACTCTTACTCTCCCCGGGCACCTGGTCTCACCTCGGAATTTTTCAGTATTTCGGGGTTCACAACAGTTTCTTTTTGAAACTTACACGATTTTGTATCTGTCCTTGGACTTTGAGAATGATTAACGGTTTGGTACTTCTTCGATATTGATTACAAACATTTTACTACATTAGTACATAAAGTGACTTTTGGGACGATATTTCTTTCATACAGAAACATCTGTCTCCGATCTGTCATATCTGGAGTGCCACGTTTAAGGTAAATCACTTAAAAGTAAAAGAATACAAATACAATGTACTTTATATTGCAAATTTTCGGCCTCACGACTTTTATCAAGCAATTTAAGAGATAACAAATATAAAGCTATGTAAAATCCATAAATACATAAGCTTCATTCATACAGAAGCTTCCGTTTAAATAGCAGACATGAGCGACACAGTGAAAAAAAATTTCAAAACTTTGTGCTTGGTATATCTATGCGTATGTAGATTTATAAAATATGAATCTTTTTCTAAAGATGTATAGGGAAAAAATTGGTGTTGGTTTAGGGTCGACGTGTACCTCGCAAACAGGTGCGAGATATTGGTAAAGGATTCACGTTAATCTGCAAGATCGATAAAGCGATATAATAGATCTCTCAATACTTTCAGTTGATATGTTTCACGAGGAAACATTTCTGTGCAATCTGGCGGATTACAACATATCCTGTGCCTATGAACTAATCAAAGACGGTAACAAATATAATTGCTATTATCAGAAACTGACAAGAACAGATCACTTTAGAGTTTTAACCTCTTTGACCCCGATCTATCAGCCAAAGTTGAAATATAGAATTAGATCCGTAAATGATAACATGCCGCATGTTCAAAAGCATTCATAAAATTCATTCCGTGGTAAAGGAGAGGTGACATATTCAACTTAGTAAGCAATACTGTTTAGATTATATATTGTTAAGATTCAATTAAAGCCGGTGCGGCCTAGTGGATAAGGTGTTCGGCTTCTGATCGAGAGGTCCCTGGATTGACTCCCGCCTCGGGCGAACCGGTGTTCTATCTTTCGGATGAGACCGTAAAAATGGTAGGCGTGGCATGTCAAAGATCCCTCACCGCTTCGGGTGGGTCCGTTGCAAAGGTCCAAATTTGTATGCAATGCATCGGGCAGATGCCGTCTCCATATACGTGAAATAATCGTGGAGTGACGTAAAACAATAGTCAATCAGTCATTAAGATTCAATTATGATATGGGTATGACAGAATGTTTAAGGGATAAAATTCTTTATCTATCAAAACTTAGATAACTAGAAGTGTAAGGGACTGGCGAAAAACACTTCGATTTTCTTAAGGTTCGAATAAGCGAAAACAAACGACAGATTTAGCTCTTCTATAACAGTTTTGAATGTACTTTGGGGAAATATATAATTTTTATAAATATCTGATTATTTTAATCGCATATGAAAATATAGGAATAAATCCACACGCGCGTCGCACGCTAAGCTTTGTTTGTTTTCACAGTACAAACAAATTATTTCTATGTGTGAAATACAGTAGAGTTTTATAAGCGAGACCCGAGAATGTCCTCTACATTTGAAAGTTTTCAGCACCATCGTCATCAAGATAATCACTATCATCGGATCACTATCATCGTTGTCATTTTTGTTGTTGCATGCCATATTTTTAATCTATGTAAAGTCTTATACTTATGTTTTCTTCATCTGAATATGAATAAGCATATTCCGTCACACCCATTTTATATCAAAGCAGTTTACTAGAACGATATACTTCCACCTGTAGGAGAAAAGTGATTTCTAAGACTATTATAAGACGCTTTTTGCTTCTTTTTAATGTTCCTTGTTCACACTGTTATGTTTTTGGTTTATTAATTCCTCTGATATGTATGTGTTTGTACTTAACCACTATGCAAACAATAATTTTCACATTATCAAGATTGCATCTTCTTCTGTTAACTTTCACAAATTGTACAGGCACTTTAATAAGTTTCCAGTACTTCATATATTGACTGTTTTGGCTTTGAGGATTACTGAAAGAAAAAAGAGGAGTTACTGGCTCAGTTATGTGGCAGAAGTCACCATGGAGCTATACAATACATGAATATAAATAATATACTAGAACAAATAACACATTACAAAAATATTTGATTGTAGTGCAATTACGATACCGACTTAGGACGGTCCTTTAATTTGACAAAAGCCAAACAAATGGTGTGGTTAACCGGTTTACGGGCCGACCTTCCCACTCACCGTAACAGCAGAACAATCAAAGGACGTACATTTAAAAATTTATAAATAATCCTCGATGTAAAGAACAAGGGTCAACTGGTATCGCATATTGAGAGGTCATAAAAATATAAACACGTCAGGTATTGTAAAACACATAATGGTATAGAAATATATGTGACATCAACATGATAAACCGTGCTTAGCCAGTCTGAAAGCGAGCTAAGACCCTAGATCTGTTCCCGACTAACAGTCAGAGGGGACGAGGTTCAGGACCATGTCTCCTCTGAAAGAGGTTTGGACAAGGCCCGTCATATAGTCCCCACCGCCCTGTTAGTCAGTGTGCAACGTTCAAGTAAAAGTCTGCATAAGGCTGTAGAGGGACCAACTACAAGACCATTAGTCTTTTTGATGATCTCAATGTCATATTGTCTATTTAGAAGACGTTTGACTATTTTATTACATAATAAGATAACGTTATCGTTTATTATTTATATGAAGTATATTGTTTGTTGGAAAAGAATCCGGAGTTATTGGAAGTACATATGTACGTTTTAGATTCTCTGTGAAAACACCATTGTATAAGAGACAGCAACTTGCTTTTAATCAAATCATGAGGCAGATATGTATAAAGTGTAGAAAAATCAAATGTAGAAATTTGAGTCGCTTTGAAATTTAGCGAAAGAAGTTTGTCTATAATTTCATGAGAAGTTTTAATCGACCAAAAGTAATTGATATTACTATTATGAAATACGACATCACAATATTTGATAATATGATCTTTTATAGCAGTTAGAGCAGACGTAATATGCTTCGATAGTACCGTAGTAGAGCAGTGGCTAGAATTAGATATGAAACGTGATTTATATGGACTTATGTAGTTTTTGGAGCCAATATATGGTTGGTAGATCAGATTTATCAGTTTTAATTTTGAAGTCGGACATGGTCATGAGGTGATCGCGCAAGGTGCTGTCTTTTGAGGTAAGGCTTTCCACATATGTATGAGTGGAGTTTAATTCGTTTTTAAGTACTTCAACATAATATAGTTTTCAAACAACTATTATGTTATTACCTGCTTTATCAGCAGGAACAAAGTCCTATTTAGCATGTAAGTCAGCTATCTTATTTTTAATAGAATTTGCCGTGAATGTATTAGGCTGTTGAAATAAATGCGGATTTTCCGTAAAGTTCTTAACACGGATATCGACAATTCTTAAAATTTCGTATTTCCAATCATTACGAGCATGAACCTTTACCTGTTCTTTTTTACACCAACGTTTACAATATGTAGTTAAAGCATCTTCTATAACGTCACGGCATTTATTGAAATCTACACTGGACGGTAACCTATATTTAGGTCCTTTTCCAAAAAGGGTGCGCAATTTCTTGTCCAAAATACAGTTTAGATCACCAGTAATAACATGACCTGCCGGTTTATAAACATATTTAGAATTTTCACAAGAACATGACGAAGGAATAGAGTCTGAAACATCAGGGTTAGATGTAACTTTACTATAATTCAAAATAAGATTTCTTAGAGGCTTTTTGTACTGGTAACAAATAAGTGGAGGTTCTATATTCTCGAAATATTGGGGGATTTTAGATGTGACTCTATGATCACGGAAAATATTAGAAATGTTAAGTAGATCGAAGCCTTTATTAATAAATTTAATTTTGAGAAATTGCTGCTTGGATGGAAGAGACGGAATACGAGGAAAGAGTTTATTATATGAAAATAAAATAATCAAATTGAGTTTATATCAATCAGAATTACGTAAACTTCGAAGATCAGCTTCGTCCAGGATAGGTTTCAATTTATTTACCGGAATAGAGGATAGTGCATGCAAAAGTTCATGAAGGCCATTATTTTTTTTTACGATAAATAGAAGATCGTTTAATGACCTATTTAAACGATTACGTTTTCTGATGTTACGATTACGGCGACGACCATGTGACCTACGTTTTCTAATAGTTTTATGTCTTAATGTAGAGAAATAAATTCTCGAAAAGCATATATGGCACAATGAATACATGTACGTGTACTTATATTTATTTATTTTAATATTATTTGTTTTTTGTCATATGTCGATATTACTAATTACTCATAAAATTCTCATATGAAAACAGGTATGTATGGTCATATTGTAATACAATTTTACTTTAATACTACTTGTGTTTTTTTTTTTTTTTTTTACATTTGCAAGTTCCCTTACACATACACGAACAGAGACGGACTTGCTGGTAAACTTATGTTACAGAAACTTTTCGTATGCAAATTTGAAAAAAATATAGTAGCTCGTGTCGGAGCTGTAAAATATAATAACGGTCATTCTTATTTTTTGACCTATGTATAAACAGAGAGAATATTGGGGATATACCCTATGAGTATTCCATTACAGTGTTCTTTGTCAGGAAGATCCAAAATGCGGACGTCATGCTTTTCAATTTTTCAAGTCGTCACTGAGATAATTTCTCCCTATCGTAACAACTTGTCCATTTCTGAATGCGAATGAGACTAGTATCATCTATGTAGACTATGTAACTATGTCTAGTTCTTATGTAAGCACACATGGCCACGCGTGTCTCGGGACATGTTTGCACAAAAAAAGGCAATCATAGTCAATTGAATTGGTGATCTAGTTTGAATTTTACAAAGCAAAGTCTACGAACGTGCACTGTTAAAATTCATTTCGAGTTTCCTCTGATCCGTTTCCAACAGCCTAACATTAAAAACGAATGTGAAGTTTCCTTTCGATTACTGGATTGCCTTTTTGATTGTACACTGTAAAGATGATGGATAAATCCAAAGCACAAGTCCAAAAATCATAAAACCAGAGGACATACAAAATCACTGAAAATGAAAAACAAATGGAAAATAATAAAATATGTCTACTTGAAGAGCATATGTGAACCCCTGTGATGGAGTGAGATCAGGTGCCCAAGGAGAGTGAGCATCTCCTGCTTGCTAGCAACACCCGTCACATATACCCAGTAGAAAGAGTCAGATCGTGTAAATTCCATATGTATTTATATATGGAGAAGTCGAAGTAGGTAACCTTCTAGTATAGAAGGTGTCAAATCTGTGTAAAATGATCGGAATCGGTCTCAGTCCAGAATATCATTTAAAAGTCTGGATAACGAGATATCATATGGAGTAATAAGAGTCTCGTAACGACCATAGAATTTTCTCAGTGACGTTGCTAGTCTAGCACATATATAACCCTGGTTAAGCAGCTTAACTGAAAGTCGCCTAGCCCTCAGAACAAAGTCACTGTAATTTGAACATGCTCTGGAATAACGTATTAACTGAGATATGAATACGCCTATGCGGGCGATGATGGAATGTTGCTACTTATGAAAGGAAAGTTTGTGACAGCGAAATTGAAATCGTCACGTTTGTCATAGAGTGAGGTGTTCAATTGACCATTAATGTCGAAAGACAACATAATATCTAAATACGAAGTAGAATTACTACTTTCTGTGGTTTCTTTGACCTCAAGTTCACTTGGATAGATGATGCTAAGGTAATCCGCGAATGAAGGATTATTAATTGAAAGCAAGTCATCTATAATATTCATTAAAATATGTATTGAACTACTCATATTCTAAATAATAACAGCAATCATTTCGCATTATACTCTTGAAAAACCGAGAATTGAAGCTAATCGATGCATATAGCTGCGCTATGGGACTTCCGAGTCTATTTCTATATAAAAAGAGGCGATGGTGTTCCGACTGAAATGCTCAATGTTTTTGTTGGGGACAAATATTGTCCTAAAATCTAACAGCTTCCGCTCCCAGTTTAGCATGTTTATAGGCTTATAATTGTAAAGATAGATATTTTGTGGTTGTTGTTGTTTTTTTTTCCGATAATTGTACTGTGAAAAGGGGATATTTTTGACCTGCTTTGACTTAACCACTTCAGAATATTATATTCATCAAAATAAGGCTATTCAATGTTTTAGCATATCCTTATTATACCTAGCTAAAGGAAATCACAAAGGCAATTAGTAATATACCCGTGAAAACTTACAATTGTGTACGACATTCCCCAAGAAAATATATAGAGTTCTTGACAGAATATCAAAGTTCTCCGTATGAGGTTCAAATCAAATAGGAATGTTCACTCAGATACGTATTACCTGTACATGAGTGAAAATCATTTAAAGTGTATCCTGAGTAACAGTTACATTTATACGAGTCATCGGTATTCTTGCACATGTGTTCACATCCACCATTACTCATAAAAAGTGAAGATAAATGAAAAGATAAATTACTCTATGATGCAGAATATATTCAAAGGTATACACTTTAGTAAATTGCTGGTTGTATATATATAATATTTAGATTCGCTTATCTAGGCTTCAATAATAAATGCTGTTGTACTATAGCACTAAAATTCTCAATACGTACCATTGCATGATCGGTCACCTGGTAAAAGCTGGAAGCCCTGTTCGCAGAAGCACATGTATGACCCAAGTGTACATATTTACTTACATTTTGCAGCACCAGGTGTGTAGCTTTCATTCATGTGTGAATTATATTTCACCAAATTAAGTAAATCACTCTAAAACTAAGAAGTAGAGTATCTCCCTTATGCATAGCTCTGTCCTTAGATAAATTCTTTGGTTCACTTTTCGGTCAGTTTGGCTTTAACACTGCTCTTCGTATTTTTATATATTTTGAGAATTCCAATCATTTGATAACGAGCGTCACTGGAGAGACACAACTTGTCGAAATGCGCATATGGTGCACAGAATTAAAAGGTATATATGTTTTATATTTATTATTAGGAATGCTTATTAATTAATGAAGATAAACTATGATTATGATCCATGTCATTTATCTAAATGGAATTGAGTAGTATCTTATTTTCGAATTTGTATAATGTATGAGTAATAACTTGAATGTAGTCAATTAGGGTATTTGTAAATCTTCCCACTCGTCTTAAAACAAGAGTAACTCCTAGCATACGCATGTGGCTTTGTTTAAACGGATGGAATATGAAAGTATGAAAACATGCTCCTCTTTGCCAACAATCCTGTCATATATATAAATCAGTGCAATGAGTAAAAAATAAAAAACGAAGAAGTACCAAAGAGTAAACCATATCTCATAGTCCATGGAATAAAGGGGACAATATCGTGTTTAGTGTCATATTCAGGCAAACGCGAACCCCAATAAAATGGAGAGGAGACCAGGTGCTCGGGAGGAGTAACCGTCCCCTGGTTGCATGCAACACCCTTCGCAAAAGTCCTGCAATAACCTTTCAAATCGAGGAGGTAAATACATAAATATACGCGCATGAACATACGAAGGAGCCAGGAACACGAAGTCAAATTTTCCATTCAAGGCAAAAAGTGCTGCCTGCCTGAAATTCCAGTGTCGAAAATGCAGGTGAACAAATATCTTTATATACATGTATACACGTATTATGTTATTAAAAAGTAATGGCCCGGACAAAGATCTACCCATCGTATGTGCTATCACCTTATTCTCGCAGATATGACCTTGGTTTAAAGTCATGACACACCCATGGATCTTGGACAACAGTTTTGTGAAATATTACTCATATCGATGCAAGGGGTAAACAGTTATGACACAGACAAATATTTATTCGTCATATGCAGTGTGACCTTGTCCTTGAGGATATAACATTGGTTCAAGGTCAAAACACTTTCTTGGGTCCTGAGCAACAATTCAGTGAAATATTGTCTAAATCCATGTTACGTGTAAAGAGTTATGGCCCTGTAAAAGATTTACCCATCATACATCATATGCACTGTGACTTTGACCTTGCAAAATTGACCTCAATCAATTAAGTTATGACACATCCCTGAATCATGGGCAACAATTCTGTGAAATATTCAAATCCATGCAAGGTGTAAAAAGTTATGGTCTAGACAAGAATCTGACAATAGCACTTTAACCTTGACCTTGGCAGATATGACTTGAAAATATATAGACTTCATTATCCAGTTATAAGACAAAATTGGCAATGTTTAAACGTCTAGCATATAGTTTATTCTATGACTTCTTTACACTTTGCATTCTCAAAAAAGTTGCTCTTTTGTCCCCAAAATCACCTTGATATTGAAAACCAATAAGGTTTGTCCTCATGCCATAAAGATAAGTGTACCTAGTTTGAAAATCATAGCATAAATGGTATGATCTGTATCGTGTTAACAATGTACAGAGCCACAGACCAAAAATGCCCTACCATAATGCGTCCGTCTACGAAAAACATATACCATACCGTGGCAGAAAAAGACACCTGGAGATTATTAGTGATCTAGTGACCCGGTACGGGATGTTCCCGGATCACTAAGTTTTATACCGGGCGAGGTGACGCCTGGATGACTAGGTAACGAATTTACCCCACTGATGACCTATCACGATAGCATGAGGCTAATACATAGACAGTCATCACCATACCATATGGGCCATACTACGACAAAAGCAAAGTGTGACGGATGGACGATGAACAAAGTGATTACTATGTGGTGCTTTGCTTTGCTGACTCCACAATATTAAGATTTATATATTTCTTTCTTATTACCTGGAAATGTACATTGACAGACACTATACCATAATACATATAAAACATCTTTGTTTCGCCGCCATTGTTGTTGACAAGGACAACAAGAAAGATAACTCGCACGGAAACCTGGTAAAAATCTGACAGTGACGTGGGATAAGAATAGCCCAAGTATCCATGTGACCGTTATGAGCCAATCGCTTTTTGGGATTCCCAAACAAATTTGTCAGAAGTGGGGTAAATGCACGTGCCTCCAGTATGACAGCTATGTCTACAAATCGGTGTTGAAATGCATATTTTATAATGAATACATGGAATATCATTCTGTGCGCATGCATGCATAATGCTAAAATTTATATTGTTTCATAATATTTTTAGTTCAGTTTATGGTATTCCGTATATCGAAAAAAATATAACGAATATTAATGTTTTTAAATTCTGTCCGAAAATATTTCTTTACTACAGTGCTTGATACTGAATATTATTTCGTTTACAAAAACGGTTTCAAGTGTATGGGAAACCCTCAATGGGAAACCCTATGTACATCCATATTCACACACACACACACACACACACACACACACACACACACACACACACACATCTTGGAAAGCAAATACAAAATAAAAGAAAGAAATAATAATAACGACGATAACGATGATAATTATAATCAATAATAAGTTCTCGTCTATTTACTTAAAAAGACAACGACAATTAAGAATTTTTTTTATAATTTTAATAAATCTATCGACAGACTTCATATTTCTTACAGCTTTGATAATTTCCTGTCTGAAATTATATACCACTTAACTCGTGAATAGAAATAAGAAACCGACAAGGCGAGTAGAAAGTATACTTATTTGATATATTTGGTTTTCAGGCTAACTAAATACTATTTAAAAACTGTTAATTGAATTTCATTTCACCAAGGTGAAAATGTGTGTGTCAAATAGGTAGAGGGGGTTGGTGCATGTATGTGTATTTCTGTTGTGTGCAATTGTGTATTCGAAGTAAGGTATCTAATGAAATTTTAAAGAAATATATGTGTGATATTATATGAATTGTACTCATACCTTTGTAGCCCACGTCATTGAACTCTTCTAACGAGCATCACACATATGCACATCCTATTCTTCTCCCTTTCATCGACTTTACTAAAGAAAAGACAGAATACAACTGACCAAGCTATATGGTACTAACAAGTTAAAGTAAGGTATGCGATGATACTGATTCCAAATCTACGGCTATCGAAAAACCCATTTATGCAATATTTCTAGGGGGGGGGGGGGGGGGGTCTGTAAATTAACACACAGATTAACTCAAGATATTACAAGAAATTACAGATTAGTATAAAACATATCTCTTTATACTTATGCACACCTTCAAGCAAATAGTGAAAATACATTCTACAATATACTCAATTTTAAGCTACAGTATCCAAATGTAAAACAATATTTTACCCAAAGGCTACGTAGTAGAAATTAGACGATACATCAAAATCGACTGACAAATTGAGACACAGTGCAGTATTTATTGATTGGTTGATTGAGTGAAAACTGCTTTAGGTCACTCTACGATTATATCACGTATATGGTGACGGCATCTGCCTGATGCATGACATAGAAATTTTTACCTTTGCAACGGACCCATCCGATGCAGTGAGGGATCTTTTACCTACCGTAGCACGGAAAGTAAGACCGCCTATATATATCTTCATGAGTGAGGAGATGGGCCCGGTTAACCACACCAATGGAGTACCGTTTGTTATTCAGTTGACAGTCCAAAGTCGGTATCGCATCTGTCGTACAATCAATATTTTTTTATTATGTCTTTGCATGTATTTCATTACTTGTTACCTAGTTTTCTTGTACATCTCCTAAGTAACATCTGCCCTACAGATAAGTCAGACGTCTTTTCCTTTTCCTTTCAACACTATCATAGGCATCTACTACACATTCATTTGTAACCATTAATGTTAAAGAAAAAAGAGGAGTTACCGGCTCAGTTATGTGGCAGAAGTCACCATGGAGCTATACAATACATGAATATAAATAATATAATAGGACATTTAACACATTACCAAAATAACTGATTGTAATGCAATCACGATACCGACTTAGGACGGTCATTTAATTTGACAAAAGCCAAACAAATGGTGTGGTTAACCGGTTTAAGGGCCCACCTTCCCACTCACCGTAACAGCAGAACAATCAAAAGACGTACATTTAAAAATTTATAAATAATCCTCCATGTAAAGAACAAGGGTCAACAGGTATCGCATATTGAGAGATCATAAAAATATAAACACGTAAGGTATTGTAAAAAACATAATGGTATAAAAATATATGCGACATCAACATGATAAACCGTGCTCTGCCAGTCAGAAAGCGAGCTAAGACCCTAGATCTGTAGGAGTCCCGACTAACAGTCAGAAGGGACGAGGTTCAGGACCATGTCTCCTCTGAAAGAGGTTTGGACAAGGCCCATCATATAGTCCCCACCGCCCTGTTAGCGTGCAACGTTCAAGTAAAAGTCTGTATAAGGCTGTAGAGGGGCCAAATACAAGACCTGTAGTCTTTTTGATGATCTCAATATCATATTGTCTATTTAGGAGACGTTTGACTATTTTATTACATGATAAAATAACGTTATCGGAGCCTTTTACTTTCCTTAGTTTATATACGAGATCACCGTAAAAATTAGGATGGGAAATTCCATTGGATACATACTGTTGAAAAGAAATATTTCCAAATTTAGATAGAAGTTCTGAATAAGATCTGAAAAATTTGCCGAATGTTTTTCTTAGCTTGTGATATCTGTAACCCTGAGTTAAAAGTTTAGTAGTAATTTGTAAATTTCGTTTATGAAAGTCCAAAACATCGGTGCAGCCTCTGACAAATCGAACTAATTGAGATATATAGATACCATATGATGGGAGTCGAGGGACATCGCCATCCAAGTAAGGAAAATTTACAATAGGAACTCCAAAATCCTCACGTTTATCATAAATATTAATATATATTAGGTTGTTGATAATTTTGATGTTTAAATCTAAGAAAGGTGTAGATTTATCTCAAGTATTAGCTTTATTCAATGTGAGCTCTGGTGGATATATTTCTGATATAAATTGTTCGAATTCAGGGTTGTCGGTAACCAAAATGTCATCCAGATATCTGCAAGTATTATTAAATTTGTCAATGAAGTCGAAACGTTTTGATTTTTGAATAGAAACCATAATATCTCTCTCATAACAATAAAGAAATAAATCTGCTATCAGAAGCGCGCAGTTAGTACCCATAGGAATCCCAACTATTTGTTGATATATCTTGCCATCAAATTGCACAAAAATATTATTCATGAGAAAATCTAGTGCTTTACATAATTCCTTGCAAGTCCAGTATTTATATGAAGTATATTGTTTGTTGGAAAAGAATCCGGAGTTATTGGAGGTACATATGTACGTTTTAGATTCTCTGTGAAAACACCATTGTATAACACTACTGGGTCCAAAAACCCCTGAGAATCCCGTTTTTCACTGCAAAACTCTGCAACACCCTTAAAAACTCTGAAAAAACACTGAAGTCTACCCTGAAAAACTCTGAAAAACACTGACGACCCTGAAAAACTCTGCAAAACTCTGAAAAACTCTGACGCCACTGAAAAACTCTGCAAAACTCTGAAAAACACTGACACCTGCTGCGATGCCCTCCGGCCGTGCGATCGCGACCTCGCGTACTTCTATACGGTCCCTTCTATAAGCCCTATTAGATATAAAATGTGATGAGTTGTAAATTAGAAAAAAAGGGAAGAGAAAATAAATAAAACATATCTTGCATTTTTGTACGGTGTTTTGAAGTGAAATTATTTTAACGAATCTCTAAATTTAATTTTACTGATGCATTATGCAAAACCAAACAAACCCAGCAGAGGCGTACTACAATACAAAGGCTTTTCTTACCGAGATTTATATATATATGTACATTTGTATTTCCAAATGAAAATGTATGTACATATATTCCTGGTAAATATCACTGTTTCATAACTGTGTATTTAAATAGTGAAGAAAAAATAAAAAATATATATATAATAAAGAAGCTCCAGAACTATAAATTAGTGAATAAATAATAAATTATTGAATAATAAATAAAAAAGTGAATAAATAAATGAATAAATAAATTGATAAATAAATAAATAATATTTGAATGTGACCAGTACCTATAAATTTTATACGAAAGGCGAATTTAATACACCAGTACTGACAGCAAATCGACCACAAAGAAAATCGCTTGTCATTCATTTTGAAATAACACAATGGATTCTATTCCAATTCTGTTGCAACATTTATACAGACTATACCCATATATTTTCATGTGACGACCTTTAGGTTTAAACACCCCCACCCCTTCTCACACACACACACACGCAATACTTTTTTCTCTATCAATACTTTTCAAACAAAATTAAGATATACAAATTTAACCTTTGATTTATTATAACAGCGTAATATAACAAAGTTCAGAGGACAATAACTTTCTTTAACTGAAAATTTTACGTGTCTACGTGTTGCTCTTTCATTCGAATGACATACGTAAATTTTGTCCTATAAAATATTTCAGTGATTAAATATTCTCTCGGTATTCAATAATGTTGCTTGAAATAGCATCAAATAAGTTTCAATATATCAGTAGCACCCCCCCCCCCCTCCCGGCCCTTTTCAATGGGAGACTGTGCCCCCCCCCCCCTTTTTTTTCTTTCAAAAATTTCTAGATCCGTCCGCCTATTACGTATTGTAACAATGTATCCAGTAAGGGTCATGTATAGCAATGGCGAATACAAGGGCGCTCGCCTAACAGCACCCCCCCCCCCTTTCAATGGGAGACTGTGCCCTCCCCCTCCCCTTTTTTTCTTTCAAAAATTTCTAGATCCGCCTATGAACAATATCTCCCTTATTACGTATTGTAACAATGTATACGGTAAGGGTCATGTATAACAATGGCGAATACAAGGGCGCTCGCCCTGTTGACTGGGACATAGAAGTCTTACATAAAAATACCCTGTCCTGTCAAAACTAGCAACGTATTTGACCTTTATTTTCAAAATGACATATAAATTCAAGTAAACGGTGTCATATTTAGAGCAGATACCTCGATCTGCCCCAACCTATGGATCCAAATCGTAAATTGTCGAGTAGGATGTTTAAATCATATAGTATATTTAAATTGAGACCATAAACTCACCCCCCCCCCCTCAACCCACCCACACACATACGCCCCTTCTCTCTCTTATATATATATATATATATATATATATATATATATATATATTATACTAGAATATCTTCATTAGAAAGTAAAGCCGGTGTGGCCTAGTGGATAAGGTGCTCGGCTCGTGATCGAGAGGTCGCAGGTTCGACTCCCGCCCGGGGCACACCGGTGTTCTGTCTGTCGGATGAGACAGTAAAAACCGAGGTCCCGTGTTACGGTAGGCGTGGCACGTAAAAGATCCCTCACTGCTTCGGGTGGGTCCGTTGCAAAGGTCTAAATTTGTATGCAATGCATCAGGCAGATGCCGTCACCATATGCGTGAAATAATCGTGGAGTGACGTAAAACAATAATCAAACAAACAAAAATCATTAGAAAGTAACGGCACACGCATGGAATCTGAAATTGCTTTATTTGTTTTTTTACCTTTATTCTACATGTCATCAGTACTCTATTACGTAATAAACATCCGGTTGTTTAACCCGGTAAATATCGCTCGTAATCTCATATACCGGTAGTTTGTTACCTATCATGCTGTAAATTGGGAATCGTAATTAACAGTACCTTAATATGTATGAGGGAACAAAACATATTTAGTAACAGGTTGAAAACATATCCAGTTGATACATTTCAATGTTAATTTTGTGTTTTTGGCAAAATTAAAGTGTCATTTTAACAGTGACTTGTAAAGTTTAGGACAAAAACTGATTTTCAATCTTCAAAAGTGAAATAATTTGTTTTACATACGATCATTTATTTATTTTTATGTCATAAACTAAACTACATCAATTATTTAAGTTGAATTTCTTCTGCATTTCCTCTGATAATAGCAATATTATAGAATACATGCGAAATGTGAGATTTGTAAAGCTGTGATTTAAGGTGCTATTCTGTTCCATTAATTTACATACGGATTAAATAAGTAGCTGTGTTACGGCCTGTAGCGAGAAGGAAATACGCATACTCAAAGCCATGCTCGTTCACTCAAGTTGGACACTGTTTAAAAAAAAAAAGGGGGGGGGGTTAGTAGAATTAAATTAACGCAACTTCACAGCGTTTTATCGGTGAATGGCCGCTAATTAATGAAGAATGCAATATTGATTTATCAATATTAATCATGAATGCCTTTAAACTCGAAAGAGAGTGGGGAGCGGCCTTAAGGTCGTAACATAACGATATTTGGGTGGATTCTTTACACAGATTGGAAAAGATGTAAAAATAAACATCAATCATTATGTGTTATTAAAATGATTGATAGGGATATATAGAATTAATTATTTCTTTTTTTTTTTTCTGTATTTATTTATCTGTTTACAATTAAAACTATGCGTTTTCTGTAAACTTCGTCTATCGATTTTTTTAAAATCTTATTATTTTTATTAAATTTATTTTGATGTATTTTTTTTTTTTTCGTACGCAAAAGTTAAATGTTCTTATTATAAATAAATAGATGAATTAATAATTAAATAAATAGATAAATAATAAATAAATAAGAAAATAAATAAATAAATAAATGAAGTCCGCCGAGGAAGGCCGCTGGCCGAAATGTTACAGTACGGAAAAATAGTGCTTTTATTATAAATAAATAAATAAATACATAAATTTTAAAATGTCTTGTTCTATATTTTATACTTATTTCCCCCTCCCTTAATGCACCTCTATGAAACAACGATGTTAAGTAACATGCTACTGCTGTAGTTAGATTATTTGTTCGTTCGTTTGTTTGTTTGTTTCATTCTTCTTTCTTTCTTTAAGTCGATCAATAAAACAAGTGACATCGCGCTGGAAAGTCCTGTGTCAATAAAATTGTTTTTGCTAAGTACGTAATTCATGTGATTTATTAAACTGCAAATGTAAAGATCATCTTACAAACGTAAGTCAGAATAGGAACAATATCTTAGTAATTTTATCTATAAAAATCGTTAAAATAAGTCCTTGACAAATGGTAAAAAAATGCGGGGTTTTTTTTACTTATTCCCCGCTTATAAATTCATCACATTTAACACTTATTAAAGGTCATACATAGCGAACACAGCGAACCATTTCAAGGGCTTATATTATAAAAGGGACCGTATAGAAGTACGCGAGGCCGCGATCGCACGGCCGGAGGGCATCGCAGCAGGTGTCAGTGTTTTTCAGGGTTTTTCAGAGTTTTGCAGAGTTTTTCAGTGGCGTCAGAGTTTTGCAGAGTTTTGCAGAGTTTTTCAGGGTCGTCAGTGTTTTTCAGAGTTTTTCAGGGTAGACTTCAGAGTTTTTCAGTGTTTATCAGGGCTGTCAGAGTTTTTCAGTGTTTTTCAGGCAGACTTCAGTGTTTTTCAGAGTTTTTCAGGGTGTTGCAGAGTTTTGCAGTGAAAAACGGGATTCTCAGGGGTTTTTGGACCCAGTAGTGTAAGAGACAGCAACTTGCTTTTAATCAAATCATGAGGCAGAGATGTATAAAGTGTAGAAAAATCAAATGTAGAAATTTGAGTCGCTTTGAAATTTAGCGAAAGAAGTTTGTCTATAACTTCATGAGAATTTTTAATCGACCAAAAGTAATTGATGTTACTATTATGAAATGCGACATCACAATATTTGATAATATGATCTTTTATAGCAGTAAGAGCAGACGTAATATGTTTCGATAGTACCGTGGTAGAGCAGTGGCTAGAATTAGATATGAAACGTGATTTATATGGACTTTTATGTAGTTTTGGGAGCCAATACATGGTTGGTAGATCAGATTTATCAGTTTTAATTTTGAAGGAAGTGTATCATTTTTGAGATAAGTGTTATATATATATTTTTTTTCTAATAGGATTAAAAGCGAGAAGGCATTGCATAAATTGTTCACCTGTACCCTGTGCATTAAGATAAAATGTATTTTAGTAAACACATTAATTTACAAATGATAATTGACAACGTGATTGCGGCATACAATATTTTTGTCGTGTAAATTTCGAATAAGCACAATTATATATCTTGTAAAAATAATACACATTACAGGTTTAAAGGTAAATGTTTCTTAACATGTAACAATCTATCTCCGAAATAAAACTGCATCAAACGCAATTAGCTGTCAAATGAGTCGAACTCCGCAAATTATCGGATAAGTTTTTTGGGGTACAAACCTGCCATCTGCGATGCGTTATTTCGAAGTAACCTAAAAATATGTCATTTTTGTTTTTGTCATTTTTAATTAAATACTTATAAAAATTTTTACAGATTAAGCCATACAAACATGATCACAAGTAATATTTTGTCTTAGCAGGTGTGAAATTTTGAACATCACAAAAACTTTAAAACTTTAAAATGCAATTGCGATACCGACCTAGGACGGTCAATTGATACGACAGTAGTCAATCCATTGGTATAATGAAACGGTTTACGGGATTCCCACTCACCATATAAGCAATACAATCAAAGGACAACTATTTAAAAATCCATTAATAATCCTCGAGAAAGAGAGCAAGGACCAGCAAGACTGTCAAGTTGAAATGCAAACTAAAATATAAAAACGTACAGCAATGCAGAGTACAAGCACGATATTAAAAATATATAAATTGACATCAACATGACTAAACTGTCCTCTGTCGATCTGGAAGCGAGCTCAGACACTTGATCTCTAGGAGCTCCAACATTCATTCAAAGGAAACGAGGTTTAGGATCCACGTTCACTGAAAATGTTTACCTCATACAGAACCCACCGCCCAGTTAATCAGCGTAAAGTAACAATCTATATAAAGCTGTATAAGTACCCAATACAAGACCATTTATAATCCCCGTGTCATATTGTCAATGACGAATGCGTTTCATTTTTTTTTTTTTTTGAAGCCCAACGAGATAAAATTATCGGAACCACTGTCCCCCACTCCCATCCCCTAGGTTTGTATACAAGATCACGGTACAGACTGCGATGAAAAATTCCATTGGATACATATTGTTGAAAATTAAACTTTCCGAAATTTGATAAACTTTCTATAACAGAACCTAAATATTTTCCAAAGGTTCTGCTAAAGTTTATAATGGTTAAAAGTTTCAACCTTATTTGAAATATTTTTGAATAAAAGTCGAAAACGTTATCCCAGGCTTTGGAAAATCGAACCAAGTGAGACATTTAATGATGGGAATCTAAGAACATTACCATAAGGGGAAATCAAATAATAAGGGAAATTTACAACAGGAAACTTAAAATCGTCAAGATAATCGTAAATATGAATTTTATTCTTAATGATCTTAATCTTTAGATCCAAGAAATGTCTTTCTGTATTATAAATATTGGCTTTGTTTGATTGCAGTTCAGATGTCTGCTATATATCTCTCAAAGTTATCGATAAGCTTGTTGTCGTCGAGATACTTCGAGGTGTCATTGAAGATATCAATGAGGTCGGGGCGTTCAGAGTTTTTATAGATTGCATGAAGTATCTCTCATAACAATATAGAATCAAACTGGCTATACGAGGAACGCGGGTAATACCCATAGGAATTCCAACTATCTACAGATGAATCTTGCCGTTAAATTTCACATCCATATTCTAAATAGCATCTATCTGCGCAAGTCCAATATCTGCATGAAGTATTTGTTGGAAAACATACATTTAGACATACATTTGTATGCATTGTATACATATTTAAACATATGTTCATATAATATATAACATAGAATAAATTAGTCAAGAATAAAGTGTGTTATAGTGCTTATTTCATTTTATTAAACGAACATAGGTTTTCAGCTCTTCAGTCTCGTCTTCTTTTTCTATATGTGTCAATTAATACATGGGATTATTTGCATTTACCCACGATGCTCATACAAATGAAAATGAAAAAAGAGGGTGGTGGTGGTGTTGTAATAGAACACAAAACAACATGATTATTTAGTTAATTGATAGATATGAGTGACAGAGATGCTAAATGAATTGTATTTTCCATATACACTACCCTCCATAAAAAGTACACATTCTTTTATTTTTTCATATTTTTGGAATTAATTTGACAAAAATGAAAGAAATAGAAATAATTCATGTATTTTGCTGTTTACATTCAATGGAAGAACATGCTTTATAATGAAAAAGAAAAATTTAACAAAACATTTTTCAAAAATTATATACACATCCAATAATAATCTATAATGCACATTTCAGTCTAATTTTTTGTACCCTACTCTTGCCCTTATCACAGCTTCATTACGCTTAGGCATGTTTTTAACAAGTGTTCTGCATCTCCTGGCAGACAAATTGTCCCAACATTCAATCAGATAAAATCTAAAAACCTAAAATACTGACTTATTATTTGTTGTCTTATATAGGAAATTCCTTGGGTGGGTACTTATTTATGGAGGGTAGTATACTCTTACTTTACCATTAGGTCAATTTGGTGATAAACTCTTTAAATTTTACGCATATGCTACTTTGCGATGTCACGGGTTTTAAAAACGATATCTTTATCAGTGCAATCATTGTACTTCCTGGTCCATTTAGTAAGATGAAGCCTGTCCTATGGGTGTTAGTTTTCTGCGCTATTCTACACAATTCTTGGTAAGTGAAGTTTTTTTTTTTTTTCTCATAGGAAAGAAAACTAGAAAATAAAAAACTCAAACTAATGATAATTGATAAGATTTTTTTCTAATTATAAATTTCTGTGTTGTATTTTTATTTGATTTAAAATTTAATACATAAATATAGGATCTGAAATGAATTTTTATTTCACACGGTACGTATTTATGAAACGAGTGTTTTGTTTTATATAAAACATACAGCGAGTTTCATAAATACCGTATGGAATGAAAATTCAGATTACTTTTATTACATGAAATTTGTTTATTTCATCAAACACACAAACGGTCTTGTGTCCGACCAGTCAATTTACGAGAACATGACCATATTTGAGGTAGTGTAGCTCCGCTTTTACGGGAGATACAGATCTAAAACTTGCTGAGATTATAGAAAATTTATTTATCTATCAAGGCATATACATCAAAAGTTAGGCGTCATCTGAATACAGTGTTAAATGACTGTTGATCGAACTTGAATGGATTTTTACAATCGAGAGGGTTAAATCCCTTCTCTATTTATACACACTAAAGTGATCCTGGGTTCAAGTGACCTGTGTCCATGTGTGAATAAACATCTATTTTCGACCTGTCATATCTGGTGTGTCATGTCTAAGGCATTACTAAAATTAATAAATATTTGGTAAATTATAGGAATAGTGTGTTAAATCCAGTTCTGTATTAATAGCAGACGTGAACAACAGAGTGAAAAAGTTGCAAAAGTGTGTGTTTGGTATATCTATGCGTGTGTAGATTTATAAGATATGAATAATTTTCTAAAGATATACGGTGAGAAAGTTGGCGTTGGTTTAGGATCGAGAGATACGTGACAAACAACTTTATGATAGTGACAAAGGAAACACGTTAATGTGCAAAATTCATAAAAAGATTTCCGAATACTTCGAGTTGGCCTTTTTCATGAGGAAACATTTCTATGCAGTCTGGTGGACAACAACATATCCTGTGTCTATGAATAGGTACATTTCACCTGTAGTATAAATTATCTATCAATAGTTGCCCAGGGATTCAGAATGTCAGATAAGAGCAAAACAACTAAACAATTACGGTAACAAAAATGATTGTTATCATCAGACACTGACAAGACCATGTCACATTAGATATTTAACCTCCTTGACCTGGTTTATCAGCCAAAGCATTTATCCTGAAATGATAAGATAACTCATATTCAAAAGCATTCATAAAATTCATTCCATGGTAAAGGAGAGGTAACATATTTAACTAGAATAGGATGAATAGGTAAGCAATACTGTTTACGGCATAGATTAAGATTCATAACTACAAGTGTAAGTCACCGGCAAAAATCGCTTCGATTCGAGTTTCGAATAATCGAAGACGAATGGCAGATTTACCTTTCTATAATAGTTTTGAATGTACTAGGTGGAATTATATAATTTTTCTAATTATTGTAATAACATACATGTATGAAAATATACATATAAATCCTTACGCGCGTAAAACATAGTCGCAGGCTAACTATTGTTATAGTATAGTTTTATAAGCGAGATCTGAGAATGTCGTCTACGTTTGGAAGTTTTCAGCACCATCGTCATCAAGATAATCACTATCATCGCATCAACATTATCATTATCACTGTTGTTGTTGAGTGAGATTTTTAATCAATGTAAAGTCTTCTACCTATTTTTCTTTCACCTGAAAAAGAATGAGCATATCCATCAGACCCATTTTATATTAAAACTATTTACTTCATATTTAGTAGAACGATATACTTACTCCTCGGCTGTACGAGAAACGTGATTTCAGTCTCTGCTTTCGCAAGGAATGAAAAAATAGACTCTTTGCTTTATTTTCACTTACAGGTGTATAGTTGACTTGCTTTCAATTAATGATCCTTCATTCGCGGATTATCTTAGTATCATTTATCCCAGTGAACTGGAGGTCAAAGAAACCACAGAAAGTAGTAATCCTACTTCGTAATAGATATTATGCTGTCTTTTGACATTGATGGTAAATTGAACACCTCACCGTATGACAAACATGACGATTTCAGTTTCGAATTCGCTATCACATTTTTTTCTTTCATCTGTAGCAACATTCTATCATCGTCTGCATATGGCGTATTCATATCTCAGTTAATACGTTATTCTTGAGTATGTTCAAATTACAATGTTATGAGGGCTAGACGACTTTCAGATAAACTACTCAATCAGGGTTATAAATGTGCTAGACTAACAACGTCACTGAGGAATTTCTATGGTGGCTACGAGACCTTTATCCGGACCTTTAAACGATATTCTAGACGGAGACCGATTCCAATCATCTTACACAGATATGACACATACTACACTAGAATGTTGCCTATTTTAACTTCTCCATATATAAATATATGTGGAATTTACACGATTTGACTCTTTCTACTGGGTATATGTGATAGGTGTTACTAGCAGGAGATGCTCACTCTCCCCAGGCACCTATTCTCACTTATCAAGGGGTTCACATATGCTCTTCAAGTAAACTTTTTTTTTCTTGTTTTGCTTTGTCTTTTTTTTTTTATTTTTGTTTTGTCTTCTAATTCATCTGATATGTATGTGCCTGTACTGAATCACTGTGCAAACAATAATTTTCACAACATTATTATGGTTGCACCTTCTTCTGTTAATTTTCACAAATTGTACAAGCACTAATAAGTTTTGTAATACAAGTTTTCATCACTTTATGTATATAAACTGTTTCGGCTTTTAGGATTACTGAAAAGATTTACCTTTTCGAAAATCATATATGGCACAATAAATACATACACGTGCACATCTATTCCTTCCATTTTTTTTTTTTTTTTTTTTTTTTTTTTTTTTGCCATGTGGACTTTTAGTACCCAAGGGTTTTACAAATTTAGCCTTGATGCTTCTGTACTAACCCAATATATATACTTCAAATACATCAGTTTTGAAATACAAATCCGGAATGTCCATTTTCGGATTTTATGTGTTCCTTGAAACGCAAGTTGGGGTAAAGGTGGGAAACCGCTGGCCGTTATAGTAAAGGATGTCTCGGAAATTTTGAATTTTCTGAAAATTTTCAGTAAAATCCCAACATTAAATTGTAGAGCATTGTCAAAAAGAGGTGTCGTAGATGTCTGTGTAGTATATTTTCTTCGATAATTTTTTTATATTTCTCTTAAAAGAAGTCAATTCTCCACCGGGATTCATTGTAATGGAAAAAAATCCCCCAAAAGGCTCACTCATGAAACTAATAATTCTCAGTTATATTTTTCAAATCTATTTGAACATAGACTACTATCCCTTATGTATTTGTTGATTTAGTAGCGTTTAAACAGAGCGAGTCATTAACTTTACACTGAGTCGAATGTAAACATGTCCCATATGTTGCCACGAGGAGCGCATAACATCCTAAACTTTCCTAAAATGCAATTTTTGCCATAAAATGGGGTCAGTTTATCTAATGAGTATATCAACAAAGAGACAAGTAATAGAAAGATCTAGTTTTACTAAAACTTTTAGATATGCTTACTCACAAAAACTTGATCCAACGATAGCGACATCCTAGGCATTGCATCCTACAGATTGTTGATGCGGTAAAAATGGATATCGAACATATAACCAAACGGACATTCATTTCCAGCATATATACAAGTATGATTCATTACATTATAGCATATATAACAAAGAAAAATAATATTTCAGTTATGTCTCCAGATATGTTTAACCATTCGTTACTTCCTCGCTGCTTACTTAAAGCAATCGAATTGACTGAAATTATCTTAGATTGCAGATTTCTTCAATTTAAGCCTGGATATATAGAAAACAGAAAATCATTTTCAGGGCAGTACATAACACATGATACTAATATGTCCCTGATATCATGTAAAATTAATTCCGTACTGTGACAAAGAAAAATCACTAACTAAAATTCTCTCATTATAAGCGCTGTACGGCTGTGTACCAGATTTCATGAATTCAATTGTTATGCATTTACTTATTATACTTATCCATCGTTGTTTAAACCGACAGTAAGATTACATTTTCCTTTTAAATAGCTTCTACTCCTTAAGTAGGGAAAAATTGGGTGAAAAAATTCTTACACCTTACGGATTTTCCTTAAAGTTACGGAATCCGTACGTGAAAACTTACGAAAAAAAAAATCTTTGTGAAAATGCATTGCAGGTGCACGGAAGGAGTGAGCTACACCCGTCCTGAATTTTCGTAAAAACCTCTCATGTTCAATGAAAAGTATCTCTCACATTTCTATTTTTGGCCTAGTGGTATCGCGTCGGACTCCTGATCGGGAGGCCGGGGTTCGAGTCCCGCTCTGGTCATGTCGGTGTCCTGTCTTTCGGATGAGACAGTAAAAACCGAGGCCCCGTGTCGTGGTATGCATGGCACATTAAAGATCCCTCACTGCTTCGGGTGGGTCCGTTGCAAAGGTCAAAATTTGTATGCCCCACATCAGGCAGATGCCGTCACCATATACGTGAAATATTCGTGGTGTGACGTAAAACAAAATCAATAAAAAAAAAAAGAAAAAAAAAAAAAAAAAAAAAACTCGAACTTCACTTCAATTTTTGGAAGAAGAGAGAAGAAAAGGGTATTCAGAGGACCTTGAACATCATCGGCGAAAAACAAAATTTAGAAATGCGTGCATCAGTTGTGAGATTTATATACTTATAATATTTTTATGTATTCTACTATTGTGTGTAATTGTTTGAGCGTTACACAATGATTAACAGAGTGGGGACTTGTACATGTCTTTTCAGAGGCGACAAGGTCCTGATCCTCGTCCTCTCTGACTGTTAGTCGGGAATCCTATTGATAAAGGATATGTGCTCGTTTATAGACGGGCAGAGAACGGTTAAATTATGTCGCCTTACATATTTTTGATAGCAACATATTATTCTATACTGCGGTTTCATCTGGATTTTTATCTAACAATAAATAGAATTATAAATACTGGACTTGTACTGAGTCGTGTAATGCCATCAGATTTTGGATGGATACTATTTACGTACAATTTAATGGCAAGATTATCAACAGATTATTGGGATTCCTATGGGCACTAACTAGGCTCACCATATAGCAGATTTATTTTTATACTGTTATGAAAAAGACTTTATGCAATCTGTTTAAATCTCTAAACGTTTCGACCTTATTGACAAAAGAGAAAACAGAAGACATCTGACAATGCTGTGTGAAACACATCACCGAGGACCTGCACACACACACACACACACATACACACACACACACACACACACACACACACACACACACACACACACACACACACACACACACACACACACACACACACACACACACACACACACACAAATGACAATAGCATAATATACACGGAACGACATTACAAAAATATTCCATTGTGATGCGGTTACGATGCCGACTTCGGACGGTGAATTCAAGTAACAAACGTCACTCAATTGGTGTGGTTAACCGGTTTACGGGCGCCCACTCACCGCAAAAGCAGCACAATGAAAGGACACACTTTTACAAATTTATAAATAATCCTCCATAAAGAGAACAAGGATCAACAGGTTTCTCAAGGAGCGAGGTCATAAAAATGTTATTGCACACGAAACAATTATAGAATAAAACGTTGCTATCAAAAATATGTAAGGAGACATTAACATAAGTAAACCGTGCTCTGCCCGTCTGTAAGCGAGCTCAGATCCTTGATCAATAGGAATCCCGACTAACAGTCAGAGGGGACGAGGATCAGGACCTTGAGAAGGTTTGGACAAGGCCCGACATAGATTCCCCACCACACTGTTAGTCAGCGTGCAACGCTCAATTAAAAGTCTGCATTGGGTTGTAGAGAGACCCAGTGCAAGATCTATGGTCTTAGCGATGATCTCGGGGTCATACCGTCGATGTCGAAGGCGTTGATCAATTTTAGAACCAGCCGATATGAAATTATCGGAACCTTTGATCTTCCTTAGTTTGAACGCTATATCACCATAGAAATTGGGACCGAAATTCCTCTGGATACATATTGTTAAAAAGTAACATTTCCGAATTTAGATAAAATGTCTAAATAAGATGTATAAATTTTACCAGAAGTTTTTCGAAGTGTATGATATCTATAACCCTGAGTAAGAAGTTTAAAAGTAATCTGAGAATTTTTTTCCGTGAAAATCCAAAACGTTAGTGCAGGCTCTAGCAAACCGAACCAATTGACTAATATAAATACCATATGATGGGAGTCTGGGGACATCACCATCTAGATAAGGGAAATTTACAATAGGAAATCCAAAGTCATCACATTTATTATGGATATAATCATTCATTTTAGGCAACTTTACTGTCCAAGGGTACATTACAACGTCGTTGTCGGACATGTATGGTACAGCTACTGTTCATGTAAAGTGTTGTGGTGGTGGTAAGTTTTATTTCATTGTCAAATTTATAATTGCTTCCTTAAATAAATGTGGTATGGTTCAATAGATAAAAAGCTCTGCTATTGACCGATATATCCAGGACTCGATTCAGGCTATGGGCACACCGGTGTTCAGTATTTCTGAAGAAACAGTGAAAACCGAGGTCCCATGTCACTTACTCACTCCTTCGGGTAGGACTTTAGCAAAGGTGTAATACATCAGACAGTTGTCGTCGCCATATACGTAAAATAATTTTGAAGTCACTTAAAACAATTATCAATCATCTAAAAATATTTTAATAATAATGTGTGTGTGTCTGTGTTGAATAATTGATATCACAACATATATTTGAAATTTTATATATATATATATATATATATATATATATATATATATATATATATATATATATATATATATATATATATATATATATATATATATATATATATATATATATATATATATATATATATATATATTCATCATTTCTTCTTTCTCTGTTATGTAAATAATTGCTGCAGATAAACTCTTTCAAGATATTAATGAGAATGAAGGATAGTATTTACATTCGTACGAATAGTCTACACGTGCTCATCAAATGATTGAAAAAGTGTTTGATTCATTTATTTATCCTATTTTATAGTGTATAGAAATTTTAAAAGATGTATGTTAATTTGTGTTAGTTTTATACCAAAACCGATACCAGTTAAGATGAAATGTACCACTGGAGAAAAAAAATGTGACTCGTGGTTATCTGGAGGGTCATTTGGCAAAATGTGTTGTTGTTGTTGTTGTTGTTTTAGTTCACACAGAACATCTGGTTATCGGGAAATACGTGGAACAAAGATTGTCAATGAATGTTGTCCTGGTTGGAGAGGATCTGGCTGCAACACACGTAAGTTTATATTAGAAATATATATAAAATATAGACTGAAAAGATATATATTATTATAAAAGTTTAAATTATTAACATAATAACACTATATAATTCTTCAAACAATATAATTATATAACGCAAATTACACGTGATTCTGGAATAGATAGGTTATAAGCAGTCTAAATAAATTGTGTATATTCTAATGCTGAATGAGAGTAAAGTACATGTATTTTTAAATGCTGAAATGTACTTAAATTTTGATAATTTGGAAGTAAAAGACGAAGAAGTACGGAAGGGTAAAGCATATCTCATAATTCATGGAATAAAAAGACAATATCGTGTATAGTGTCATATTAAGACAAATGCGAACCCCAATAAAATCGAGGTGAGACCAGCTGCCCGGGAGGAATAAGCGTCCCCTAGTTGCATCCAACACCCATCGCAGGTTTATAGTGTGAATACCAGAAGTACGTCGGTTTTAATCTGTGCCTTGGACTGTCTGCTTATCGATTATCTTTTATAGGGGTTTCCCAATTCTTATCACTTTTTGTTATAGGCATCCTGTCTTCTATGGCAAACGTTCTCGCATCAACCCTTGGGAAAAAGGCGTTTAATCGTCTATACGACAAAAAAGGGAGTTCTACGTGCTAACTATAATTTCAAATTGAATTAACGGCATTGACACTACTATGTGGCTTTTTGATGCATTCTATCTATTCTTGTAGCAATTTGCAACCCACCCTGCTCACATGGAGGTACTTGTTCATTACCAAATCAATGCAAATGTCCTGACGGATATACAGGCAAGGGCTGTCAGACAGGTAGCTATTTTTATTCACTGACTGAATAGCTCCATTTGATTGCGTATGACGTTCAGATCGAGCAAAACGTAGCAAATATATATGACTCGCTAATCAACTGCACATATGGATACCATGATTATGTTCTGCGTAAATTGTCTAAAACTTAAACATACAGTCTGTATTAAGGTAATGCTTAAAAGGTTAAGAATGTCAAGCTGCACTTGGCAGAAAAATAAACCTTTAACTCCGTTCTCGTAGTTCCGTTTACTTTTATAGAAGTAAAAAGTACAAAAAAGTAAAAGAAAAAAAGAGGAGTTACTGGCTCAATTATGTGGCAGAGGTCACCATGGAGCTATACAATACATGAGTATAAATAATATACTAGAACATATAACACATTACAAAAATAGTTGATTGTAGTGCAATTACGATACCGACTTAGGACGGTCATTTAATTTGACAAAGCCAAACAAATGGTGTGGTTAACCGGTTTACGGGCCCACCTTCCCACTCACCGTAACAGCAGAACAATCAAAGGACGTGCATTTAAAAATTTATACATAATCCTCCATGTAAAGAACAAGGGTCAACAGGTATCGCATATTGAGAGGTCATAAAAATATAAACACGTAAGGTATTGTAAAACACATAATGGTATAAAAATATATGCGACATCAACATGATAAACCGTGCTCTGCCAGTCTGAAAGCGAGCTAAGACCCTAGATCTGTAGGAGTCCCGACTAACAGTCAGAGGGGACGAGGTTCAGGACCATGTCTCCTCTGAAAGAGGTTTGGACAAAGCTCGTCATATAGTCCCCACCGCCCTGTTAGTCAGCGTACAACGTTCAAGTAAAAGTCTGCATAAGGCTATACAGGGGCCAAATACAAGACCTATAGTCTTTTTGATGATCTCAATATCATATTGTCTATTTAGAAGACGTTTGACTATTTTATTACATGATAAAATAACGTTATCGGAGCCTTTTACTTTCCTTAGTTTATATACGGAAAATTGGGAAATTCCATTGGATACATACTGTTGAAAAGAAATATTTCCAAATTTAGATAGAAGTTCTGAATAAGATCTGAAGAATTTGCCGAATGTTTTTCTTAGCTTGTGATATCTGTAACCCTGAGTTAAAAGTTTAGTAGTAATTTGTAAATTTCGTTTATGAAAGTCCAAAACATCGGTGCAACCTCTGACAAATCGAACTAATTGAGATATATAAATACCATATGATGGGAGTCGATGGACATCGCCATCCAAGTAAGGGAATTTACGATAGGAAATCCAAAATCCTCACGTTTATCATAAATATTAGTAGATATTAGGTGATTGATAATTTTGATGTTAAAATCTAAGAAAGGTGTAGATTTATCTCAAGTATTAGCTTTATTCAATGTAAGCTCTGGTGGATATATTTCTGATATAACTTGTTTGAATTCAGCGTTGTCGATAACCAAAATGTCATCCAGATATCTGTAAGTATTATTAAATTTGTCAATGAGGTCAAAACGTTTTGATTTTTGAATAGAAACCATAAAATCCCTCTCATAACAATAAAGAAATAAATCTGCTATCAGAGGCGCGCAGTTAGTACCCATAGGAATCCCAACTATTTGTTGATATATCTTGCCATCAAATTGCACAAAAATATTATTCATGAGAAAATCTAGTGCTTTACATAATTCCTTGCAAATCCAGTATTTATATGAAGTATATTGTTTGTTGGAAAAGAATCCGGAGTTATTAGAAGTACATATGTACGTTTTAGATTCTCTGTGATAAGAGACAGCAACTTGCTTTTAATCATATCATGAGGCAGAGATGTATAAAGTGTAGAAAAATCAAATGTAGAAATTTGAGTCGCTTTGAAATTTAGCGAAAGAAGTTTGTCTATAACTTCATGAGAATTTTTAATCGACCAAAAGTAATTGATGTTACTATTATGAAATGCGACATCACAATATTTGATAATATGATCTTTTATAGCAGTTAGAGCAGACGTAATATGCTTCGATAGTGCCGTAGTAGAGCAATGGCTAGAATTAGATATGAAACGTGATTTATATGGACTTTTATGTAGTTTTGGGAGCCTTATACCATACTAACCTTTTGTAGTGAAAGTTTCACAAAAACCGATAAGTACAATATATAATGACGAAACTGTCTGTATCGGTAACTCTTTCGCATGGCAAATATTTCTATGTTACCTATATATTAAACTATAAGGTTGAAAACAAAGTTGCAAAGTTGTTTGTTATTATTAATTTTTTTATACATTATAGAGACTTGTTCTCATCTGATCCCCTGCTTTCCTGGGTCTTGCGCCTATCCAAATACATGCCATTGCGATTCTGAATTTGCTGGGTCAGACAGACACAGTCCATGTATTACTTGTGAGTATTTGTTTTTTGAGTGATTAATTTATGAGACTGGTTTCAAAAGCACTCATAATTACAGACATCTAAATGCGCTGCATATACTACAGTTTTCGGCTTTTATGCACTACACGACCTATTATGCCAAGTTTCGTTTCGTTAATGGCAACTGCATTTCCACTTTTCCAATTAAAATTAGATTATTGTGAACAATGGTCTTCTGATGAAACTGAAACAAACCGACAAAATAATAATAATTTAACATACATTTATTATACATCAATGAAAAAATATATAAATATACTTATTACATAAAGGATTCCATGTCATTAAATTATATGGATCCCAATTCTCGACAAAAATCGAGATCGCCATTTTATTATTCTATAATTTCACAAACAATAAAGGAACACAAACACTCTATGTTGCAAATTTTCTGCCTCACGACCTTTATCAAGCAATTTAAGAGATGACAAATACAAAGCTATGTAAAATACATGTTTACGTTTTAAAGATACATTTTTTGTGTTCCTTTACTCTTTATGTACCGGACTTCCTTTTGGAGGCCTTCTTCTAATCTTTATAATTTCACATTTTATTAATGTCGACTTATACCATACTAACCTTTTTGTAGTGAAAGTTTCACAAAAGCCGATAATTACACAAAGTTCAACAACATTCATCAACTTACGGAGATCCAATAACATCGAACTTTACCGCTATATAGTAGCCTCTGTATCTCCCAATACCTCAGAGATCGAATTCATGTGGTCCAACAAGAAATCCTATAATTTCTTAGCTATTGGATTCGATGCTATTTACACGACACCAAACATTGACTATGTTCCACCTTATATAAAGAGTTATGGCTTTGGTATCACGGAAGGATCAGCTCGACTGACATTGACAAAAATACCAAGAAAAGGTAATGTCGTTCTTAATAAAGCCATCAAATTCTTGTTTTCACTTTCCCTTTTTTTCATGTTATTCATATTATTACTATCATTATATTTATATTTATGTTTTTATTATTATTATTATTATTGTTATTATTATTATTATTATTATTATTATTATTATTTTATTATTTCTTTTTTTCATCATCATTATCAATACCATCATCATCATCATCATCATCATCATCATCATCATAAATTAAAATCTAACATGTTTTCATCCTTAGGCCAGCATTCTATATACTTAAGTCTGAACAAAACTTACTCCTGTAATAACAACGGAGGATCTGAACATCCAAAAAATTTAACATTTAGTTGTAACATCACAGAAAAGAACTTTGACAGACTACTTGAACATGGTGATAAGTGAGTATGTGTAAACAAAAACAGCGAAGATTTTACACACTGTCCATAAACTGCAAAAATAATGCAACGTCCTCGATATTAGAATTAAATAACAGAAAAGAATTTTATTGTAATAAATCAAAACATCTCCAAGGGATTGCATATGAACACATCATCACAATCTGTAGAAAAGTCTGGGAATGTGAAAATTTCATATTTGAGTCATTTGATACTACAATGTACTATGCACATAATCTTGCCGACCGATCCGTTTCTCAAAGTGCAAGTTGCGAGACATGGGGATTTATGACACTATATCAAAATACCCACACCTCTCACGCGTAATGTTGCGCAAGAAGTGCATTGGGGAACAAAATTGCTTGCAAAGACGGAGTAAACTAGATATAGAGTGCTTTTCATCGAATATTGCTGTGCTTTTCTAGACAACATTAAGATAAAATGCATTTGTATGTGCATTTAGGATGGCAGATTAGTACTACATCAAACAATATTGAAATTTTGTACTTTGTCATGGGATTAATCGTCAGTTCATTTGATAGACCTATTAGACTTGAAGTCATATTTGATGTGACGATTTATGATTGTACAGAAATTGAGGATGGACGGCAGCATCTTTCTATATGGATCAATAGCTAAGTTTGTGGCGGAAACCTTTTAAAATATGCAAAGCAGCATGCCAGCAGTCGCCTGACTCTTGACCTATTGATTAGAAGGTTTGAGATATATATATATATAAATTCATTACGATAACGGTATACTGATGTTTTATTTTAGTCTAACAATATCAGTCAAAGCAAGTAGTGGTGGATATCGGCGGCTTCTAGACACAAACACTAAACAGGTTTATGGAACCCAACATTACAGTGGCCAATCCACCGAGAAGATGATGCGACTTCAGTTTGACTTCTATACCCCTTACCACTGTTCTGAGAACAGGACCTGTCCGGACGTTCCTCTGACAATCAGGAATGGAATAACGAAAGTAATTGCATTTTACACTCAGCCTGACCATACAATCTATATGGTATATTTATGTTCGCTCCTGACCATTATCTTTTACCTTTATCACAAAGAATTAAATACGTAGAGATTATAATTTTATCATTTTGTTTGATACCCCTAGTAAACTGAAAACTATGTATCAGGTCCAGACAAAAACGTCATTGAGATTGCACTAAGGTGAGGTTAAGAATTAAATGCGTAGAGATTATAATTTTATCATTTTGTTTGATACCCCTAGTAAACTGAAAACTATGTATCAGGTCCAGACAAAAACGTCATTGAGATTGCACTAAGGTGAGCTTAAGTGTTATAAATCTACCACTGTATCTTTCAATACGTTATACCCGACTTTTCTCTAAACATATTGAGTTGAATCTCATACCTCTAAAAACCATAACGCAAATTTCTAGTTGAATCTCATACCTTCAAAAACCATAACTCAAATTTCTAGTTGAATCTCATTTCTTCAAAAACCACAACTCAAATATCTAGTTTACTTAAACTAATATTAAAGTCCCGATTATAATTTCTTTATTTAAATGACAACGCAAACCGCTCTTAATGAACTCAAACTGTTTACAGTGGTCATTCAGGTTCGATATCGAGATCTGTATGCTATATTTAATAAATAAATATATATCAAAATCATCACATAACGTGTATTCTATGGAGATTAAGATAGTTTGTTATTAAGATAATCATTATATAGATAATCTTCACGTTTATCAAACTGACTAAGATAATACATCTGTATTTTAGTATTACATATCAACTACTAGATATGAATATTTGACTTACCTGTACGACAAAATCAACATAGAACTTACATTAGCATATAGAATGTATTCGATATCACAGATATATTTCAGTATAATGACATTGAACGATCAATTAAAGTGTAAAATTTCACTTAATTGGTAGAATTAGACAGTTTACGAGTCCGTTTTCACACCTACCGTAAAGTATTATAATAAAGAAAGCAAACATTAAAATCTTTATAAAACCCTCCATCTACAAGAAAGAAGAGTTAAATGAAGTTGAGAGACAATCAAAATATATACACAGGGAGCAACAAGGTAGACGGACACTTTAAAATCATTTTTAAAACCTCTGAAGAGAACAAGGTTTAACAGATAAATTTAGTGTAGAGTTTATAAAAATATAAACACAAGTACCATCATGGACTTAGATCTATGTATTTGAATAAAGTGAAACGAATAGAGTCAACGTTGCTCTGTAGAGTACTGACAAATAGTCAGAGAGCACAAGATTCAGTACCTTATGCCCACTGCTCTATTATTGGATCATTCAAGGTAAAGTTTGAATAAGGCTATATATCGGCCGAATACAGACTTATGGTCTTAAATGTTACCTCAGGGTCATATTGTCGTTACTTTATGTTAGAACCAGATGCGAATTAAATATCATATTCTAACTCTTAATACGAGAGTAAGACGAGAAAGTTCTTTGCCAATTTTTTGCTGAATGGTCAGTGTACCGCATTTAGATATATCTTCTGAATAAGATCTTTTCCAAAATGTCTTACTTCAAGTTAGGGTATTACAGTATTACCCTTAGTCAAACGTTTAATAGTGAATTAAAGAATATAGAAATCAAATCATCTGTTAAACATCTCGGATGATTTCAAGCTAGGGATTTCATAATCTTAATGTGAAAAAATTATTGTAGAGATCCAAGTCGCCCTGTTAATCACAACGTATGTTTCTTCTCCTCTTTTAGTGGTTCTTGATACTTGATGTTTTAGTGGGTTTCTGCAATAAATTTTTCTACGATGATTGATAACACTTATTTAGCAATCCCAAATTTCTCAAACCAAAAGGCATACAAAATCAGAGAGGAGTGAAATCAGATACTTGGGAGAGAGTAAGCAACTCTTGCTTGTTAGCAGTAGCCGTCACCTAAATCTAGTAGAAATACTCAAATCAGGAAAATACCACGTATAGTTGTTAAATTCGATGTGTAACATGGTCGAAATAGATCTCAACTTAGCATACCATTTAATATTGTGGTTAACGAGATATCATATTTTAGGATAACAGAATCGTATCGACCCAGTGAAATGTTAGTCTTCCTCTTACATAATTTGTCTGAATGTCGCTTTACCCTGAAAACAAAGTCATGGTAATTTGAATCGCCCTCGCCTAGCGTATTGAGATATGAATACAATAAAGGAAGGTGAAGATGGAATAAAGGGATAGTTTGTGATACTGATATGTAAATTTTTTCGTTTGTCAGTGATGTGAGTGATGTATTTAGGCGATTTCCACTGTTGTAGGAAAACCTGATATCCAGGTAGGATGTAAATTGTGATTCACTGTGCTTTTTTGAATATCTAGGTCACTAGAATAGAAATAGCATTAAAAATCCGTGGATGTAGGATTAATTGAAAGTAAGTCAACAATATATCGGAAGGTGAGGTTTTATCGAAGGTGATGGGCATCAGTTGTTCTAACAGTTCTATTGAATTTTTAGGACCCACGTCGGTAGTACAGAGTACTTTTGAAGGCAGTATTTTAATTTGTAACCGAGTTTCTATAAGAACGAAACAAATCTTATTGAAGATCTAAAGAAACCAGCAGTTACGCGTTGTTATAGAGATTATTATGAGTTTTAGAAGTGCAATATTAATAAGACAGATCCTAATCTAATTTACTAGTGTTAATACCAAACGTAATGAGAAGATATTTATGATTGTCAATCACTTCTGTAATGGAAAAATTAGGAGCATGAGTTGGCTGGCTATCCTGTACCAGATACTATTCTTAGTTTTTGACAGATGAGCCAGATTATTATTCTTATTTCCTGTTCTAACTGTGCCATATCATTTTAAAATTTAATTTTAAAACACATTCTACTAAAACTACAGATGGGTGCAGTCCTAACATAACATTCACGTTAACGCGAAAAGCAGTCACGAGGACTGCTTTAGCACACGTACTAGGACTGCTCGACCGGACGCGCGTGCGCTCCTTGCGTTAACGCGGGGGGGGGGGGGGGATTTGCGTTAACGCGATTTATTCCCGCGTGCGCTCAGTCCAGTCGCGCGTTCACATGATTACATTTGTTATTCTCTTTACAGTGGTACGGATGGAGAAAATAAAAGGAATCTAATTAAATTACCGCAAATGTCGCCATATATACGTGCATTTAATGTGATGTTAAAATGACACCCCGCATTAATGGTTTCATATGTAATATAATAATGGAAATCATCGCGTAGACATGCACTTAGGTATTTATGAAAAACTTCGTCAGTTTATACTATAAAGACTCTAGGAAAATTACATTCTAACTCTGTTTTATTTGTTTATTTTTAATTAATAAAATTATGTATTTATTTCTTATTTGTTTATTTATTTATAATTTTCTTAAGTATTTTTTCTTATTTATGTATTTACAATTGGTTTTTTGTTTAATTTAGCTATTTTTCATAATATATGGATACCATTATTATCATCGTTATTATTCTTTTCATTAATTTAATTATTATTATTATTATCATTATTATTATTATTATTATTATTATTATTATTATTATTATTATTATTATTATCATCATCATCATCATTACCCTAAAATAAAAATTATATTCAATGTTCGGAAAATGTATTCAACATTTTTTAAATTCACCCTTTTACTCGTAAGCGTTTTATTTAATTCTAAATATTTATCTACATGCACACAATCATATGTTTTTATATTTAAATATACAATGTATATATCAATTCTCCTTTAAATCCTTCTCTATATAAGTTGTAAGCAAGCGAACGTGGCTGTCAGGCACGTTCACGCGGCAGCCAAGCGCGTGAACGCGGCAGTCCAGCGCGTTAACGCAGTCTCAAAATTTAGTTCACGAGGAAATCTGCGTTAACGCAAACGCGTGTGCTCAGCAGTCCTGAGCGCACGAGGAAAGCAAACTTTACGTTAACGCGACGTTAACATAATGTTATGTTAGGACTGCACCTCACTGTATAGATAATATGTAAAAATATAAAACTGACTTTATTGTAGAATCCATTCCGAATCGAATGGCACGGCTGGAAAGATGATATGTCTGGAGTATACATGTACACATGGCAGGTGTATAGGCTAGAGCCAAACCGATACACAGGGAATTTGACAGAGGTGAACCCAAAGTTTCCATTTTACAAAGCAGAGATTGATCCAAATAATTTTACTGAATTTCCTCTTTATACCCCACATGAATCTGGTATGTATTCTATTTTGTTGGAGGTTGGAGACAGTGCCAATAACACCAGATATGCTAGGCAGCTCGTACTATATGATAACACATCTTCTATATCGATCAACAAGAATGCAAAAATGAAAGTGGTTAGTGCTGCAAATCAGACAAATTTCCGTTGGCAATCGGACCTTTCTCTGCCAATAAAAGTCGCATGGACAAAGCACTTCGAGAATACATTCCACGTTGAAAATAAACTGCTTAATTTTGTCGATCGGTTTCACTTGCAAAGTTATAATGATTTAGACTTTGGCTTAGGGATTCAGAAAAAAGTTGACTATAGATTTGAAGCAACTCGAGGTGAGAGGACTTTAAAGAATATTCCAAATGTTCATGGAATAGTGAAATTTCAGTATGGGTATGATAGAGATCATAACGGCGGAGCTAATATTGGCTCGAATCCTAAACAATGGTATCCAGTTAATGACTCTCTAAGTGAGACACAAACTTTCAACAGCAGTAGGACGAATGGTGATACCATACGTATCTGGATAAAGGCGTTCGATGCTATGACAAATACTCACGTTGACTATGTTGATGTTAATTTCGATTCAACAAACCCACACATGGAAAGAGTACACCTTAACAAAAATGTTAATGGAACAAATTATCCATTTGGAAGCAAGTGAGTGTGTGTTCTTGAATATGATTTCAATGAATTATCTTTAAAACTAACTTATTTTAAATCTGTATAGGACATGTCATAGACCATATCATAAGCATGTGTATCCTAATATGCTTATTGAAAGTCTATGAATGTTCAAGGTATCTTGGATTTTAAAATAAGTATGATAAATTACATAATATCAATTACTAGCCCTCATATATATTAACTATATCAATAAAGATTATAAACATCAAAAATATACATAAAACATTAAAATTATCAATTTGTATATAGAAGGCATGCTTTACTGATAGTAATGATTACCTCTCTTTGATCATTGCTGTAAATAAGGGACATTCTGGGAATACAGACTGATTTCCATAATAACATGCTTGAATGAATTGAATAAGTTGCTTTTAATTGCTATTCGGTTGTTAATATATGCATCCTCCCTTCTTTTTGTTCCGGTTGAATAATCACTATGGCCACTAGGGGCTTTAGTAGATTCTCATTGACTAATTTTTAAAAGTTCTCTTTAAAGCTACACTTGGGTGCAGTCCTAACCTTATATAAAGTACACTTCAAGTTCACTTTATGACTGCTTTTTAAGTTTACTTGGTGACAATATTGTAAACTTGGAATCAAGGTTAGTGCTTAACATGATTTACTCCAAGTGCCCTTCAAGTTTATTTTACTTTCTTTATACTGCTTCACTTCACTTAATGTAGCCGGACTGAACACACGCCTTTAAGTTTCCGAGTTGTGTCTTTCATTTAAACATTTGACATGGAAACACCTATTGTAAAGTCATCTCTGATATTAGTGTATATAATTGATTCTAAATCTTTACCATTTTTTTCTATTCAAACATCTTTTGTTTTTAAATATGCAATTGTACATTATAAAATAAAAATTTCTATTGTGTCATACACAACAGGAAAATTTTAATAATGGAACATGAGACAGTAAACTTGAAGACGGAATTAATTTTAAGTAAACTGGACATCAAGAACACTTGACTAAAAGTTATGACTGGTTTTCAGGGCAAAAAAAAAACTGAACTTGAAGTGCACATGTCAAGTGCACACGAATGTAAGGTTAGGACTGCACCAAATTGTACAAGCCCAAAATGCGTTGACACTTTGTATGAATGATAATTAGCGGACGTTCTATAGGCAATATGGAGGACAAGATGGTTGCTAAGGCGATAAACAGAGCAAAGGATACTATTGATTTTTATCTCAAAAACATTTTTGGTGTAAATATAACTTTAGAATATTCAGTAAAATAAAAATCACAACTTAAGTATTCTGTCCAAAATGATTTGATGACACCTTGTTTGAGTAATGGCCCTTCTTCGGCAAATTTTAGCACGATAAAAACAATATAACTTTCCACAAATAACCTTAAGACAACTATAGTAAATGGCTTTACGTAAATTGTAAAAGCTTTCAAAGTTTGGACAACTTTCAGAAAATTAGTTATGTTAATGACTTATTAATATTAACCTTGCACTTTGGCTTGCTTTTCTTTAACATAAGACGTATATTCATATCCCACATATAAATTGATAATATCCACAGCTAAACTTGACACTGACATTTGACTTAGTTTTTTTACGTTGAATTTGATCCACTTTAAAATAACTTGAACTTGGACTATATGATTTAACCCCCCCCTTTTTTTTTCATAAGTTATATAGGTTCACATTTAGAATATAAATTAAATGTTTATCAGGGATTTACTCACTTACCGACATGGAGCATTGATCAATTTTTTCAAACTGTATCTGGGATATATCTTTTGAATGTAATGGTTAGAAATTTTATAGAAATATATATAATGACTTCCGACTTACTAACGTATATACAGTGCTGAATTTGTTTCTTCTGTTCATGGCGTGGGTAGTCAAACAGAAGACGCTCACTCTTTCCTGGTACATAGTCTCACCTCTGAATTTCAGGGGTCCGTAATTGTCAATTGTTGTGCATTGTTAGTGCCATAGTCATATGACATCAGTTACTTTTGCATTTTACATTGTCGTTTTTGGCGCAGTAGAGACATGCAGAAATCAAGATGCAAAGGTGCCTTTTTGTATGAACAATTTTCGATACCGTAAATAAACAATCTTCGTTGTCTGACTTAGTTATGTTTTCAGAATACAATATTAATTTTTAATCTATTGTAAATCTATTCACTTATGTATTCATTTTAAGAGTAACACTCCAAGCGTATGATCGTGAGAGTGGAATATATCGAGTTGTTTATAGACTGATAGATAATGACACCGGAGAGGTTTTCCATGAGGGGCATGTCGAAGGAAATAAGTCCGACAAGGTAAAAGTAGCACAGTTTTTGTATAATATAAAAACGAAAATATCATATAAAAATATATGACATGATATGTAATATTACTATTGGGACGACACCATTGCTGGAGGAAAGGTAGCCCAGTTATCAGTGCATGTGTTTGTCCGAGATGTATACTTCAAATTTACTGTGAAATAGTTTGCGAATTTACAAGTTTCTCCCGATGTGTAGTTCTATAGATAAATGGGTTCTTTTGTACATACTCGTAAATCAGTTCGATAATAAGATTGCTCTTCATCTATGCTATACTTTCGATTTCAACAGTTTAGGAAATTAGTTGTCGAAATGCGCATTTGGTTCACTAAAATATGTATTTTGATATTTGTTTTAAATTAATTTCATTTTTGTGAACCAAATGAACATTTGATACAACAGCAAGCTGTGTTTGTGAAACACTAATGCCCCCGTTGGCAACAGTTTACACAGTTATTATTCTCGTGAAATGCATTGTCAAGGTCAAAAGGTCATCCACTTAAGTGGCATTTGAATGGGCTTCATTAGTTAAGTAAGCATGTGTAATATGAAGTCTCTATCCCTTACTGTTCAAAAGTTATAGCAAGTTTAAAGTTGACAACAGACAAACAAACAGACGGGACAAAAACAATATGCCCCCGATCCTTCGATATTTTATTTTACTTTATTAATTTTTTTTTTTTTTATTTCTTTATTCAATTTTTTTATTGGGGGGGGGGGGGGGGAGCTGGTTTTTTTTTTTTTTTTTTTTTTTGTGTGTGTGTGTGTTTTTTTTTGGGGGGGGGAGGTTATTTAATTTAATATTATTATTACTCTTTTTCTGGTTTCTGTTTTTGTTAATGTTTCTCTAATATGTTTGTTTTTCGATGTTTTTTTTTTTTTTTGGGGGGGGGGGGGGGCATAATCAGTATACTAGAGAAATACCCGGATATGCATTTTCCAGGATTAATCTGAAAAACATAATCAATTACAGACTTCGTTGTCACGAGATGAAGGAGACTGTACGCCTACCAAAGATTGTTTCTACGTTGACTACAACTTTGAACTAAATAATTGTTGGATGGTCGTCAAAAAGGAAAAGTTGGCAATGCAAGAGATATCCTTAGAAATAACAGCATATAATCAGGCCATGCTCCCAAAAACCGAAATACAAAAGGTAAAATTCCAAGACTGAAAATGAGGTTCGATTAAATAAATTGTAATTTAAGGCTGAGTAATTATTGCGTTAGATATGACTTATTTAGAAATGCGCAGAAGATTTTATCGTTTTCTTTATAGTTTTCCGGAAGCTTTATCTTTCTTTCAGATTACAAATCTTACCACCTTTGACGGAATTGATGAATGTAAGTATTTTTCTAAATCTTTGGATTTGAACGCCAACTGAACTTGATGGCATACAGACGTTTATGAAACCGCCTGTTGTTGTTCAATCCCTTTCTTTCGCGTTTTACCATCTTGATACTTAATGCTGAATATAGTACTGTAACTTATTTAAATCAAATATAGAATAAGAACAAAATCCAGTATTCAATTATACTAAGTATTTATATGAGCTCCTTTAAGAGGGGTTGTTTTAAAATGCTTTGGAAAGCGCAATTATGAGTGCAATATGAATCCATAACCAGATTAGCAACACTAATGATTGACTTTCGATTATACAGCTGACTTGACCTGGTTTCTCTTATCTATTAGAGATTTATGATTTGTAGATTCCGGTCCACGGAATTTAAGAGTAGCGAAGAAATTAAAAAACGGCATTCGCTTGAAGTGGGATATTTCTGCTAGCTGCTACACACAAACAGAAATAACAGTCGTACTTAAAACTGCGTCTGGAGATTCGGAAAAACGTTTTATATCAGCCAATGCCGATTGGTTTGATATCGTTGGATTGAAACCACTGACAAATTATACGTTAGAATTCACAACTCATTATGGAGAACAGATAAGCAGTCCTGAATCTCTGGCATTTGTGACTAACCCAGAATCACCTGTGTCCTCACTCAGCACGGGAGCTAAAGCAGGGATAGGGGTATCTGTTGTCTGTAAGTTTACAAAATATCGCTTTAAACTATTTATCCATAACGTGGGATGCTTTTTCAAGAATTACATTGTTTTGTATGACCAATATGATCTTAATGTAAAGAAAAGTAATTCCATACTGTACTAAAATCTAGAGTTATATTACATATACATCAAACTTTCAGCTATTTGTACACAAAGGGTAAAATGACAGTATTTATAAGTGATATTGAAGATGGATCAATTAAAGTCCATATTCCCTCTGTCAAACCCACTCAATCGCAATCACCATGATGCATTAGTCAGACTTCAAATATATCGTTGAACATTGTAATAATGTTTTCTTGAACGGATTATCTGATGCAAAAAAGTATTGGTTAGTATAATAATAATCAAATAAAAAACTCGATCTCTAAAATAATTTCTCAATTGTGGAATGAAGGTATTAGACAATTAATTTTTACAACTATTCTTTGTATTTGTTTGCAAGATTTCATAACGACCATAAAATTGAACACTATTGATGTCGACAATCTTTGGATATACTTTTCCTTTACCTCTCATAAAATGAAATGAATTTGTATGCAAAACCGTTACTTATCACATGTGACTGTTCATAAAGAAACTGAAATGAAACTATATGCGAGGGAATGTATCAATCGACAACTCAGACACTGAAAGACAGCAAATCATTAAAAATTGTAAATTAAATACAAAATTCGAAAAGAATCTTATAAGTGAATCCCAAAAAGAGAATGAGATCAGGTGGCTTACTACCAATATCTTTCACTTTAGTTTAGTAGGAATTGTAGAATCAGGTCAATACGAACTGTTGATGTGGAATCCTGGATCCTAAACTTATCGAGATAAATCTCAGTCTAGAATATCGTATAGAATTATAGATAACTAGATAAATAAAAATATAATGTATTACAAGAACTTCGTATCGACCATAGAAATTCCTATGTGACCACCACTTGCATTTCCCCGGCTTAACAGTCTATTTGAAAGTCACTCTACCTTAAAATAAAGTCATGGTAATTTGGACTTGTTCTAGCATTACGTATTAAGTAGGGTATGAATACGCTATAGACAATATTAAGATCTATCTACCATTCCAATCTATTATATCTCACATAATTGAGGGGCAGGCTTGGTGTAGTGGTTAAGCGCTTGGCTTGCGGCGCCGACGATCCGGGTTCGATTCCCGGGTTGCGCCACTATGTTTAAGAGGTTGGTAACCTCCTGCTTCCATGTCGCGATATAACTGAAATATTGTTGAAAGCGACGTAAAACACCAATCAACCAACCAACCAACTCACATAATTGAGCATTCAGTGTCAATATCCAATTTGCTTAAAATCTTAAATTAAAAAGATTTTTTACTTTTAAAGCCGTGGGTTTTTCATTTATATTTGAAAAGGAAGCATTGTAGACCGGAACCAATGAAATGATTATCATTCTGTCTATTTATCACTGCATTTTATCTCTCCTTTTTGCCAGTGGTATTGGCTTTGTGTGTTATGCTAATAGCCGTACTTGTTCTTTGGAGAAGAGGGAGGCTTGCTTATACCAGAGAAAGAATAAGAAATAGGATGTCACTGTACTTCTCTAGAAATGATCTTCCACGCCAACACAAGGCATACAACGTAAATATAATATACAGATACAGCACTTATTATTATCTGTTTTTACACACATACATGTATATTTTTCAAATGTTGTATATAATATATTTATTAATGGCATTCATTTTTCCTGATACAAAATGCATATTAATGAAAAGTGAAAAATTCCAATAAAGATAAATATGTTATTGTATAAAGTCGCACATTAACATCATATATCATAAAATAATAATCTGTAATTCATAATATATGGATATGCAATAACTAAACTGAAACTGGATCAGTATGGAAGATTATCAATGTGAATCCATATGAATAATACTCATTCATAGAGCTCAAATAAACAGCCATGATGACAACAATGAATAATAATTATGAGATGTTTATATTTTATGTATTACAACATACGTAAAATTGATTCCAGAACTCTACCTATAACAAGGACGATGAAGACGATCTTTACTTATATGGTAATATGACTTTTAAAACCACGCAATCCTGGGAAGTACCACATTCAGATATAGTGCTGGAGAATCGACTACAGAGTGGGAGGTTTGCAGATATTTACCGAGGAAGCTGGAAACGCAGTCAAACTGTAGTTGCCAAAGTTTTGAAACGTATGAATACGATTTTGCCTTTGAATAGACACTTATTGAAGAAATAATACAAGACACTGCAGTATAATTATTTCTTTGTACCTAATAATTGGTATAATATTTCAGCTAATTACACGACGGATGATATGCTCCTTATGAAAGCCAAGATCAACTTCTACGCTACAGAGGTTGGTAAACATTCAAACGTTCTACAATTCATTGGAGCCGTCGTTGATAACGAATTATGTAAGTATTTATAACTTCCTGGTATTAGGTATAAGTTCCGTTTATTTTCACTCGTATTATGAGCGGCATGTTCTATTAATTACATAGTCACTAGGTGACAGTTAACGGAATGATACACCCGACGTATGACATTTACTGATCATGTATCATCCCGAACCCAGATTGATGATTATATAACGACTTTACCCCACTAATGACCTTATTCTTCCATCATCAATGCATTTGATATAAAATTATTACATTGGCATTGGCGGTAACAGGTAGGGAGTCCAATTCCTCAACATTTTCACTTTGATTTCAACATCCGTGCTGCCTTTTGATTACATGTTGTGGTTCCTTTACAAACAGCATATAAAAACAGCAAACTGTTTGGCCGCCATATTTGTTTATGAATTGAATACACACGCGAGAGGTAACTCTTACTAATGATATTGAGCTGATCAACGATACATGAAACCTCTAGGAAACTAATTGCAGGCAAGATTTTATGTCCCCAATATCGTATAAGATTTGTCATTAGAGCTAGGAGAGACGTATAAGAAGTGAACGGACAGCACGTGACAGCTTCAAGGCAATCGCAGTCCGTAATTTCATAATAGTCTAGTCAGAGGTGGGGTTATTTATCAATACTTATACCTGTGGACTTGTTTAAATTTTATATCAAATGTTTATCTAAACAAAATATAAGAAATGTAATTATTATTTCAGTCGGACCATATATGCTCTTAGAACACTGTGAGCTCGGACCACTAAAAGAATGGCTTGGGAAACAGCAACACAATGTACAGGAACAAACCGTTGAGCAGTTCTTCAGAATTGCACTGGATGTTGCTAAAGGAATGGAATACCTAGCTTCGAAAAAGGTATCGAGTTTTTTAATAAAGATAATATTCATGAAAGTTATTACACACATAATCGTATCTTGCGTGAAAAAATTTACGAGCTAAGAAGGAACTAACTGCTTATTTGTTTGGAAAATATATAATTAACGATGCCGAGTACAGCTTCAAAATGAGAAACCTCTGCCCGAGAAAATTTAATCAAACTAATATCATCCATAACGTAATGGCTATTCATAATTTTAAAAAAAAATTAAAAAAAAGTAAAGTGCCCATCTAGATTGGCCTGGGGATCATCTCAAAGTTTCATGTGTTTTTAACATAGGACCCTATGGAGAAAATCACAAAAAAACACATATTTATCGATTTTGGATACTTTCTGCCCAAGAGTTTTTGATCTGCAGTTAATATTGAATTAAGCCTATTAGACTCAAACACAAAGCAATCTCAGTCTAAGACCAAGAACTTTACCGCCTAATAGTTTATAAACTTTTTTTAGTTAACTATATATAAAAAGCATATCGCCGTTAACATATTTAGGTTGCTTTCACCATTGCAACATAAAAATCCCCTTCCATAGTTCGTAAAAGAATGTGTATATTGAAGATATTTAATTGTTGTAATCATGACGTCATAAACAGATACGTCGTTCGCCGATGGCTTGTCAGACCTCAGATGACGTCATTGCTATGAAAAAAAATGTTTTGTTGAACAATGAGTTCAAATTACGTCAAATCCAACTCACCGTCGGTCGAGCATGACGTTGCAAAGACATACTACGCATCCGTATTAGACACGGCCTCCTTAAAATACACATCTGTGTTTAAATACTATTTGTGTGAAGTATGAAATGAAACAAACGAATACCTTTGTTTGAATTCAGATTATACATAATCGACTAGCAGCCCGAAATGTACTTCTCAATAGCAATGCCAATGCAAAAATTGCTGGCTTTGGTCCAGGAAAATACAAAACAGAGTTCAACAAATCAGGAAGTGAGGAGGAAGAAGTGAAGGTAATTAGTAAAAAAATCGTTGAATTTTGTTTTGTCTTTCATATTAAGCCATTAACCTGGAGTATTTTGTAAATGCAATCCAAAATGATTCCTCAAGAAATGCTCTAACTCATTAATATTGAATTTGTTTTTCATTGCTTAACGTTATACAAAGAGAAATTGAAACGATATTCTATGATTTAATATTTCTAAAAGTATTTGATGTGATCCTATGTATATGTGCGATGTACATGTACATAAGGCATCTTATACGCATGTATATTACGATAACAGGAAAGAGTTCCGGTCAAATGGGTAGCTCCAGAATGTCTTGTGTCTAAAAGGAATGCAACTATTAAAAGCGACGTATGGTCGTTCGGAATCCTTTTATGGGAAATCTTCTCATGTGGTAAGAATTTGTGTATTTCCATATACTTATTAACCGTTTAGTCATCAGATAATACGTTTCCCTTGACGTTAGATAAATTTCAGCAAGGGTAGGTAGCAAAGAGTGTAATTCCATTTATATATGTAGTAATAACATAAAACGAAATATCTAAAACTTCCACTAATCTCTTGAGCATATCATATGAGAAAGTAAACTCATGATGGAAACATGCAATAAGCAACATGGCTGATTTTTGCACTCACCGCTGTGTATTTACCTATACATCTGTTTGCATTACGGGTCGTGAACTATTCAGCTGAAATACATCTGTTCCCCCTCTGTTACAACTATTTTTTATTTATTCTCAGATGTCAAGGGCTAATAAAATTCCAGCCAACGAAAGAAATATCAATTATATAAAATTCCGTTTGATTTGAAATTTGTGTACTTCGCCTTCACCATCATTTTTACACCTCATTACTTTCCAGGATAGATTTTTCCAAATGCCGGGATATTGTTGAAAAAGCATCTAACTCTTATTGTAAACGATGGTGTAAAAATGAATGTGTAGAAATACATGCCTTGCATGACGATCTTCAAACTAAACATTGGCTTCCCAAATTACACAAAAATCGATAGAAATCACGATTTATATCAAATTCTAGTCGTTGCTCTACAACCTTGCTTTCTTAACATAATGCCTCCGCTCTCACTGAAGTTAAATATAATGCCTCCGCTCTTACTGAAGTTAAAGACCATGTTATCAAGTATTGTAATGCTGGGTTTTTTCTGTACTTCTGTACTTCAGTTACATTTGGATTTTCTCTAACAAACAATATGACAATTGTAAATACTGGACTTATACTGAGTTGTGTAATGCCATCACATTTTTTATGGATAATATTTATGTACAATTTAATGGCAAAACTTATCAACAGATTTTTGGAATTCCTATGGGCACTAACTGCGCTCCCCCTATAGCAGATTTATTTTTATACTGTTATGAGAGAGATTTTATGCCTCCTATTCAAACCTCCAAACGTTTCCATTTTATCGATAAGGTCAATGACACCTCTAGATATCTCGAGTTATCGATAATCTAGAGTTTGAAAATTATTTTATTGACAATTATCCATCTGAACTTCAATTAAACAAAGCCAATACTTCCGACCAGGAAACACCTTTTTTCGACTTGAATATCAAAATTGTTAACAACAATATTCGTACCAACATAAATGATAAACGTGACGACTTTGGATTTCCTATTGTAAATTACAGATCTAGATGGTAATGTCCTCAGACTCCCCACATATGGTATTTATATTAGTCAATTGGGCACCTGGTCTTACCTCTGAATTTCACTGTCCACTGTGGTACATTGTTGTTAGTGCCATAGTCATGTAGCACCAGTTACTTTCGTATTTTGCATGAATGTCACACTTATTCCCTTTGCAGTGTGGAGCTCTTTAAAAAGTTCCCCGCGGAGAGTTTGACTTAAGTGTTATTATACCTTTTTCCTGATGTTATGTGGCTTTGACACTTTCTATACAGTGTTTGTTCACATTCATTTTTATATATAGTGTTGAATTATCGTTATTTCGTCTGTTTGTAAGGACATTCGCGGCGGGTGTGGCTAGCCAAACAGGGGACGCTCACTCCTCGCGGGCACTTGGTTCACCTCTGAATTTCAGGGGTCCGTGAATGTCCACTGTGGTACATTGTTGTTAGTGCCATAGTCATGTAACACCAGTTACTTTCGTATTTTGCATGAATGTCACACTTATTCCCTTTGCAGTGTGGAGCTCGTAAAAAACTTCTCCGCGGAGGGTTTGACTTAAGTGTTATTATACCTTTTTTCCTGATGTTATGTGGCTTTGACACTTTCTATACAGTGTTTGTTCACGTTCATTTTTATATATACAGTGTTGAATTATTGTTGTTTCGTCTGTTTGTAAGGACATTCGCGGCGGGTGTGACTAGCCAAACAGGGGACGCTCACTCCTCGCGGGCACTTGAATTTCAGGGGTCATTGAATGTCCATTGTGGTACATTATTGTTAGTGCCATAGTCATGTGACACCAGTTACTTTCGTATTTTATACCGAGTTGTGTAATGTCATCACATTTTTATGGATAATATTTATGTACAATTTAATGGCAAGACTTATCAACAGATTTTTCGGATTCCTATGGTCACTAACTGCGCTCCCCTTATAGCAGATTGATTTTTATACTGTATGAGAGAGACTTTATGCCTTCTATTCAAACCTCCAAACGTTTCCATTTTATCGATAAGATCAATGACACCTCTAGATATTTGAAAAAATCTTATTGACATTTATCCATCGAACTTCAATTAAACAAAGTCAATACTTCCGACCAGGAAACACCTTTTTTCGACTTAAATATTAAAATTGTTAACAACAATATTTATACCAACATAAATGATAAACGTGACGTCTTTGGATTTCCTATTGTAAATTACCCATATCCAGATGGTGATGTCCTCAGACTCCCCACATGTGGTATTTATATTAGTCAATTGGTTCGGTTTGCTAGAGCCTGCACTAACGTTTTGGAGTTTTACGCAAAAACATTTCTCAGATTACTTTTAAATTCTCACTCAGGGTTATAGATATCATAAACTTCGAAAACCTTTTTGGTAAATTTTACAGATCATATTCAGACATTGTATCTAACTTTGTAAATGTTACTTTTCAACAATACGTATCCAGCGGATTATCCATTCCCAGTTTCTACGATGATTTAGTATATAAACTAAGGAGGGTCAAAGGTTCCTATAATTTCATATCGGCGGGTTCTAAAATTATTAAACGCCTTCGACATCGAAAGTATGACCCCTAGATCATCGCTAAGACCACTGTTTTTGTATTGGGTCCCTCCACAACCCATTGCAGCCTTTTGCTTGAGCGTTGCACTTTTACTAACAGGGCGGTAGGGACTCTATGACGGACCTAGTTCAAACCATTTCAGAGGAGATAACATTCTGATCCTCGTCCCCTCTGACTGTAAGTCGGGACTCCTATTGATCAAGGAACTGAGCTCAGCTTACAGACGGGCAAAGCACGGTTTAATCATGTTGATGTCGCCTTACGTGTTTTTGATAGCAACATATTATTCTATAAACTTTTCGTGTGCTATAAAATTATTATGACTTCTCGGCTTGAGAAACTTGTTGATCCTTGTTCTCTATATGGAAAATTATTTATAATTGTTTAAATGTGTGTCCTTTGATTGTGCTGCTTTTGCAGTGAGTGGGAAGGTGGGCGCCCATAACCCAGTTAACCACACCAATTGAATGACGTTTGTTACTTCAATTGACCGTCCGAATTCGGTTTTGTAACCGTAGCACAATCAAATATTTTTGTATTGTCGTTTTTCCATGTATATTATACTATTATCTTGTTTTATGTGCATGTCTTTGGTGATTTTTGTCATACAGTTTTGTCAGATGTCTTCAGTTTTATCTTTCATTCTTGTGCTTTCATCAGGTTCTACACCATATCCTAATATAAGGAGTCATGAAGTGGGAGACAGAATACGAGAAGGATATCGAATGGAGCGTCCAGAATTTGCCTCTGATTTGTAAGTCAGTCAGGGCATATAATACTAAAAGTTTATATTTTTTACATAAAATATTCCACACATAACGTTGCTTTTTTGTATTATTTACTTATACGATTTTACTGTTTCTACCGGGCATATGTGACGGATGTTGCTAGCAAGCAGGAGATGTTCATCATAGGGGTTCACATATGCTCTTTAAGTAGACATTTCTCGTTATTTTCTACTTGATTTTCATTTTCACTAATTTGCATGTCCTCTGGTTTCATGATTTTCGGACTTATGGTTTGGATTTATCCATCATCTTTACATTTGTATGGTTTTGGTTTTATTTTATTTTATTTATTTATTTTTTATTTATTTATTTTTTTTTTTTTTTTTTTATTATTATTATTATTATTATTTTTTTTTTTTTTTTTTTTTTTTTTGGGTTGTTGTTTTTTCATCGGTGTTAATGCTAGCACTTTCTGTATAGTTTTTGGATTTTTTAAAAACTTCAATGTAGGTGTTAGTACTGTCTTTATCTTATCATATCGTATGCTAACTTTTCTTCCTACGGATAGGAAATGTCACGTAAAAGAATTTTCACAATTAATTGGCCTGCTTAATATTTGGATTATTTTATCATTACAGCTTTTACGACTTGATGAAAAAATGTTGGGAAGAGAAACCGAAGTCAAGACCTACCTTTAAAACTTTGGCCTCTGAAATCAACAAAATATTCAACGCCTCTCCAACCGACGATTATTACTACACGTAGAATGATAAAATTCATGTTGTTTTCATAACAGTATAACTCTCAGCTAAGAAAAGAGTTTAGTGGTTGGAAAATATAGAAACATCATTTGTAGTCAATCCTGTTTCCAGTTTACTTAATCAAGCTCATTAGGAAAAATTGATTTTCTTCGTTGAATTATCTTTATTTCAACAGATTTGTGTCTATTTGTATCCATAAACTGATCACTTGAATATCAATGTTTTTGTCTTGAATACTATTCCATATATGTGTAGTGCGTGTATGCAATGTATAATAAATTTTAGAATATACATAATTTTGGGCATCAGATGTGCATTTCGACAACTTATGTCTCTTCAGTGCATTTAAACCAACGTGGCTGAAAAAAGTGAGCCAAAGAATCTATCTAAGCATAAGGGAGATACAAAACTGCATGACTGAATATTTTAGGTATATATTTCACATCAGTACAAACGCACTGACAGCTAGACTTATAATGCCCTCGGAACTATCAGTCCACCAGCAGTTACACCGGTCTAGTGATTATAATAAATATAAGAAAATATATACTTTATGATTTTGTGCATGAGATGCGCATTTCGACACCAGTTGTCTCTTTAGTGATGATTATGGTCGAATAAATGGAATTCTCAAAATATATAAGTATTTGAAGAGCAGAGTTAAAACCAAACTGGCCGAAAAGAATCAATTTAAGGTCAGAACTATGCATCAGTGAGATTCTCCTTAGCTTTAGAGTGATTTACAAATTGCATCCTAAAACTCTTAAGTATATTTTTTTCATGTCAGTACAAAAGCACTGAAAACTAGACTTTTGATGCTCTCGGGAACTATCACCAGGTATATCGGCTTAGTGGTTACAATAAATTTTAAAATATACATGTATATACGTTTTAATTTTGTGCACAAGATGCAGCAATGATAATGAAGGTTGAAGATTAGAAATTAAAAGTATAGTGTTAAATTGTGTAGAATATATTGATTCCAAAACGTTGGAATAGGATATTACATTGATATTGACTTGAAATGAACTTAACCACACCAATTGAGTAAAATTATTTACTCATTTGACCCTCCTAAGTCGGTAACGAATCTGTCCTACAATCAATATTTTTGTGATGTCATAGCATGTATTTCATTACTTGTTACCACGTTTTATTGTACATCTCCTTGGTGACTTCTGCCATACAGCTAAGTCAGATGTCTTTCCCTTTCCACCTTAATTGCTATAGTAATACTTTAAATTTTGTCGCTTAATACAATTTTAAACTTTTGCTTAATGCTAAATACATATATGAGGTTTGGGATAACAATTGCTTTTAGAAGTTGGTTTGTCCTGGTCTTTCTGATATGTGACTTATGGTTTGATTGAAGATATTCATGGTATAGTGAGCTCAACATTATTTATTTCTATGTTGTCTTATATGGTATATGGTATTCATATTTGTAAATGTAAAATTTGCGACTGTACAGTATGAATGCCTTTATAGAAGTTATCAATTGCCGGAAGTACAAAAGAAATAAATCACTCTGCTCAGAAAGTATTAAAGATGTGTATAATTCCCTATTATTATTCAATAAAAAAAGTAAAGTCTAACTAGAATCTAGATGTAGAATAGATTGAGTCTACAGTACTGATTAGAAATACAATTAAGTACTCGTCTGCTACTAGCCTATCGATCGTCAGTGGAAGTTGATAACTGTAATTTTACGGTGTCATGCCCGACTAGGCAAACAGAACAGGAGTTTCCGTCAGTACAGGTACTTCCTCCGATCCAAGTACCTGAACCTACTCTTTCTATCCTATGGCACACACATGCACCAGTCAATAATAACAGCATTCAAAATACAAATACCTTAAGTAACAGATTGTCATCCTCATGTTTCATGAATTCGTGGTTTTATAATTGTTCATTCTCGTTCACTTCTAATTCTTTCAAGGGTCACCTGGATAAAACTTTCGAACTTCATTTTAACCGCCATTAATGACTTTAAAATGTTGTTTACATGGTCATCGCGTCACTACGCAACCATGTCACCTGTATCAGGGACAGGATATTAATGAAGTGTAAATTATGTTTATTGGACACTTTTTAATTTTTTGTTTCCAGATAAGCTAAATTCAATGGTAAAAAGTGAGTCGTATAATTTTTTTTTGTTGATTGATATATCGACCTTAAATTTGGATGGAAAACTTTTGCATCAGCACGTACATGTTCCGGCTAAATGTTAGGTTTACAGGATTCAATACCTTAATTGCTGCAGCACAATCCAAGATTATTTTCCATATTGAATGATGAAGATTGTAATATATCAACTCCAGATCTGAAATAAAAGGAAAATATTATACATGTACATTATGTTAGACCTACCAGATTTGTAATTTCAGATATGTACATATTTTTCTAACATTGCTGTTTTGCATTAATGTTTTGGAAGTAGTGGTTATTTTCAAGTAAATTGATTTATTCCAAACAGTTGTATACATCAAATGTTATGAAGTAGTCACTACATGTTGATAACTGTCTTGATTGATTAATCAGTAAATATCTGTTCCAGTAAAAATCATATGCCGGTAAAATATAATATAACCACATTCTATTACACTTGTCCATAATCCATAAAGGAACATAGCTTTTAGAAGAGTTTCAATTGTTAAATTTCTCATACCATAAGCATCCTTAATCTCTCTAATGTGTTAATGAGCACTGTAATGAGTACTCAAATATAACACATACGTGTAAAAATTTTCAAATAGATAACAAAATATTATTTTCTTGCTTTTGGTGACTATGCTGTGGTATTATAGTAGGAAAATAGATATATATTTTTGTCTTTATCTAATCTTAAATGAATATAAAAATAATTATTTAGGGTCATATGCAAAGAAAGACCACTCTGTAGGACTCTGACACAAAAATTGATAAGTAAGAGTTATTCCCTCTCAATGTGGCAGACGACATTATTATTTAGAATTTTTAAAAAAATGAACAATGGAGAAAAGAAAGCTTATTTTTGAAGAAATGAGTAATGAAAAGACAAATGCAAAACAGATATAAGTTTGACATTCTTCTGTCTACCACATATAGAGTTATGAATAGATTTGAAGAAGGAAGAAAAGTAGAACAGAGTAAAGATGCTGGTCGACCCCCCAAAATTCACTTCATCTGATAGACGTAGACTTGGGCAACTAGTTCACTGGGGTAAATTCAAAAGTGAAGAAAACTTTAGCTATGATTTGATTAAAGAGCAAGCCATGTTGTGTCAAATAAAATAATCAGAAAAGAACTGAATAGATCACGATGGATAAAAAATAAAGCTATCTCCCCCTTACAGAAAATCAAAAACAAAAACCTTAAGAATAGTGACCTCCCATAGAAATTATGACTGGGGAAAAGTTATATTTAGTGACGAATGTACTGTATGGATGTATCCTAATAACGTAAAGATATGGACTAAACATATTGTAAGACGCTTATATCAGCGTCCTATGCATAGCCTTAAGTTTCCTATCTAGGGGGTATTTCTTCCCGTGGGACTATGCCATTGTGCGTATTTACTGGGAATCTTACAAGTAAGCGGTACTCAGGGATTCTAGATTACTTTCTTATTGAGACTGCAAACACTTTGTATGGAGATGACTGAGTATTTCAACAAGATAATGACCAAAACATAAAGCTTGCCATACTACGAACTGGTCTCATGAGAAAAATATTGATTTTCTTGACTGGCCAAGTTATGGCCCAGACTTGAACCCGATAGAAAATATTTGGGGAGCAATGAAGGATAAAATAAATCAAAAGGAAATATGGGATCTTGAAGAAATGAAGATTGAGGTGGTCAAATATAGGGGAAATATGTATGGCCAAGAGAGCTGAGGCCTGTATAAACCTGGAAAGAGGACTTACAAAATATTAGCTTTGGCCAAACTATAAAATTTATTTTCACTATAAATGATTAAAAGCACATATGTTGTTTTTAAAAAGTATCTTCATGTATTGAATTTCATAAATTATTTTCTCAATATTTATGAGGAATGCTACACTTCATTTAATGATAGCTTACTCAGCTATATTTGAATCAGTGTTTTCAAATACTATAAGTAAACTTGCATATTCACTTATTAAAAAGTCTTAAATAATAAAATATCAAATGATCAAAGACTGTTTATAATTTTGCACGACAATTCCATTCTGCCATTTTCCGTCACAATTGAGATGTCACTGTGATAAATAACATGTTTATGCATAACATAAATCTTCAAATAAAAAAAATAAATCTTCAGAAGGAAGTGCATGTTTATCTGGAGTTTGAATAATACAATGATTTTTATTGCCATATACTTTTAGTTTTGCTACAGGCATGGACATCACTGTTTGATTTCTTTTTCCATTTTAAAAGGTATGGTAAAATCACATGAGGATTCCTCTGTACACGCTTGTCCAAATGTCTGCTTTCTGTAAAAGCATTCACATTATTGGCCTGTAACAACGAAACACAGCTTTAGCAAATTAATTCAAGTGATGAAATAAGGTTACTTTTTTCGACAATGTAAGAACTGCTTCATACAACTTATAATGAAAGAAAATCTTTAATAGAACGGTTTCTTTTCATTTTCTTAATCTTGAAGTACCAAATTTGATATTTACATCTTTCGCTCAACTGCTCAAATATATGTTGGATATGGCTCACTGAATAATTCTCAAGTGTTTCAGCATGAATTATTTTTCCTGAATTCTCCCCGGATGTAGACTGAGGAGTGATTATATACATTTACAATATTATATGATTAAGAGCAATTTCTAGCTGTCGTGAAAGGAAAATCTACACATCCATTTTATATTGTTGCTAAAATCAATGCATTCATGCATTTTATTAAATCTGAAACTTTAATCAAATTTTCTTGGCTATTGATATTTAAATACATATGACAAACTTTTTTGGTTGATGTCATATCTGCCTCCTGATCCCTTTGAATAAAGATGCCCATATTTCACACTTATAAATGTTTATGATATAAAAAAGCAATGCAGTTCCAACAATCAACCATTGTCAATTCATTATTGTATTTTGAGGCCTACGAAGCTGTACAACGAGTGATGACCCGCATCTCTTCGAGTTTTACCCCACCTTTGATAACGTTTCCTTTTTTCAGGTTCACATTTTGCATAAGCATGAAAAAGTACCTTGAACACAATGATCACTTATGTTTCATTTTTCTTAAATCATATATCACAGAAAGTGTAAAAAGAATTAACTATTTTGTATTATTTCAAATACTTATTTTCACATTAAGATAACTTATCCAAAGGAACTTCTTATCAATGATAACAAAAAGAGACATGCAGATAGATTGGTTTACTAAACATACAAATGATTACCCCATTGTTGGCACTGATATGTGGTGAAAAGTCCCAATTGATAAAAGATTAGGCTGTGACTGCGTTGTAAAGTTAAGGCACTCCATGACGCCATCGAATTTAATAGATTACCTAAAACAGCATAACTGAATGAATATCATTTTTACAAAAACGTTTAAAATGATGCCTATAAAAATCTAAAACTCTTTATTTGAATGTTATCCCTGGTCACGTGATTGCTATATATAGCACATATAGTATTAACAACAAACATTCAAAAAGTGCCAGAGTACGTTACCCAATTTGGTAATCAAATTTTGTTGTAACAAATAAACAACTATCGTACCTCACCAAGTTGTGTCTGAAATCCTGGGATCTCATTGTTCCACCACGACATCCAATGAAACGACACCTGATATCGGCCATTCGGTGTTATATTACCTGTGTCGTCATATGGCGGCGTTCGTAAATTATACCAAGCTTAAGGTGCAGCAAGATTGATTAAAGGAATTACAAAATTTTCAGAAACATGCTTTGCAAGCCTTGGTTACGGAGAGACGTGATGTCTTCATATCTGTCAAAACAGGAGTTAATGTTTACAATTTTCTTTCTCTGTGTTAGATATGTATATCTAAACCAAGGAATAGATTCAACACCTAGAGTAGATAATTTATCGCATAAAATTTGAAATGCCTATAGTAAAGAAAGCATACAGACATCTGACTCAGTCGTATAACAAAAGGAATCACAGACAGAAAAAAAAAAAACAAACAAGAAAGACATCACAAAAACTAAAAAATATATACATATAGAAATGTGCGATAATGCTCCGGAAGGAGTCCTGCACAGAAATGGAAGAAGAAGAAGACATGCAGTCGAGACACCGACGAAGGACGGTACATTGAAATAGCGCTAGTTATCCAATAGGTGCAAGTCAAATAAAACCATACCAGTAAAAACAAACGACCCTCTGCTGTATTATTTATACGGTAAATAAGATAAATTAAAGTGTATTGGTGGAGTAAATCCCCTGAAAGAAGAAGATTTAAATTTTTTTAAACATTGTATTTAATCAACGCCTCATGCAACAATATAAAATATCTTTATTTGATAAAATAGAACTAATGGTTTACACTTAAAAAACATTTGCGTTAAATTCATTGCAAGTATGTCTGAATATTTGCATGGCAACCCTCAGTAATTTTAACACCATTTTTGTGAATATGTGAATGTACTAGTATAAAATAAATACCCCTGCTCTATAAAAATAAAAAAAAAAAAAACCAAAAACAAATAATCAACAAACAAAAAAGAAAAATCCACTTCTACATAAACAAATGAAAAAAAACAAACAAACAAAAACAAAAAAACCAATAAACAAAAAAAGCCCCACAAAAATACAAAAAAACCCCCCAAAAACCAACAAAACAGACCCCCCCCCCCAAAAAAAAAACAAAACAAAACAAAATAACCCCCCCCCCAAAACCAACACCCAAATCATCGTTTATGTCACTTGTTGACGCCCATGCGGCCGCAAGATAGTAAAAAGAGTTTGTTTTATCTATTTAGAAAAGAAACAAAACACGTTCACTATGATTGAATCCGACCATTCACATTCGTTTACTTTTATCATTATTTTTTACAGTGATTGTGCAGTTTAATTGATAAAAGTCTTTACGATGTCATATTCAGTGTAATTAGATGTATGAGTATTACAAGGTTATGTTACAGTATTGCTTGGTGTATGAGTATTTACAACAGCATGTTGCAGTGTTACCTGATATATATATATACCTGTCGGAAATAATCTAACACAGTATGTTTATCCCCATTCTAATTCACTGTAACACAAACGTCGTGGTATTTTTTTTCTCTTTGAAGTGGTCTTGGGGACCTTGTTGCTAAGGGATAGATAGCGCCATGTTTAAAATTCTTCCGGGAAATGAATTGATACCTATTGCAGTTACCTAAGGATTTTCATCAATTACATGTTCTCAAAGTTTTATGAATAAATTCTTAGTCACAAATTGATTCACACATCAGTGACTTGACATGGCATTGTAAACAGCTAAACAGGCAGTTTTGCTACTGCGCGGCGAGATGAAATAACATGCTAGAAAGTATGTTGCATGGTGGTACGTCATGTACTTTGTTATTTTTTTTTTTCAACTTCATTGTAATAGTTGTGTACTTGACTGATAGAACTTGCAAATCGTCCATGATACGAGACTTAAGATGGATATCGAGAGCACTGGACGATGTTGTTATAGACAGTATTTGGTAATTAGAGTCAGAGGCAGTGTGGACAAAGAGTACGTACAATATAGTAAAATATTTGAGGACGGTATATCGTGGTTATACATGTCTGAAGGCTAAAGTGTGGACCAATCAGAATCGTCGAAACAAAACTAGTGGATTAGAATATCATATTACATTGTTACCTGATTTATGAGTATACCGGTGTCATGTTGCAATGTTACTTGATATATGGGCACCTGGTCTAACCTCTCAATTTCAGGGGTCTGTGACTGTGGTACATTGTTGTCAGTGTCACACTCATGTGACACCAGTTACATTCGTATTTCATTTGATACATGGGTATTTACTATACCATGTTGCAGTGATATCTGATATATAAATATCACAATGTCAAGTTGCAGTTTTACTTTATATATCGATATTTACAATGTCATTTAAAAGTGTTACTTGATGTATGGTTATTTACAATGTCATTTTACAGTGTTACCTGATGTGTGGGTATTATAATGTCATGCTGCAGCGTTAGCTAATGCATTGATGTTTACAGTATCATGTTGTAGTGTTGCTTAATGCATGGTCATTTACAATGTTATATGGCAGTGTTACTTGATATATGGGTATTTACAATGTCTGGTTGCAGTTTTACCAGATTTATGGATAATTTTACAATGCCATGTTACAGTGCGACCTGATGTATGAGTATTTCCAATGCCAAATTTATGGGTATCTATAAAGTCATTTTCAAAGAATCTACTGAAGTTGTAGAAAAAAGACTTTTTTTGTAGAGTATTACTCACAACTCATTTGATCATTTATTTGCTTATATCTAAATCATAATGTTTCTGTATCTGGAAGTGCAACAAAAGAGAAGATTCCAGACCTAAATCTTATGTTTGGGTCTGACATTTCGGACTATCAGATGGAACATGTTCAGATGGGCTGCAGAGAATGGAAAAGTGAAGTGTTGTCGATTTTATTCCAAATCATTTATGTAAGAGGCTGATGCTCTTTTCGACTATGTCATCCTTCCCTTTTACTTTTAACAAACATGTATTATATTCTTCCACCACTGAACGTTTCAAGAAGAAGAAATAGGCGTTTTCCGTTTCTCTTATTAGAATTCTGTTTATAATATTAAGATTACAAGTAATTTTTTATAGAAGTTTTGGTTTGTTGTGCTCTATATGAAACTTTTTCATTTTGCGTGTATAAATGTATTAGTGTTGTACAAATTATTTAGTTTAAAATTCATTAACTAATATCACATGACCATATCCAACGGAGATCAACAAGGATGTAGACGTTATATGTTGGTCGGTAAGAAAAAGTGTTTATATTTGTCTGATTCGTGTTTCTTGTATAAGAAACTAACATCAAAATATATAAAAAATAATTCCATTCGATGTACATTTAACTTCGTAGAAACTTAGTATTTGTGTACCTCTAGTTATATGCATTTTCTGCGGAAATCGAAAGTGCTTTCGAGATAGAAAAATAAGGTATGACTTTCGTTTTAGATTGAACCATTTATATCATACTGCCATTCCTGCTTGAAAGGAAGTCAACACTCTCTGGTCTATTCCGCTTGTTATGAATGTCGATAATTTTATTGCAAAAACTGTTCTGACACACATCCGGCATTCAAACCTACAGAAGGTCGTGATATATATCAACTTATCGTACCTGCGATTACACCGTCAGTTAATAGCGAGGACGAATTCGCTTCCGGTTTCCTGAGACCGGATGACAGTGATCCGCTTTACGTTGCCCAGGTGACAGTGAATAGCAGTGAGAATGACGGTCAAAGCAAGCAAGCAGTTTTTCCAGGAAGTGACTAGAAATTTTGAAGCTGATCCCCGTAAACTGAAAGTCAGACACAGTACGGATACCAATGTTAAAAGGTCTGTGGACCGTTTCACAAAAAATCATACGCACGATATTTACGTACGTAAAAAAACTTCCTTAAGTCTTAAGGAATTTCTTTTGTACGTACCTAAAATATTGCACGTATGATACTGTGAAACGGCCCACTGAAGATAAAATACCTGTTGGCGTCCATGGTCTATTGACTGCAGCTGATAAAGTCTTCGTAGTAGATAATAATAACAGGATGCTCAAGGTGTTCAATGATAGTGATGCTTACCTGTGATATACGGCTCTCAAGGATAATACATTCGGGATAACGCGAGCCCGTGACGACGCATTCGCTACATGCGGACTAGGCAAAAAACTGCACTTATGGAATATACACGGCCAGACCGTAACGTGTAGCGACGTTACATACCAAGTATCATATATAACGGTACAAACTACACAGGGATTATAATGCCGTCACTCTACTTAAAAGACATGGAAAACATGTAAAGCACATTGCAATAAAGAAGCAGTTTTGAAAAAAGATAGATCTAGGGATAGATATCTATATGGATGACTATTACCATGATATTTACGTGCCCTGCGGTGTTGACAATGGTGGTGTATTATGTGTCGGGGGGGGGGGGGTGAGTGGGTGGGTGGGGGGTTTGAACCATTGTGGTTCACTCACCTGCCAGATGATGTGCAGGGTATAACGCAAGTACACGGCGTCTTGTGTGATTTCTGAGGTCGTTTGCATTTATTATCAAATGCAGGAAAGTACGAACGCAAATTGATAACGAAGAAAGACTTGAATGGATTGCCTGACTGCGTATATTACGACGATCAAAGAGAAAAGCTGTATGTCAGCTTCAGTATACTTCGTCAAGTGTTAAACCGCTGTAGACCTTATACACTTCCACTGCACAGTGTATGTGGATGTGGATAGAACATTTTAAGAAAGCAAACCAATATACACGAAAATTTGATATTTCGCGAGTAGAGTAAACTACAAATATCAATTTTCAATCACTGACATGCATAATTTGTTTATTGCATTTGATACATGGTTTTAAAGATATATCCAGGAGTTTATTTAATTTACTTCCTTTAGATTATGTTTGTTTTGTTTTATATATATTGCATTTATTATAATGATCAATCAAAGAGAAAATGTTGATCATTTATAGGAGAGGAGGAGATTACTGCCCTTTATCAAAGAGTATTCAGTATGATGTGGTTTTGATTTCGGTTAAACTTTACAGAATTGTTTTTAAAGATTACTCTTATTTATAGGCTCATTCTGCTTCTTGTTAGATCTGATTGTATCATGATTAATGATTCCATATTACAGAGGCAAAAAAGTATTCATTTCTGTCTTATAATAGTTATGATACCGGCTCCCCCCCCCCCCCCTTTCCACCTCAACTGACAAACAAACGCTAGTTACTTGATAGTATACACTAAAAACTGTTTCTCAATTTTATTTGCTTCATCCGTACCACGGCAACCTGCAACTGGACAGAGCGGACACGGGAATGAATCTCGCTGGAGGAAATTCATGTAAACTTACACTCACGCACGCAAGTCCAGTACAGCAGCTTTGGGGCATGTCCCAAAGCAATGTCGTGAGCCGGTATTCACGCTAATTTTAATGTTTTATTATGACTGCACTTACCTGTAGTTCTAGAGCTGTACATGTCGAATATTATATCATTATCAGTATTTTGTTGTAATATTTCTTACAGCACGCACTTGCACATCGCGTGTTGGTTCCGGACTAAAACTACAAGTAGATGGAAATAATTAAATGGTAATAAATCAAAAATTAAAATTTGATTATCTGTTATAAATATATCGGTGCCATCCATGATGCTGCAACAATGTATATTTATTTCTGCATTTCAATTTAAGCCACTATATAAACTAAAACAAAGCAAAATATATCTTTGGCGTAGATAGTTGTGTTTTTGATTCTGTCCGATAAAATAAAATAATACACCATAAGAGTGACCATGTTACAGACGTTGAAATCACCAGGAGATAGAACAAAATTGATTTGGTGATTTAACTTTTTCATTGGACTTATATTTGCATATAAATTATATCTGGTAGAAATCGATATAAGTGAAAAACGAAGAAGTACCGAAGGGTAAACCATATCTCATAGTGCATGGAATAAAGGGGACAATATCGTGTTTAGTGTCATATTCAGACAAATAAAATAAATGAAAAAAAAATCGAGGTGAGAGCAGGTGCCCGGGAGGAGTAAGCGTTCTCTGGTTACATAAAATATGCACGCATGAACATACGAAGGAGGCAGGAACACGAAGTCAAATTTCCCATTCAAGGCAAGATATGCTGGCTGTCTGAAATTCCGATGTCGGAAACGTAGGTGGACAAATATCTGTATACATGTATACATGTATTATGTCAAATTAAGTATAGTCAAAAAGTTAAGATGGTTATTTAGTATGGTCAGGTCCCAAAATATCGGTTAACATTCTTGAAAGAGGAATCTGAAATTGCAATAGATTCCTATATCGACCATAGAACTTCCTCAGTGACATTTTCTAAAGTTCCTCAATACATCCTAGTGGGAGTAGTTTCGTGGCAAGAAGCCTCGCTCTCAGGACGAAATTTTCGTATTTAGAGCATGCCCTGGCTTAGCGTATAAGTTGTGAAATGAAGACGCCATATGCAGGAGAGGAAGGTATGTTGCTACTCATAAAAGGGAAGTTGGTAATAATGAAACTGAAATCGTCACGTTTGTCATAGAGAGAGGTACTAATGAACCATCGTCACTAATTGATAGCAGTATATCGAGGTAAGAAGCAGAAGATGCGCTCTCTGTAATATCTTTTATCTCGAGTTCCTTTGGATATATGATGTTGAAGTGATCCTCAAATACAGGGTTGTTAATCGACAAAAACATCATCGATGTATCTGTATGTAAAGTTGAACCGAGATGCTAATTGTGTATTGCCTTTAGAGAGCAGAGACTGTATGAATTCTGCCTCGTAAGAGTACAAAAATATATCTGCCAGAAGAGGCGCGCAATGAGTACCCATAGGAATGCCAACAATCTGTTTGAACACTTTCCCACCAAATATCACAAAAACATTCTAACATTTGGATAATCTCTTTTTCTGTATACTTGGTGCTGGAATCAGACTGTTCCTTTACAAAATATGTGTCGTTGTGGCTTAAAACGAGATATTAATATCTGCGAATTCCTTTGTTGTTAAAGAAGGCGTTTTGAATAATTGATGTTATTCTGTTCTTTAGTTTTTGATGAGGAATGGTTGTATAAAGAGTCGAAAAGTTAAAAGATTTTATGCTAGTGACATTATTGAAAATAGGAGATTTAAATGCTCTAGAAGTTCCTTGGAATTTTTTTTTTTTTTTTTTTTTTTTTTTTTTTTTTGGATCCACATCTGATTGATTCCGCTTCTCGAGTAAGCAGTAGAGCAGTATTTCTGAAAACCTTATTTGATTTCTGTTAGAATTTTGGTGAGTAACATGGAAAGAGGCTCAAATTATACATGTACTACTACGATCAGTGTTAAGTGAATCAACTTTAAATAACAAATTTGATGGACACTCATCGATTCTTAATATCATGATGAAGTAAGCATTTTGTTTGGCACATTTTCAACAATGCAAGTATGAAATGAATATAGAGCAGCATCATATATGAATGTCCCGTTTCACAACATTCGAGTAGAGTGTCACAATCTTATAAACAAACATATATATATACAAAATCATGTGAAATGTAAATAAGTAAAATTGTACCTTTATATTACATGATAGAAATGGATAAAGAGATGTAATTCACACTAAGTTATCTCCACCCCTGTGAAAAAAGAATGACAAATCAATTACAGCAGCAGGAAGCGTAGAAATGTTTGTTAAAATCTGTCACTTTAGCAAGAATGTATACCAATAATAAGGAGAAAAACTTCATCCCAAAGATAATAAAAACCTGTCAATCACATAAAATGAAATATTTATTAAGGAATCCAATTAAATGATTTGTATCAACAACCATAAACGAGATTGAAAAGAAAATTACTATTGGTGTCATTTCCTAAACTAATGCCATAACATTATATCATGCGAAGTAGTAAGATAGAGGAATTCGTTGTGTACTCATATCTTTTATTTTGAATATTTATGTTTAAGCATTTTTAAAGTTGATTAATATATTCATAATTATCTATGTATTTATCTTCTTTTATTATCATTATTTTCATTGATTGTCTGTTTGTTTCTTTTGTTTTGTTTTGTTTGTTTTTTTTTTTATAGTTTATGACGTCATAATGAAATGTTTGACTACCTAATCTTGTGTGACGTCATCAAAGTGGTATTTTGCGCTAAAGTGCTTGACATTCGACGAAAGTATGTTATTCTGGATAATGTTAAGTTGTCATTGGACACCAGCTGTTTCTTTCAATTTAAAACTTCCCTCCGAAACGATTTACTGATGAAGTTTATAATATATATATATATATATAAAGAATAAGTGTCTTATTTTGTGTTTTCATACAGGAATGAATTACAATGGCTGATGGGTTAGCGCAAAAAATATCGAGTAAATACATGTTCATCATTGTAATTCATTCCGGCATGAAAGCCAAAATAAGACATTTATTCTATGAATAAACTACATGTATACGGAGATTTTTCAACTTATGTCTCCTATAATTTCGTTTAATATATGTGCTACTATGCGTTATACTTGGTTTTGTGATGAAAAAAATGAGACAAATTCAGTGATTATTGTGATTTACTTATGGAAACACACATAGATCATAACCTGCTTATGGTGTATTCGTATCGACGTGTTTATGGGTCCTTTTATTTATCTTTAGTATATTATGCTAGAACAAATTATCCGGAAAATCTGCCTAAACAGAAATATGTAGATGCTATTCTAACAGTCTAACGCCCTGGTTTTATGTTATCTCGCTATGTAATCCAAATCATTTTAATAATATTTAAGACTGACGCTATTTAGATGATTTAGACACCGCATTTGATATCTCATGTGATTTAAACCATTCGGCCATTTCTACCGAAGGAGGCAGGTATTACTGGGTAGCTAGGGACTTTTGCTGATTTTTATGCTCTTTACTTTTGTCAGTTTAAACTACTGAGACTGTTTTATCTATAATCCGATCATATACCTATCCAGTAGACAGTTCGTTTATTCCATATAATTTAGTCAGATGGCCTTTTTATACATTACCCATATGCATAGACATGTAAACATAAGTATTAGTTACAATTTGAAGCAAAGTTATTTTCGACTGCTTAGATTGCAAAAGATATAATTTTTCTATTTAATGTACACGGAGGATATTAATCTGTTAAAGTAAAGTATTAAAATGCCTTCAATTACATTGTTTCGAGATTGAAAGATCATATAGGGTTCCATGATTATTCAAATTAGAACAGTATATGTTCCATTAAATTTCTGCTGACCTTAACAAAACCAAAGTGTAGCAAAGGCTTTAATTTTCGGATGTGGCTAGCGACGATCGGTCAATTGCGATGAAGATGTTAAAGGGAAAAAAACTATTGGCTCTTGGCTTCAATTCTCACTTACAGATATATAGATGACTTGCTTTCAATTAATAATCCTTCATTCGCGGATTACCTTAGCATCATCTACCAAAGTGAACTGGAGGTCAAAAACCACAGAAAGTAGTAATTCTACTTCGTATTTAGATATTGTATCTTTCGACATTAATGGTCAATTGAACACCTCACTCTATGACAAACGTGACGATTTCAATTTCGCGATCACAAACTTTCTTTTCATAAGTAGCAATATTCCATCATCGCCCGCATACGGTGTATTCATATCTCAGTTAATACGTTATTCCAGGTCATGTTCAAATTACAATACTTTGTTCTGAGGGCTAGGCGACTTTCAGATAAGCTACTCAGCCAGGGTTATATATGTGCTAGACTAACAACGTCACTGAGGATGTTTATGGTCGTTACGAGACTCTACTTATTCAATATGATATCTCGTTATCCAGACTTTTAAATGATATTCTGATTTTACACAGATTTGCCACCTTCTATACTAGAAGGTTACTTACTTTAACTTTTCTGTATATAAATATATATGGAACTTACATGATTTGACCCTTTCTACTGGGTATATGTGATGGGTGTTGCTAGCAAGTAGGAGATGTTCACTCTCCCCGGGCACCTTATCTCACACCATTACAGTGGTTCATATATGCTCTTCAAGTTGACATTTTTCGTTATTTTCTACTTGGTTTTCATGTTCACTGATTTTGCATGTCCTCTGGTTTCATGATTTTCGGACCTATGGTTTGGATTTATCCATCATCTTTACATTTGAAGTAAAATTGGAAAGTGAGCCGGTAAACCGATTACCCACACCAATTGAGTAACTAGCGTTATTTCAACTGACCACTGTCATTTGATTTATTATTATGTTTTACTTATTTATTATTATTATTATTATTTTTTTTTTTTTATTGTTTGTTCGTTTGTTTGTTTTTTGTTTTTCGTTTTTTTTTTTTTTTTTTTTTGGGGGGGTGTTCTTTTTTTTTTTTTTTTTTTTTTTTTGGCGATGTCTTTATGCGTTTTCTGTTTGTTATTATGAATTTATGCTTTCTTTTAACTATATTGATCTTACGTCAATGAGAGAGTAGGTTATCTCGGAAAATGATTCATATATACATACATCCTACAAAGGCATTATTACTGAGTGTATCGCCACAATCTGAACCTATATTTAACATTGAGAAGTGCTTGTCATCAAGTCTTCACAGCTACATTAGCCTAAAATGATAGACATGTATTAGAGGAGATGAACATTAAGTTAAGGCAAATTCAAATTAGATTCGTCACTCAAAGGGGGAAGGGGGGGGGGGGTGTTATTCATATTCAAAAACTGTTTTTTACGTAGAAAAAAAATCCTGAAGGTTAACTTGGATGTTGCATGGCTTTGATCCTGTTTCATCATTCTTTTACTTCATGCAATTGTTACTGTGACATCAAGATACTACGAAACACACACACACACACACACACACACACACACACACACACACACACACACACACACACACACACACACACAAGTAAATGTAGTAATTTATGAATTTGGTCACTTTCTTGATAGCACTTTATTGATAATCAGTCAAGGTTTAGTAAATGATGTTTAATTCGTTGATATACTTCATTACTTGGCCTAAGCATAACAGCTACTTAAATAATTTAAAATATATCACGGAAATATGTCCTTGATGTATGTATAATAATACACTTCACATAGAACAATTCATGTCATTGTAGGATATTTAAGGTATTACGGATTATATCTCTACATGTATCACTGCAGCATACACACTAGACTGTTTGATTGCAAAATGTAACTTATTATGTAACAGCTTACAAAATGTTTCAAAATATATTAATAAAATTGAGAAACTATGCGATTGAAAAAAAAATAGATATAGCAATGATTTCAGTCGCCTCCGGATGGTCTACAAATAAAAATAACATTAGAGTTCAACTTTTGTAGTTTTATATGAAGTAAGGGATAATATTTATAAACTAAATTTTCCGCACAGACTTGCATCTTATCACTTTGAATTCACAATCCAAACATTAATTAATAGTCTTGATGAAAATTTCAACAAAATGTGTGGTTTGGGCTTTGTTTGGTGTTTTCTTTTCTTTTCTTTTTCTTTTTCTTTCTTTCTTTTTTTTTTTTTTTTTTTTTTTTTTTTTTTTTTTGTTTTGTATGTTTGTTTGTTTGTTTTTCACAATTACGATCTTCACATCGTTTAAGATCGGTAAACATATATTTGATCTTCTTGAGAAAATTTCTACCAGCTCACGATATCATCTGAAATAAGCCAATACATGTGACAATAATGTAAAAATCGAAAGCATTCGATGTCTATGTGGTACTATAATATATTGTCACATGTCAATCATAGATTAATCATCTTATGAATCACGAAATTCAAAGACCAAAACAAGCATTGCAAATTTATGCAGATTTCTGAAACTTCTATTTTGAAAGAAAAAAGAGGAGTTACTGGCTCAGTTATGTGGCAGAAGTCACCATGGAGCTATACAATACATGAATGTAAATAATATAAAGAACAGTTACGTTTCAAGTTTCGTTCCATGGAAATATGTTTAATATATAACTCTCTCGCATATTCGTTTTTATTTCAGAACTTCTACGCTATGCAAGTTCATCCTCTAAATACCAAAATGTCGTCCTGAGAGCGAAGCTTCTTACCACGAAACTACTCTCCCGGGGATATATTGAGGAACGTTTGAAATTGTCACTGAGGAAGATTTATGGTCGATATAAGGAACTGGTGCAATTTCAGATCCCTTTTTTTCAAGAATGTTGACCGATAGTTTGGGACTAACTTTCTCATTGGACTTTGATTGGCATATACTATATCTGGTAGAAATCGATATTAATTATCCATGTACTACAATGATCGGAATTAAGTGAATCAATTTTCAATAACAACTTTGATGGACAATCATGGATAAGATGTATCAGATGTGGAACCATGGGGAAATAAGCATTTTGTTTGGCCACATTTTCAACGATGCAAGTATGAAATGAATATAGAACAGCATCATATAGGAATGTCCCGTTTCACAACATTCGACTAGAGTGTGATAATCTTACAAACAAACATAGATATGTACAAACTCTTCTGAAATGTAAAATAAGTAAAATTGTGTTCGACTTTCTTCTAAATAATGTACCTTTATATTATATGATAGAAATCGATTAAAAGAGATCGATCTCGTTCAACTTAGTTATCTCCATCCCATGAACAAAGAATGACAAATCCATTACGATAACAATCTGACAAATCTCTGTATCATTCCGGCAGCAGGAACCGTAGAAATATTTCTTAAAGTTTCTCACTTTAGAAAGAATATATACCAATAAAAAGGAGGAACAATAACTTTATCCGAAAGATAATAAAAACCTGTCAATCACAAAAATGAAATATTTATCAAGGAATACAATTAAATGATTTGTACCAACAAATCTTCGTTTGGATCTTGAACCATAAATGAGATTGAAAGTTATCATTCGTGAAATTATCATTTCTTAAACTAATGCAATAATACTCTATCATGCAAAAGAAAGAAGAGAAGTGACTGGCTCAGTTATGTGGCAGAAGTCACCATGGAGCTATACATTACATGAATATAAATAATATACTAGCACATATAACATATTGCAAAATATTTGATTGTAGTGCAATTACGATACCGACTTAGGACGGTCATTTAATTTGACAAAAGCCAAACAAATGGTATAGTTAACCGGTTTACGGGACCACCTTCCCACTCACCGTAACAGCAGAACAATCAAAGGACGTACATTTAAAAATTTATAAATAATCCTCCATGTAAAGAACAAGGGTCAACAGGTATTGCATATTGAGAGGTCATAAAAATATAAACACGTAAGATATTGTAAAACACATAATGATATAAAAATATATGCGACATCAACATGATAAACCGTGCTCTGCCAGTCTGAAAGCGAGCTAAGACCCTAGATCTGTAGGAGTCCCGACTAACAGTCAGAGGGGACGAAGTTCAGGACCATGCCTCCTCTGAAAGAGGTTTGTACAAGGCCCGTCATATAGTCCCCACCGCCCTGTTACTCAGCGTGCAACGTTCAAGTAAAAGTCTGCATAAGGCTGTAGAGGGGCCAAATACAAGACCTATAGTTTTTGTTTTTTTTTTTTTTTTTTTTTTTTTTTTTTTTTTTTTTTTGATGATCTCAATGTCATATTGTCTATTTTGAAGATGTTTGACTATTTTATTACAAGATAAAATAACGTTATCGGAGCCTTTTAATTTCCTTAGTTTATATACGAGATCACCGTAAAAATTAGAATGGGAAATTCCATTGGATACATATTGTTGAAAAGAAATATTTCCAAATTTAGATAGAAGTTCTGAATAAGATCTGAGGAATTTGCCGAATGTTTTTCTTATCTTGTGATATCTGTAACCCTGAGTTAAATGTTTAGTAGTAATTTGTAAATTTCGTTTATGAAAGTCCAAAATATCGGTGCAGCCTCTGACAAATCAAACTAATTGAGATATATAGATAGCATTTGATGGGAATCGAGGGACATCGCCATCCAAGTAAGAAAAATTTACAACAGGAAATCCAAAATCTTTACGTTTATCATAAATATTAGTATATATTAGGTGGTTCATATTTTGATGTTCAAATCTAAGAAGTAGTAAGATAGAGGATGTACGTTGTATACTCATATTTTAGTTTGAATACATATACATGTATTTAAGCATTTTTAAAGTTGATTAATATATTTATTATTAATTATTTATCTTATTATGTTGATATTTGGATTTCTTTTTTTTATTATTATTATTATTATTATTATTATTTGGGGGAGGGGTATTCATTTTTTGATTTTCATTTTTATCTATTCATTAATTTTTTTTTTTTTTTTTTTTTTTTTTTTGTTTTGTTTTGTTTTGTTTGTTTTTCTTTTTTCGAAGGGGTGATAGGAACCACACATGACGTTTCTTATTGAAGAACAACACAAGTACATTAATGCAATGTTTGGCAGACATTTGATTGTAATGCTTATGACGTCATAATGATATGTTCGACATTTCTAACCTTGTGTGACGTTATCACAGTCGTATTTTGCGCTAAAGTGCTTGACATTCGACGAAAGTATGTCATTCTGGAGAAACGTTACATTGTCATGAGACACCAACTGTTTCTTTCAATTTATAACTTCCCTCCGAAATGATTTACTGATGAGGTTTATGAATAAGAAATGAAAGTTTCCAGTATGATATTTTTGCGTTTAAAGCGTATATATATATATATATATATAATTAGTGTCCTATTTTGTGTTTTCATGCAGGAATAAATTAAAACGGCTGATGTACTTTTTAGACACATTATCAGACGTTGTTATTCATTCCGGCATGAAAACACAAAATAAGACACTTATTCTATAACTTAATTACATGTCCATGGCGACTTTTCTCTTTCAACTTATGTCTCTTATCCTCCCGTTTAATACATGTCCACTATGCGTTAAACATGTTTGTTGTCATAAATAATGGAGAAAAGTTCATTGATTATTGTAATTTACTTATGGAAACACACACAGATCATTACCTGCTTATGTTGTATTCGTATCGACGTGTTTATGCGTTCTTATATTTTATCTTTGATACATGATGACAGAACAGACTATCCGCAAATCTGCTTTCACAGAAATATCTAGATGCTATTCTAACAATATAACAAGGTCAACGCTATGACATTATGTTATCTCGCTATGTAAGCCAATTCATTTTAATCATATTTAGGACTGACACTATTTAAATTATTTGAACACCGCATTTGATATCTCATGTCATTTAAACAATTCGACCATTTCTACTGAAATAAGTGACAGGTATTACTGGGTAACTTGAAACTTTTGCTGATATTTATGCACTTTACTTTTGTCATTTTACTGAGATTACTTTATGTATAACCCCATCATCCTATCCATCAAGTAGACAGTTCGTTTATTCCATATAATTTAGTCAGATGTACATTTTTCTATATATTACCCATATACATAGACATGTAATAATAGCTATTATTTACAATTTGAAGCAAAGTTCTTTTCGACTGCTTCGATTCCAAATGGTATAGGTTTTGTATCTTATGTACACGGAAGATGTTACTCTTTTAAAGTAAACTATTAAAATCCCATCAATCATATTATGTCAAGGGTGAATCATCGTATTGGGTTCCATGATTATTCAAATCGGAACAGTATATGTTCCATTAAATTACTGCTGACATTAACAAAACCACAGTGTAGGAAAGGCTTTGAATTTTCGGAAGTGGCAAGGGACGATCGATAATTTGCGATAAAGATGTTGAAGGATTTGAGATAAAATTGGAAAGTGAACCGGTAAACCGGTTAAGCACACCAATTGAGAAACTAACGTTATTTCAATTGACAGCCGTCCTTTGTTTTTTTGTTTTTTTGTTTTTTGTTTTTTTGTTTGTTTTTTTTTTTTTTTTGGTTTGTTTGTTTGTTGGTTGGGTTTTTTTTTTTTTTTCTTTGTTTGCTTTTTTTTTCATTGTTTGCTATTTTGCCATTATGCTTTCTTTTAACTAAATTGATCTTACGTCAGTGAGAGTAAAAAACCAAGAAGTATCGAAGGGTAAACAATATCTCATAGTTCATGGAATAAAAGGACAATATCATGCATAATGTAATATTCACAAAAATGCGAACCCCAATAAAATCGAGGTGAAACCAGGTGCCCTTCGCAAAAGTCCTGAAATAACCTTTCAAGTCGAGGATGTAAAAACATAAATATACACGCACGAATACATGAAGAAGACAAGAACAAGAAGTCAAATTTTCCCATTCAAGGCATATATATATATATATACGTATTATGTCAAATAAAGTATAGTCAAAAAGTTAAGATGGTTATGTTGTATGGCCAGGTCCTAAAATATCATTCTTGAAGGAGGAATCTGAAATTGCATTAGATCCCTGTATCGACCATAGAACTTCCTCAGTGAAAATTTCAAAAGAGAGTAGGTTATCTAGGAAAATGATATACATACCCTACAAAGGCATTATTAAGTAGTGTATCATTACTATCTAAAACTTTGGTGAACTTAGTTTAACATTGTGTAGTGAATAAAATCATGTCTTCACAAAATATTAGCCTAAGTGATAGACATGTATTAGAAAGTATTAGAGGAGATAATCAATAAGTTAAGGTAATTCAAATCTGTTTAATCACTCAAGAAAAGGAGGGTGGTGTTCAACATATTCAACAGCTATATTTTACGTAGAAAATAAAATTATGAAGATTAACTTGGGTGTGACATGGCTTTGATCCTCTTTCATCATTCTGAACTCAAGGTAACAGTGACCCTGTAGTAAGGTGTGGTGTCCAAAAAAAATTGATAAAATATTTTCTTTTACTTCATACAATTGTTACTGTGACATAGGGATATTACAAAACACACACACACACAAGGAAATGTAGTAATTTATGAATTTGGTCACTTTCTTGATACTAGTTGATAATCAGTCAAGGTTTATCAAATAATGTATAATTCGTTTCTTTACTTAGCCTAAGCCTAACAGCTACTTAAATATTTTAAACTATATCACGGAAATATGTCCTTGATGTAGGTATAATAATACACTTCACATAGAACAATTCATGTCATTGTAGGATATTTAAGGTATTACGGATTATATCTCTACATGTATCACTGCAGCATACACACTAGACTGTTTGATTGCAAAATGTAACTTATTATGTAACAGCTTACAAAATGTTTCAAAATATATTAATACAATTGACAAACCACGCAATAGTGAGATATATCAAAGATTTCAGTCGCCTCCGGATGGTCTACAAATAAAAATACATGTAGTATTAAATTCAGCTTTTGCAGCTTTATATGACGTAAGAGATAATATTGAACAAACTAAATTTTGCCGCACAGTTTTTTGCATCTTTCACTTTGAATTCACAATCCGAGCTTTAACGTCAGGATGAATATTTCAACAAAATGCATTTTTTCCCCACTATTAAGCCCTTCACATCGATTATCTTGGCATAATTTCTACCAACTTCGGATATTATCTGGAATAAGTTAATACGTATGACAATAATGTAAAAATCGAAAGCATTTAATGTCAATGTGACACTAAAAACACAGTCACATGACATCATAGATGAATCTTCCCATGAATCACGAAATTCAAAGACCAAAAACAAAAATTGCAAATTCACGTAGATTTCTTGAACTTTTATTTTGATGTATACGGTTACATTCCATATTTCGATCCATAGAAATATATTTCATGTATAATTCTCTTGAGTCTTCATTTCACAACTTATATGCTATGCCAGGGCATGCTCTAAATACAAAAATTTTGTCCTGAGAGCGAGGCTTCTTGCCACGAAATTTCTCTCATATATATATTGAGGAATGTTTGAAATTGTCACTGAGAAAGTTTTATGGTTGATATAAGGATCTGGTGCAATTTCAGATCCCTTTTTCAAGAATGTTAACCGATATTTTGGGACCTGCCCAATCAAACTAAACATCTCAACTTTTTGACTATACTTGATATGACATAAATTTATATATGCAGACATATCTTCAAGTGCATTTCCGACGCCGGAATTTTAGTTAAACAGCATTTCATACCGTGAATAGCATAATTTCACTTCGTGTTCTTGTCTCCGTCATGTGTTCCAATGTATATATTTATGGATTTTTTCCTCGACTTGAAAATTTGTTGTAGGACTTTGTGACGGGTGTTGCATGCAATTAGATGACGCTTACTACCTGGTCTCACTTCAATTTTATTGGGTTTCACATATGCTCTTCAAGTAGACATATTTTGTTATTTTCCACTTGTTTTTCATTTTCACTGATTTTGTATGTCCTCTGGTTTCATGATTTTTAGACTTATGGTTTGGATTTATCCATCATCTTTACATCTTACATATTCAATGTAAAAAACGAAGAAGTGCCGAAGGGTTAATCAAGTTTCGATCCCTTCACATCACATTCGTTAGTAATTCACTTTAGTTTCTAGTATATAGTATTTGATCACTAATATCGCGCGAACTCTTATTCTTTTTTTTTTTTTTCTCAAAATATGTCTACTCTCTGGTGAGCTAGTACGTTAGATAAATTTCTGTCCAAACTAAGCACGATTAAAAACTGTTCTGTATAGTTCTTTCTCCAAAGTCAAAATACATTATTAATTAAGACAGTCGCAAAGATTCTTACATTTCCGAACTAACACATACTCACGTACTTCATTTTCCGTGAGGTCGACAGTTGTTTCCGTGGGGCCGTCCTAATGATTATTTCCTTATATATTAAATTATCTAATTCTTTCGCTCTCTCTACTGAAAGGCCATCCTGCACATAACAAAGTTATAACAAGACATCATTGACTACCCTTATGTTCTTCCCCTACAATAACTTTGAAAATGCATCAAATTAAGATTTGTAAAATATTGATAAAGTAAAGATGCATAGTATTATAGATTATACCGTCTTCATATTGTTTTAATAAACAATTTTACACAAAATGAAGCAATTTCAATGAGTATTTCATTATAAAAATAACAATTCAAAGGCTTAAAAGATTAAAAAGAAAAAAATATCTGTATGCATGTCGCTGGGTTATAGTCTACTAAATATATATCTAGATTAAAAAGTACTTAATACATACGGCCAAGACCACAACAAAATTTTGATTCAGACAATCTAGCAGCCCCCCCCCCAACCACCACAATACATACACATGGTCTGCATTCGACTGATTTAACCAGCTGAGGTATATATATAGATATATATATATATACAACTGTATAAAGATTTCACTTACAAATTTTGTTTCTTTTCTACGCTTGATAAAGGCCAAGTGACTGAAAATCTGCGGACATTAAATGTTTCTTGATACTTATTTAATTTCATTAGAGTCAAGAAACTTTACTATGATTAAATTGGAAAGCGAAAACATTTTGTGCCCATCCACCAATGAGTTATTTGAACCCACTCTTCGCTTGCTCATATGATCCATAACAAACAATTAAATCCATCGCGTATTCAAACTTAATGCTACTTTCAGTTTATTGTAAAATACATTCTCTATTTTCTTTTCATCGTTTACGTTGGGAAAATCCGGAATCAGAAACGGGTCAGAACAGGTCGCATTTATATGTATGATGTACAGTTACAGCTTAATTTTTATCATTTGGATTACTCATATAATTATGTCTATTTAATGGACTTTTTTTGCAAATCTCCCTTTTAATATGTGCATTTGTTTATATTCTGCTTTACAAACTAAGTCAGTATTGTGTTTGAAAACGAAACGTTCACTTGATCGCTAAAAAAGATAAATCCATGTGGGTTTAAGAAGAGTTATCCTTTAGTGGTGTTTAAATTTTACCTTAATGTGGTAAAAAAGCGTCTCAACTTAACACAACACAACTTAAACAATTTACCGTCTTGTAGAAATAATGCTGTATTCCTCATACCATTTTCATGTGCCCAAGGCTTAGAATTAGTGTTTTAGATATAATTCGATAAATTTCTTTCACAATTTCTGTGTGTAATTACGATCTGCTCATGAACACTTAAGATTCCTACATATAAGCTACACATAATTAGTACTGATATTTAACTCGGACACATGACATGCCCAAGCTTTTATTATTCACAAAACGTAATAAACATTTTACGTGGTTCGGAATATGAATGATAAATTAATGTATCGCTTTAATGTATCAATGACTACGACAGCATGCGAAATGTTGCAGCAACTAATAGTTTCATAATACAAATTGACAGCTTCGCTTATATAAAAGGTTAAAACTTGCGTCGTTCTACCAGGGCCACGGTGTAAGACCATATACTGATACCACGATGCAGTTTTTCAGTACGGTTACTTTTATAGCAGTTATTCTGGCAACAGGTATGACAATTTTCAATTCTGAAGGTTTCTATAATAGATAAGAATATTAAATTCAAAATTCATTATATCTTATCAAAGTTTGTGGACTGACCAAGAGAATTTCGACATGTCTACATAGAAACTGGTAATTCGGTAGGTAAATGACCAAATATTTAAACAGGGAACTCGGATCACAATATATTAACAAAAGCATGAAGTAAAAGTTTAGTTTCAGACACGCAAGGTTTTGGTATGTATTTGTATAGGTTTAAACATTGGTAACTTCAAAATGCTTAAATATTTTTACCATTTACGACCTCTGTAAACGTGTACAGATGAAATAGATTACTTATTGCCGGTGTTATTTATCCTTTACGATGCCTGAAAACCAAATAGTTTTAAATTTTTAGAATCTACATTCACACTAAATCTTGAACTATTCGAAGTATTACCTCACTACAATCATCAGCATTTATCAAAAAATACAACCGCAAACATAACAAAAACTAAAAAAAGATAGAAAAAAAGGACCCCCCCCTTTCCCCAAGAAAAAAAAAAAGATCAAATAGAAACAAACGAATAAAAAACTCACACACACACACACACACATCCACACACACAAACACGCAAAACTGATCACCGAAATAATAATTACAATTATATTACAATGTTTGAAATTACAGTAATTAATTTTTTTCAGTCTATGCACAACGAGCAACCATCCAGACACTTAGAGTATCTAATGGTGCAGGCTGGGGTAAGTGGGGTGGAAAATCCTTTTGTCCCATTGGAACACATGCCGTCGGCTATGAACTGAAGGTAATATGGAGCAGTTTCTGAATATATATATATATATCCCACTGCTAGTGGTCATGTCATAAAACTTCATTCTATACACGCAGTTATATTGTACCAGTTGTTACCTTGCCTAAGATTTATGCACTTTAGGTTTAGTCATTTATTAAGGATAATGACTGTTTAACGTATATTACAGTTAGAACAACCTATTGATGGGGACGACACTGCCTTAAATAATCTTCGTCTGATATGCAAAGGTGAAACCGGAATTGACCAAACAGTGCAGGGCATTATCAATAGTCAGACATGGGGAAGATGGGTCGGTCCTAGACGATGTCCTAATGGACAGTACCTTGTTGCATTCAAAATGAGAGTTGAAGCATATCAGGTGTGTATTATTAACAATGAACTCTTATTTTCAATTCTTGTTTCGCATTGCAGAATATTAAAATTTATCTACTTCGTAAATTTAGTGTTAATAAATATGGCCCTTGTAGAATGCATATCTGTATTGTATATAAGGTGTATAGATATAAGTTGTTGATTTTAAGCGGGTTCTATTTCGTTTGGTTAGTAGTAGTAGTAGTGGTAGTAGTAGTATCATTAGTGGTAGCAGCAGCATTACTAGTAGTAATAATAACAGTAATAGTCGTATTAGCTGTAATAATAATAATAATAATCATAATAATCATAATAATTTTAATAATAATTGTAACATTAATAATAATGTTATTATTATTAATAATGATGATAGAAGTAGTAGTAGTAGTAGTAGTAATGCAATTAGCAGTAGTAGTGGAAGTAGTAGCAGATTTTATAAAATATGAAATTATATATATAAATATATATATATATATATATATATATATATATATATATATATATATATATATATATATATATATATATATAATCTCTGAAGGGATATTGTATAATAAATTTCTCCCTCAAGTACATAATATATTTTAACATCCAGAGTAAACTTACATTTATTGAGAGTAATGTATATTATTGAATTATGAATATTAATGAATTTCTCATCGAGCGACTTCCAAATTCACTCTGTTTATAACACACATTTTCAGTACCTCTACACAGACTCGAATTATAAACTCCATAAGTATTGTAGAATTATAAACTCCATAAGTATTGTAGAATTATAAACTCCATAAGTATTGTAGTATTATAAACTCCATAAGTATTGTAGAATTATAAACTCCATAAGTATTGTAGAATTATAAACTCCATAAGTATTGTAGTATTATAAACTCCATAAGTATTGTAGAATTATAAACTCCATAAGCATTGTGGAATTATAAACTCCATAAGTATTGTAGTATTATAAACTCCATAAGTATTGTAGTATTATAAACTCCATAAGTATTGTAGAATTATAAACTCCATAAGTATTGTGGAATTATAAACTCCATAAGTATTGTAGAATTATAAACTCCATAAGTATTGTAGAATTATAAACTCCATAAGTATTGTAGAATTATAAACTCCATAAGTATTGTAGAATTATAAACTCCATAAGTATTGTAGAATAAAATATAAATTATTCTACTATTAGGAGTGTATAGCTCTGCCCTTGGATAGATTTGTTGGCTAACACATTTATTTCAATTTGGTGTTAATTTGCTCTTAAAGTATTTGTGATAAATATTTTTAAAATATTTCGATTCCAACAGTTAACGCTTTGAGCATCACTGAAGCGACATCAGCTGTCGAATGCACATTTGTTGCACTAATTATATGCACGTATATTTCTTCTGGTATTTATATTTACTGATGCACAACAAAAAGACATTAAATGAAATTCAAAAGACAAAGGGAGATTTTACCTCTATGCCAACTCCCATGGAGATAAACGAACGCGCCACCACTGTAGTGTACAAGTCTGAACCAATAATATGCTACCGATTTATCCTCTTATTATTTTATCTATTTGAAAATATACTCATGTCATGAAGATGGCACTTTGGCAAATTGTGTAAACGCTTTACATTGTACGCCGTTTTAAATTACACAAATATAGATCTAGTATTTACCTTATACTTTTAATATTCTGCTTGATTCAGCAATATGTCCATTTAATTTGGTAAACTCCAGGGAAGGGGAGATGACACTGCCGCAAATTCGATACAATTTTCGTGTAGAAAATTCGCCCGTGGAGCAAGTAGACCACTGAGTATTTCTAAAGAAATGTCAGGTTTCTGGGGCAATTGGGGTGGATGGAGTGGCCAATGCCCATTAAAGTCAGCAATTTGTGGCATGGAAGTCAGGTATGAGACGTATCTAGGTAGCGGAGATGACACAGCGCTAAATGACGTGAAGCTACTCTGTTGTTCGTAAACTATGTTTTTAACAATACCTATATGAAAATAAAAACAAAATCACGATTAATTCTTGTTGTAATATCCTTGAAATGCATAATATCAATTGTACATTTCTCCATCGCACTTGTTTGCATATGCGTATATGTCTTTGAGCAAACCTTCAAAACTTTCTACTGGATGTACGTAATGGGTGTCACTAACAAGCAGAATATGCCTGCTCTCCATACGCACTTATTTCACTCTCTTTCCGTAGCAAATATATAGCTCCTGAGAAGATGCTCTTAATTTTGTTTTTTTGTTCTTAATATTTTTTTTTTTTTGGTTTTGTTTTGTTTTGTTTTTGTTTTTGTTTTTGTTTTTTGTTTATTTGTTTTGTTTTGTTTTTTGTTTTTTTTTTTTAATCCTTTTCTTTACTTTTCTTGAAAATGATTCTTTAAAGTTATATACCCTATATTTCGGTATAATTTCAAAATTACTGCATGTTATTGCCTTAGTAACGTTTTAGTTGCTTCAAATTCCCTGAGATATCAAAAGAAAAAGAAAAAGAAAATATTTCGTTAAAAAACGGGCGATCCATAAATATAACAATGATCTGACTTGCACACGTGCAGCTTAATCAAAACAAACACAATGAAGGGAGACTCTAAAATAGAGCACTTTCAGTAAATACTAACTTTAGCAAACTTGAATAAAGATTTTTTCAGTTACTCGTCCAGTTTACTTACCTCGTCCTCCATGACGCGGCTTCCGAATTAGGTCACGCGATGAAAACTGGATTATCCCTTCTCATTGAATATACATAAGTTGGTTGTAAACATTCTGTTTACAAACATCGCGTTTTAGACAACCATATCTCACTTAATACGACGAATTTTTGCAAGGGCCCTATTAAAAATGTTTAGGCTTATGTATATAATCAAAACAATTAATGATAAATTTACCTATAATATACTCTGTACTAGCGAAAATAGGGTACACAGCTGTAATGCTGCATGCATCAATCTAATAGAAATCAGATTATTTCATATCGCTTCGATACTCTCCGCTAGAAAAGTCCTACAGCAGACTGTATTAATGACATTCTAGAACTTCGGGCATAGAGAGCAGATGCCACACTGCATAGAATATTGATGGAGTAACTTTCTTTTGCTTTTGAATATCACTAGCTATAAACCTTATAACTTGAAGAATGTAAAGTGTCCTTGTTTCAAGTTTACAATTGTTTTCTCCTTTTAACTTTTTTATTGGGCAAAATTAATAAAATCATTGAATCTGATATCATATATGTATGCACATAATACCAGGGGGGTTATGAATAATTCAGTATTTTCATTGAATATGGAATTAAATTCGAATTTAGAACATTGGCAACGAGTTCCATTATGTTACTGTTAATCTTAATGTAGACCTCAGATGTTGCAGGAAGACCACTTTTTTCAAAGGAAAAGATATACAACTGGATAAACAAAAACCCAAAGGCCCACATGCATTTTGTGAACCTATTGAAAATGTCAAAATTATGTTTTTAAAAATAATATGTGTATTCCATACTTTCGAATTGATGTAGATGACAGGTCGGAATAGCAACATTATTTATTCAGATAATGCACCTTGGATACAAAATGCCAGCAAAGATAAATTTGTAAAAAAAATTGTTTTGTTAATATGCCAAATGGGCCATGAATATAAAGGAGGACTTCACTAATTTTTTTAACTTCTCATACAAACCAATAACATATTATGAGTTTCAGAGCCCGAAACAATCAATTACATATGAAAAAAAAATTGATTTCAAATCAAGCCTCCAACAGAAGATAATGAAAACGTAGAGAAATTTTTGCATTAATGATCAATAGATTTAACACTTTTCAAACGATTATCTAATATGTACTGTGTAAAGGTGATGGATAAATCCAAACCATAAGTCCGAAATCTTGAAAACAGACGACGTACAAAATCATTGAAAATGAAAATCAAGTAGAAAATAACGAAAAATGTCAACTTGAAGAGCATATGTTAACCCCTTTCAGGGAGTGAGTTCAAGTGCCCGGGGATACTGAGCATCTCCTGTTTGCTAGCAACACCCATCACAGATACCCAGTAGAAAGAGTAAAATCGTGTAAACTCTATATGTATCTATATATGGGAAGTCAAAGTAGGTAACCTTCTAGTATAGAAGGTGTCAAATCTGTGTAGAATGATCGGAATCAGTCTCAGTCCAGAATATCATTTAAAAGTCTGGATAACGAGATATCATATGGAGTAATAATAGTCTCGCAACGACCGTAGAACTTCCTCAGTGACGTGTCTAGTCTAGCACATATATAACCCTGGTTGAGTAGCTTAACTGAAAGTCGCCTAGTCCTCAGGACAAAGTCATTGTAATTTGAACATGCTCTGGATTAACGTATTAACTGAGATATGAATACGCCGTATGCAGGCGATGATGGAATGTTGCTACTCAAGAAAGGAAAGTTTGTGATAGCGAAATTGAAATCGTTACGTTTGTCATAGAGTGAGGTGTTCAATTGACCATTAATGTCGAAAGACAAGATAATATCTATATACGAAGTAGAATTATTACTTTCTGTGGTTTCTTTGACCTCCAGTTCACTTGGATAGATGATGTTAAGGTAATCCGCGACTGAAGGATTATTAATTGAAAGATATTTATTCTTCCTTATATTTCACCAACATATTTGTATAGTAATGATAATGGATAATTTTTACTTGAAGTACCGTTGTTTACTTTTATGATTTGCCGTACTTCGGAAGCCATCAAAATACGTCAGGCGACAACAATTATAAATAAAGAATGCTAAAATATGTGTGAATGAATATTATGACCGTAAACCGAACAATTTTAGGCAAAATCGAGCTTGATCATTGACACCAAAACAGACATGGTCTGTATATGCTTCCGATTGTACTCCATTGTGAGAATTGCTAAGATCCATTGTTCGAGTTTCTATTTCATGATAATGATGGTGGTGGTGGTATATAAAGGGACATGTGTTGAGGTTATATTCCTGGGTTTCAAAATCAGAGTCTAGTCTTTAAGTCATGGGGAAACAGGTTTTAAATCTTGTCTGTTCTTCTCCTTATTAATCATGACAGATACAAATGACGAGTGAAAGTTTTTGTCGAAGTAAGTGTTAAACAGCTGGCCTTTCCACACATCGGAGAAATGAGACCGCTCAGCTTAATTACTAATCATAAGCCTCTGTCATCTGACCAACTTTATTTTATTTGAGTTTTTAAATATAACTGGTCACTGAAATGAAAAACGGGATGATTCCTTTTTTAATAAAACGCATGTCTTAAAGCACAAGCATCAAATATAAGTTGCCTTTTGATGTATAAGGTGGTAAGAGAATATTTGTATAACGGAGATGCCATTTACATTACATTAGTACTGTTTCCTTGCGTTTTTACCTTTGGCAGTGATGATTTCAGAAAACCTGTTTAGTTCAGAGGTAGAATCATATAGGTTATTCCTCAAAGGCCGCTTGTTTGAAACTTAAACCATTGTTCAAGCTAACTAATGGTTGAATTTCATCTACCTATATCTTTGACATTAGAAAAAAAAGTAATGGTAAATGTACTGATTTCTAGCAAATATGACAAAGCTTGGGCTCCCGTAAACAGTTTAATTACACCAATTGAGTTACTTTTGATACTTTAATTGACCGCCCTAATTGGGTATCGTAACTGCATTGCGATCGAATATTTTTTGTAATGTTTTCTGTGGTTAGTTGACTATTATCATGTTTTATGTGCATGTCCTTGGCGTCATACAACTTCTGCTTTCTCATCACAATTAAATGACGCGTCTGTCGTCGGCAAAACATCATTTTTTGGGCATTCAATGATATATGAAGTAAATATGAAAGGGTCTATTGCTTAATCTCTAAACAAAAAACGTTTTTAATGGTAGAAAGAGTTGTAGATTATCTGCAAATAGTGTGTATTTAAAATGAACTACGTTTGCTTGGCACCACCGAGATATATGCATGAAACCGATGGATTTTCCCTGAAACTACATTTATGTAGTACATCAGTTTGGAACTACGCCCAATAAAGCGTCAATACAACGACATGCCAAATTTCTGTATTTTTTATCCATGTTTATGAAAAAACCGGTATGATGAATCTCTAATTTGTTTAATATAATAGATGGGTAGGCCTCCAATAAAATTGGCAAAATTTGCCGTCTTCAGTATATTCAAGAAAGTTAAGAAATGGGAGTCAAAATCACGTTTTAAATCTTTCAAATTAAATTTCCTGTTTACCACATGTTTGACAATTTGTACCAAGTATATACATATATTTCTTCAGGAAATGGCTTGCAGGATCTAATCTTTCGGTTAGATTGTGATCTTCTTAGACTCCCATCAAAACAATCGCTAAAAGCATTATACTTTAGTGACAAGATAAGCAGTCAGCCATGTGGTCGGTCTATACGATACATACGGCATTTAAAATGAGATCAAAGAGAACAGGTGCATATTTTTACATATTATTATTATTTGATCCTGACTTATGTTATTGAAGTTAAGTAATTTGCCTAAGTTAGTTGATACAAGCTGAGAATTCATTTTACCTTCTAAAATTTCAATTTTAAGAGTCACATATCTGCTTGCATGTAACAATCATTACGTACGTCTAGCAGAAGTTTTCGAAAGTTTGTTAAAGGCAGTAGGCACATCAAAGACATGCGATGGAGAAATGATTAATTGATATTATGAATTTGAATTTGAATATTGTTATAACAAAAATCAAAGGTTATATTTTTATTTCTATATAAGTAGTGTTTAAATATTTTTACGAACAACAGAACAGCTTCACGTCATTCAAAGCTGTGTCATCTCCGCCTCCAAGGTACGTCTCATACTTGACTTCCATACCACAAATTGCTGACCTCAATGGGCATTGGCTACTCCATCCACCACAACTGCCCCAGAAACCTAGTAATACTCCAAAAATACTCAGTGGTGTGTTTGCCCCACTGGCGAATTTTCTACACGAAAATTGTATCGCATTTGCGGCAGTGTCGTCTCCCCTTCCCGGAGGTATTACAAATAACATGCATCTACTATAAGATAACAATAATAACGTTATAATGTAAATTTCAATAAATTTAGTAGATCAATAATTGTGTATAATCATAACGGTGTGCATAACGTGCGTTAATATGGTGCACTATATGACGACATACAGTGTATGTCTCTTCAGTGATGCTTCTAAGGCCTAATCTTTCGAAATCGAAAGTAATGATAATAATAATTTGAAGAGCCACTTATTACAATTAACTTAAGAGTAAGAACCCATCTAAGGACAGAGCTATGGATTAGGGGGTACTCGATAGTTTAAGAGTAATTTACGAACTTTTTTTCACACTTAATTTGGAAAATATATATTTCTAGTCAATACAGAAGTATTAAAATGTGAAATAGATACAAATAAACAATTTTCGAGTTACAGAATCTGACCGTTATAAACCCATTTTTTATTGAAGTTATATTTACATATCCTTAGTTACTTGTTCATGCCAACTTCCGGTTCCCTTAGTTACGCTCCGTAAACATCGTAATAACAATAAAGGTAACACTTGTTTTACAAATTATCGATTGTCAAACCTTTGTCAAGTGACAAAATGATAAAAGATAGTCTCTATATTTTGTCCTGATGAAGTGATTGCGTTCGCCACTTTGTGCAATTTAACCAAAAACAAATACGATGAAGGGAGACACCAAAAGAAAACAATTTCAGTAAATATTAACTTTAGTAGACTTGAATGCAGATTTTTAAAGTTACTCGTCAAGTTTATTCACCTCGCCCTCCATCAGTGTCCATGATGCGGCGGCCTCCGAATTAGATCACGTGAGAAGTTGGTTGTAAACATTCTGTTTACAAACATTGCGTTTTAGACAGCCATATCTCACTTAATACGACGAATTTGATCACAACATTTGCAAGGGTAATTTTTTAATATGTTTTAGGCTTATATATATAATCAAAACAATTTAGAATAAGTTAACCTATAATATGCACTGTACTAGCGAACATAGGGTATACAGCTTTAAGAAGTTCGTCTTGACGAAGTCTTTTATATATATATTCCATTTCTACTACTACTACTACTACTACTACTTCTTCTTCTTCTTCTTCTTCTTCTTCTTCTTCTTCTTCTTCTTCTTCTACTACTACTACTACTACTACTACTACTACTACTACTACTGACCTCAATGTAAATAGTACACACCTGATATGCTTCAACTCTCATTTTGAATGATACAAGGTACTGTCCGTGAGGACATCTTCTAAGGCCGATCCATCCTCCCCATATCTGACTATTGATAATGCCCTGTACTGTCTCGTCAATTCCATCTGCACCGTTGCATATTAAACGCAAATTATTTAAAGCAGTGTCATCTCCATGCATAGGTTGTTCCAACTATAATGTACATTAAAAATCATTATCGATGAAAAACTTAATAAACCTAAGATGCATAGATGCATAAAGGAACAACTTTTACAATATAAACGGTAAGTAATCTATAAGTCCTATGAATTGACCATCGGCAAAAGATGTGATGATAGAAAATGCAGAGGAAATTTAAGTTTTATGGCAAAAATATCTAAGACATGCATATAAAAGAAAAAAGAAGAGTTACTGGCTCAGTTATGTGGCAGAAGTCACCATGGAGCTATACAATACATGAATATAAATAATATACTATAACATATAACACATTACACAAATATTTGATTGTAGTGCAATTACGATACCGACTTAGGACGGTCACTTAATTTGACAAAAGCCAAACAAATGGTGTGGTTAACCGGTTTACGGGCCCACCTTCCAACTCACCGTAACAGCAGAACAATCAAAGCACTTACATTTAAAAATGTAAAAAAAAAACCAAGAGTAGAGCCAGATAAGCACAGAAAATAATACTACAGAAATATTTTATTGTGGACAGTTAAAATACTGACTTAGGTGTGGTTAATCAGTTTTAAAGACACTCACATTCCCTTTCTCGGCAAAAGCAGCACCATCAAATGTAAAGATATTCCTCCAATTACAGAAAAAAGATCAACAGGTTTCTCAAGATACCAATACTGATTACAAATTGCATTAGTTGTGTTTCAGAAACTACCTTGATTATATAGCCTACGGCATATTTTCCGATGGGACAAAAGGATTTTCCTCCCCACCTACCCCAACCGGAACCATTGGATACTGTAAGCGTCTTGATAATTTCTCGCTGTGCATAGACTGAAAACGAATTCGATATCTCTTTATATCATTATAATAATTAGAAAAAGTCGAATACCCTACATAGAATTGTAATAATTATTTCAATTACAAGATACAGTCTTTTGTTTTTTCGATTCCTTTTGCTGCTATGTTTTTGTATTTTGTATGTTTGTTTTGGTTTAGTTTGTTTGTTTTTGTTCTTTTGGTTTGTTTTTCAGATCGTATATTTTGCACTTAAAATTTATTTCCATTGTACTTTGCAACACCACAAACATCATACCTCGGTTTTGTCATCTGTTACATCCGTACACATTATTGATTTCAGTACAATACCATTTTGATAGATCTTATTTGAGCGGTTTGAGGATACCAGATTGTTCAGATTTAATGAGCTTTGAAATGACTGGCTTATTTAGTATATAAAACGAAAAAGAAAACCGCCATACCTGTTGCCATGAAAACTGTTACCAAGGTTACTTTGCCGATTAGTTTCATCTTTGCATCTCTATACCTTTTTACACTCTGGTACCGGTAGAACAATGCTTACCTGTATGTTTAAACCATTTATATAAGCAAAGGTGCCAATCTGTGCTATGAAACAATCAGTTACTGCAACAGCGTGCTGTCTTAGTCATAGATGAATTGAAGAGATACAATAATTTATCATCCACTCAGAATCCTATTTTCTATAGTCTGATATGTGCAGAATACTTATAGAAATTAAGAGATATATAGAAATCTTGTATTATATCCAGATTTATGTTCTTTTAAGATAGATTCTTTGTGAACCTTCGTCTTTGGTCCACTAGATAAAATGCAGGTCATGTTTTCTAAGATGATCATCAAATGGTCATTTTCATATCCATGAGATGCTGGGGTAGTAAAATCTATAGTCAAATCACATTATAGCGGAATAACCGTAGAATTTGTTTTCCCCACTCCGATATTCTTTAACTAAGCAGTTTTACCGCTTCTGCACTGATCCGAAATATGCACTGTGATAATAGTCTATATATTACGTTAAAACCAAGGAGGTTCTACTTAATGCAAGGCTTTGTCCTTAGATGCGTTTTACTTTAAGGTATACATTATATTTCCTTTGCTCCTCAAATATTTATAATCTATATTTTCACAGTTTCAGTTTTGAGCATTACTGAAGAGATGTTTTATCGTACTGCGCATATAGTGACCTACATTAATAGGCTTATATATATTCTAGATTTATTAAGGACGCCAATATGTATCAAACTGTAATAAAGATGCATATATTATTTCTATATTGTGCTATTTTTGCGGTTAAAAGATTTAAAGATAAAACATGAAAATTAATATCTCTGAGTCTATGGCATTGAATAGGGTATTTTTTTTTTCTTTCTTTCCTTTTTTTTTTTTTTTTTTTTTTACCTTTATTTTATTTTTCTTTTTATTGTTTTTGGATTGGGGTTGGGGTGGGGATGGCGTTATTATCATTTTTTATTGGCAGTACTTTAAAATACTTCATATATTAAATAAATTTTAAGATTATCTATAATATTACATTATTTCGGAAACAGTCTTTTGTGTTTTTAGCTATGGCTCCTAAATCAGGAGTCTGTTAAAGTCCTTGTTGCCCACATGTGTCACAATACATACCCCATTTGTTTAATAGTACTACTCTCTTGTCTGCTGTGTTGATAATAATCGTCTTGTCATTTCAAAGAGTAACAAGCGTTTCTCCATTTACAACTTAAAATCTCTTTACCATCTTTTCAAAAATTTATAACAATATAAGTTTTCAAATCGTTATATGTTCTATCATATATATATTTATTTCAGTATGCCCTTTCGATTTATGATTTTTTGGCCTTCATATTATCTTGTAGAATTAATGCTATTATGTTCATACCATTGTCATGTCACCTAGGTATGAAAATTGAATTCACATATATACATATAATTTATTTTACAATTATTCTCTGTAATTACGACTGGCTTACGTACACTGACCTTTTAAAGTCTGGCTCGTATTTATAGGTATTTCGGACAGTTAAAGCTTATACTACTGATGGAACATAATAAACTTGTTACTTGTGCTATGAATATAAAATGAGTTTTTGCCAATATAAAGTATCATCATCGTATGGTTTCAATTAGTTCAGTCTTTAGTGGAAGATGTAAATATGTTTATACAGGTTCAGACTCTCAGTCTCTTCAGTGCCGTTTATATTAAGGATTCGTACGAGTCAATCGCTAGTGTAATTGATCGTCAGGAGAAGCTTATTTATCCATGACGCCAGATCTGTATTTTATTCTCGAGAGATTCATGTTTACACATAGTTCCATGTTTTCTAATCTATGCTGGATTGCAATTTAGGATAGTTTTTCATTGTTTTCACTGGAGTGGTGTGTGGATGCAGTAGGGAATTGGAAACAGTGATGAGGCACAATGCTTACCGTTAATATCTTTTAATATTACATTTTGCAATCATTACACTTCATTTCCAATTGTATCGCAGGTATTTTTATGATAATCTATAAGTTCAATCATTTTTCATATATTCGGGTGTCTAGGGATTTATTCAATCATTATCATATTATATATTATTTCTCCAAGAATTGGATTCTATTAGCTTCTTTTCAGACTGCAATGTTAATATTTCCCTCTGTTGTAAAACATGTTTCGAATCAAGTTAATATTTCAGACATGACCATTCTTCTTTGTATACTATTTAAAATGCATGTTACAAGTAAATATTCAAAATCATAATTCACCGTTTTTTCTACAACTCCGTGAAAAAGAATGACAAATTTACGTAGTATTTCAATTTCTAAATACAACAAAAACATCATCATCATTATCAAAGAAAAAAGAGGAGTTACTGGCTCAGTTATGTGGCAGAAGTCACCATGGAGTTATACAATACATGAATATCAATAATATACTAGCACATATAGCACATTACAAAAATATTTGATTGTAGTGCAATTACGACACCGACTTAGGACGGTCATTTAATTTGACAAAAGCCAAACAAATGGTGTGGGTAACCGGTTTACGGGCCCACCTTCCCACTCACCGTAACAGCAGAACAATAAAAAGACGTACGTTTAAAAATTTATAAATAATCCTCCATGTAAAGAACAAGGGTCAACAGGTATCGCATATTGAGAGGTCATAAAAATATAAACACGTAAGGTATTGTAAAACACATAATGGTATAAAAATATATGCGACATCAACATGAGTAACTTTTCTCCTAGTAATTGGCTTCGATAGATGAAAGAGAAATACTCAGATGACGCTCGCGCATATCGAATCAATTGGGATACATAAACACCGTACGCAGGTGATAAAGGAATGTTGCTACTAGTATATGGAAACATATTCAAAAATTACAAAAAATAACTGAGAGAAATTTCAGTTTTTAATATCTTTCTATAAAATCATCACCTGTAAATTGTGTGTCGATTCATTTCCACTTAGATAAGCTTTGTAGACCATTATATTATGAACAAGATAGTTGAAATGGTAAAGTAAGAATTGTCTAATTTACTGGGACACCTGATCTCATTCCCTTTTGGGATTTACGAGGACTGGTCGATATGTTGTGAGCCTCATATTGAAAGATTTGAATTTTATCGAACATGTTGAATTGATTTTCAACATAATTTCCTTCAGTATCTATACACTTTTGCCAACTAAAAGGTCTCAATGCCACTTTTAAAGAACTTTTTTTCTTGGCTGTTCAGAAAGTCATCTACTGCATCTATGACGTCTTCATCGGACTGAAAGTGGGTTCCGGAAATAGCTGTTTTCAGTTTTGGAAATAGATGAAAGTCTGATGGAGCAGGATCAGGTGAATAGGGCGGATGTTCAATCAATTTAAAGCCACAATCATGAATGGCAGTCATGGCGATGGCAGACCTGTGAACAAGAGCATTGTCCTGATGGAACAACTCACTTTTAGTGAGCTATCTGTGGCGCTTAAGTTTAATATATTCCCGTAACTGCGTCAGGAGTGAAGCATAGTGTCCTTGATTGTTTGTCCCTTTAGTAAATAATCTATCAGCAGAGTACCATCTGCATCCCAGAAAACCGAGGCCATAAGCTTCCAAGCTGATGGAACAGTCTTTGCCTTCTTTGGCGGGGTGAATCAGGGTGCTTTCATTTTTTCGATTGTTGTTTGGTCTCTGGAATAAAAGGATGCCATGCTTCATCCATAGTGACAAATCAATGAAGATTGACAAGATTTTTCTAAGAAAAAGGTAAAGATCAGCAAGCGATAATATGCGCCTGGCGTGTTTTCTTCCAGTCAACTGTCAGAAGTCTTGGTACCTTTGTTGACCATTTCTAGGTTGCAACAGTGACAGGATTTCCATGAAGAGAGGCCTGCTCAAGGCTCTGTCTGCTGTGCATAAATTCCGTCACCCATCTTTTCACTTTAGCATGTGAAGGGACATCTTTCTCTAGTGTTGCTACCATGTCATTATGGATATCCTCAGGTGTTATAGCTTTCTTTAAAGCAAATATTGGATCACTTTCGACCATTTTGCCCATTTTGCAATAGCCACTTCTCTTGTTTACTTTAGACTTTAGACCTCTTCAATATAAACTGATCAGATGAGGCAAGTCCTTGGATACACGGCCTTATATAGTCAAAGTATAGTAAAGCTTAAAAAGAACATCCTTGCCTATCCCGGCCCCTTCAATACGAGGATCACAAAATATCAGTCCTGGTACTTTCCAAGTTGATATTCTCTGATTTATTGATGTGTACTATTTACATATTTACTCTTACAAAAGTAACAAAATCATAATGCAGATGTTCATATAGTATCGAAAACGTGGATAAAATATTAATTTTGTCTAATTAAATAATCAATAATTAGAGATTTATTTTCGAAATGCATACCATTCAGTACTGGAATAACCCTATATTCCCATGTCGCATTATTTCTCAAAATTCTTTAAAGTTCGACAAATTCGATTCCATACATGTTAGCTGGACACCCTTTGTCTGGAACTCTTTATCAGGTTACAATTCTTTAAGAGATCTCGATTGATATTGTCCAACGGATTCCTGTATCCATCGCTCACTTTTTAATAAAAGCATAAAACTTTGCACAAATGAAAAATTGTTGGTTATAATTTGAATCAGTTGTGATGCCAAATTTGCTCTGACATTAAAGTATTATGGTTTAGAATGGCGAATTTTTTCTATGTATTCCGGACTACGTTACTAGCTTTTTTTTTAAGAAGAAAAGTCTGCAGAAGTGGGTTTGTACATCCCCCCCGTCCCACACACACTTTCTGACGGTGTTCACTGCCATATCTCTTTTATTCAATATTGTGCCCCTCTAAACCCCCCCCCCCCTCCCCAGTCAACGACGAATTTTTACTACTTGCAAAATTCGCGTCTGTAATTAGAGGGGAATGGATGGCACATAAATCAATATTGCGTGTACATTTATATGCGAATTTCAAACGGAGATCATACCCGACTCACTAAACACTTTCGTTGACATGATATAAAGGGTCTACATATTGAGGCATAGGCAAATCGCATGCGACACGCTCAGACTTCTTATATTCAATAGCACAAATAGCAATCAGACTAATGCATCATAAATGAACTATAACACAGACAGCGAACCACCGCTTCCAGTGTATCTAGGGCTAACGATTTATGTAGAGACCAGAAAGCGATGTCTTGTCAATACTCTCTTCAATGTTTCTTCAATTTGCTAGTGTTGTATGCTCTATAATTCCACAGCGCTTGGGAAAAGGGTGATAGAACGTTGCTAGGAAGATCTGATCTTATTGTCGGTCCGGAGATTCGATTCGATTCAATTGACAATATTGACCACGTTCCAAGTTCAAACACTGCAGAGGGGTGTCTGCACGGAACCGCTATTTCAGGTAACACAATCCTAGCTAACTCGAGCTTTGACCAGAGCAGGCTTGGTCCTGTGGTATGGAGCTCCTCTATTGATCAGGAGGTCCGATTTCAAATCCCACACTGCTCATGCCGATGTCCTTTCTTTCGGATAAGACAGTAAAATTCGAGGCCCCGTGTCACGGTAGGTGTGGCACGTAAAATATTCCTTATTGCTTTGGGAGGGTGGGTTGCAAAGGTATAAGTTTGTATGCCCTGCATCAGGCAGATGCCGTCACAAAACTACGTGCAATAATCGTCCAGTGGCGTTGAAGAATAATCAATCAATCAATCAAAATTTGACGAAGTAGTATACCATGACGGTCTTCAAAGGGTTTAAAAGGTTGTCATTGTGGTGTGGTTAATATGCTCGAATGCAGGACGGAAGGTCAGTGGTTCGAATCCCGGTGGAGTTATTAGATATATTGCATTGCTTTGGTATTGGCGTATATCAATACAGAATGAAATTGATTTTGGATAGATATCCTGAATTTTATCTATCAGTATTGATAAAAAAAATTCATGTGAAAACGATTTATATTGATAGCCAGCGTATCGAATGGACTTTCTTCATTATCTTTGGTCTATCAATAATTGAAATTGTCATGAATCTTCTCGAGTGATGATTCAATCGTTTTCGAATGTTTGTTATGATGGATATTTTGTTGGCAATGGTTAATGAAAACCATTCATGTAAAATCATCAAATATCTGAACATCAACAAGCAAAAGTACTGATTTACTGTAAACAACATTGCTGTCAAAGTTTACCTTTAGTTAGGTGTTCAGGTGAGCCATACAAACCCAGACTTGCATAATCAAATGTTAAAAAACAATTCTCGTAAAGTATCATTATAAACATTCGATGCCGTATTTTTCAGCTTTTGTAGATGTAGCATAAATAAGAAATTTTGATTTTCTTCGCCAAATACTAAAGCTGGTAAAAGTATAGGTTTTAATAAAGAATTAACGTGATAAAAAGGTTCAGAAAAGTTTAGCAACTGTACCTACTTCTCAGAGCATTTTAATGTTTAGTGATTTTTCAGGACAAAAAATAATAAAACCGCAATTTAAGAAAACAAAATATTTCAAAACACATTTGTCTGACAACATAATATCAATTCTTTCAAATAAATCAACAAATAGTTTCCCATTTCTTGCAATTTTCGCATAAAAGAGAATAAAAAAATATAATCAACTTTTAGCCGACTCCAACTTGACAACATAGCTTATATCTCTTGTTGGTTGGTTTGTTGGTTGATTGGTGTTTTACGTCGCTTTCAACAATATTTCATTTATATCGCGACATGGAAGCAGGAGGTTACCAACCTCTTAAACATAGTGGCGCAACCCGGGAATCGAACCCGGATCGTCGGCGCCGCAAGCCAAGCGCTTAACCACTACACCATACTAGCCATTGCAGTTTTTCATAATTTCGAAAAAAAAATGTTATTTTTATCCTTAGCATATGAATTCTGTAGTTGGTGATTATCTAGAATCTTGCTAATGAGGTACCTACGGCCACTTCTATCATACCTAAAACATGAATAAATGTGGAGTATCTTTATATATCTTTATCTATCCAGACGGACTCGGGATACACGATACAACTGAGAGCGCATCTTCTACTTTATACCTTGATATGCTCCTATCTTATTAGAGAAGATGGCTTGTTTGCTGCCTCTCTTTATCAAAAACGTGAGTATTTCAATGTCATTATTACCAGCTTCCAATTTCAGAGTAGCAACACACCTTCCCTTGCCGTATATGGTGTCGTCATTTCACGATTAATACCAGGGCATGCTGTCAATAAATTTCGTCCTGATAGATAAGTTTCTTGCCACGAAACTATATATACCGTGCATGTACCGTGGACATTGGATTTGGGCGTGTAAAGCCGCTGAGACGCGTGGACACTGTCCCTGTATATCGGCCATATTGACCGCGTATATAGGTGGTCATTTACCTGTGTCCCCGCCGTCAGACGGTCAAACGTGGACACGAAATATGTCCCGGTAAATGGGTATGATAGTGCTAAAAAGACGGCGACCTTAGGATGATGCGTATTGTGTTTGTTCAGTGAAGCATGAAAAATAAGGAAATTAGACTTAAAGATATCTTGATTAATAATCATTTAACATCATTTTAAATCTCCTCTGCTTGATTACACAATGAACGTTTGAAATGTATCTTAAGATATTCTGCTATTCTAAATATTTTTTAAACTAGAACGCATTTTTTATAAAAAAAATTGAAAATATAGTGCGCACCTGGAGCACGGACGTATGTAATGTTTTAGATATATATGTCCCTGTTTGGACGTATAACTACGTTCTTTATACCCGTATATCTACTTGTCGTAAAAGTGCATCAATGGTATTTGAATGAAATCGGTAAAGACAAGCTGATTGGTTATTGTACAGATACGTGTATAAGTGTGATTTAAAAGAGAAAACTGAAGACATCTGACAAAGCTGTATGACAAAAGTCACCAAGGACATGCACACAAAAAATGATTTATTATTCCGAGAGTGTGCCGAGTTTCTTTGTAAAACTTATTTCGGACTCTTAATTAAAGAAGGCAACGATCCGAATTGAAGAGCGCAATTACTACTTGTGGGTTCAGTACAGTAAAGCCGACTTTAAAATCAAATAAATTCATATTATATGTGATATGATATTCATTATTGATTACTCTGATAAACATATTCAGATTTTGAAATATTACATGCGATTACGATGAAATACACGATTGATTAATTCTGATACATATGGACATTGATCTTCTTTCTATTTTATTCATTATTATTTTCTTTGGTCTGTTTTCTTCTTTTTCATGTATTCTTTTATCTTACTGGTGAAGTGCAGGCAAACGTTTGAAAAATATTTATAATCTCAGAACAAAAGACAAAGCATGCGCACTAGAGTCGCAAGGGAAACTAGAGTGTCGGTCGTTTTCTTACCTAAACAGTAAAGGAAAGTATCTTTCAGAAACACCCCCCCCCCCCTCCCCTTTAAATGTCTTAGCTTCTTACATACTCCTGCCAGATGGGCCGTATGTATCTTATGATTTCATCGGATACGATCGTCTAATTCCGTGTATTAATCAGTGTCATAAGTCAAACCCTTATTCGCTACCAAGGTGAAGTAGAACAATAGACTTCACACAACACGCGTGCTCCAGCCGCAAGGTTACCTGGACTTAGTGCCGTTTGACCTAAACAGAGAATGCAATTATATATAAAAGATCATGACCCGACTAAACACTGAATCCTGCATGTTTTACATTAATACATACACAAATATATATTTTGGTTGTATTGAAAAAGTTTAAAATACGTTTGCAAACGATATCTCGTGCACAGAGAGAGAGAGAGAGAGAGAGAGAGAGAGAGAGAGAGAGAGAGAGAGAAGGGGTGGGGGGGGGGGGACTCACGTGTCGTTACTTTAACTCGGTCGTTAGGTGGCGTCGATCTTTCACTTAAATTTTTTGCCCTGTAGACTTACAGCACAATGCTTAGACTTGCAATAGGAAAATCACCCATTGTATTGGCGAATAAAACATCGTACAATTCTTCATTATCAACAAGTACAAATAAAAGAAGGGGGAGGTATTCATTTGTGGGTTTTCTCCCTTTGCCGTAGATATGGTTCTTAGATTTTGCTGTTGAGGGGGAGTAATAAATCACAAGAAATCTTATAATAATTAATTTTCATAATATAAAATAGCAATGCTAGTACACAATTTATTAATACACACCCACATATAACGATAGAATACATGTATATGCATTGGGATGTACATGTATGACAGTCTTTACACTAGAGATTTTCACACCTCTGTGGCTCAAATTTTAAAAAGTTGGTTCACACATGAATGATCAGGCGTTTTCCACAACAGGGGAACACCTTGGATGCTTTCATCTAAGGATGATTTAGAAAACATTGTGATTTTTATTTTATTTATTTATTTTTTCTTTAATCAAAAACTCCTTAAATAAAACATCGTGTTTCCTGATTTTTGCAAAACACCCGAGTCTGGCGCCATGAACTGAGAAAATCATTTCAATTATTTCAGTTTAATTTATTCCATTATCACAAGGACTTATAAATAATTTGTTTATAAGTCCTTGATTAACAAACATTCAAATAAATTGTCATACAAAATGGGTTTATTCTATTTATGGATATGGTAACAAAGGAGTTAATCGTAAATGTCCGATACCTGCTGTGAACAAGTGAAACTATCGTTAATGTTCTTTGATTAACATGACATAATACTGGCAAGAAAGATATTCGCGCACATGGTCACAAAAAATTAAGAATGAAAAAAATAATAATAAATCTTAAAGACATGACACCGGCATGACCAGAGCGGTACTCGAACCCCGGCCTCCCGATCAGGAGTCCGACGCGATACCACTAGGCCACGCCGGCTTTAATAAATCTTAAAATAACTGACATCATTTCCACGTCAATATTGTTGTATTCACTCGTTTTTCAAAACTACGCTCTATTAACAGCGGGTTTATAGGTTATCGGGGCCGTAACTAATATTTGCGTCTGTCTTTCAGGAGGTTTAGCGGAAGCAAAAATGTATATAAAAATAATCTGGAAGTTTCACGAACGTATTTTTAAAGACAAGATGACAACACGTTACGTCTGACGGTTTGTAAAATACAGGCACATCTATGTAATGTCCCTTACGTCCACTTTGGGACAATTTTAATTTAAAGGTGTGAAAAGCTCGTCCGTTTTGTCCACCAGAGGACACGTACAGGTAAAAGGTGTGAAAACCTTGTCCGCTTTGACCTCGACAGGACAAGTACAGGTAGATGGCAAATTGTATTATAAACATTAACGTGGACAGAAAACTGGCCTCCCGTGGTGTCCACGGAGGACAGACGTGGACTACCCATCGAGGCAACGAGGATTTTCCAACTTCCACGGTACATGTACGGTATAGTGCTGAATTTTATTTGTTTCCTCTGTATATAAGGGTATACACGGCTAGCCAAACAGGAGATACTCACATCTCCCGGGCACCTGGTCTGACCTCTGAATTTTAGGGGTTCGTGAATGTCCACCGTGGTACATAGTGCCATACATGTTATCATGTGACACCAGTTATTTTCGTATTTTACATGGGATTATTTGATTTAGTGTACATGCCTCCTTCATGTGATTATGTATGTTTGTATGTATGTATTTCCTTCCTAAACTTGAAAAATTATTTGCAGAGATTTGTGACGGAAGTTAAATGCAAGCAGGGGACACTCTTCCTCCCTAACCCCTGGTATCTCAGTTAAATTGTGGTATACATATAAGTGAATGAATATGACTTTGTACACGATATTGTCCTTTTATTCCATGAAATTCGAGATGTGGTTAATCCTTCACTCTTTATGTTTAGGTTTACGGACATTGTATAAGTAGTGTACTGTGCAGAGAATAATTTATTCTTTGATACTGTTTTCTTCAGATATTCAAATCTCGGATTAGGTCTTACAGATTATGAATAGTGAATTATTATGTTGCAATCTTCTGATGTTATAATACTCACTGATCTGTTAAGTTCTTCAAACTCAATCTTTATAAATAATACATAAATGAAAGGCGTATTTTAAATTGTAATAACCCTTTGTTACGATATGCTAATAAACCCATAAAATCCTCAATATTAATCATTAAAATCAAACATTAGAGTGCTGATAACATTGAGTTTTTTTTTATTATCATTATTTTTTTTTTTTATTCAAAAGGGATTCGACATAATTTTTATGGAAGTTTCATTTTATTTTCTGAATAGAGACAATACAATTTGTTTAATATGTTCACTGCAGGATGAGTAACAAACACGAGGTTTTTTTGCTTTTTACTTCACATCACGATTATATCATTTCTATTTACACAATACTAATTTTCTCAATTCTCGTATTATAGTAAAGCGGCGACATGAATTTGTACATAATGTAACAACAATACCTTAATTTACGAAGGCATTTGTTTTGTTCAAGTCATGAGTATATTAGCATAATCCTGATAGTGTGAACATTGTATTCTCAATGTTAACGAGTATATCTGATAAACAATAAAGATATGCATGACTGCACCTGAACTACGTGACATATTTATTTTCAATAACTTCAAGCACACTAATAATTAATCGTGCAACTTATTACTTATCGATATATCTTTAATAATTGATTTCGTAAAATCTAGTAATCATTACGGTCAATTATATGCACTATTAATTTCAAGTTTCTTGGATTTTGTAGCCTGTATGAAGGGTTGTGGGGAGTTAATACTAAAGATTAAAGTCATATTTACCGTACATGTACCGTGGAAGTTGGAAAATCCTCGTTGCCTCGGTGGGCAGTCCACGTCTGTCCTCCGTGGACACCACGGGAGGCCAATTTTCTGTCCACGTTAATGTTTATAATACAATTTGCTATCTACCTGTACTTGTCCTGTCGAGGTCAAAGCGGACAAGGTTTTCACACCTTTTACCTGTACGTGTCCTCTGGTGGACAAAACGGACGAGCTTTTCACACCTTTAAATTAAAATTGTCCCACAGTGGACGTAAGGGACATTACATAGATGTGCCTGTATTTTACAAACCGTCAGACGTAACGTGTTGTCATCTTGTCTTTAAAAATACGATCGTGAAACTTCCAGATTATTTTTATATATATTTTTCCTCCTGAAAGACAGACGCAAATATTAGTTACGGCCCCGATAACCTATAAACCCGCTGTTAATAGAGCGTAGTTTTGAAAAACGAGTGAATACAACAATATTGCCGTGGAAATGGTGTCAGTTATTTTAAGATTTATTATTATTTTTACTCTTAATTTTTTGTGACCATGTGCGCGAATATCTTTCTTGCCAGTATTTTGTCATGTTAATCAAAGAACATTAACGATAGTTTCACTTGTTCACAACAGGTATCGGACATTTACGATTAACTCCTTTGTTACCATATCCATAAATAGAATAAACCCATTTTGTATGACAATTTATTTGAATGTTTGATAATCAAGGACTTATAAACAAATTGCTTATAAGTCTTTGTGATAATGGAATATATTAAACTGAAATAATTGAAATGATTTTCTCAGTTTATGGCGCCAGACTCGGGTGGTTTGCAAAAAATCAGAAAACACGATGTTTTATTTAAGGAGTTTTTGATAAAAGAAAAAATAAATAAATAAAATAAAAATCACAATGTTTTCTAAATCACCCTTAATTGAAAGCATCCAAGGTTTTCCCCTGTTGTGGAAAACGCCTGATCATTCATGTGTGAACCAACTTTTCTTAATTTGAGCCACAGAGGTGTGAAAATCTCTAGTGTAAAGACTGTCATACATGTACATCCCAATGCATATACATGTATTCTATCGTTATATGTGGGTGTGTATTAATAAATTGTGTAGTAGCATTACTATTTTATATTTGAAAATTAATTATTATCAGATTTCTTGTGATTTATTACTCCCCCTCAACAGCAAAATCTAAGAACCATATCTTCGGCAAAGAGAGAAAACCCAAAAATGAATACCCCCCCCCCCTTCTTTTATTTGTACTTGTTGATAATGAAGAATTGTACGATGTTTCAGTCAAATATCTTATTGGCCAATACAATGGGTGATTTCCCTATTGCAAGTCTAAGCATTGTGCTGTAAACCTACAGGGCAATAAATTTAAGTGAAAGATCGACGCCACCTAACGACCGAGTTAAAGTAACGACACGTCAACACCCACCCCCCTTCTCTCTCTCTCTCTCTCTCTCTCTCTCTCTCTGCCGTGCACGAGATATCGTTTGCAAACTATTTTAAACTTTATCAATACAACCAAAATATATATTTGTGTATGTATTAATGTAAAACATTCAGTGTTCAGTCGGGTCATCATCTTTTATATATAATTGCATGATCGTATCCGTGAAATTAATACAAAAATAGATACGATCGTATTGGGAAAGAATATGTAACGAGACAAAACAAAAAAAAAGGGGGGGGGGGGGCTTTTCCTCTCTGTTTTGGGTCAAACGGCACTAAGTCCAGGTAACCTTACGACTGGAGCACCCGTTTTGTGTGAAGTCTATTGGTCTACTTCACCCTGGTAGCGAATAAGGGTTTGACTTATGACACTGATAAATACACGGAATTAGACCATCGTATCCGATGAAATCATAAGATACATACGGCCCTATATCTGGCAGGAGTATGTAAGAAGCTAAGACATTTAAAGTGGGGGGGGGGGTCTGAAAGATACTTTTCTTTACTGTTTAGGTAAGAAAACGACCGACACTCTAGTTTCCCTTGCGACTCCAGTGCGCATGCTTTGTCTTTGGTTCTGAGATTATAAGGATTTTTCAAAAGTTTGCCTGCACTTCACCAGGAAGATAAAAGAATACATAAAAAAGAAGAAAACAGACCAAAGAAAATAACAATGAATAAAATAGAATGAAGATCAATGTCCATATGTATAAATATCTACCAGAATTAATTAATCGTGTATTTCATTGTAATCGCATGTAATATTTCAAAATCTGAATATGTTTATCAGAGCAATCAATAATGAATATCATAAATTTATTTGATTTTAAAGTCGCCTTTACTGTACTGAACCCAACAAGTAGTAATTGCGCTCTTAAATTCGGATCGTTGCCTTCTTTAATTAAGAGTCCGAAATAGGTATTACAAAGAAACTCGGCACACTCTCGGAATAATAAATCATTTTTTGTGTGCATGTCCTTGGTGACTTTTGTCATACAGCTTTGTCAGATGTCTTCAGGTTTCTCTTTTAAATCACAGTTATACACGTATCTGTACAATGAACAATCGGCTTGTGTTTACCGATTTCATTCAAATACCATTGATGCACTTTACGACAAGTAGATATACGGGTATAAAGAACGTAGTTATACGTCCAAACAGGGCCGTATATATCTAAAACATTACATACGTCCGTGCTCCAGGTGCGCACTATATTTTCAATTTTTATATAAAACTGCGTTCTAGTTTTAAAAATATTTAGAATAGCAGAATATCTTAAGATACATTTCAAACGTTCATTGTGTAATCAAGCAGAGGAGATTTAAAATGATGTTAAATGATTATTAATCAAGATATCTTTAAGTCTAATTTCCTTATTTTTCATGCTTCACTGAACAAACACAATACGCATCATCCTAAGGTCGCAACCTTTTTAGCACTATCATACCCATTTACTGAGACATATTTCGTGTCCACGTTTGACCGTCTGACGGCGCAGACACAGGTAAATGACCACCTATATACGCGGTCAATATGGCCGATATACAGGGACAGTATCCACGCGTGTCCGCGTCTTTACACGCCCAAATCCAATGTCCACGGTACATGCACGGTATCTAAGTAAAAGTTACTTAGAAGAAATAGTTGGAAGTTTGGTCATGTTTCCAGTATATATATTAAATATATATAACATTAGGCAGCACTAATGTGACGAATAAAGCAACTCAGTAATTCGACTTTCACGTAAACATCATAATCAGAATTAAAAGGTGGTTGGCTTAATTGTAGTTATAAACGGTTTAAGAATTACAATTTAAGGGGGAGCATTTTCTATTATAAATCTGAATTATATTTATATTTATCGTACCAGGTTTTTTACGTCGATCATTTTGCACTTGTTGGATTTGCGTTTTCTGTGTCACCGTATCATTGTTAAAATTATTAATTTTAGCCATCGATGAATTTGATTTTAGCCAGGGATGAATTATTTAAGAGAACGCTGAATTCGATATTAGCAATAGCTAATTTTTTCAGCTTGTGTTTATTTGCCTTTGTTGGATACTGATGATCCCGCAGATATTGAAGTATATGGGAATATATCTTTCCAGGAGTCACCTTCAAACTTACGGCACGTGACAGGTCAAAGCATAATAATTATCGAGAGTCGTGATTGGCTGATCAGAAGTAGGGAAAGAAGGACTACTATTTCAATGTATTAGGGGTTCTTACTGGATGAATTTGTGAAATCAGTCTATAAATAAAGACTGAGTCTGCTGTAAAACCATAGATTTTAAACCCGTTTCGCTGATGTAAAGATTCTATGACCTAAACAGGGGTTGTTGTTTACATTTTCTTTTTGGCAAAATTTGGGGAGTGACCCCCTTCCAGCAGGATTTTCTTGAAATTAAGTTGGATAGCCTATGATAAGTTGTTAAAATTCTGATAGAGCAGGTTCTGACAAATATTATTATATATGGGTGGTATAAAGCTAAGATGTAGAAAGTTTTATAAATCTTGTAGGAAGTTTGGTAACTTAAAATAGGAACCTTTGGGAAGTGGAATTACTATTCTTTGACCGATGATCTTACAGCAGAATCAATATTTATTTGTAGATTGATCAAATAATTTCAACTAATCAGAGCCCCTGATACACTGAAGTAGTAGTACCTATATCAAATCAGCCAATCACAACTCTTGTTAATTATTATGCTTTGATCGACAATAGAAATATACCAGATACGTAGTTTGGTAAAATAAAGAAAGTAGGTTCTAAAGTTTGTATAGAGAAAACTATCCGCGGAGATAATATTCTATGACAGGGGGATGATTTTCTATGTAGTATTCATTCCAGGGGGATGATATTCCGGGAGGGGGATATTTTCTATGTGGGATGGTTTAATCTTACTCTTACCTACTCATAAAATAGTTTTAGCCATTAGCGATACTTCAAAATGGAGAATCAACTTCTATGGGATTGTGTGGTCGTTATATCCAAATGTTCAGAGTCTCGGGAAATTTTGAGAAGATTTAGACTCTGTGAACCCTATGACATTTACCACAGTTGCTAAACACTCTCACATATTTGACGATATTTTTCATATTCGGACATTATCACCAGAGGTTACAGGATATTGAATGCATGTAAACTGTACTGATGTTTCTTCTCTCTCCCCCCCCCCCTTTTCATCGAGTTATGAGGCTCCAAGAACAGCTAGGGTTGACCACGTGGCATTCGTTGGGAGAAAGTGGATAGAAATAGAAATGTTCCTGTGGTAACCAGAATTGAAAGAGTTTAATATTAACACTGTGTCACTATTCTTCTTTCTGGGAAGGTCTAATGGAACCTAGCTGTGTGTATACTTGTATTGTATAGCTCCATGGTGACTTCTGCCACATAACTGAGCCAGTAACTCCTCTTTTTTCTTCAATATACAATGTCTTACTCTTTCCTATTAATATCGTAATTGTTACTTCAAGATAAAATGAAGACATTTACTCAGCCGGACAACAAAAGTACTCACAGTCACACAGACGACAAAGTAAACAATAAATGCGAAAAACACAAACCTACACACCTACTACCCAGTTTGAGAGGTCTTAAACATACACACAAGAAATATATAATGAATAAAATATTACTATTTACATTATAAAAGTGACGTCATTTAGAGCCTGCCGTGCTCTGCTCTTCTTAAAGCAAACAAAGGTCCATGTTCCATGGTCCTGACTACCATTCAGAAGGGACAATGTTCGGGACCCTATTTCCTCTGAGGAGGTTGAGACAATGTCCGTCATAGAGTCCCACCGCCATGTAAGTAAGAGTGCAACACTCCAAAAGAAGTAGAATGTTGTAGAGGGGTCTAGTACAAGATTTCTTGTCCTGGTGATGATCTTAGGGTCATATGGGCGATGGCAGAGGCGTTTGTCTATTTAAAACCTGTTACGATGAGGTCATCGGAGCTGTTGTCTCTTCTAGGTTTATATACAAGATCACCGTAGAAATGTGGATAGGAGAATCTGTTGGACACATGATTTTGCATTTTGTCGACAGTAAATATTACAGGGAACGTTCTAATATATAAAAAATAGTAATACCAACTAGAGATATTTCATTGTTATCCGTTGCATCCAAAATTTATAATTACAAAGCGTTTCTACAGTGTCTTGATCTTAGCAACTCTGCATGCCATCCTCAATCGTGTACATGTTCCTCATCTAATTTTGTATATTCTCCTTGTGGCCATGTCGTTACTGGTGATCTCGATATTGTTAAAAACACTAAATTAAGAGAACTTTTACTTAAAGGTCCAAAATACAGAGAACCCAGATCATTCACATGGAGCCAAAATTTTGAGAATATTATGAACTGCTGCGAGGAATATGCCACACGATGGGCAAAAAGAGAGGAAGTACAGATCGACACTCTTTCGGAATGGATAAAATCTATTGCAGTACTGCTAAGATCAAAAATTAAAAAATTACAATGTTCTGTAAACACCAGATTCGAATCTATTTTTAAAGATCCTGATGTTGTCAGAGAACTTACCTTCCTCCAAGAACATTATATCATTACTCCAGCAGATAAAGCATCCAATAATTATACATTTACTTGTAACATTACTTTGACAGCCTAGTGAAAGAATTAGGATTAAATTCAGCTCCAGGAAATCCTACTTATACTCTCACGAACTTTTCGGTTTCGGAAGTACTCGAGAATCATAAATCTGTCCTCAATACGTTTGGTATTGACTCAAATAAATTAAATTTAGAACTTCCATATTTATACTGCATTCCACAAATGCACAAAAATCCTTACAAACAACGCTTTATCGCTGGTTCCTAGAAGTGTTCCACAAAATCTGTATTGATGCTACTCACAAAAATATTATCAGAAATTAAATCTGGCCTTCATAGATATTGCGAAACAGTATATTCCAGAAGTGGAATTAATCAAATGTGGATCCTTAAAAATTCAAAAGAGTTGTTAGAAAATCTAAAATCAAAAAGTTTTACTAAAATTCACTCTATCAAGTCTTTTGACTTTTCGACTCTTTACACAACGTTCCCTCATCAGAAATTAAGAGACAGATTAGCGGAAATTATTCAAAATGCATTTACTAGTAAAAACGGAAACCGCAAATTCAAATATATAGTAATAGGCCACGATAAAACTTACTTTGTTAGGGAAAATTCTGATTCCAAAAATAAATACACTGAAACAGCTGTCATCCAACTTTCTTATCGATAACATTTTTGTGGTGTTTGGAGGTAAGGTTTTTCAACAAATTGTCGGCATTCCAATGGGCACTAACTGTGCTCCGCTTCTGGCTGACATATTCCTTTACTCATACGAAGCTGAATTCATTCAGTCTTTGCTTTCGCAAGGAAAAAAACAATTGGCTCTTGGCTTCAATTTTACTTACAGATATATAGATGACTTGCTTTCAATTAATAATCCTTCATTCGCGGATTACCTTAGCATCATCTATCCAAGTGAACTTGAGGTCAAAGAAACCACAGAAAGTAGTAATTCTGCTTCGTATTTAGATATTATGTTGTCTTTCGACATTAATGGTCATTTGAACACCTCACTCTATGACAAACGTGACGATTTCAATTTCGCTATCACAAACTTTCCTTTCATAAGTAGCAACATTCCATCATCGCCCGCATACGGCGTATTCATATCTCAGTTAATACGTTATTCCAGAGCATGTTCAAATTACAGTGACTTTGTTCTGAGGGCTAGGCGACTTTCAGTTAAGCTGCTCAACCAGGGTTATATATGTGCTAGACTAGCAACGTCACTGAGGAAATTCTATGGTCGTTACGAGAATCTTATTACTCCATATGATATCTCGTTATCCAGACTTTTAAATGATATTCTGGACTGAGACCGATTCCGATCATTTTACACAGATTTGACACCTTCTATACTAGAAGGTTACCTACTTCGACTTCTCCATATATAAATACATAAGGAATTTACACGATCTGACTCTTTCTACTGGGTATATGTGACTGGTGTTGCTAGCAAACAGGAGATGCTCACTCTCCCCGGGCACCTGATCTCACTCCATTACAGGGGTTCACATATGCTCTTCAAGTAGACATATTTTGTTATTTTCCATTTGTTTTTCATTTTCACTGATTTTGTATGTCCTCTGGTTCTATGATTTTTGGACTTGTGCTTTGGATTTATCCATCATCTCTACATTCATGCACGTTTGAATATACATGTACGTTATAACTGTTCTTCGGAAACACTAACCAACAGTCATGTCAATTTTAAATAGAAATTTTACACTGTAAGTGCCGGAAGTGTATTTGGTGTTACTTAAGATATTTATGCCCATTATTATTCATTCATTCCATTACACATTTTTCTTGTCATCTAAGATCAAAATAGACTCTATATTACGTTGTTGAATTCATAACATACCGGTGACGATTTCATAAGATACTGGTAAAGAATTTTTTCCTTCGGACTAGTAAATCTCCGAAATATCGATCCGAATTCCACAACCAACCATGACCATATATATAATACAAGCAATTACGGATCCCTATTAAAACAGAGATCGAACACGCCATGATGACATAAGTATATGCGAAATATTATTTGCAGTCACAGACGTAGGATATTAAAAGTACGAGAGTAACTTCAAAAGGAACAACAGTAACTCATATTAATATCACATATTGACTGGATTTAGTTTATTGGGTTTATTTCCGTGTATATCTATTTTGTATGTCCTCTGGTTTTATGATTTTTGGACTTGTGCTTTGGATTTATCCATCATCTTTACATTATCATGTTTTGTGTTTTAAAAAATGTCGTCGCATGTCACCGCATGTCCTCGGTGATTTGTTTCACACAGTTTTGCCAGATGTCTTCTGTTTTCTCTTTTCAATGACGTATATGAATTAAGACTAAGACATGTGTTTTATAATTCACTATAAAAATAACATCTTCAAAACGTTGACTCATGTGATACATGTTGAAAAGAAATAGACATTCATAGATACATAAACATAAGGATGAACATTGCAATATGTTTATCATCAACAACATCTTGTATGAGAATTATCTACTTTTTACAAGAAAGCATTGAGTGGGCATCCATGCATTACACTCATACAAAATTAAACTACTTTCAAACAACCATACACCGGACAGTGATGTAGATATTCTAGAAAAAATGTGATAGATAATATACATTGATGACAGGAACATGCATTCAAAAGGTAATAATATTATTTATAATACTATCTTAAGAAGAATCTTTCCTTGCACGAGACTTGTTATTTGTCATCCTGTCATACAATAAGACTTTGAGCAGTAAATCTTGGAATTATATATCAATTCTTTCATCTACATTAAAAAGGAACGACAAAAAGACAATAGATTAATATTCAATAACAACAGAAAAATTGTATATCATTCACCGCTGTCTCATCACCGTCGTATGTCCATTTCTCATATTTTATATGCAAACCGCATATGGCGGACTGAATGGGACATTCGTCGCTCCAAATACCCCAAACACCAAATGGTCCATTGAATTCTACACTTGTATCAAGAGTAACAGACGTTTTCCCATTGAATGGTCTACATTTGAATTTGACTGCATTTACCGCGGAGTCATCTCCGATTCCCTAAATTTATTAAACAATACATTATACATTATTTTATTAGTATTCTGACATTTCGGTTATAAGTAAGATATCAGTGAAGTATAAATCAAATTTATAATTCATGATGGTGTATGTCATTATCTTATAAAGTTATTAATGAACTCAGTTGTTACTTTACAAAAGCAATCTAGATAGATCCGTTCCTTGTTGTGCATCTTGATAAATCTAATGCACATACTTACCTGATTAATAAGTACTCTCATAGCAAATGTTGACAAATAGTCGCCAGTGTTAGCACAACGTACTGGTCCTATCCATGTACCATACGATGCACTGTTAGGCTCCTCAGAAACTATTACATCCGATGGTTCGTCCTTTGAATTGCAAATTAAAGCAACATTATTCAGGCCAGTGTCATCTCCACTCCCTTGTGCCGCATGCATCTGAAATTTTAAGAATATAACTAATACAATGTGTGTAAACCGTATTTATATCCATATACGTTTAAAGATATCTTTAAAATTTGGAATTTTACAGATATTCAGACCAGACGACAGAAAGAGGAAGTATCCAGTTTCAAAAACCCAAAGGATTTAATACTTATGTCAATTACATTTTAAAATAGAAATAATAAAACTCATGATCGTTAACATTTTCTTGAAGGATGTGAATAGTCCCATGATATATATATATATATATATATATATATATATATATATATATATATATATATATATATATATATATATATATATATATATATATATATTTAGATAGCGCATAGAGAAACGCTCAATATGTAGCCAATTAAAGAAACCAGTTTTTATTAGACTAGTGCTTTGTATATATTTTCTATCATTCTTTTCGTGTCTTTTTATTTATGTAAGTGTTTGTTTGTGTGTGTCCTGAGGAAGAAGCAGATTGCTTCGAAAATTTGACAATTCTTTTAATTGTTTTAGTATCGTTATCGCTTACCTGTGCTTTTATATTGACCCCTTTTTCTCGAGCGATTTGCATTAACCTTCATTGAGGTTGATCCGATACTTATGAATAGTGAATGTTGTTACAACTTCCTTTCTTTTGGTGCTTTTATATATATATATATATATATATATATATATATATATATATATATATATATATATTTCAACCGCATTCAAGCGCCATCTTTTCATTATTAATACATTGATACTCATATAACTCATGAAACCGAAAGGTATATCAGATCGATTGCATACCAAATATAATAAAACTACAGACCCTCTACTGAGGGACAAAAGTGAACCACCTTCACAGAGTATGGTCAAGTGCGACCGAGGAGATTAAGAGTTTCCTGCTTGTGAACAACTCTCATCTCTAAAGTAGAAACAGATAAATAAAATAGTTGGAACATAACTTGATACAGAATACCTTCAAACATTCTGGAAGACGAGATGGTATATCGTATAATTAGAGCATAATATTGATCTTAGGACTTCCTATAGGAAAATCTTTCCTCCAAACACCATCAAAATATTTTCGATTCAACGATTTCATGCCATTAGTATCATATTCAGAGTCAGTGTACTTAATTTTAGAATGAAATGTTTACTTGACAGAAATAAGATGATAGATAAAACCAACTCGATTACTACAACCTCATGAGTCCGAAAGGCAAACAAACTCAGTGGAAAGAAAACAAAAGAAATTAAAATCTTCTGAAGAACGTGAATCCCCAAATGGGAGTGAAATTAGGTGCCCGGGGATAGTATTGCTTTTTGATTAAACGTAGTAGGAAGTGTACATTCCGAGTGTTCGGTAATTATAACGGTCGGAATAGGTCTCAGTTCAGAGTACCGTTCAATATTTTGCATAACGATGTGTCATTTTGTAGGATAAGAGTTTCCTATCGACCATTGACCTTTCTTAGTGACGTAAGTCTACCAATTACGTATCACTGGCTTAGAAAATAATCTGAACAATTGCGTCAAAACAAAGTCCTTGTAATTTGAACACGCTCTAGCATAATCTATTCGCTGAGGTATGATATATGTCATATAATACGAAGTTGGAATATTGCTACTCGTAAAGTCTTAAATGCAGTATTGAATTCGTCACGTTTGTCACACAGGGAAGTATGATGACGTTTGATAACTATTCGATTTGTAGAGTTCCTTAATTACAATGTTTGGTACTGTCATACATAGATAAGAGCAGAATTTTTACACCAAGTCTGTACTACTAAATCAGAATTGCAAAACGCTCATATTCAACCTACAGAGCCTCACAAAATGGCTTCCAGCTGGACATGACTCGGATTTCTCCAGTCTACCATATTGTTTTCTTTTATTGTTTGATAGTCATTTGCTTTTTTACCAATCTTTACGCATGCACTCGAGAAACTCCGTAATATCATTTGAGCTTTGGAAAGACATAGGTTGAAAATGCCAATTTTGCACTACTTTGCTTTGAGCATCATTTGAACGCAATGCTAGCAATGTTTAAATGGTGATAAATTTATAAAATGAAAAACAAAACAAAACAAACTACCATCACTATCCCCCTCCCCAAAACACCAAACCAAACCAAATGCAGTATGCAGTGCTATTTGATGAAAATAAATGCTATTAGTTAATTATTAGACAGTGATACACTAAATTTACTTCAAATCGCAGAATTGAAGTCATGAGCTGAAAGTCAGATACTGTTGCTGGTCCCCATGAGCTTAAGGACATCGTTAATTTAAATATTGTTCAACTTGCCAATAGGATGTGCAATTTTAATTATAATTGACTATCATTATGTAACAACTACTTTACTTTGCAAACTGTACATTTACTTTTTGCATTTACTGTCCAAACGATAATCACAGAAAAAAGTCAAGTGGATTCTAATATTTCAATCCTCAGCCAAATGTAGAATTTGTCATCTATGCTGTAGTAGTAAGCGATAGCTCATTTGTTGTGAACTAGGAAAATGTAGATTTGGTACTGCTAGTTATTTATGGATAAAATCTGAGTGTGTGGTGTACCTTCACTTTGTATCCATTAGCATGAGTTCCTACTGGACAAAACGACTTCTTGTCAAACCAGTTCCCCCAAATACCACCATATGAGACTTGTAGAGTATGCGTGACAACTGAAATAAGAAACAAACGATCCTTAAATATTCAATCAGTATATCGTTTGGAAAGCTTCTGAAAATGCTTTATTTTTAGGACTTTTGCCCAGTGTATGATATCCAATTTCACCTTTATCTTTTTGACAGGTGTTTAGTGTATGATATCCCAATCTCATCCTTAGTGTATCCGAATAAACGAAATCAGTTGCAAATCCTTTTTCTAATAATCATGGTTTTTACTTCTTCATTCTAAGGAATAGGCAGAAATGAATGAATCACCTTTAAAATTCTAGAGGTGGGAAATATGCCAACAAAAAAGAAATACGGTGTAATGCATTTACTTTAAAATCACCTCAAATTATCATTTAAGATATAAATACATAACAAAGTGCTTCACCTATTGAATGATGATAAACGATATACTGAACGTTTGTATTCAATATCAGATATCAGATTTTGATTTATGTCTCCATTTACCAAATTACCCGAACTTTTCTCTTGACAAATGCATAATTAATACTTAGCGTAAGTAACAGCGGTATTATAAATAATGACATTTATAAACTTATGTTTATCTCACTAAATTCTTTAATACCGTAAAAAAAAACTCGATTATAATTTAATTGGTACATAGACATTTGAACCAGACGGGTCCCAGACGGGGAACGAATATAAGTGAAATATAGGGTAGGTCGTGGGTTCGAGTCCCAGACGGGGAACGAATATAAGTGAAATATAGGGTGCCTTGTTAGCTGTAGTGTCTTTGTGCTTTAATTGTTTGTCTAATTTATCTTTATTTCCTACAGGTATTTCTTTGGAGATCCAAGGTCCATAGTGCTCCCAGGTGTTTCACTGATTCTATTTATGCTTTATATATATATATATATATATATATATATATATATATATATATATATATATATATATATATATATATATATATATATATATATATATATATATATATTATTTAATTCTTATTAGATATACTTACTAGTATATAACACAGATCCGGGAAATGATTCCGCTCCTTCTGAGTTTGGATTTTCTTCGCTATATAATCTACAAAAATAATCACTTCCACGATAAAGGAATGACTTGCATCTTAGCAATAAGCACTGACTACCACAGTATGAGGAACTCATTGACTTAGAAGTAAGTGTTGTTATAACATCTCGATTGTACAGAGTATTTGTACTGGTCAGTTTATACCTGTTTACAATACACGATACATATGCCATTGACACCGTGAGAATAGTGATGATCATTTTAAACCACATACTCTCAAATTTATACATTTGCGAATTACATGATTACAACTCCAGGCATCCGTGAAAAATGCGAATATGATACAACTAATATAACATGTAAAGATTCACATATATCGTTTGTCAATTGATGTTTGACATCAGTGATCAGATTTTATTGTTTTTATATCTCCTATTGAAATTCTTTCTCCAACCAGTGTTGTAAGTTCATATAATGTATTCATCTTCTAAAGAGAAGGTTATCTGCAGTTTACTTTGTAACAACAATTATAACCATAGAGTAATCACGATTTTATTGGCTAAGGCAATAATAAAGGTAATCGATATCTGTTCGGTAAATATTACACCTTAACATCATATACTACAATACGATCGAAAGCATTTCAAGATAATATACAAGTTGTTGAAATGTACATGTGCGCAAATCCAAGTACCATTCGAAGTTAAATATCTGTAAAAATAACATATATACAGAAGATGCTCAGTTTAATAAATATAAATATAATGTGTCAATGTGAGGTGTATTTTTCATTCTGAATTTTACGAACATATTTGAACTGTGAATTGACCATTTTAACTTTGACATATTGATGATAAAGAAAACAAAACTGAGTCTTTGCAAGCAATTTTTTTATAGATGTAAAATATCAACATCACTGGGTAGACCCATTATTTACAAGTACTTGAATCTTTAATCGATATATTAATATAAGCAAAATATATATCATTTATGTAGTTTAACTATCAAATAAATTTTGAATGAAAATGGAACATCAATATGACGCAATAAACGAAAATACAAAATTTACTTGAGGAATGCCTCGATAAAATGCAGAATGACTTACTTCACAAAACAACAACATAAACTGTCCATAGAAATCAAATAGAACAGTTGTGCTAAAAACGATAACCATCTGTGCAAGCATATATTATACATATAATGATAAATCATGCAGCACAAATATATGCACTTTCAGAGGTATGTACCTATAAAATGTAAAGATGATGGATAAATCCAAACCATTAGTCCGAAAATCATGAAACCAAAGGACATGCAAAATCAGTGAAAATGAAAACGAAATAGAAAACTACTTGAAAAGCATATGTGAACCCCCTTGATGGAGTGAGATCAGGTGCCCGGGAGAGTGAGCGTCTTCTGCTTGCTAGCAACACCCGTCACATATACCCAGTAGAAAGAGTCAAATCGTGTAAATTCCATATATATTTATGTATCGACAGGTCAAATTAGGTAATAATCTAGTATAGAAGGTGTCATATATCAAAAACTGATGTATGGTTCAAACGATAATAGATATATTTATATATATATTAGAGAGTGTAGATTGAATTAGAATTAACGCTTGAAAAGTGTATGTTGTAAAACGAAAACCATAAACATTTGATGACAGATGATTGAAATTCAAATAAACTGCATATGTAGGCGGGCACATGCTGTTGACAGTTTTGTACGAAATATACTTTATTTTATTTGGTATTTTTGCATTTATTCAACTGCCCTAATTTTCTTCAATAATGACCGAGAAGGAACGTGTGCAGTGGATCCATATAAAAAAATCAACGGAATAAAGCAAGTTTTGATGACAGGGTATATATGTTACCCACGTTTAAATAATGGTCTTTATTTACTGGAAGGCGTTTTTCGAATTTCGTTTATTTTATTTTTTTTCAGTGTTATACCAGTTGATATCGAGCAATACGGTAAAGTACATATATTTAAAATTGTCTTATTTGCAATGTATGAAAAAGATAAAGACATCTGGTGCGTTGTCATTGAAGTATTATATAAACGCTACAAATTGGATATTCGTAGATTCCAAAATCACCGCTGATACAAGGATACTGAAGTTCTGATTAATTTAGATATTAAGTTGGATATTCATGAATCTCTGATAAGACGCTTTGGCCTAGTGGATGAGGTGTTCGGCTCGTGATCTAGAGGTCCCAGGTTCGATTCTCACCCTGGACACACAGATGTTCTGTCTTTCGGATAGGACAGTAAAAGCCGAGGTCCCGTGTAACGGTAGGCGAGGCACGTAAAAGATGCCTCAGTCGCTGCTTCAGTTGGGTCCGTTGCAAAGTTAGAGTTTTCTATCCAATGTATCAGGCAAATGCCGTCACCATATACATGAAATAAGCGTGGAGTGACGTGAAACTAAAATCAATCAATCAATCAATCATCAACCCCTGAAAATCAGAGGCAGTTTCTTATTCGCGGTATGGTTAAGCCAATATAGTATCACCGAAAATCCACAACGACTCATAGGTTAAAGAAACTGTTACACTTAAATTTATAATTAGTTCAAGATTCTCTGCCGTTCTCCTACTGTTGATATTGGCTGTTTGTGGAAGGGTCAGAAAAACTTTCTTCATCAAAAGTTGGAATTTCAGCGATACCATCCGGTATCGGAATTTACAAGGTTCTGGGGACAAATAAACGTTTGCACTGCGAACTTGCATCCTGTAATCCAATAACTGAACATTTAACTTGCTCGTTCATAGCTCATTTTTTTCCAAATAAGAGTTATTAACTCTGCTGGGTGCTGTATTAAAACACGGGGACATTCTATACTTCCTCGTTTATGTATGTAAAGATGATGTATAAATCCAAACCATAAGTCCGAAAACCATGAATCCAAAGGACATACAAAATCAGTGAAAATGAAAACCAAATAGAAAAACAACGAAAATGTCTGCTTGAAGAGCATATGTGAACCCCTTTTTGGAGTGAGATCAGGTGCCCGGGGAGAGTTATCATTTTCTGCTTGCTAGCAACACCCGTCACATATACCCAGTAGAATGAGTCAAATCGTGTAAATTCAATAAATATTTATATATGGAGAAGTCAAATAAAGTAACCTTCAAGTATAGAAGGTGTCAAATCTGTGGAAAATGATCGGATTCGGTGTCAGTACAGAATATCATTTGAAAGTCTGGATAACGAGATATTATATTGTGTAATAAGAGTCTCGTAACGACCATAGTGACGTTGCTAGCCTAGCCCATATATAACCCTGGTTGAGTAGCTTATCTGAAAGTCGTCTAGCCCTCAGAACAAAGTCAATGTAATTTGAACATGCTCTGAAATAACATATTAACTGAGATATGAATATGCCATATGCGGGCGAAAATGGAATGTTGCTACCTATCAGAGGAAAGTTTGTTATAGCGAAATTGAAATCGTCATGTTTGTCATAGAGTGAGATGTTCAATTGACCATCAATGTCGAAAGACAACACAATATCTAAATACTAAGTAGAATTGCTACTTTCTCTGGTTTCTTTGACCTCCAGGGCACCTGGATAGATGATGCTAAGGTAAACGAATGAAGGATTATTTTTTGAAAACAAGTCATTTATATATCTGTTAGTCAAATTGAAACCATGTTTCTTTCCTTGCATAAGCAAAGGCTGAATGAATTCAGCTTCGTATGAGTAAAGGAATATATCAGCCAGAAGTAGGGCACAGTTAGTACTCATTTGAATGCCGACAATTTGTTGAAAAACCTTTTCTCAATACACCACAAACATGTTATCGATAAGAAAATGCAACATTTAGATGACATCTCTTTTGTATTCATTAGCCACCAAATCTCGAAGAACGCGACTCTGCATTCGTGACACTTCAGCAAAAACACAAGGCAACTTCGAATTCGGCTTCCATCTCATCATTCACGAATGCAAAGTGGCATTCTGCGAAATCTGCCGTCATACTGCTGTGCAAATGTTTATTTGTCGCCAGAGGCTTGTGCATTCCGATACCGACTGGTATGGCTGAAATTCCAACTTTTGATGAACAAAGTCTCTCCGACCCTCTCCCACAAGCCACCTATATCAATAATGGGAGAATCTCGGGCTACACGCAAGATATACGTTTTGAAAACTCTAAATATTCCCTCAAAGACAGCATTTTTAACTTATTTCAAAATTGAAAAATGCGTTACGGGTAGGGCTATATATATATTAAAATCCTATTTAATGGAACCAAACTAATTAAACACTTATGTTATCTCAAAATGTCCGATAACATCGGTTTAAACACAGAACTGTAACTGCACTCTCTATTCTTAACTACCCTATTTTTTTCATTTATTTTATTTTTTTTTTATTATTATTATTATTTTTCCGTTACGTGAGAATTGTTTTAGTAATAATTGTATTTTCTAAGAATAATTATTATAGTTTTCAAGAAAGATATATTTCTGTCGATAAAATCCGACGGATTTTATCAAGAAACTATATTCTTTCTGGTGATTCCTACAGAAGATACTGTTCTTGAAATTGCGAATTAGTTTTCTAAGAATCGGTGAAATACTTGCGAGGATTAGGCTCTATTCATGTGAGACTTATTACATTCTAATTCTGTTAAATTAGAAGCCATAGAAATATGATTTCAACTTTTACGTTCAAACACACAGATGCATCATCAGTCAGCAGTTTTGAAAACCTGTTATATAATAATTTGGTATTTTATTCCTTCCCATATGGTTTGAAATGCTTTAGAATCCGTATTATTCATAGATGGGTACACAGATAAAGAATCGTATTATTGAATGGTAGGTGTGGTGAAAGTGGAGTATGCATCGTCTGCAAGTTTACCGAATTGCCTCTGTTTTGTTTACATATTGCTAAATGCATTGCAGAACCTATATTGTACATAATATTGCTTACCATGTGTGACTACTAGTCTTAATTGTTTACATTTACGTGGTTTTATAGTGCCAAATGCCATTTTTCTTGTATGAACAGTGCTATCAATTTTGCCGGGAGATTCTGCGTTCTGACAGTTGGCCATTGTTGACAAAAGAATAATCTCAAAACAGAAGTAAAATATTCATTTGAGCACTTTCTAAATTTAATGTGATATGTTTAACATATTCTGTAGAATCTATACTAATGTATCTTGTCGATGATTAATGTCTCATTAGTTTTCGTAACCTGTGTATTCATTGTTGTCACAGTTTTTACGAGATTATTTTTGGCTAGGTCGCCGGTATAAATAGCGGCGTGACGTTTGAATCGGGGATTCCGTTAATTCTGTCGATTGCGTAAGCAACACAGTGGGTCGTCCAATCGCCACAAGGTAAATATCCACGTCATTTATGTTTATTTAGAGTAGGGAATACCTTTGGTAAAGTACATTTAGAGTATTAATAGAAGCAAATTATCGTCTTATCGAACAAAGAGATAATTTTCTCTTGTTGTGGGCGTCGGAGGCAGATTGTCTCGGCATTTTGACTTTGTCATAGTTCGGAATTAAATATTACAAGTTTAAGTTTGCATTAATTATAGGAATATTGTAGTAGCGAAATGCTTCTACAGTAAGATTTTACGGAAAGCGTAATGCTTTTGTAGGTTTCAGCGAGGAGCGAAATGCTTCAGTAGGAATAACTGTAATTTTAATAAAGACATTGTTTATAGAGAGCTCTAGTTTCGTTTATATATAAATATATACATAGTTATAATAAATATCTAGTAGAGAATTTCCCCATCCCTTACAAATTCTGTGGCTGGACGAGTGTTATACAGACGGATGGTGCCTGGAATCTGGCTTCATATTTATGTAAATTATTGAATGTTGTTGTAAATTGTGTATTTAATTATTTAATGCCAACTAGTAAATTGTGCTAATTTCTGATAGAATAAGATAATAAATATTTGAACAATTTAGCAAAGTCTCACTCTGATTTTATCAGTGGATTAATTGGCCTCAGGAAAGTTCGTTCACGACAGTAGGTACACAATAAACAGTAATGAGAACTCACTGATAGTTTATGTAAAAGACAATATAAGATAGAGAAGAGGCAAGCATCACCGCCTGACCGGTACATGACCTTATGGCTACTTATCGGCATCATTTGTGCTTTCAAGAGTCATAAGTAAATGAAATCACATTCCTCTGAAATAATAATAATGTTATTTCTTTCTCTCTCATACATATTGCATGAATAATGACGTTAATGTTCCTATAATATGACATGATGATAAAGGGGTATCTTTATCTACATTTGTTAAGGCTGTATTTAAGATATGTATGTGCGTGTGAGTGATTGTGTGTGTTTGCGTATGTATGTATGTATGTATGTATGTATGTATGTATGTATGTATGTATGTATGTATGTATGTTTATATGTATGTATGTATGTAATTCATAAATGTAGTATTTTAGACTATGGTTTTTTTTTTCATAGTATAGGACGTACAAGGCGTTAGAATATGTACACATATATGGATTACACCGAGGTAAAATCTGGAGTAAATACTCTTTGCTATGTTGCTATAGTAGTATTGTCAATTTTACTGTCGTGTTCTAAAAGAAAAAAGAGGAGTTATCGGCTCAGTTATGTGGCAGAAGTCACCATGGAGCTATACGATACATGAATATAATAGAACATTTAACACATTACAAAAATATTTGATTGTAGTGCAATTACGATGCCGACTTAGGACGGTCATTTAATTTGACAAAAGCCAAACAAATGGTGTGGTTAACCGGTTTACGGGCCCACCTTCCCACTCACCGTAACAGCAGAACAATCAAAAGACATTTAAAAATTTATAAATAATCCTCCATGTAAAGAACAAGGGTCAACAGGTATCGCATATTGAGAGGTCATAAAAATATAAACACGTAAGGTATTGTAAAACACATAATGGTATAAAATCTTTACAATAAATTATAAAATCTGCTCTTGGAGTAATATGTTCGTATGTGTTTTTCTGCTTTCCTAGTTTTGAATGTTCTTCCGATTCACTATTTTTAAACTAATGAGCTGGATTAATAACGGCTGTAAAATCGTACATACATAACAAAAACATATATATGTGTATTTATTTAGTGCAACAAAGGCCGATATTGACAAAAAATATCGATTCAGTCCGAAAACTATGAAAATTTAATATAAATAAATTCGAAAATCAAACTCATTACAAGATTGACCTCGAGGGAAATACTCTTCTGAATAAGAATAATTTCCAAAGTTTTATCACATTTAATTTGAAGTAAATATGTCAGGTCATAACAGAAACACTGAAAACCGGGATTTTGATGTCCTTGGAACTTACATACTCATTATGGCACATAATGTTTCTTTACTGATGCTCTATGTCGATATTGCGGAAATCCAAAATAATTAAAGAGAAATCTAAATTACAAAATTGTTTAAAAGAAGAAGATTTTGAAAATATCTCTCCCTTTTCTTTCTCCTTTTAGAAATTTTTATATATAAAGAAAAATCGTTCACAAATTATATATGTTGGCATAAGTAGGAGTAGATCTTTATACTTTATTGTAAAGCTTGTTTAGAATACAGTAACATAATGAGAAATACTTCTATAGAAATATAACTAAGAGTATTTACTCCAGGAGTGAATCTTTATACTTAATTGTAAAGATTGTTTAGAACACGGCAGTAAAGTGGACAATATTTCTATATTTTACATTAATTGTCTTTTAGAGGAACTTGGATTACACTCTGCACCTGGAAATCCAGCATACACGCAAACAAATTTATCTATTTCTGAAATACTTCAAAACCACAAATCTGTCCTCGAGTCTTTTGGAATTAACACAACAAATTCTGACCTTGAATTACCTTATATTTCTTGGATTCCAAAAATGCACAAAACCCCTTACAAACATGGTTTCATTGCTGGTTCCTCCAAGTGTACCACCAATCCTCTATCCATATTGCTAACGAAGATATTGACACACATCAAGCATGGTCTTCAAATTTGCTGTGATACCGCATACTCCAGAAGTGGAATAAATCAGATGTGGATCCTTGAGAATTCTAAAAAAAACTTTTAGAGAATCTAAAATCTCCGAAATTTAATAATATTTTCAGCATCAAATCTTTTGACTTCTCCACGCTCTACACTACAATTCCGCATCAAAAGCTCAAAAACAAACTTGCTGCAATTATTCGAAATTCTTGTTTCCATAAAAATAGAAATTGTAGATATAAATATCTTGTCATTGGGCGGGAAGATACATATTTTGTAAAAGAACACTCTGATGCAAAACACGAGTATACCGAAGATCAAATCATCAAAATGCTGGAATTTTTAATAAACAATATTTTCGTGGTGTTTGGAGAAAAAAGATGAGTTACCGGCTCAGTTATGTGGCAGAAGTCACCATGGAGCTATACAATACATGAATATAAATAATATAATAGAACATTTTTCAGCAAATCATTAGCATTCCCATGGGAACTAACTGCGCGCCTCTTCTTGCTGACATTTTCTTATATTCGTATGAGGCAGAATTTATTCAAAACATGCTCTCCACAGGCAGAAAAGCCTTGCATCTCATTTTAATTTTACGTATAGATATATATCAATTCAATATGTCAATCAATAATCCTAACTTTAAGGATTACATACATGAAATCTATCCCCAACTTGAGATAAAGGAGACAACCGAGAGCAATATTCCGCTTCGTATCTGGATATATTTTTAACTTTCGACAATAATGGTCATTTGAACACCTCTCTGTATGACAACGATTTTAACGATTTTAACTTCCAAATAACTAACATTCCGTTTCTTTGCAGCAATATTCCGTCCTCACCTGCCTATGAAGTTTTTATATCTCAACTTATAAGGTACACAAGAGCATGTTCTCTATACGACGGTTTTATTCCAAGGGTCAAACGACTGGCCACTAAGTTGCTCATGCAGGGATATGTTAAGGAACGTCTGAAATCGTCACTGAGGAAGTTTTACGGTCGCTATGGGGATCTTGTACGAAAATATGATGTTCCTCTTTCTAGAATGATTGATAATATTCTGGAATGCAACTAAATGACCTGTTCAGTGAACACCAAATATGACTTTGTATACCAGTTTGTACTTTCGTAAGTACAATTAGGAAACCAAAACTCATGATTTTGACATGTTTCTTAAGAACCACTGTGACGGGTGATGCATGCAAACAGGAGACGCTTACTCTCCCCGGGCTCCTGGTCTCACCTCGGAATTTTTCAGTATTTCGGGGTTCACAACAGTTCCTTTTTGAAACATACACGATTCTGTATCTCTCCTTGGAATTTGAGAATGATTAACGGTTTGGTACTTTTTCGATATTGATTCTATAATAATATAACCAAGAGTATTTACTCCAGGAGTAGATCTTTATACTTTATTGTAAAGATTGTTTAGAACACTCTGCCATAATGAATAATACTTCAATGAGAAGATTGAATGACAATGTCTTATTACTGATTTTCATTAGGAACTAAACATGGTATCGAGGGATATAAATATCAATGTTAAAAAAAAAATATTCCAATTAAGCTGAATAAATTGCTTACTGATGGGATTGCGCTGTAGAGCTCAGAACAGATTTATCAGATCTCAAATATAGTCATTCGTCAAATCTCCAAAAAATGAAAAAAGAAAAGAAAATTATATGTGCACGCGAAAGATGACGTAGAGGCAATTGTTTCTCATAAATTGTTTTTTAATGTTTGATAATAGTTTATCGCCGTATCAGATTTATGTAATCTATTATGATAACTGCAATTGCGTGGTGCGTAAATTATGCAATGTAACAATCTGAAGCATCGAACATTCATGCCAATGTCACGAAATATTTTATCATCTTACCCGAATGAATGTCAGCGAAACTCCAGCAGCATTCGATCCACGGACTCTTTGATGCGGAACCAAACAGTTTTTTCTAGTTCTATTAGAATTGTACACTATAATTTGGAACATATGCCTATGCCATACGGACTCCTAGAGAAAGATGTCAGGTGAGAAAAGACTGACAGAATAAATATTAGAAAATATGTACATCATAATTTTGTGCACCAGATGCGCATTTCGACAACCTATTGCTCTTCAGTGATGCTCATGGCCGAATGATTAGAATTCTAGTAATATATAAATATATGAAGAGCTGAAACCAAAGTGGCTGAGAAGCTTTTCCATTATTAATGCACATTATTAATACACATTATTGAAGCACAGTTCGAATTCCACTACATTTATTAGTATCAGATGAAAAAAGTCATTTCTTTTCTAGAATAATAACCAGATCGTCATTACTGTATTACATCGATTCTGATTTGTTGCAACATATATGTATTGTATCATTGTACACATCATACTTCAGTTAGGTGCAGTCCTAACCTTACATAAAGTGCATTTCAAGTTAATTTTCTGACTGCTTTTCAAATTTACTTGACGACAACAGAGTAAACTTGGAGTCAAGATTAGTAGTAAACTTGATTCCAAGTTTAGTACTTAACTTGATTCCAAGTTTACTCCAAGTGCACTGAAACTTTCATCTACTTTCTATATACATGTACATTTACTATATTTTTCTAATAAAACAATTTTTTATATAAAATATGCAATTGTAATTGTACATGTACATTATTAGACAATTATTTCTATCGTGTTATACGAAACTGGATAATTGTAATAAACATACATGAAAAGTAAACTTGGTGTCACGTGATAGTAAACTTGAGGACGGAATTACTTTTAAGTAAGCTTGATATCAAGTGCACTTGACTAAATTTAATGACTGGTTTTAGGGACGAAAAACTAAACTTGAAGTGCACTTGTGAAGTGCACTTGAATGTAAGGTTAGGACTGCACCCAACTGTATGTCTTTCTAGATTCAAATAATTACTACGGACAATTCGATTTCACGGGCAATGTATGCATGTGGTACATCACTGTACAAAGGCAATATTAGTATATATTACATTGTATTGTTATTTGTGTAATCGTCATCTTCTCCTGTATTGCCATTAGATTAACAACGTACTTTTGGTTTTGACAGTGACATTTTAAAAGACCACCTTGTAGTGTATCATCTTCGGTGTTGTATTTCATATTTAGAATTTTTCCTTTACTACGTTTTATATCTGCTTTTCTATAAATTCTATGAATTTCCCTTGAACATAGACCGAATGTTTCCCAAATTTCAGTTTAATAATATCCATTTTACACATATACAGACTTTTGCTAGATTTAAAGCAAAGAAGAGTGAATCAAATTTGGATATTACTTATTTAAAACTGAGGTGTGTTCGGAAATCTTAGGTGCATCGATACGTTTTAGGGCAGAAATCACCAAGAAGATGTACAATGAAAGTTGGTAACAAGTAACAAAATACATGAAATGACATAAGAATAAAATAGATTGTACAACAGACGCAATGGCGACTTAGGACGGTCAATTGAGTAACAAACGGTACTTAATTGGTGTGGTCAACCGGTTACGGACCCACCTTCTCATTCACCGCAAATGCAGTACAATCAAAAGACATAAAAATATATATAATCCTCCATATAGAGAAAAAGGATCAACGAGTATCTCAGGTTGAGAGGTCATAAAAATATATAAACAGTAACAATAATGTAGAGTAAGATTATGGTATCAAAATATATATAGCGACATCAACATGCGGTAACTGTGCTCTTCTGGTCTTGAAACGAGTTCAGACCCTTGATCTGTAGGTAGGAGTCCCGATTAAATGTCAGAGGCGACGAGGTTTGGGTCCATGCCTCCTCTGAAAAGGTTTAGAGAAAGCCGTCATGGAGTCCCAGCCATCCTGCTACTCAGCGTGCAATGCTCAAGAAAATGTCTGCATAAGGCTGTATAAGTGCCCAATACAAGACCAATAGTCTTAGCGATGATCTTTGGGTCATATTATCGATGTAGAAGACGTTGACAATTTTAGATCCTGACCAATTACAAGCAATATCTGAGAAATAAGCATTTGCTCATAATTCTGTTGTAGTATATAATTATTTCACGTAGTGTTCGATAACCAGTGATATGATTTTATCAGATTTAAACGTCCGAATGATGTTGTCGCTGTACATGGGCGATATTAATATATATTACATTGAACTGTGTTATATGCCATACGAAAATCATTGTTCCTATATGGAGACGGTATCTGTTAATAGGAGAAAAATTACTCAAACAAGGATATGAGATATCACGACTTATGTCAACATTCCGCAAATTTTACGGTCGTCATAAAGACCTTATTTGCTCATATGATGTATCGTTGTCTGACATGTTGACTTCCTTATTTCACAGTAACTAAACCATCTGTATTGCCTATACTATACAGCAGTAACGTTATGCTTACTGCTTATGACACATACCTATTTTGACTACGGCTGTGCCGTTTCTTACTTCTGTGACAGCGAATAATACTATTTCGCGTATACTTATGGCATCACGACGGGTGAGACCGGTCGGCAGGGGAAGCTTATTCATCCATGGCACCTGACCCAACCACTGTTTTGACAGAGGTTCGTTATTGTTTATGTTATATTTACATATGTATTGTCCTGTTTCTTCGACTTCGAGTTGTCGATTTCGGAACAACATCTTGGATTTGTACTTGAATGCAATACACTGGAATTTAAAAGAGAAAACTTAAAACATCTGACATAGCTGTATAACAAAAATCACCAAGGACATGCACACAAAACATGATGATAGTAGAATATACACGGAAAAACGACATTACAAAAATATTCGATTGTGATGCGGTTACGATACCGACTTAAGACAGTCAATTAAAGAAACAAATATCATTCAATTGTTGTGATTAAACAGTTTACGGGCGCCCGCCTCCCCACTCACTGCAAAAGCAGCACAATCAAATGACACAGATTTAAAATTTTATAAATAATCCACCATATAGAGAACAAGGATCGTCAAATGTACGTCCTTTTATTGTTCTGCTGTTACGGTGAGGGGGAAGGTGGGCCCGTAAACCGGTTAACCACACCATTTGTTTGGTTTTTGTCAAATTAAATGACCGTCCTAAGTCGGTATTGTAATTGCACTACAATCAAATATTTTTGTAATGTGTTATATGTGCTAGTATATTATTGGTATTCATGTATTGTATAGTTCCATGGTGACTTCTGCCACATAACTGAGCCAGTAACTCCTCTTTTTTCTTTCTAAAAAAGAGAGGTCATAAGAATTTTATTACACACGTAACGTTTATAGAATAATTTGTTGCTATCAAAAATATGTAAAGGGACATCGACATAAGTAAACCGTACTCTGTCCGTCTGTAAGCCGAGCTCAGAAAAGGTTTGGACCTTAACAACGGCCAATCTGCTGAATAGGTTTTTGGGGTCTCATCCGAAATCAGGATAACTACGAGCCTGAGACTTTTCATGTATGAGCTAAACACAAAATGGACTGATCTACTCAAACGATCCCTTCAAATCACACAACCACGGAAGTGGTCACAGTATATGTGGATATGTTGGTTTCTACCATAGGAAAAAGACATGACATTCGAATTTATTGGAGATGCGTTACTAATTTAGAAAGGTGACTTGAAGTCATCATTCCATTGATGTAGTTTAAACAGTTTCCTGCTTACTTCTCCACATCGAACAAAACCATTTCAAAGAATAAACATATATTTAAAAATTCACGAATTATTTTTCATATAGATAACAATTTACTGAAATTTATTTTTCTATTGTCTCGGTAGTAGAAATTTATACTAAGATTTCACTAAGATACCGACAATACTTTAAGTCCCAGTACGCATCCCCACGATATACCCAGATACATATTAAACGCTACGGAATTACTCTCTAATATCTACCGATACTTAATGGCAAGTCGGTGGTTCTACTGACAATAGCATTACAATTTTGCCAAATTTCTGTAGCTTGGTTAGGTTACATTTTTTTTTCAAAGCTCACATACTTATCCTAAAGCTACACGGAGTCAACATAAATCATTTCAGTTTGTATAAGATCCTAGTACTTTTGGGCTTGACTACCCATGGTTTGCAATACGTAGATGACAGGAACATTTTAATGGCACAAAGTGACTGTTTGTCGTGTACTTTTGTCGTTAAGCGTGTGAAAAACTTTCTCTTTTATTAGACGTTGAGCTGCCATATACCCCTGTTCCCCCCTAGGGGGAATTTCCGAGGGTATATTTTTCTGAAAGCTTATAAAAAATGCTACAAAATAAGCCATGTTTGCACTCTGGCCGTTGGGGCTTTACTGGGTTTGGGGGCAAAAACATGATTTTGATCAAAAATCGCTGAAAATTGGAAATTTTCAATAAGATGTAAACAACTTGATAAATTCATTAAAAATAGATGTAATCTGATAGATCTTGATATGATCTATCCAATAAAAAGTTTTCAGTAGCATATCATGTATTAAACATGTTATTTTTTGGGTTAAATGTGCTATTTTTGCAAAATTAATAAAAAAAAATTTTCTTATTTTATTCCATTTCGTCTATCCAGCTTAGTGTAGGTCCAAATATTTGTTTCAATGCTTATGGAATAATAAAACAATGTCTCATCTATTTAATTACATGCGATTTACCCAATCAAGAATTATCGAAAAGGGATATTTAAAATATTTTCCATTAAAGTGATGCCGATTATGAAAATCGCTGAAAATTGGAAATTTGGAATAAAATGCAAACAATTAAAAAAAAAAACGGCCAGAGTGCAAACATCGCTTAAAATGTTTCTTAGAGAATGTACTTTCACATGAGGTATCTCTGCAAAAGTGTTTCTGGATCATGGACTATATGCAATACTTTTTCAAGACGATGAAATCATTTGGTTCATTTGATATTTCTTGACATAATTTTAATGTAGTATCAAATGTAATAGATTTTGAGTTCAATATATATAATGCCCGTTGTAAAACACTGCTATCACGTGACCAATACTGACATCAAGCTACAAAGCTAACAGGGCCCTAGAAAATCACCTCTAAAGCCTCCTCAAGTCATTTTGATGACGACTATAACTGAAAGAAAGACCTAATCAGCATGGGGTACTTTAATTCCAGTCTCATACCCCGCTTTATGAAATAAGGGAGGTGATTCCACCATTAAAATCTCTGTGAATTGTGTTACTGTTGAACACCATGTTATTTTCAATAAAAACATGCAAACATATTTCTAAGACTGATTATCATATTTATGTGTAAAACGGCATGCCGTTAGGGGGCGCATAAATAATTCAGTTTAGTATGGTTTATTTTATTCCGTATATCGAAAGACATATGGATACAATTGCAGTTACAAATGTATTTAGTTGGATTTCGTGCTTTTCCACATTTAGTGCATAAACATATAATTAATAGAAGAAGTAGGTACACTATGGTTTATAATAATACCTCATTTCCAATGTTTCTTTATTTGAAATGTCAACACTCCTGTGGATTTTATTTTTTATTTTCGATGAGGCGTTGTTCCCATTAGGTAGTGGATAGTGGATATGATGCAACAAGCATTTCGACATCGGCTTAATGAACCGAGTCTGTTAAATGGTATGTTTAATTTGTAATTCTATAAATGATAGTGTTCAATTAACTGAAGCCATTGTCATTCTGTTTCATATATCACCACGCAATGCTTTCATTTTATGTTTCCCTCACAACTTGATTTTTAAGGCACCCACAACAACTGGAGATGCAAAAGCGGTTAAAAACACAAAGCGGGTTTGATGTCCAATTAGTGGCAAACCTAACAATAGGCCGATCAAAGCACAACCATTGCGTAAGACTGCAAATGTCATATTATTGTATGTACATGCATACGCTTTCTTTTTAAGGAGAGAATTTTTGTATCGAGTACTTTTGTAAATTACAAATTTAAATGAACTGAAGTAGATAAATTCTAAATACTCAAATAATGTCATTATCTTTATGTTTAATCATTTGACAGGACATGTGCAGAAACCGTTGTATAAATCAACCCGCTTTATAGATTTGCACCGCTGTTTATTTAAACTTTCTCCAGGATGGCTAAGAGTGGGATAGATTGCAATTGAATTTTTAGCATCTATCCTCCAAAACTTGCTGTGGTTGCCGTGCAAATTTTCACCCAAATTGATTACGGTCCTTATTGGAAACACTGGAATTTGCTTTGCTGCAAATTCAAAATGCAAAACACCCACATGTTCATCCACTAACGAGGATGTCTTGGGATAATTTTAGATTAAAAGAAAAAAGAGGAGTTACTGGCTCAGTTATGTGGCAGAAGTCACCATGGAGCTATACAATACATGAATATAAATAATATACTAGAACATATAACACATTACAAAAATATATAATTGTCGTGCAATTACGATACCGACTTAGGACGGTCATTTAATTTGACAAAAGCCAAAGAAATGGTGTGGTTAATGAAAGTCACTATGACGTCGTTGTACTGCAAAATACGAATGTAAGTGGTGGGAAGTGAATACGGTACCTATAACAATTCATCACAGCGGACATTTACGGACACCTGAAATTCAAAGGTGAGGCCAGGTACCCGGGACGAGTAAGCGTCAGCTGAATGGCTCGTCACTCTTGCTATGAAGTCCCTTACATACAGATGAAACGCATGTAACTCAGTTCTGTGTCATTGCCACACAACATCCGCAAAAAGTAATGATAACACGCGAGGAACTTTAACTCTAAATGTCCCCATAGTTTCACACCGCATATCTTCTGTTTTTAAATTCTTTTAGATATTTCTGGAGTGCACAAATTTAAAACTGATGAAACACATCTTCTTTTGAATACAAAAATCTAAAAATAGTTTTATACATAAAGACGGCAGTCACATGAATCAACACTCCTCTTAAATTGTAATCTTAAAGAAAAAAGAGGAGTTACTGGCTCAGTTATGTGGCAGAAGTCACCATAGAGCTATACAATACATGAATATAAATAATATACTAGAACATATGTCACATTACAAAAATATTTGATTGTAGTGCAATTACGATACCGACTTAGGACGGTCATTTAATTTGACAAAAGCCAAACAAATGGTGTGGTTAACCGGTTTACGGGCCCACCTTCCCACTCACCGTAACAGCAGAACAATCAAAGGTCGTACATTTAAAAATGTATAAATAAACCTCCATGTAAAGAACAAGGGTCAACAGGTATCGCATATTGAGAGGTCATAAAAATATAAACACGTAAGGTATTCTAAAATACATAATGGTAATAAAATATATGCGACATCAACATGATAAACCGTGCTCTGCCAGTCTGAAAGCGAGCTAAGACCCTAGATCTGTAGGAGTCCCGACTAACAGTCAGAGGGGACGAGGTTCAGGACCATGTCTCCTCTGAAAGAGGTTTGGACAAGGCCCGTCATATAGTCCCCACCGCCCTGTTAGTCAGCGTGCAACATTCAAGTAAAAGTCTGCATAAGGCTGTAGAGGGGCCAAATACAAGACCTATATTCTTTTTGATGATCTCAATATCATATTGTCTATTTAGAAGACGTTTGATTATTTTATTACATGATAAAATAACGTTATTGGAGCCTTTTACTTTCCTTAGTTTATATACGAGATCACCGTAAAAATAAGGATGGGAAATTCCATTGGATACATACTGTTGAAAAGAAATATTTCCAAATTTAGATAGAAGTTCTGAATAAGATCTGAAGAATTTGCCGATTGTTTTTCTTAGCTTGTGATATCTGTAACCCTGAGTTAAAAGTTTCGTAGTAATTTGTAAATTTCGTTTATGAAAGTCCAAAAGATCGGTGCAGCCTCTGACAAATCGAACTAATTGAGATATATAGATACCATATGATGGGAGTCGAGGGACATCGCCATCCAAGTAAGGGAAATTTACAATAGGAAATCCAAAATCCTCACGTTTATCATAAATATTAGTATATATTAGGTGGTTGATAATTTTGATGTTTAAATCTAAGAAAGGTGTAGATTTATCTCAAGTATTAGCTTTATTCAATGTGAGCTCTGGTGGATAAATTTCTGATATAAATTGTTCGAATTCAGGGTTGTCGATAACCAAAATGTCATCCAGATATCTGCAAGTATTATTGAATTTGTCAATGAGGTCAAAACGTTTTGATTTTTGAAGAGAAACCATAAAATCCCTCTCATAACAATAAAGAAATAAATCTGCTATCAGAGGCGCGCAGTTAGTACCCATAGGAATCCCAACTATTTGTTGATATATCTTGCCATCAAATTGCACAAAAATATTATTCATGAGAAAATCTAGTGCTTTACATAATTCCTTGCAAGTCCAGTATTTATATGAAGTATATTGTTTGTTGGAAAAGAATCCGGAGTTATTGGAAGTACATATGTACGTTTTAGATTCTCTGTGAAAACACCATTGTATAAGAGACAGCAACTTGCTTTTAATCAAATCATGAGGCAGAGATGTATAAAGTGTAGAAAAATCAAATGTAGAAATTTGAGTCGCTTTGAAAGTTAGCGAAAGAAGTTTGTCTATAACTTCATGAGAATTTTTAATCGACCAAAAGTAATTGATGTTACTATTATGAAATGCGACATCACAATATTTGATAATATGATCTTTTATAGCAGTTAGAGCAGACGTAATATGCTTCGATAGTACCGTAGTAGAGCAGTGGCTAGAATTAGATATGAAACGTGATTTATATGGACTTTTATGTAGTTTTGGGAGCCAATATATGGTTGGTAGATCAGATTTATCAGTTTTAATTTTGAAGTCGGACATGGTCATGAGGGGATTGTGCAAGGTGCTGTCTTTTGAGGTAGGGCTTTCTACATATGTATGAGTGGAGTTTAATTCGTTTTTAAGTACTTCAATATAATATAGTTTTCAAACAACTATTATGTTATTACCTGCTTTATCAGCAGGAACAAAGACATATTTAGCATGTAAGTCAGCTGTCTTCTTTTTAATAGAATTTGCCGTCAATGTATTAGGCTGTTGAAATAAATGCGGATTTTCCGTAAAGTTCTTAATACGGATATCGACAATTCTTAAAATCTCGTATTTCCAATCATTAAGAGCATGAACCTTTACCTGTTCTTTTTTACACCAACGTTTACAATATGTAGTTAAACATCTTCTATAACGTCACGGCATTTATTGAAATCTATCCTGGACGGTAACCTATATTTAGGTCCTTTTCCAAAAAGGGTGCGCAATTTCTTGTCCGAAATACAGTTTAGGTCACCAGTAATAATATGACCTGCCGGTTTTTAAACATATTTAGATTTTTCACAAGAACACGACGAAGGAATAGAGTCTGAAACATCAGGGTTAGATGTAACTTTATTATAATTTACAATAAGATTTCTTATAGGCTTTTTGTACTGGTAACAAATAAGTGGAGGTTCTAAATTCTCAAAATATTGGGGGATTTTAGATGTGACTCTATGATCACGGAAAATATTAGAAATGTTAAGTAGATCGAAGCCTTTATTAATAAATTTAATTTTGAGAAATTGCTGCTTGGGTGGAAGAGACGGAATACGAGGAAAGAGTTTATTATATGAAAATAAAATAATCAAATTGAGTTTATATCAATCAGAATTGCGTAAACTTCGAAGATCAGCTTCGTCCAGGATAGGTTTCAATTTATTTACCGGAATAGAGGATAGTGTATGCAAAAGTTCATGACGGCCATTATTTTTTGCGATAAATAGAAGATCGTTTAATGACCTATTTAAACGATTACGTTTTCTGATGTTATGATTACGGCGACGACCATGTGACCTACGTTTTCTAATAATTTTATGTCTTGATGTAAAAATATTGATCTTAAAACAGAAGACATCTACGACATAAATCACCAAGGACATGCACACAAAACATGATAATAAAATATACACGGAAATGCCTGACTCCCAAAATTTTTATACCTTTCTCTTATAAAATACAGTTGATGACAAGAGAGATAACTTTTATTTAGTCGAATAAAGTTCCAGGGTTGCTAGGAATATTGCAAATACAAATTTTCTCAGTCTTTTCACTGGAAAGGTTTAAATTCCTTTGCTTCATTCAAAAATTATGTATCCAATACATTTATTTCAAAAATGAAGAGGAAATGTCCACCATAAAAGAAAATATTGAGTAATGTATTTGCCTATACATGGCAATGAAAAATGTTGAATCAGTCAATCTACGAAGTTGAAAAAAACTCCAGATTTTCATTTGGTAACCACATCAAACGATAGGTCATAAGAAAAATTTTGTTCATTTTTGAAACAAATCTATTGTAAAACTCAGTAAGTAGGATATGGCCTTAAACGCGTACTTCTTTCTCCTTAAATGCATTCTGTATATTCATTTATTTAAGGGGACTCCCACATTGTATAGTATTGTTGTTGGTTTTTATAGATTTGATATTCAACGAGGTTTATTTAATTAACTACTAACAGGGCATTATGATAGGAAATCAATAAAGAATTGCTCTGAAGTCTCATAACATTCGTATCACGTAGTAGATATCATGTTACAGGCTGTCTAGTGCACATATGATCAAGTATGACGGTCAGAGTCGGTAGTTGCATCGATTTCAATGTCATTTACTATTTTACAGATACATATATTTCTCGGTCCATAAAACTCTATTCTCTGTCATATTATTTTGATTAATTACTAGTTAAATTCACACTTTTCTTTTAGACTTTCTTTGAGTTTAGTATTAAGTATAAAGATTTGCTTCCTGGAATACACAAGTGTGTTCCATATTACCAGTAGTAACATTTACTCCAATGGGACATTGTTTTCAGTCGTCAATGTTTATGGACCACTAAAGAAAAGAAAACTTTAAATACTTTGAAAAAGACCATTATTAAAGACAATTTTAACGAATACATAAACAACTCGACAAGGAAGTTAAACTCAACGTAAGATAATGACTCTGAAATATTTCTAGACCTGAGAGAATTGATTAAGGTTATCTCTAGAAATGATTTGAAATACCGACCATGTATGGTATCAATATTTGTATTAACCTCTCTATTTACCTCATTACACATAGTTTACTTTTACTTGAGACTGACTATATTCTTAAATCAAAGCTCTTGAATTTGCTGTTCAAGTTATGGAACTGTGGCACACTTGACTTCCTCATGAGGAAATATGGGTCCACATTAATAAGAATACATTCTTCCATGTGGATTATGATCACTTTTGGCACGAATTGGAATGTTGGTGGTTGATTAAGTAGTTCTATATTGCATTAACAAACATCGGCATTTGCAGTTTCTGATTTGTAAAGGAATATTTTTTTGGTTAAGCGATGGAACTGATGCTAATAATATCTATGTTATTAGATTTACATTGTGATAAATCTGCAGAAGCTATATAATCAATCACAGATTGCTATGACTTTATCAGATGACCATTCTTTGCTTTTTAATGAGATTAGCTATGGTGCTTTAATTCCATTCCAAAAAGATAAAATATGTATTAGCATATTGTGTAAAATAATTTTCTTTTAAGCACACACGGGTATGCATGGATAATAACATAACATATATAACCCTATATAATAATTTGTTCTCACTTTCCATCCAAATAAATATATATGAGGAATTTAAAAAAAAATTCATAAAGCTTCAATTTAAAGTGACTTGAATCTTTTGAATTATTATGAATATGACGGATTTTTGTATTCCCCAGATTTGATCTTTAGTTTCTACCTATCTATAAACTCATTATACTTATAATTATCATTGATTGTTTAAATTCTCCAATTTGCAAAATTCTATCCTGGGTAGCTACAATGTCATCTGACAAATGAGATTGGCTGAATCATTCATTGATTTTTCTTTTACGTCTCTTTACATAAATCGTGCTTGATGCTTCGTATAGAAATGTATATCTTTCCGAAGCAGTGAGGGATCTTTTATGAAGTAATATTTTTACTTCGGCTCTCTTTAAAATGTGTCCATCCTTTTTCGTCTTTCTTGCGTACTTTATTTTTTCTTTCCATTTTTTATTTTTATTTTTCTCTTTTTGTTTTTGTTTTTCTTTTGTTCTTCGTTTTTTTTTTTATTTTTTTGGTTAAAAAAATAGATTGCTTGGCCCTTTTTCAGTAAAACTCACCAAGAACTACAAATCAGTTGGGTATAGCAAAACAACATACATACTAGTACTGTATTGTATCATATCAGCATTCCGGTGTCATATATCAAACCTTCGTCCCTGGCAGATTTTCCCTGCGGAAGGTTTACTGTATTAAAAACCTTTCCCATGGGGAAAAGTTCCCTATATAATATAAAATCTTTTATACCCAACTTTCCCCCCTGACCGTTGTATACTGGGATTTTACAATCTACACATGAAGAGATATATACTATATTCATTAACACGAGTTATTTCAATGGTATCAAGATGTTCTGTCAAATTTTGCCTATCACATTCTTATGAGTACATGGTGTTATCCGCATCAACAATATACTGAATTTTTCCACAAACTGTGAAGTCCGAGCGCACAAACCATATGTATAACACGCCTTCAAAAGTGATAAGTAAAATAATCAAACTTTCCACAAATGACTAAATGATTATCTTTCTTACTTTGTTCTTCCATTACGATTTGCACATTGTTGTTAGTGCCATAGTCATGTGACACCAGTTATCTTCGTATTTTAAAACTTAACCATTATACTTCACTGGATTGTCAAGATAGAGCCTCACAGAGCAATATGATACTAGCAAACAAATTTGAAATCATTGCTTCTTACTCTAATTCAAGTGAGCCGATGGTGTGTAGCTCATTGCTGTCATGTAGTTCTCCAAGGAGCATGCTGATGTCATTGCTGATGGAAGTGTTTTCCAGTCCCTGATGATAATTGGGAGGAGGGAGAACCGGAACCGGTGATCTTTTTACGTTGATGGGATGGGAATGGTATGTTTTCCCCTTGTCCTTGTGTCAGTCTTGATAAGGTATTGCTCTGCCGGGCTGTACTGGATTTCGAATGGTAACAAAAGGCGAATCTCTACTCTTCTGATCTGTAATGGTTCCCATTCCAGGGAGTTGACCATTTTGGTAATGCTGCGTATTTCCTGTCCCAGGATTCCTTGAAGCAAATCGTGCCGCTTGACTTTCTCTACCTAGTTGATCTGTCCACTGCTATAAGGATCCCATATAGAAGCAGCATACTCCAGCGCTGGACACACAGTGGCTACGTAGGCTCTGACCAGTGCTGATGTTCTGCAACCTATGAGGTTTCGCTTTCGACTATTGGCTATTATTGTGATGACATCGATATGCTTATTCCACTCCAAGTTTGGTTCTGACACGAAAGATCATAGGGAAATGTCAGTTTCATTTATAGATTGACGACGGGAAGAGAAAAACAAGTATGTTTATAAAAAATAATACGAAGATAACTGGTGTCACATGACTATGGCACTAATAACAATGTATCACAATTGACATTCATGGACCCCTGAAATTCAGAGGTGAGACCAGGTGCCCTGGAGAAGTGAGCGTCTCCTGTTTTGGCTAGCCACACCCGCCGTGAATGTCCTGACATACAGACGAAACAATATAATTCAGCACTGTATATATACCTGAATGTGAACAAACACTGTGTAGAAAGTGCCACAGCCACTTAAAAGGGTATAATAACACTTAAGTCAAACCCTCCGCAGTGAAATTGTTAACGAGCTCCACACTGCAAAGGGAATAAGTGTGACGTTATGTTAAATACGAAAATAACTGGTGTCACATGGCTATGGCACTAACAACAATGTACCAAGTCAAAAAGTCAGAGATCACTAAGAAAGGTATACGAAAATTATTTTTGTCATTTTGGATATGATTCATCTGTCATATAGCATAGCATAGCGCCAAACATTTTGCATTTATTAAATTAATTTTGAAACGTAAAGGACCATAGACTACAGTTTACTCCCGTATTCCATGTTCTAAGCATCCAAAAATGAACAACCCCCCAAAAAAATAATAATAATAATTAATGTAGTATAACAATATACATAAATCTCAGGAAAAAAAATAAGCGGTGGGATTTTTGCAATGATGTTTTAATCTACAGAAGAAACAAAAGGGAAAAAAGAATAGTTTATGGTAAAAGCTTGAAAGAAAATAGAAATGATAATGATGATATCAAGAATTTCGGTTTAACTGATCCGACTGCGATTCCGGACTAGGGAGACGTTTACTATACAGTAAATTCTCAATATAGTAAATCTTCATGGGGTGGGGCTTCTCAATATAGTAAACTTTCCTGTGGAAGGTTCTCAATATAATAAACCTTCCGGGTGATGGTTCTTCCGGGGGGAAGGTTCTCTATATCGTAAACCTTGAATAGGTTTACTATATGCCACCGTCATGTTATTTCTTATCTGTGATGATACAGGCCAAATCTCATTCTAATCATGACTGAAAAATTATGAGAAATTGCCTTTGATCGTTTATCAGTGTGCTGCGCTTATGTTTGAATTCAACTGATCATTTTACTGCTCAGGAAATATACACATGCCATAACTTGTGAATTAGTCGAGCACGTTGTCAGAATTAAAATGTGTTGGGGACTGCATGACGAGCTTTGTCTAGATCTTTTCAGAGGAGGTTCTGAATTCCTTCCCTTTTGACTTTCATTCGGAACTCCTACTAATCAATTGTTTCAGAGCATGGTGTTCATATCCCTCAAAATTTTAGAAATTCATATTTACTCCATATTAAGTTTGGTGTTCATATTTTGTTCACCTCTAAACTTCATTGCCCTGTTTGTCTTTGTTCTATATATGGAGAATCATTTATTTTTTTCAAATGTGTGATCTTTGATTGTGGTAAATAAGATGGGGGCTCTCAGACCAGTTAATAACACCAAATATGTACTGTCCTTATTCGGTCCCATAACTGCATCACAATCGATCGTGTGTGTGTGTGTGTGTGTAGGTGTGTGTGTGTGTGTAGGTGTGTAGGTGTAGGTATGTGTATAGGTGTATGTCATTTTTTTATTGGTTGGTTGGTTGGTTGGTTTTCACGTGACAATCCTTATAAACAACATCAAAAAGTCCAACCTTCATGCCTACATTGCGTGTATGGCTTAAATATTTCTTTTTGAACGTTTTACTTGAACGTTGCACGCTGACTAACAGGGCGGTGGGGACTATATGACGGGCCTTGTCCAAACCTCTTTCAGAGGAGACATGGTCCTGAACCTCATCCCCTCTGATTGTTAGTCGGGACTCCTACAGATCTAGGGTTTTAGCTCGCTTTCAGACTGGCAGAGCACGGTTTATCATGTTGATGTCGCATATATTTTTATACCATTATGTCTTTTACAATACCTTACGTGTTTATATTTTTATGACCTCTCAATATGCGATACCTGTTGACCCTTGTTCTTTACATGGAGGATTATTTATGAATTTTTAAATCTACGTCCTTTGATTGTTCTGCTGTTACGGTGAGTGTGAAGGTGGGCCCGTAAACCGGTTAACCACACCATTTGTTTGGCTTTTGTCAAATTAAATGACCATCCTAAGTCGGTATCGTAGTTGCACTTCAATCAAATATTTTTGTAATGTGTTATATGGTCTAGTATATTATTTATATTCTGTATTGTATAGCTCCATGGTGACTTCTGCCACATAACTGAGCCAGTAACTCCTCTTTTTTCTTTTTAAATAAGGGCTTGAGTTACACAATGAATATTCAAAAACTTAACTGCCACAATGAGTTCATTAATGTTACTTTCTTGTCTATTAAATTGTTAAATTATGTTCGTTTGATTACCTTTGGCTATGACAAGTCTGGTAGGTAATGCTCACAATAAAGTTTTTAAGGATATCAATATGGAAGTGTTATGGAGAGGAGGTTCCTCAGATAATGACGAAACGAACGTTATTTTTCGTTACCCGTTGATTATCTGCATGGTATCATTTCAGACTATTCACAAATAACATATTTGTTTCAAACTTTTTCATTTGAGCCATTATTTGAATACAAAAACTAAATCATTAGTAATAAAACAAAGCTAAGAAAATCTCCAATCAATTATAAAATGGTCATACTAATACAACATCATCATGAAGAAAACTATTTGAAAAAGTAATAATTAAATAAACAGTGAAACACCATACATTTTGTTTAGAATCATTTGGCGCTAGATTAGGATATCAGGTAGAATTGTATCGTTAATAAGGTACGTAGATCTCGGCTATAACGTGACAAAGCATTACATTATTGCAATTACACTGCATAACATTGAACTTAATTCCAACTGAAATCTTATCATTAAATGTATTCACCTTTTCTCTTACCGTTAATGGTTATTTTATCCCCTCCCACCACGTGCCATGTCTCCATTATTAGCTATGGAACGCCTAAGCTGCCTTATAGTGTAAAAAACCACAACATTATATCAATACTTCATTACATTATGTGGTTACGTCTTTATCTTATGTAAATACTTTACTACGTATTGTGGAAACATCTTTACTAAAAGTCAATATTTCAATATGTTGTGTGGAGTCTTATTTATGTTATGACAAAAGGTCTGTGTGTTATGTCGAAACCCCTTTATGTTATGTCAAAACCTCTTTATGTTATGTCAAAACCTCTTTATGTTATGTCAAAACCTCTTTATGTTATGTCAAAACCTCTTTGTTATGTCAAAACCTCTTTATGTTATGTCAAAACCTCTTTATGTATGTCAAAACCTCTTTATGTTATGTCAAAACCTCTTTGTTATGTCAAAACCTCTTTATGTTATGTCAAAACCTCTTTATGTTATGTCAAAACCTCTTAATGTTATGTCAAAACCTCTTTATGGCATGTCAAAACTTTTTTATGTTATGTCAAAACCTCTTTATGGCATGTCAAGGCCCATATATTTTATGACAAAATGTCTTTATGTTATGTCAAAACCCCTTTATGTTATGTCAAAACCTCTTTATGTTATGTCAAAACCCCTTAATGTTTTATCAAAACCTCTCCATGCTCATTAAAATGTTTATGATAAAGAACTTGCTCGACATAAAGAAATGACACAACATAAAGACGTCTTGGCATAACATAAAGATGTTTTACCATAACAAAAAGGGATCTTGGCATAGCATAAAAGAATTTTGACAGAGCATGGAGAGGTTTTGATAAAACATTAAGGGGTTTTGACATAACAAAGGGGTTTTGACATAACATAAAGACATTTTGTCATAACATATATGGGCCTTGACATGCCATAAAGAGGTTTTGACATAACATAAAAAAAGTTTTGACATGCCATAAAGAGGTTTTGACATAACATAAAGAGGTTTTGACATAACATAAAGAGGTTTTGACATAACAAAGAGGTTTTGACATAACATAAAGGGGTTTTGACATAACATAAAGGGGTTTTGACATAACATAAAGAGGTTTTGACATAACATAAAGGGGTTTCGACATAACATAAAGAGGTTTTAACATAACATAAAGGGGTTTCGACATAACACACAGACCTTTTGTCATAACATAAATAAGACTCCACACAACATATTGAAATATTGACTTTTAGTAAAGATATTTCCACAATACGTAGTAAAGTATTTACATAAGATAAAGATGTAACCACATAATGTAATGACGTATTGATATAATGTTGTGGTTTTTTACACTATAAGGCAGCTTAGGCGTTCCATATTTAGCAGTTCAAATACTGTCTATTCATTTTGTTTTGAAATGTTAGCTGTATTATGTGTTTTATTTTCAAAAACTTGATATCAAGCTGATTATTCTACAAACCTCTATCACATTAAAAAGTATTGATCCCATTTTATGTAGTTTATGTTTCCGAATTCAACGAGTATGCAGAGATCGGTGACAGAATGGGGTACTGAACTGTGATTGGACTCTAGATAGCCTCTATAGCTAGTGTTAAACTCGTCTTAGATCTTATATGTTTTAAATTACATTTTTATATTTCACTTCTTGTAAGAATCCGATTTTACAATTTATTCTTTACTCTCATTTCAACTATCTTTTTATATATCTCCCAAACTCTTTTTGTAAAAACTTCCTTGATAACTCCCTCATACCCCCCCCCCCCCCTTTCACAACACATCTCTGTTGTGTCGTATATACGGAAAAAGAGACCTGCCTCATATGAATGAGACAAACACTATTGTCACTGATATGCAAGAACACCCAAAGACATCACAAAACATTCCATCGTAATGCACCTGTCGTACTTTCAATTAAATTGATAATTTATGCTAATGAATTGGTGTGATTAATCTGTTTACCGACTCACCTTCCCACCGATTACAAATGAGTAATTTACTCCTGCGAAGTTTAGTGCATCTGATGACTTTTCCGAGATACATGTACTCAAGGCCGATAGTGTGGAAATCAAAAAGGAAAATTTTGAAACAGGACCGTGCAAATACCCTTCCTCAATCGATTTGTGCCTATCATAAATTTTTATCACGGTACGAAATGAAATTAGATATTTGCCCCCTCCCCTCCACTTTTGAAATGCTTTCTCGGCCTCCGTAAGTGCAAACTAATATGCAAATTGAAATTTAAGAGCCAAAGAATTAGTCTAAGGAGAGAACAGTGTATTAGGGAAATATTCCTTATTTTTAGAATAGTGTACAAAGTTTTGTCAAAGTAAAGTGGAAGTATATATTTTGGGCAAGTACAGAGGTACTTAAAATTGGGTTTGCGATTATCCTTTTGAACTATCATTCCAGCAGCTGTAGTATCGGCCCATTGATTATAAGAAATATCAAAATATAAACGTGTATAATTATAGTACACAATGTGCGGATTTCAACAACTAATCTGTTTTCATTAATGCCCAAAGCCGAAAGTAATATGTCATTTTATCCATCTTATATTCACAACCATATTTGTGTTATCGGTATTGTAACCGCAGCACAATGGAATGTTTTTGTAATGTCGTTTTTCAGTGTAAATTCTATTATGATCATGTTTTGTGTGCATGTCCTTGGTGATTTTTGTAATACAGCTTTGTCAGATGTCTTCAGTTTCTTCTTTAATAACACATTTTGGGTTTAGTTGTTGTTGTTGTTGTTGTTTGTTTGTTTGTTTGTTTGGTTTTTTTTTTTTTGGGGGGGGGGGGTGTTCAATTAAGCTATATTATCTGCCTGTTTTACCTGGTACTTGTTCTAAACCTATTATACTTGTAAATACTAGCCCTAATACTATATATAGACATAGGGAGTTTCCTAAGGTTTCTATGTGCAAAGGTAAAACTTGTCTCACCTGTAGTCGCATATCTTACGACGTTTATATACACACTGGGGACGCTTACTCCTCCCAGGTACCTGGTCGCACCTCAATTTAAATTGTGGTTCGCATTTTTCTGAATAATACCATGTAAACGATAGTGTCCTTTTCTTCCATGGACTTTAAGATATGGTTAGCACTTCGATACTTCTTTGTTGTTTACTTGGAAGTAAAATCTACTGTCAATGGAAATACATGTAAGGCGAATATAAACAATCATATAGAATGTAATTCATCCTATCTTATTTACGTTATAACTTAAGTCGCTAAGGGATATGGGGCTCAGTACTTTGGAGGAACCTCTAAAATTTTGAAAAGTCGTTTTCGGAATCATTCATATAAATTCACGAACAACTGGAATCGTAAATACGAAATCTTTCTTTATGATCATTTTGTTAAATATGATCATGGGATTCATAATGCAAAGATTACACAAATTAGAAAAACAGTTTGATTACCATGAGAAACTGAATCTGTACTAAAAACACAGGAGTTTGAAGCCGAGCCGTCTTGGATTAGAAAACTACAAATCCTTTACACCCTTGGGCTAAATGATCAAATTTTTCATCAGGGTAACATTTATTCCTACCAAGATGATATCAATATTTTTCCTTGCGACTGTCCGTTAAAAAAAAACAGATCTCACAACGCAATGACAACAAAAGACGACGTAATATTTTTTATAGGATGAACTTTTACGCACTGCCAAAAATAACGATCGCCATGAGCTTCTTCATGCTTTTTCACACATGCCGGTAACCAGATTAAAGCAAAATACAAAAGTAACTGGTATCTATTTTAGATGAAGCTGGTCTTAGAAGTTTACGTAATATGGACTGATTTAGACTAAAAAATAATTCTGTTATTTAAATGAACAAACATTTTTCAAAACTACCATCACTCCCACCAAATGCACAATTTATCAAAATGAAGTTTATAACAAAGATTAAGATTTACTCAATATCTTTAATATTTTAGACATCATAGAGTCAAATCCAGAATATCCGATCAATATCTTTAATTTGTACTACAATATCTCTAAAATTTGAACCACAACTCATTTGTTTATCAATAGTTATAAAAGTCGTATTAGAAGTATTGTTTTCAATCACATTGCTGTCACTGCAGTCCTAATATTTCTGAATCTATGCCGTCTTTTTATCTAATTCTGTATGTCCACCTTCAGGTCACATTGTCACGAGTAAACGTAATTGTATTTTCGATTTGAAACTGCTTTCACTTTTTAATATAGGACGAAAACATAGATTACTATTCAAGATAGACTTAAACCAATACCAGGTTGTCGTCGATGAAGCCGTAATAACCTATTGCAAGTAAAAACAGAGAAGTACCGAAGGGTTAACCATATCTCGTTGTACATAGAATAAAAGGATAGTATCGTGTATAGTGTCATATTCAGACAAATCCAAAATCCAGATTAAATTGAGGTGAAACCATTTCCACGGAAGGAGTAAGTGTTCCCTGTTTCAATTGAACTCCCTCTGCAAAAGTCCTGCAGTTACTTTTGAAGCCTAGGAAGTAATATGAGCACATGAAGGAGAAAAGGACACTAAGTCAAATTATCCCATTGGCGGTATGAAATGTTGTTGCACTGAAATTCCGAAGTCGGAAAAGCACGTGAATAAATATCTGTCGGTATACATATAATATCAAATCAAGTACAGTCAAAAGATTCAAGCTGGCTAATTTGTATGATCAGATAAAATGTCGGTTTATATTCTTGAAAGGGGAATCTCAAAATGCACCAGATCCCTATATCAACCATATCTAATTCCTCAGTGACAATTTCAAACGTTCCTCAATATATCCCTGTGAGAGTAGTTTCATAGAAAGAAGCCTAGCTCTCAGGACGATGGAGCAAGAAAAAAGTATTAGATAACATGTCTTTGATGATTGGAGAATAAATACTTAAAATTATGGACATTCGTGTAAACAATATATTCTAAATCTACATTTATTTAAACAACAGATAGCAAAATCCATTAAAACTAAAATGGCAGCACTTCAAAATACATCTGTGTTTGTTCCAACTGACAAAGCAGCTAATGATATCACTGTTTGAAAACGATATTTGATGTTTGAAAAGTTCTTTTAAACGAATTAAACTCCACGAGTACATAAACGAAACGAAGTTGTCAAAAGACAACATACTTATTCAACACCGCATGGCATTGTACGATTTCAAAATCAGAATCGATAACTTTGATCTTCCCACAGTGTACTAGTCCCTCAAATACAGAAACATTTATACAAATATAGTAAAATCTGTCTTAGCGGCCACATCTATTAAGAGGTCACCTGTCTATAAAGGTCATATTCTAAATTCCCAAAATCTATGTTTTCCTAAATAAAAGGCCACCTGTCTATAAAGGCCACTTTTGACTCTTCCCTCAGCTGACCTTAATAGACAGGTTTGACTGTACACGTTTTATATCAAATTCCTAGTCATTGTTCAACTACCATTCTGCATCCCTTCCGCATTAACACCTGTTAAAATACATGTATACAGTGGGGTGCAGTCCTAACATAGCATTATGTTAACGTCGCGTTAACGTGAAGTTTGATTTCCTCGTGCGCTCAGGACTGCTGGGCACACGCGTTTGCGTTAACGCAGATTTCCACGTGAACTTAATTTCGAGACCGCGTGAACGCGCTTGACTGCCGCTTTAACGCGCTTGACTGCCGCGTGAACGTGCTTGACAGCCACGTTCGCTTGCTCACAACTTAAAACATGTATTAACATGTTCATATAGAAGGATTTGAAGGAGAATCGATATATACATTGTATATTTATATTAAAAAACTTTTTAATGTGTAACTAATATAAAATATTTAGAAATAAATTAAATCCTTACCAAGTTGAGGGATGAATTTCAGAAATATTGAACGCAATTTCCGAACTTTGACTTAATGAAATTTAATCTTATTTTAGGAAAATAATAATAATAATAATAATAATAATAATAATAATAATAATAATAATAATAAAATAAAAATTAATAAAGATAATAATAACGATAATTATCATATTCATATATTATAGAAAATAGCTTAATTAAAAATAATAATAATAAAAACATAAATAAGAAATACATGTAAATTCAACAATAAACTAGTTATAAATGAATAAACAAATAAGAAATATATACATGAATAAACTAATTAAAAATAAATAAATAAATGAAATTAGAAAGTAATAATGCTAGTGTATACTGATGAAGTTTTTTTTTTCATAAATACCTTATTGCATGTCTGCGCGATAATTTCCTTTGTTATATTACATATGAAATCCTTAATGCAGGGTGTCATTTTAACATTTCATTTAATACCCGTTTCTATGGCGATATTCGCGGTAATTTAATTAGATCCATGTTATTTTCTCAATCCGTACTGCATAGAGAATTACGAATATAGACATGTGAATGTGCGATTGGACCGAGCGCACGCGGGAATAAATCGCGTTAACGCGAATTCCCTACCGCGTTAACGCGAGGAGCGCACGCGCGTCCAGTCGAGCAGTCCTAACACGTGTGCTAGAGCAGTCCTCGCGACTGCTTTTCGCGTTCACGTGTATGTTATGTTAGGACTGCACCCATCTGTAATTAAATATTATGCGGTTTTTGAAACAGCTACATCAATTACCATTGGTCTATAAGATAATGTAAAAGGAACACAAACACTTTGAATCTTTATAAGATTATGGATAATTTTAATTCTAGAAATTATCGAGCAAGTGAAGCTTTAATGTGTGTAAAAGGTGCACAGTTAGTATCCATAAAAATCCCAACACTTTGCTGATAAATCTTGCCATCTAATTGCACATAAGTATTAGCTATCAAATGCTCTATGGCTTTACATAATTCAGCACAAATCCAGTATTTATATGAAGTATAATGCTTGTGCGAAAAGAATCCAGAATTATTGAAAGTACAGAGATATGTTTTAAATTCTCTGTTAAAACTCCAACATAAAAACCGAAGAAGTACCGAAGGGTAAATCATATCTCATCGTCCATGGAACAAAAGGACAAAATCGAGTATAGTGTCATATTCCGACAAATGCGAACTCTAATAAAATCGAGGTACGACCAGGTTCCAGGGAGGAGTAAGCGTCCCCTGGTTGCATTCAACACCCGTTGCAAAAGTCGTCCTACAACACTCGAGGAAATAAATACATAGATATGAACGTATGAGATTAAACAACTTATTTTTTATCAAATCATGTGGGAGAGAGGTTTATAAGGTACAAAAATGTAGAGTTATGAGTAGCGGGGAAATTACGTAAAAGAAATTTTTCTATAACTTGGCTAGAGTTTTTATTGACCATAAGTAATTGATGTTACTGTTATGAAAAGCAACATTGACCTTACAGTATCTAATAATATAGACCCGGCTGTATCAAACGTACATAAAATTTATTGAGACATTAAGCCTAACTTATTATTACCTATGCTGCATCTTGCTTTTTAACTACATTTACAATTTGGTGATCATGTTTGAAATTGAATTAAGAACAAAATATTTACAATGTGTTTTGATTTCAGAAGTCTCAAGATGAATTTCTCTCGAATATTTTTCTCAGAGACTTAGTTATAATGTCAATATTTAGATGTGTATGCACCATTTTATTGAATATCCTCTTTCCACGGGCATGGACAGGTTTCCCTATATAGCTTTATAAAAACCCTGCTATTGTATTGTTTCCATTCATTTTCGAATGTTATGCAAATTTACATAAACAGAAAATATGGGGGCTTCCTAATAAATCGAGTGCCATCTATTTCTTATTTATGATAACACCTGAATGTATTTCTTCGGTTAAGAATATCTGAAAGCAGATTTCTTTTACAGTATAAGTGTGAGACCTTTTTATTTTACACACATTTTCACCATAACAAGTACACATTTCGATAACAAGTCATTTGACCTGGTGACTTTGAGCTTGAATTTTGACCTCGTAATAATTATTCAGTTCAAAAGGGCAGTTTTTCATATAATCTATGAGACACGAGTTAGATATTTATTTTATTGATGATGTTTCTTGAACTGTAAGGGTAAGGGTTTTAAAATAGTGTAAATGTATATTATGACCTTGACATAGACTCACTGTTAGTCAATGAAAAAAGTGTTGTTACTTTGCTGCTAGGTGGAAAAGGGTAATTTTTAAAGATCAAGGTGAAAGTGCTAATATACGATCAATAAATGTCTGAGCCACAGCTTTTCACTACCTGCATGGATTGAATAGTATTTACAGGATTGTAGCCATGGGCCCATGATCTGTCAAATCAAGGTTACAGTGCTTATGTGTATTAAATTCTAGTCTCCTCGTCCAGGTCTTAACTTCTACTGCCTGCATTACTTTGAATGAAATCAGCCTTTATAATGACACTGAGTAGAAAATTGGGGGCGGGGCGTCTTGAAGCCCTAAATAAAGGAGAAGGAAATATTTCCATACATTCACTAAACTCTCTGCAATTTACCACCAACGGGCGTATTATGCAACGTTAGGTGTTGCTCTTATTATCCATAGCACAAGATTGTGTCATGACCTTGAACCAAGGCATTACTTTCAAGATCACAATGAAAATATGGCGATACTTCTTTTTCAAATTTGAGTATCTGATTTTACTATGAATTTGCGAATGCTAATTCATTTCTCTGAATTCCATTATTGGCAAGACTGCAAAACAAATTAGATTCCTGGATATATGAAGTCTGTCTAGCTGCCGGTCCATATGTATGTTCTTCTATCCAAATTTTGCTTTGAAATTAAAGCAAACTTCTCACAATGAAAAAAGATAAAGACTCGGTCTCTAAGATACTAAACTTTTTAATTACGCATTGATATAATAACAATCATGACTCCCCGTACACGTGACCGCCATTATTATCATTATTATTATTATTATTATTATTATTATTATTATTATTACTACTACTACTACTACTACTACTACTACTACTACTACTACTACTACTACTACTACTATAACAATAAAGGCAAAAAGAGGAGACACCTGACAAATGTTAATGACAAAAATCACCTCCGATATCACACAAAATGTGATAAAAGTAAAATATACACGGAAAAACATTATAAAGATATTTGATAGGGCTACGGTTACGATACCGATTTATGATGGTTAATTGAAGTAACAATGTTACACTCAATTGGTGTGGTTAACCGGTTTACGGGCACCCACCTTCCCACTCAAAAAAAAGCAGCACAATAAAAGGAAACACATTACAAAACTTATACATAATCCTCCATATAGAGAACAAGAATCAACAGGTTTCTTAAGATGAGAGGTCATAAATATATCTTTTTATACACGAATCGCTTTTAGAACAATATGTTACTATCAATTATATGTAAAGCGACTTCAACATAAGTAAACCGTTCTCTGCCCGTCTATAAGCGAGCTAAGATCATTGATCAATAATATTCCCGACTAACAGAGGGAAGGAGGATCAGGACCTTGTCTCCTCTTGAAAGGCTTTGGGAAGGCCCGTCAAAGAGTCCCCACCGCTTTGCTAGCCAGCGTGCAACACTCAAGTAAAAGTCTGTATTGGGTTGTAGAGGGACCGAATATAAGACCTATGGTCTTAGCGATAATCTCAGGCTCATACTGTCGATGTTGAAGGCGCTTGATAATTTTAGACCCAGCTGATATGAAATTATTGGAACCTTTTACCCTCCTTACTTTGTACACTAGATCACTGTAGAAATTTCGATGGGAAATTCCGCTGGATACATATTGTTGAAAAGTCGCATTTCTGAATTTCGATAAAATGTCTGAATATGATCTGTAAAATTTACCACACTTTTTCACAGTTTGTAATATCTATAACCCTGAGTAAGAAATTTAAATGTAATCTGAGAATTGTTTTATGTGAAAATCCAAAAAGTGAGTGCAGGCCCTGGCGAACCGAACTAATTGACTACTATAAATACCATATGATGGGAGTCTAGATGTGGGAAATTTACAATAGGAAATCCATATATGTGTGTATGAATATTGTTGTTAATAATTCTAATGTTTAAGTCCAAGAGAGGTGTTTCCTGATCAGAAGTATTGACTTTGTTTAATTGAAGCTCTGGTGAGTAAATGTCAGTAAGAAAGTTTTTAAACTCAAGGTTATCGATAACTTAAATATCAAGATATCTAAAGTTGTCATTGAACTTATCAATAAAGTCGAAACGTTTAGAGGTTTGGATAGAATGCATAAAGTCTTTCTCATAATAGTACAGAAATAAATCTGCTATAAGAAGAGCGCAGTCAGTGCCCATAGGAATCCCCATAATCTTTTTATAAGTCTTGCCATTAAATTGTACATAAATATTATTCAAAATATGTGATGGCGTTACACAGGTCAGTACACTTCAATATTTGTAATTATCATATTGTTTGTTTGAGAAAAATCCAGATGTAACTGAAGTACAGAGTATGATTTATTCAGCTCGGCATGAGAGACAACAATTTGAATTTTGATTAAATCATGGGGTAGAGAGGTATATAGTGACGAAAAATCAAAATTAGAAATGTCATTTGCCTTAAAATTTCTCAAACGGAATTTTTCAATGAATTCGTTAGAATTTTTGATAGACTAAAAGTAATTGACACTACTATTGTTAAAACAACAATATAATATTTGACAACATGTTCTTTAACTACAGTAAGGGCGGAAGTACGGTTGTAGAACAATGACTAGAATTTAAGAAATTAATAATTAAATAGTCACCACTTTTATGAACAGTGTGATATCTAAAAGTCTGATACTTGTATCAATTCAGTGCACCTTTTTAACGATCTATGGCCAGTAAGTGAAACTGTGATACTGAAAGTATTTGTGTAGGAAACTAAATACATTTGAACCAAATTGACCTAAAAGTAAGGGGAAAAGAACCAATCTAGAAACAGAGCTATACAGGACGAATATGCTCCTTGGGTTTAGAACTAAACAATAAAATTTGTATAACAATGTATTTCATCAATCTACTAAAGAATCTTGTGATCTGTAATTGTGGCGCTATAACGCACCACGACTATCCATTAGTCGTACACTATTGTTTTATCCCATTATGATTAAAGATTCTTCTATTCATTCATACACTAATTATCGTATATCGATTGGATAATGCTTAGTAATTATCTAGTTTATAAAACTTGATTATGTAAAGCAGGTAAAAGTTGTCTTTTGATATTGCAGAGAGCAATACCCCGGCTAAGACATTTAATGATAACCTTCGACAATAATGGTGAACTCTTATTTTATGTTAGTTAGTATTTGAATTTTCATGATTTTTGAAATTATTTAGCTTCCTTCTAATTTTGATGTCGGTCATAGAAGGTTTATATTAAAGATTACCAACTAAATACGAAGATTCAAACTCATACCACTTTTCAATGATTGATCTTTGAAAATTAATGTCCTGTTGTTGAGAAACAGATGCCTACCTTGTAATCAGAAGATACAATATACCTTTCTTATGCTTCTTTTACATTCTCTTATTATGCCAAATGTCGTACGATACCAAGAATTAACGAGAATTGAACACAATTTATTACTAATTTCTCAATTATCGATTTGATTGACTGTTTTCATAGTAGGACGTCAAATCTTATATTCTAAAAGAGAAAACTGAAGACAACTGAGAAAGCTGTGTGACAATAATCACCAAGGACATGCACACAAAACATGATAATAGTAACATATACACGGAAAAACGATATTACAAAACTATTCGATTGTGCTGCGGTTACGATACCGACTAAGGACGACGGTCAATTGAAGTAGCAAATGTCATTCAATTGGTGTGGTTAATAGGTATATGGGCAGCACAATCAAAGGACACACATTTGAAATTTTAAAAAATAATCCTCCATATAGAGAACAAGGATCAACAGGTTTCTCAAGAAGATGGGTCATAAAAATTTTATTAAACACGAAACGTTTATTGAATAATATGTGGCTATTAAAAAAATACATTTATAATTAGTAAAGTTATAGTTGTTGAGAGACCTTTTCTCCCACAAAGTCACTATGTCTTCCCTATATGTGACTCTAATGAGGATGACAATACGTTTTTAATAAATTCTTTCTTGATTGCACTATCAAATGATCGTTCGAAATAGCCGAAATATTTCAAAAACGTTAACAACTCTGTCGAACCTCTCTCGTATATGGTTATATCGTGGAAACAATTATACTCCTTATTTGAATAATCCCAGACTTGTTACGCAGAACATCGCTTATCGTACTAAAAAGAGGTACATTTAAAAAATTCATGTGCAAAATATTGTGTTCATTATTTGTTCATTTGTCATTATTTGCAACTGGCCTAATTTTTTTTTTTCTCGAAAGTCCTACCTACAGAAATGTAGAATAAAGATGAATAAGAATACGTAAAGAAGTCACAAACATATTATAATGTAATGTGCTTTTTGTGAATTTCCTTGCTCTTGTTCTTGTTATTTTTGTGTAATTTATGTATCTTGAAGAAGTGACAGATCGCTCCAAAAATATGATAACTCATTATTTGACTGTCTTTATCAATCCAATCCCATCGGTAAAGCGAGTATTTTACCACTGATCGTTTATATTGATTGATGCACTATTCTATATATCGCTGTAATTGATAGACCTGGTGTAGTGAGGTGATCTGCATGCACTGCAGGCTCTCCCAGATCGAGTCTAAGGTAGTGTTACTATATCTAGAATGTTGTTTATTTGCTGCAATGTAAGTGAAAAATTGTTGAATATGACATTTAAACCCAGTCGGCACACCAACTTGCAATGTGGGAGAAGCTCTTACGTTTACAAGTAAACGCTTTATCTACATTAACGCCGGTAAAGATGGTAAAGTGTTACAGAGATACTACGCAAAACAGATATTGGCAAAGGAAATGGTGAACAATGTCAAAAGTTGGCAATACAAGTAAACTTACCCTGAGTGCGAAGGAAGACCGTCCTTTCAGGATCAAACCTAGAAGTGCATGCGCCTGGCCTTGCTCGTACTGCCTCTGGTTCGCTCCATCGACACTACATCCCTTCTCCTTTTATTTTTGGATCCTACAGTCCTAGCTACCCCGCAACTGAAACTAAACGAAAAGGTCAATGGGCCAACCGCTACCTAAACTTCAAAACCGCTTATAATATAGAGGAAGAAACGACCATATAAAACGGGGAACAAACATATATACACATAGCTATGTACACATCCCTAGAAAGGGACTTTCCCTAAGCAGGATGATACCCTACTTGGGGACATACAACCCTTCTGCAATTAGAATGGTTCTGAAGACTGTCATTACACGTACATTGGCATGTGCCTGTTCTCAATGCTGAGAAATACAAAATTAAATTATTAAGCATTGGACCAAACCGGAGTAATGATCCTGGAGGATCGTTTCGACTCAACCCGAAAGGACATCAGTGACAGAGCCAACGGCAATATTTGAACCTTGGACTCTTCAGTTACAAGCCAAGCACCTTTACGATTGAGCTACATTGGCTCATATGATCATTTAGATGATGATACAATGTAGCTTTGAATTACAATACTCTTATTTAATAGTTCTGAGGATTTTGTGTTTGTTTATTTGTTTTCTCCAAATGGGTCATTTACAATAAATAGAATATTCCTTTATCACCTAAGTATGGTGTATATGTATCTCCACTGATCTGAAGCTCGTGTGACTCAATAGATCGACATAAATAGATCCCGATTGCGGCTCCCGTAATGATTACACTGGTGTCCTGTTTTTCGGATGAGACCTTAAACTCCTATGTCCCGTGTCACGGTAGACATGACACGTAGAAGATCCCTCACTGCTTCAGGTGGGTCCATCGCAGAGGTATGAATTTCTACTGCATTTCTACAGCAAATGCCGTCACCATATACGTGAAATAATCGATGAGTGGCGCAAAATAATAATTAAGTAATCTCTACTGATCCGAAATGGAAGAGCTTCTTCTTATTACGGTTATTTCATGTACTGAAGTAAGCTACTGAATACACAATAAATATTACAAGGATACGAAACCGCGTTTGACGTGTACATTCCTCAAATCATAGGAATGGTTTTAAGACCTTCTCTGCACTTATTATCATCTGACCTGTTGAAATCCTTATTTAATTTTAGTAGTTATATCGTTTCTATTGCAATAAAACAATATCACTCAATTATACTTAGCATGACTTTTTGCCACTTGTGACCACGGTTATACCGTTACTATTTACTGTGACTATGCATTATACTAGCTGGCATAATACTTTGGTATCATTTACTCATATGCATGGCACCTGAATCCACCTCTAATTCTACCAAGAGTCCGTGATTGCCAATATATGTTCCTTTTTGACTACTGCATTTCATATATAAATCACAGCTGTTAGATAAATTTGTCTATCATGAGAACACCCCTTTTCAAGAATTTCTGCAATGAAAAAATAAACAATTGACTTCTCCATATATCAATTTATATGGAATTTACACGATTTGACTCTTTCTACTGGGTATATGTGATGGGTGTTTCTAGCAAGCAGGAGATGCTCACTCTCCCCGGGCACCTGATCTAACTCCATCATAGGGGTTCACATACGCTCTTCAAGTAGACATATTTTGTTATTTTCCACTTGGTTTTCTTTTCCCTAATTTTGTATGTCCTCTGGATTCATGATTTTCAGACTTATTGCTTGGATTTATCCATTATCTTTACATACCTGTCCTATACATTAATACTTTTTCTGTTCTTTACAGCTGATTGTCTATAAAGTCAACTTGTATTTAGCGACCACCTGCCTAAAGTTGTCCCTTTCCTTTGGTGGTTGTTTAAAACAGATTGGACTGTATACATAAATTTAATTTAGTTGGAAAAATATATAATGAAAGATGTAATAACAATAACTGATGACGGTACAAGTACTTAAAGAGAATACAAAAGACGTCTTACCAAGCTGTATCACAAAATCACCAAAGACATGCACATAAAACATTATAATGGTAAAAAATACACAGAAAACGGCATCACAAAAACATTCGATTGTACTGTAGTTACGATACCGACTTAGGACGGGCAATTAAAGTAACAAACTCATTCAATTGGTGGGTTAACCGATTTATGGGCGCCATCCTTCCACTCACCAATGAACAAATATAGACCATTCTACTGGGTAGTTACTTAATAGTTATCTGCCCTTTACCGATAGGCGTAGCGGTTGTATCCGCCATTACGGTACTGAAAAAAGTTATCGAGATAGTAAAACGACCTATGAGTGTAGTGGTTAAAACAATATTTGTTTTTATCAACGTTTAATTGAATGGTCTGATCGGTGACTAGGATTGAACATTTATAAACTTGTTTGTTTTTATAGGCCATTATGAATTTCAGTTTAAAATTTAAATATAAAAGAAAAAAAAACAGAAAAAGAAACGGAACCTTTCTCCGGCCTTACCAAAAATGTTGGTCACCAAGCTAAGTTATTTATTCAGTAATGAATGATGTAATTAGGTATTACAGATTAATTATATAATTATTAAATAATAAAATTTATTAAATACACATCAGAGACATAGACTACTTTCAAAACATGGTCTATCTTTCTGCAAATAACTTTTACTCAGATAGATTATCACTAAATTTCAGTATGCAGATGAATTTTTGTATTCGGGGATGAGAAATATCATCTATTTAACTATTTCCAAATTCAGACTATCCGTATTTGCAAAACCTGGGGTTGAAAGTTTCGGAAAATCCTTTAAAAATTTTCATATATGATCTTTTGGAACATGACCTGCAGTTTTATGAAAATTGAATGCAACTCTATAGCAAGGACTTATAAGTCCTTGTCTACAGAAGAAAAAAGAGGAGTTACCGGCTCAGTTATGTGGCAGAAGTCACCATGGAGCTATACAATACATGAATATAAATAATATAATAGAACATTTAACACATTACAAAAATATTTGATTGTAGTGCAATTACGATACCGATTTCGGACGGTCATTTAATTTGACAAAAGCCAAACAAATGGTGTGGTTAAAGAGACGATACTTCGCAAGTAACGAAATCAACTTGTTTAAAATAACTTAGATAATCAATGGCGGATTTAGGGGGAGCGGAGGGGTCGCTCGCCCCACCCCCGGAAGTGACCCAAACTTTTACGAAAATACTGTATTTTGGCCAATTGTCTGTTAAAATTGACAAAATTCGCCCCTCGACCAACCCCCTCCCCCAAACAAAAGGACACGCTGGATCCACCATTGGATAAAAACGAACGTCATTTCACTGCATTACTTCCCTCGTGTATGCAATGTTAATTAATTTGCTTCAATCAACATACACGTGTATCAATAATGTCTTACGGATGATGGGGTTAAACAGCCGACATAAATCCAGCAAGTTTATTGCGTAATACGGACGACAATTTCTGGAATGTAGCTTTAACTTTTGCCAATACCTATGCTGAGATATAACTGACCCCAGGTGATAACCTGGTTTTACACCTGTTACATAATCCATTTTCTGTTAGTACAAGCTAACACTCGATATAGAGACATGGATCGAAGTAACAATCATGGAAATAATCAGAGATTTGTGTCTCTGAAATAATTTAACTTTAATAGATCGGTACTAAATAGTATATTATTCATAAGAACTCGCATTATTAGCGATAAGATTGAATTCATCTCCGTTTGCTTTAGGTTTTGTAAAGTAATGTTACTAAGGCAACCCATGGCAAATAGTCTGTATTTCAATTATAATCACGGTCAAAACTGCAAAAACAGCTTAATAAAAAAAAAACCAAATGAAAAAAAGCACATTCTTTACTGATGATACGAGACTAGGCTGATGATAGCCATATTCAGTACCTTAATGGCGGATAGTCACGTGACCTAAAGATGGTCGCATCCGTGTATTACGCGATAGAACGGTCTGTATAAGCAGAAATAACTTACAACATTCCAATTTTATCATTTTTCATTGCATTGCATTTTAGCGAAATTTTCCAATACACACTAGATATCAGCAAAAGTTTGCTCCACTTTGTTTCTTTGTATGCACCTTAAGAAATATAAGCTGTTTAGTCAATCCATACAGCAAAGCTTTCTTCAACTTAGTTTACATGATAACGAACACGAAAATTCAATTAAAAGAGAAATAAACAAAAGAAAAAAAAAATAAGGAAGGAAGAAAAAAGAAAGGAAAGAAAACCCTCTAAGTGAGATTTCATGTTATTTCACTGAGTTCATGCACCTGACAAAGTAAATTCACTGTTGACGATGCACAGTGCCCCCCGCTGAAGGAATTGTTATGAGGCATAAGAGCAATCGTATCTTTCCAAGGTTTCTAATCCAACCAAAGTCTTATCGACGTGTATCACAGCGGACGAAATACTATCTTAAGTCGGAAACGGCATTGTTTTGTATACACTGTATATCGATCAATACTTCCTGGAGAGATCAATAATCATAATTGATTTATATGCGATGCAGGTTCCTGTTTAAGTCGCAGATATGCAAAGAAACTAGCTGTCGCACACTATTTGATTACTTAGTTTATAAACCTTTATTTCTTTCACCGACTCCATTCTTAAAAAAATAAAAACAAAAACAAAAACAAACAAAAACAACCCCCAAAAAACAAAAAAAATAAATAAAAATAAAAAAACAACCCCGGGTAACCATGCCGGTGTTTTACTAAACTGACAGGGTATCGGCAAATGTCCTGTCAGAAATTGAGTTTCACTGCGAGGCGTTAGCCGAGCTGTGAAACGCAAATTTCTGATAGGGTATTTGCCAATACACTGTCAGTTTTTGTAAAACACAAGCATGGTAACCCCATTCTAATGCATTTGAAAAAAGTAATTACAACTAGAGGCAGTACGCACACATTTGCAGTTTTGTAAACCAAGTCGCTAATCACAGAGACGGCATATCAAAAACTATAGGGTAACGTGAATACCCTTGCAGTTTTTAAATCGAACAGCCAATGAGCCGTGTTACAATCAAAATGTGTCAGAATTATCATTATATGTATTCTTAAAGAGGGGGGGTGGGTTGTTTGTTTATCTTAACCCACACCAAGATGCATTTGAATGTTGTCCCATTTGACTTGTGAATATATTTTTACCAAACAGCGGAACACCCGTCTCCGCCACCCCCACCCCCACACCGAAGCAGAAAAGGATCATTTACGTACAATGTACATTTATCGTCGTTATATACGTATATGATGGACACAAACAACATGACGAATCTCCGGAGTCGAAGTCCATTGCCATACTGCCAGACCAGTCTGTTGTTGGTAGCTAAACTAAAACCATTTCAATAAATTACAAAAGTAGTCATGACATGAGGTTATTTTTAAAATTAGCTAGAATGGTACCTTTAAATATTCTAAAAAAACAAAGATTTTTTTGCAAGATAGAATTTTCAAACATTTCTTAAGTGAGTAAGATTGATAATAGATAAATGTTTAAAATAAACTAACAAACAAACAACAAAAAACCAAAACAAAAAAACCCCAACAAACAAACAAAAAACAAAAACAAAAAAGAAACCCCCAAAAGCAAACAGACAAAACAGAAAAAAAAACTTGTAAAAAAACAGAACAAAAAAAATTTTTTTTAAAGAAAAATATATTGCCAGACTATTTTACACGTCGTGTTATTTGGTATTATTGCAATACATTTAGGGAATGATGACTTTATGATTAATTATCCATTATCAATTTCATTATTTTATTTATATTATTAATTTCCGTGTAATTTCCCCAGACATCAGACGCTTAAGTGAAATGTACATTAACGCCCAAATGAAAAGATGAGAAAAGTGTTAAAATGGATTTGTAATATTACATGCGATTAAAGATCCATCATGTATATATTACTTACCAGATGAGACTAGCACTTAGAATGATGAAAATAGCTGTCACGTCTCGTTAGTGAAGAAAATCACTCAATGCTTTGCTTGAGATTGAATGTATCTTCCGCCTTATATTTCAGCTGACGAAAATGTTTGTAAACACCTGATATGTTTATATTGTCAATGTATCTCACTATTAAATCATTGATAATTATTGATAATAATAAATCAGTGTGATTGATCGATTCATTGTCTTTTCACAACAAACTTATTACACTTATATGGTAACGGTAAGTGCATGATCCAATGCACAGAAATTTAGAAATGAAGATCAAATGAGAGACAGGTATAATGTTTCTAATCTTTTACTTTGCTGTGAAGATGATCCCGAGGATTTTAAGGGCTGATTTGTCCCCCAGGTTTAAACTTAGGTTCCCTATTTTGATCTTGAATCTAAGAGACAAAATATGCAATGGATTCACCTTGGCTCACCCTTCCTGAAAAATCAAGAGTTTCCTAACCCGGGAAAATCATAGCCCCGATATGTTTGGACCAATCTGATTAAAATCATATCTTTATTCCGCTTCTCTATTTGTCCCATTGCGGATAAAGATCTGGCGAAACTCCGTAAGGGTTCATGTTCTGGTGAACTCTGATTTTCAGCCAATCAGTGGATCTGCTACAAATTCCCAGGAATGAAATTAACATTCCCAGCGTGCGTGACCTACAAGGTAGTCTTTCAATTAATAATCCTTCATTCGCGGATCACCTTAGCATCATCTATCCAAGTGAACTGGAGGTCAAAGAAACCACAGAAAATAGTAATTCTACTTCGTATTTAGATGTAAAGATGATGGATAAATCCAAACCACAAATCCAAAAATCATGAAACCATAGGACATACGAAATCAGTGAAAATGAAAAACAAATGGAAAATAACAAAATATGTCTACTTGAAGAGCATATGTGAACCCCTGTGATGGAGTGAGATCAGGTGCCCGGGGAGAGTGAGCATCTCCTGCTTGCTAGCAACACCCGTCACATATACCCCGTAGAAAGAGTCAAATCGTGTGAATTCCATATGTATCTATATATGGAGAAGTCGAAGTAGGTAACCTTCTAGTATAGAAGGTGTCAAATGTTGTCTTTCGACATTAATGGTCAATTGAACACCTCACTCTATGACAAACGTGACGATTGCAATTTCGCTATCACAAACTTTCCTTTCATAAGTAGCAACATTCCATCATCGCCCGCATACGGCGTATTCTCAGTTAATCAGTTAATCAGTATTCCAGAGCATGTTCAAATTACAATGACTTTGTTCTGAGGGCTAGGCGACTTTCACTTAAGCTACTCAACCAAGGTTATATATGTGTTAGGAAGTTCTACGGTCGTTACGAGACTCTTATTACTCCATATGATATCTCGTTATCCAGACTTTCAAATGATATTCTGGACTGAGACCGATTCCGATCATTTTACACAGATTTGACACCTTCTATACTAGAAGGTTACCTACTTCGATTTCTCCATATATAAATACATATGGAATTCACACGATTTGACTCTTTCTACTGGGTATATATGACGGGTGTTGCTAGCAAGCAGGAAATGCTCACTCTCTCCGGGCACCTCCATCACAGGGGTTCACATATGCTCTTCAAGTAGAAATATATTGTTATTTTCCATTTATTTTTCATTTTCACTGATTTTGTATGTCCTATGGTTTCATGATTTTTGGACTTGTGGTTTGGATTTATCCATCATCTTTACATTTGAAAAGTATTTGTTAAATATTGCGTCACTATTACGTGCCTAGCCGAGTCATTGATTGACTATGGGAAATAACGGTTTCGGTGACTGTAGCGTGTCAGAGTTCACCAGAACATGAACCCTTACGGAGTTTCGCCAGATCTTTATCCGCAATGGGACAAATAGAGAAGCGGAATAAAGATATGGTTTTAATCAGATTGTTTTTGGACAAGCAGAAAATAACCATGATTGTTTTTCTTGAGGAAGACCGCAACGAAAAATGGTCCAAATGAGCTAAAGAGGCTGTGTCAGGAGATTGCAAGAAAGTGGGGAGAAAATCTTATTAGAGACCTTCTGCTTTTGCAGGATAATGCGCCCACTCGCACGTTCCAAGTTGCAATGACGGCTGTTACGGAAAGCCGCTCCGAGGTCCTTCCTCATTCCCCGCATTCTCCAGGTTTAGTCCCATCTAACTTCTGCTTCTGTTTCCAAAACTGTAATTTTACCCACGTCATAACAATGATGATGTTGTGAACAGTGTATATGAGTGCTTCCGGACCAGTGTTACACTAATATTTAAAACATTTCATATGTTTAAACATTGTTTAAACATATTAAATGTTTTAAATATTAGTGTAACACCAGTATGAAGCATTATACTTTGAAGAGACTCAGAAATTGAACAGAAATGGAGTAATGTGCATCGAGTTGAAAAGGGGAGTTCTATTTAGAAATATCGATAATGTACATGAGACCGAGAACTTGTACATAAAATCAGGGTGTCCATGAATGTCCACTGTGGTATGTTGTTGTGAATATGGCACAATGACTTGGTGTCAGGAACTTTTGTATTGTTTTACATTAATGTCAATGTTAATTTGCGGTGTGGAGCTAGCCAAAAAGAAAACAAATCAAAACATGTAGAAGGAAACTCATTATGAATGAATCATTCGTTAGTTCTATACGCATCCATTACCATAGAAGACGTGCAATAAACATTAAAAGTCATAACTCACAAATGCTTAAAGAGAAAGGGGAAAAGAGTAAAGAAGTAAAGTATTATTTGATATTTCTGTTTGATCAAGCTTAAGTGGTCTTTTGAAATGAGTTAACGGTGAAGTAATAAGAACCTTTTAATGTACATGTACGTCACTAAACGATTTGGTGGAACAAAAAGGAGTTCGGTATAAAAGGGACATCTATAGTCAGCGCAATGCAATCGGTAAGTTGCTTGCTTTTTGACAGAAAGGTCTGGGGTTCGGATCTACCCTGTAGTGTCTTTCGGATGAAAAAAAGAAAGAAAAAAAAAAAGAAATCAAAATCGAGGTCACGTGCCACAGCAAACTTGGCATTGGGTTGGTGTGGGTGGGGGTTGTTATATGAGAGAGAGGGGGGATATTACAAATTCACACATCAAACATGATCTTTTCCGATAGTGTAGACTGTGGGAGTCACTGTAGCTGATACAGGAATGAGTTCTGCTTGGTAACAGAGAATTTCATCAAGTTTTTTGTGTGCATTATTCGGCCTTTTAGTTACACAGAGTTACTTCCCATTGTGGACGCTATCTGACATGAAGTATTTGTTACGTCATCAAATTCCATGAAAACTGGTCTAAAACTCTGGGAAATGATAGTCCACCAATGACGTTTTCAAAGGATCATTTATAACATGTTTTACGTCAGATTTCGTCCCAAATGGAAAATAAATCCGTTTACCGAAAATACAAACCAAAAACTTAATAGTGCATTGGAAGATATGTGTTGCGTGCGAAAATAGATAAAAGAGGGTGACAAACTATGAACAAAATTATTCCTAAGTGTCTAAGTTTTAACAACACATTCCCATTACACATACCTTACAACTGCTCATGATGTAATATTTTACACAACAATACACACTTACATAGAGTCCATGCTGACTGAGAGACCAGGAAACCTTTCATCGTCATATTACGAACAAAGAAATGTAATATTACTGTACTATAGACAATACAGATTTATATCCCGGGTGCTTCACTGTTTCTATTTGTGCTTTGTATGTTTATTTCTGTTTCAGTGATTGTATTCTTTCGGACGACCCGCCTGCGTTTACGTCGGGTAAATCCCTGCACTTCCCGCGGTCGTGTGGTCATGCATACGATTAGCTAATGATTGGCTATTAAAGCTCTATTTTTGTGGAGCTCGGGTAGCTCAGTCGGATAGACGATCGGATGCACGACAGCTAGGTCGTGGGTTCTTGTCCTCGTTGAGGAACGAATATAAGTGAAATATAGGGTGCCTTGTTAACTGTAGTGTCTTTGTGCTTTATATGTTTGTCTAATTTGTCTTTATTTTCTACAGGTATTTTTTCGGAGATCCAAGGTCCATTGTACTCCCAGTCCTTACCCGTGACGTCTCTTTTCTTTTTCGTTTTACATCACACCAAAATAGCTTTCGAATGCATTACATGTAATTAGAGTTACTTCCCTTTTCGCCCTCTCCGCAATATGATTGACTTAAGCACAAATGTCGAGTCATTTACCTCCAAAATGGCGAAAAAGGGAAATAACTCTAGCGTTAAATTTCATGCATTCGAAAACTATCTATTGCATTAATGTGGTGACGCTATCTATCTGATGCAGGCATAGTAATTTAGACTTGCATGTATGCAACTAGAGACATATATGTCTATGTCTCTGATGCAACGTACCCTTCCAAAGCAGTGAGCGTCTACTATGAAACGGAACCTCGGTACTGCCTCATCAGAAAAACAGGACATCCACAAGAAAACACACTACCGCACACACCCAGACTGCATAGCAGCCTTGCTATATCCCCTTTGCCATTTTTAGCACAGGCATAACATATTTAAATCAGTTTATTTATAACAAAGAAAATAAACTATAGACATTATTTAATGTAAGCATATAGGCAATCAATAAAGACATTTAGCAGTGCACCGATTCAAAGTCTCCACAAGTGTGTAACACTGTACATATGCTCTTCACATTCACACATGTTAATACAATTATGGTCATAAAGTACATCTGCACCATTTTAGTTAAAGAAATCTGCAGTTCTGAAAAAATTGGTGTGTGCCATCAATTGTGGGACACTCATCAACCACATAGTTAATGTAATGCATAATTTACATTAAAAAAAATACCCTCAACTACTCAAAATTATGAACAAACTTAACAAGTATGTTTGTGAAACACTTTGCCACAGTTGGCAGTAGTTATTTACAGTACCACTTTGCCACAGTTTGCAAGTATTTACAGTATGTATTTCACTAAATGGGGTATAAATTCTAAATATATGTTCTCTTCCAAAGGGGTTGCAGGTAATGTAAGAGACTGACAGACCAGACAAAATGCGTCCCAAATCATCTGATCTGGAACACAGCAATTGAGAATGCTCATGAGATGGTTACATTTGTATTGGTACAAATAAGAAGTGAATAACCAAACGCTTTCTACATATATTACACTTATATGACAGATAATATAAACATTGCAGACCTCTTCTAGTACTTAAGGAATGAATCCAATTTTTTCGTTTGATGGAGGTATACACTGAAAAAAAGAAAAAAAAAAAAAAGAAAAATAAAAATCCTTTCTTTTTTGAGGTATACCTCCATCCAACAAAACAATGATTCATTCCATTTCATTTAGTTCCTTTCAAACATGTTTTATAATCTCAGAACATGGTATGTTTATATCTCTGCACTATTTCTCAACATCTCTAAATTTCTACTGCTGTTCTGTGAATACTGATGTCAGTTACGAAAACGTGGGAAATTACGTCATCAGTGAAAAAATTTTGTGGATGAAATATACCACTAATTTTTAAACCAATCAAAATGTGTATTACATGTAAATTAAATGACTGTTTTATATAAGCCAATTTAAGCAATAATCGAAAGTCTCTTTCTGCAAGACGTAAAAACCTTGCGTTATGATAAAATATATTCCTTGACCATCTCCGAAACAAGTATTTACAAGTTTTAAATTCCACTGTAGACAAACACGTGTATCAGATATATTCAAAGACTGTTTTCAATATTCTGATGTGCAAGGTGCACCACTTAATACTAAGGAACCACTTTATACATTGATAAAAAATATATTAAAACCTTCTTATTAATTTAACGTAAAAAGATTCTACTTCCTACTCACTTTCATTCAACTCCAGGACCGAGTTTCACAAAAGGGTGTGCACCCTGTTGAAAGCTAGATCAGTTGCAACATTTAATAAAGTATAAATATTTATCAGTCATTTGTTTCTTGAGGCATCATTAGTCTATAAAATATAAAGTTATTATAGAAACTGCACACATTCAAGGTTTATAATAACCAATCAAAGAGAAATTCTTCAGAAATAAAAGCTATTCATAACCCTTCAGACCAGCTAAGCTCAAGTCCAAACATACACCCTCCTGTGAAATTGAAGTCGTTTCAATGTCAAGTTCTTTAGCCCACGAATATAACAGTTGCCGTCCCTTCTACGTTTCTTTCCAACATTATATAACATCACAGGCAAACCAAATTACAAGACCTATGATGTGGCATACAAATCAATTATTTAACAAGAATACTCTGCTGTCTAGATGCATTTTAATATGCCACTAAATATACTATAAGTATTACATGCAGTCATGCTACACTGGTAGTGTGCACTCATTTCTCCTTTCAGGTAGACCATCAACCTGCACCAGAAACAGCGTTATTTTCTTAAATATGGCATCAAACTTTACAGCTATTCATTATAGAATAATGTGGATTTCAAAGTAATGTTCATATAATATGGACGCTTTGTTATACATTAGATTTAAATGCAAAGTTCAGAAATATAAGGTAAACGAAAATCCTGATAGATCATCACACTTTGGCATGGCAAAATTTCAACAAGATGGGTTTAAATATGAAATTCTCAAGATGGCATATATCAAAACTTTTGAACTAATAAGAGCACTGGATAAGACATTAATACAATTTATATGGAAAATGCAATAATTCTAGAATGGTTGAAGTTCTTTAATAAACATGTAAATCTTAATGATGCTTTATGCTATAGTGTCTTTGGAACTTTCTCTGTTATAGGAAAACAAAGGCCGGACAGACAATGGAATGACAATGACTATCACCATTAGAAAAACTCTAGCCAAGAACACGGCAGATTTATACATAGATTAAATATGCATGTCTTGCATTGAAAATATATACATGTACGTCGTCAAAATAATGCGTTTAGGAAACACTATGTTCAAAGTAGTTGATATACAAGTACTGGTATAAAGGTCAATGTCAAGGCCAGTTACCTTTTATACAATTGGAAAAAAGCTGTATTGCTAATGCTTGATTTTGCATACCAAATGTGAAGTTTTTACCCATGTATCTTACAGTTCAAAGTTTGTGGCCAGGAATGAAGTTAGATATAGACAGGTGAAAAGACAGACATTAATATAATAACACTTTATCGATCAATCTACACGCAATCTGTTTTCTTCGATACACTTTCTTCCAATTTTACATGATGCAAGTGGCCTCATGTCTGACAAACCACTTTTTGAAGGAATTTTCATTATGATCTCATTTTGATAACGACCTCACAATAATTTTTACACACTTTTGAGCAGCAATGAACACTATGTCGAATACTGCCCCATATGTCAGATACTGCCCCTTACAACACGTAAAATTGGAAGAAAGTGTATTACAAACATTTGTTTATTTTAAATAAATGAATGTTGCTTGGTCTCAAATATGGTTTGTCTATGCATTTACATGATGATATGCAAAAATGTACAACAATGATGATGAGAGATAGACATTGTTAATTTTACACAATAATCCATCTCTTTTTCTTGCAACACTTGGAATGAGATGTTGACATTATGTTCTTTTTCAAAAACATAACAAAAAAGATAAAGGTACATTCAAACAGCAAAGTGCTGAAATTGTCTGAGAGAGTTTCCTGTTAATATATATATATATATATATTTGGATTTTTTTTTTCCATTTTCATTTTTTCATTGTCCCAAAGTAACCTGTAATCTTCAATTTTGTTTAAAACTGTTCAGGGACAAATTCATCAAAAATGAGTACATATATACAATAGCAGATAAAGTGCCTCGCTGTTTGTACATATCGCCATTAAGATGTATACTTTCTCCCTCTAAAATAAATTAAACCAAATGTACACTTATACTTACATACATACATGATCATGAAAAATAAAATTTTAAAATGAAATGTCTTGTCAACATAAACTTAGCTGAGGATTATTAAGATTCAACGAGTCACAGCGAAATTTAGGAGTACTCAACACAATACTATTCACCCACTGCAATGTATATATACACTATGTAGATGTAGCACTAATGATGATCCTCGGCATACTAAATTATACACCTAACATGACACTCTCACTGCATTTTGTTCACTTCATATCGCGTGGTCATCATTTCCTCGTCAGAGTCCAGTAAACTTGGTAGAGCTCTGAAATGTAAAAGATTTAAAATAGAGGACACTATGATTTCCAATTTGGTGATTTATTATGATGTTCCTACGATATTATTGTAATTATTATCACGATACCGTTGTGCTGATTACTGCTGCTCGTTACATTTGGAAATATAACAGGAATATCAATGTTATCTATAATTGCAGTCCCTGATAATAATCAAAAATCATTCAAAAGTAGGTCACAGTGACCTTTAGCTGTCTAAAATCCAAAGGATTAATGTTTTTTCGACTTGCAAAATATGTTGTCAATGTAAATTTTTCATGCTGAGATTTCCCTAATGTTCATGGAAAGACATATCACAAAGTTATAATTGAATTTTTTTTCAAGGTCATTAAAGTAAAGGGAAGAATTATGAAAGAAGTGTATATGTTTTTTTTTTCTTTATATAATTTATTGGACAAGGTGTGACATTATTTCTGAGGCATCACATCTCAATAAAGAAACTAAGTGTGATCAGCGTGTTAGTCTCAGTAAGAGAATACTTACTTGTCTGTGACAGACGTAGGAATGTTCTCTTCTACCCATTTCAGGTCATCCTCCTTTAATATATGAAAAACATATTAGTAACCAGAGTAACCTGTATACACACATACTACACATTTTTTGATTTATCTGCTCTTGTTTCAGAGTCAAGATTTTCACACCTATAGCGACAGCACCTGCCTGATATGTTGCACAGGAGTTTTGACCTATGTATTAGACTTGCTCACTGGATCTTTCACATGTTGACCATAAAACAAGGCCTTGGTTATTAGTGCATTGGTCCAAGAAACAACACAAAATTTTACTGCCTGGGCTCTCACCATGCAATTCTTGGCCTGATGCCAAGCCAACAAGCAGTGTTTTGTTTTTATTTGTTCAAAGGTGCCTGTGCCTTCTCATTTGGAATTTTATGGTCTATTTGCATAATGCTAAAAGATAAATGTCTTAGAAAAATTTAGACAAATTTTGGGAAAAATCAATATAATTTCCATTGGGAAGGGTCCTTAGAATGGATCTGATTTGAAGAATAAAAAAAGCACTAATTAGTGACTGAGCTGTAGTGAGTCAGCAACATGTAGACTAAGTATTGTACTTGAATCATGCTTAAAAACCCATAAATTGTTTTATAAATCCCTTAATGTATAAACTACAAATCCCCTGATGTAAAGCATCTCTCTGGCAAGAAAGAGAGTTCTTCGTAATTTTTATGATTCCAATTACTTTCCTTAGTATTATTTCCTCTAGAAATATTACTAGAAATGTCTACTGAAATAACTTGTATTTTTATCTTAAGAAACGTAAGCATTGTTGTACAAAAACCGTTTTTGTGTACAAGGACATACATATACCTTAAGATCAATAATTCCATGAATGTTATCTGTGTAGTATATCAATGAAGAAATCTGAATTGAATGACTATGACCATAAAATATATTGATGAAAATATCGGAACTGTATTATAAATGAATATCTCTTACCACACTATTTCTATTCTTTGGTGAACCATTTGTTACTCCCTTCACACCTCTCATTTTCATGCCATCTGTAAAGTCATATTATAAGGACATAAATCTTTTGCTGTATCAGAGTTTGCTCAACATTTTACACCTTGCCAAGATTATTCACTTACATGGTGACAACATTTGCTTGATTCATTGCATAGAGACAAGACCTATGGTATGGACCCACTGAAGCAGCGAGGGGTCTTTTACGAGTCATTTACCATGACAACGGACTTTAGCTTTTACTGTTTCATTTGAAAGACAGGACACCTACACTCTACTGGTAGGAATCAAACCTGGGACATCTTGGCCATAAGATGAAGCATTCTATTGAATGAGCAATGCAGGCTCTGTGCTGTACAATTGATCAAGATTTGCTGATATGGAGGATGTACTTTGTAGAATAGAGAAAGATTTACACAAATACTTCTGCAATTTTTAATTTGGGTAAATATTATGCTGTATGTACTTTCATCACTAATGAAAATGTACTTCAGAAAATGAATAGTAAATGCGTATATATATAATGAAGATGTCTGAAGTATGAAACTATGATACTGTGCTAAAATACCTGCATAATACTCTATACAGAGATTTGTTTTGAGGATGTACATTGTATCATTAATTTTACATGTAATAAGCATTTTGATTGGTTGAAAAAAAAAGTGGTATATTTCATCCACGAAATTTTTTCTCTGATGACATAATTTCTTGTGTTTTTGTCACTTTGACGTCAATATTCACATCACCCCGGCAGAAGAGATTTCGAGATGCTGAGAGATACTGCAGACTTAATTTACCAAATTCTGAGGATATAAAACATGATTGAAAGGAAATAAACGATAAAGAATTAAATCAAGAATACATGTACCTACCATAAGCATCATTCATCATTGCTTCATCCTCTTCATCTGCTGCATCCAGAAGAGGCGAAAAGGCATACCTAGTTATGATATACATACATCATAAAGTGATTACAATTAATTTTTTTGAAGTTTACAATTTACTCCATTTCATCTTAACTGAAGGACTGATGATGATTGTGGTGTCAAATAGAAAAGATTTTAATATGTTAAAATTTTTAATGTTATAATGAAGAACATGGATTGACTATTACATCGTTTTGCAGAAACAGTACAGTGATAATTTTGGTAACCAAAACATCAGTCCCGCAACAATCACGAAAAAGTATATTATTAAGTTAAGAATACAGAGGTTTGATAATTGAAATTAAAGTTTATTTATTTTACAAACAATTAAGAAACAAGTTAACAACTTATATAAATCTTGCTCATTGGCACAGATCTTGGCATAGGGGTGTCGTTTGTGTGGGAGGAAACCGGAGTACCCGGAGAAAACCCACGAAGCCAGGTTGGTGACAGACTCACCATCTCACATACCACACCAGGAAACGAACCTGGTCACAATGGTGAGTAGCGAGTGTACTACCGACTTTGCTGCCTGGCCCACATTTAAGTCTTTCTAAAATACAGACAATAATTTAAGATAAACAGATTGCAATGGTCTTAAAGGAGGTTTAAGCACTGGGTTTTAGTGGTGAAGGAAACCAAAGTACCCAAAAGATAAAAAAAAAAAAAAAATAGATAAATAATAAAAAAAAAACCCAAAAAAACCCCATCTTTTTAGATACAATGAACCAAACCCAAATTTTTTTCCGAGGTTGAAGGCTAGTATAATAATAATAGTAGTAATACAGCCCAAACATCCATCCCAGTGCCTTGTTCTGTATGAACCTTTCAACCTTTGCAAAAGTTTTTTATCTAAAGTTTGTATTAAAAACAACTTTCATACCTATTTACAATGACAATTCTAAAGAACTCTTTCTATGATACCGTATGTGCACCATCATAAGGCGATTTATATTTCAGCACTTTTCTTGCTAATTACTTCTAAGCTGATACACAGATTGAGTGGTTATGCATATATATCAGAGACCTTCACTTTTCACCATTTTGAACCAAACTTTGGTTGTACTAAAGTAAGTACATGTACAGTAATCAATAGGCCTTTTTTTATATTAATTTCACCTTACATTAAATGTCTGACACAAGATGTTTTGCCGCTCATGGTTGAATCATTGTATTGTGAAGAAACAATCTACGCCTTGTCGTCATAATGAAAAATCCGGCAAAACATAGTTTGTCAGACATTTGTATCACGTAAAATATGAAATTTGTGTATTGGATTACACAAATACAATACACCTCATGCATGAGACTCTTTTCAATTTCCAAGTTTTCCTTAAACATTGACTCACCTCTGATTATTTGCCGAGGGTCTCCACAGAATCATGATTACACACAGGAGGACCGAGAAAAGAAGATGCCAGAAGGCTTCATCTACCCACAGTTCTCTCCAGTCCTATACCCAAAAAAATCATGTTACAATTAAAACTGTAAAAGACAAATGACAGGTATAAAAATGGCAAATCATTTTTCATTTACTAAAAGATTTTTTGGGGAAAGTCTGCGTAAGTGCATGTTGCATTTTTGGACACAGAAATAATATAGTTACATTATGCATATAAGAATAAATAAAAAACATAATAAATCATCTTATTCTCTTGATATATTAAAGTTAAAACTATCAGATAGGAAAATACTTCATATTTGTGTCTAATCTTTACTGAAGGAACAATTAGATGTTGTAAAATTGTCATACCGTAACACAAGTTTTCATTTTATGTTGTGTTAGAGACCACAGCATGTAGGCAACGGAAGCTGCAACAAACAACAACATAATTTTTTCACATCAGATAAAAATGTATTTTTTTTATGATATTTTGATGATGCATATATAAAATTTTAAAACCCATTTCCATTTATCTGAATTTTTTTTTACTAAACAATATTATAATGATTCAATTTTCTTGAATACTTTGTAACTAGTTTAAGGAACAATTTTAAAAGGTGTAGAAGACATGTTCTGAGCCAAAACGGATCATTTCCTTATCACGTTTATATTTAGATCACAATCACAGTTATGTACCATATCTAAACACTATAAACTGTTGTTGCATATTCACTGGAAATAGAACACTATGTTATAGTATAACTTATACTGACTCCATTAATTTAGACTTACCTAGAATGTTGAATATGAGGGTATTGGTAAAATGTCTATAAAGAGATAGCTTCACAACATTCCTCCTCAGTCGCAGAGTTCTCGTAGTTTGTATCAAACTAGAGAATATGTACATATAGATAAGGAAATTAACGTTCTTCGTACATTATTTTTAAAACTCAAGAGTGCAGTGTCACAAGGAACACATGTATTACTTTTGAAGGTATTCAAGACAGGGATGGCATACAAATACACAGAATGATCCATAAAGGTAGTTAAGTAGAGAAGTGAGCAGATGCCCTTCAGGAATTCCTGAACAGAATCTATAACTATTGGCTATTCATTTCAAAGAATAAACAACCCTTTTTACATTTTTGGCAATGAAGAACAGGAAATCTGACTGACAACACTTTCACTCTTAACGAATACTCTCGGTCCTTAAAACCCAAACCTGGTAACTACAACCAACTGAATAAGATGTCAAATCTCCTATTTGTTAGTAAGCACTGCTAATTTTATTGACATGGTTGTTTGTGTAAAGGATATCCACCAACAAATTGATGCATCTGTAACAGCTAATGGTACTTCTGCTATAAGTTGATCACTAGATTGGTCACCTTTTGACTGTGGACACAGATGAAAAAAAAATATAATTCTTTGTTGATTACAATTCATTTTGAATACTGTAATGAATACCATATCAGAAATTACCAGTCTGTACACATTTTTAAATTTTTAAAATTTCCCTACACTACACTAAACTACAAAGTTAACGCTTTGTGTGTGTTGGAAAAGAATGACACATCTAATAGTACAATTTGTTAATTAAAAAGAAAAAATGACGATTATATGAATAAACTTAGTAAAATCTTTCTCTGTTTAAAATAATCTACTAAATATCTTGATTTTTTCAACATTTATTGCTAATGTATCATATCAATTTAAGTATCGTATTGTTTAAAAAATATCATAGCATTTCATTTTTAACTTCAACCAATGTTAATTACAATCACAAATTAATAACTGAAGAAAACAGACTATAAATCATCAAAGAAATTGACGCTTTTTAATCAAGTCCCCTCATACAGCCCTATATACTGGCAAGTACATACCCTAAGTCCCCTCATACTGCCTTCTATACTAGCAAGTACATACCCTAAGTCCCCTCATACAGCCTTCTATACTGGCAAGTATGAAATAAAGGAAGCCCACTGCCAGCACTTTGTGTAATGTAGTTCCAAGTCTGGGTCTGTAATAAGGAAAAAGATCATGTATATTGAGTACTGCTGAAGCAATACATGTCCACCACCAGTTTAATAAGTCAAAGGGCAGTAACTCTTCCAAAAATAAGTCAATCCTTTATCTGTAAATCATTGATACATACCCAAATTTAAGTCAATATCTTCAATGGTTGCGAAAAAAAGTTCCGAAAACTGGTTTTACCAGTGGGGGACAAAAACAAAAATCACAGTTAAAGTGCATTTTACAGCATACAAATACAATAAATATAAACACTTCATGTGAGGATTTTTTTGAACCCGAGTTTTCAATTCAAACTGAGTAAAACTTTAAGCCTGTTTCAAAGAGACCAACATACTTTACAATTCCAAATCCTAAGCTGACGATGATGACAAGCATTCTAGCAAGAGCACGTTTCAGGCATGACACTAGCTCGGCAAAGATGATTGCTCCCGGCACTGTATAAAGAAAGATTTAATCCTTTAATACTCTAATGGCCGTGTGGACAAATATTTGTTATGAAGTGATTGGAGAATGAGGTGATATCAGATACGTTATGAAGTGATTAGAGAATGTGGTGATATGTTATGAAGTGATTAGAGAATGTGGTGATATGTTATGAAGTGATTAGGAAATGAGGTGATATGTTATGAAGTCATTGGAGAATGAGGTGATATGTTATGAAGTCATTGGAGAATGTGGTGATATGTTATGAAATGACTGGAGAATGTGGTGATATGTTATGAAGTGATTGGAGAATGAGGTGATATGTTATGAAATGATTGGAGAATGAGGTGATATGTTATAAAGTGATTGGAGAATGTGGTGATATGTTATGAAGTAATTGGAGAATGAGGTGATATGTTATGAAGTGATTGGAGAATGAGGTGATATGTTATGAAGTGACTGGAGAATGAGGTGATATATTATGAAGTGATTGGAGAATGAGGTGATATGTTATGAAGTGATTGGAGAATGAGGTGATATATTATGAAGTGATTGGAGAATGAGGTGATATGTTATGAAATGATTGGAGAATGAGGTGATATGTTAACTTTTTAAGCAAAATGAGTACCTGAACTTCCCGTAGCCTGTATGCTCTGATATTCCCCATAGAAGACGGCTTTCTCCAACATTCCTAGGGATTTAAAAAATATCAATACCGTTTTAAAATTACAAGAAAATTTTGAAAATCAGGCATGAAACCTATCTCATGTATACAGAAGGGTTCATAATAGAAAGGTAATAGATTTTTTGTGAGTAATGTTTAATTCTTAAATCAGAATGAACTTACAGAAACTGACTGTTTGCCATATAGAAAATATTGAAGAATGACCTACTTTCATTTCTCAGCAAATTTCGCAATAATAGTTTTAAACTAAATGTTAAGTACAGTGGCTCCCGATTAACACAACAAATATATGAACGGACTCACCTAACACAATGACGCCTCCAATCCAGAACTGTACTCGTAACAAGTCCTTCCAGCTACAGGCTAACAACACCAGCCAAATCAACCCAAATATAATATACACGATGCCCATCACACCGTAGAACTGAAAGTAGATCCAACATTTACTTCAAGGATAATAACCTCACTAACCATGTCAACAGAGATGTATAGAAATATAAACAATAAGAATTTGCATGCGGCACTTTCTACACGTATGTCCATGTTAGTAATATTCTTTCCAATGATACCAGAAAAAAAATTATTCATTTATCAATTTGAAGGATTTATTAAAACATGCTTTATATATCCCAGGAGGTCAATGACTGCCAAGACCGTACCTTCTGTCCAGTCCATGTAACCATAGCTGTAACATGGATCTGCATGACATTATACACGATTGTTACCCATACGATGAATGCATGTCATAACCTCGATCAGCTTAAACCGTTAATGTCCCTAAGGTTAAATATCACAAGAAGACGGATGAAATCTGTCATATTAATCTGTTTGGCTAGGGAACTTCACTGTTCCTATGAGATAATACTAATCTAATACATGTCAATTCATATAGATGCTATATGTGCTGAAGTTTCAATCCAGAAGTCACAATACATGTAGCATCCAACTTTGTGATGCTTGGTTCCTAAACCCTTTCTGGAACCATGTAAAGTTGTGCCAGTGCACCGCATAGAGGTCAGTGGTATTCTCCAGATACCGCAACACTGGCCGCCACCATACCACAGAAATAATCCAAAAAGAAGCACAAACCTCTTGCAGCCTCTCCCATGTGAGGGTTTGCTTTCTGAAGCAATACAGAATCTTAGAATGGGGTTAGAAAATAACAATAGACCATTTTACTTACAATTAGCAGAGGCCAGTCCACCGCTGAGATATATCCTATGTCTCCATGCATGTGTATAATCACTGGAATATAAATATTCAGACAGTCAACATCTTGATTGATTTGTAATTTACACATGCAAAACTTTTAACAGTTTCTCATGTAAGATTGATTGATTGATTTTTGTTTTACGTCACACCACGAATATTTCACGTATATGGTGACGGCATCTGCCGGATGCGGAGAATACCAATTTTGACCTTTGCAACGGACCCACCCGAAGCAGTGAGGGATCTTTAACGTGCCATGCATACCACGACACGGGGCCTTGGTTTTTACTGTCTCATCCGAAAGACATGATACCGGCATGACCAGAGCGGGACTCGAACCCCTGCCTCCCGATCAGGAGTCCGATGCGATACCACTAGGCCACGCCGGCTTACTCATGTAAGAAAGCTGCAATTAAAACCTCCTACATAAAATTTACTATATTAATTAAAATTTGAAAAAAAAGAGAGAGAAAATAAACCAGAAGAAGTTGATTGCCGTAGAAGAACTGGGATCCCCCACAAATGGGCATAATTCTTGAATGATGAAAATGACAGTGGCAAAAATGGAACTTAGTCAGTGTATCACAGTTTGCAGTATGGAAATATTAACTCTACTGTTCTTTTTCAATCATTCAGAAAAAGTAATTGTGTTGGATGGTAAGACAGTTTCACTGATGGATAGAGAACTGGACAAGTGGACATTCTGATGCTTCTTCTAAGCAGGAGACAAAAAAGGGATGGCTGTTTAACATTAACACAAGTGAGTGCTTAACAATGGTGGCTGCTTTCCAAGTATGAGTGCAGAGGCACTTACCATCCACATCGGAAGTGTTGGTCTTATCTTCAATACGTAGGACGAATACATAATAGCCATCCTGCCAGAACGTCAACATGTCTTGATGGTCACGCTGAAAAACATAATATATACACATATATAAGACTTTGTAAAATGTAAAACTTATACTGTTACTTATATACTGTTACTGTATGTGGGTATGGTGGGACATATATTTTGAGAAACATAAATATAACACATATATTTATATCTACTGGGTTATTGTATGCACAAATTTTGATTGGATTCATATTTTGCCAATTAGCATTGCCCTGTGTGCTGATTCTTGAGCTGACCAAGACCAATGTAATCAAAGAGATAGGGGAGGATTGTGGCTGATCATAAAACTGCACTAACATAATCATATACATGCATATATATTTTCATTTAATGTGTTAAAATTTGGTAGTTCTAAAATAAGTACACATACTGTATAGTCAGGAAAACATTTGAGAGGTAATCATTAAAAAAATCCTTTATTTAATACTTCATTCTACCATTTCTCATGCACAAAAGCTGCAATTAAAATCTCCTACATAAATTTTACATTATTAATTAAAATTTGAAAAAAAAACAAATCCCCCCGCAACAGTTACTTACAGGAAACTGTCAATGGAGAAATAATTCCAATAAAATATACTAAATGGACATTTTTGAAAATAAAATACATACCTCTTCTACTTTCATTTTAGGCTTTTGGGTTGTTGCAGTCTAAAGAGAAAGAAAACACATGTTAAGAAATTGTCTTATCATAATAAAAGGATAATTGTAAAACAAAATTAAGGCAACATTTTTCTTTTGAGAAACCCATATTTATGGAAAGATTCCGTAGGATATAAAACAGCATAACTTATAACAAAAAAGAGAAAACCTCAAGGGATGTAGTCTAGGAAAAGAGTTTTCCCAACCATTTCAAAGCCTTTTTCGGGCACTTTCTACAGATGCAATAAGCAGGGATTGATTGATAAATTATTGTTTTACGTCACACCACGAATATTTCACATATATGGTGACGGCATCTGCCTGATGCCACGGACCCACCCGAAGCAGTGAGGGATCTTTAACGTGCCATGCATACCACGACACGGGGCCTCGGTTTTTACTGTCTCACCCGAAAGACATGACACCGGCATGACCAGAGCGGGACTCGAACCCCGGCCTCCCGATCAGGAGTCCGGCGCGATATCACTAGGCCATGCCGGCTTAATAAGCAGGGATAAACACACTGAAGAGTTCCACTGACCAACAGAGATACTATAAACTGCTTCACTCATGGAGATTTCTAATAAGGTTGCTAACCAGTCAGTAAACAAGGATTTTGCTTTTGACATGTTTTCACAAACCTATCTTTCTGAAAACACAAGGAAACACGATCAAACATGATCAAAGCAAAGATCAAGCATTATAAAGATACATAAAAAATCAAGAATTAATACTAAATAAACAGACTTACATAATTTCAATAACTAAACACTTGTCATGTATGAACTACATGTATGTCCCTTAATTGTGACAACTTGCACTTGCCCCAATATGGGATAGAACCCAATGACAGAGAAACCTTAGTGAGGTCGATTTCCAGTACACCATTGTACCCACTCAGTCACTAAGCTGCCCTGTAAAAACTACAGTGCAGCATCTTGAGACCAACCTTTTGAGTGGTGACCGACTGTTTGACTGAGGCGGTGGTAACCCCTGTAGCTTCTCTCTTTGACTTCTTTGGTGCTTCCTTTTTCTCTTCTGTCTTAACAGTGCCATTACCTTTAGGCTGAAGTGACAAAAAAAAATATGAGTCATTATAAATAAGTTGATTTTTTTTCTACTGAACAGCATTTTTCATCATTATCTATATTCAACAATCTGTTTCATTTGATTTCAACTTGGGTAAGATTTGACAAAATAATATGCCACAGGCAGTTCACAACATCATGAAAGGAGATTGCAAGTGTTTCATGCTAACTAACTGAATGCAGCAAATCAAAGTGAAGGAAAATTCAAAATGTATTGGTACTCACCTTGTCTTCACTGATAGTTGGTTTCAAGAACAACAAATTCTGAAATAAAAGTACACATTAGTTATATACAGTGGCTTAAAGTGTAGAAAAATATTTTAGTCTATTAAATCTTAAATTTTCTATGGACATAATCAATGGACCTTTTTAAAAAAAAAGTTTTTTTAGCATTATTTGTGTACTAAATTTCATTTAATTTGTATTGTATGCAATACATAGTGTTGTTCATGTATTATGCAGAAAACGTGAGAAAATCACTTCAAAACACAGTTTATATCGATAATATTATTTGCAGGTGCCATTTGACAGCACTGCATAAATTCAAAAATTTCTAAATTTACATATTAATGTCAACTACAGTGACCAATGTTAATATCAAACAAGAGTATATTTTATAGATATTAAGTGACACTATGAAATTATAACAAGTTTATCATTTATAACATCAAGTAATTACTGAAGTTGTCTATTGTTAAAAACCTCACCGGAAGGTAAACAGAATTGCCTTTGGTGCACTCCACTGTTGTAACATTTTTTATAAACTCCACTTTGGTATATTTAAATTCTTTGACCACTTGCACTTGTGGTAACTCAAGGTAGTACCTCTGACGTTTCTATGTAAAAAAAAAAAAGGTATCATTAAGTTTTCATATCAATATATATCATGAGAATTGTCTTGGTGTTTGTTTGGTTTTTTGTTATTGTTTTACGTCAATTCAAGATTATTACAGATACATAGTGGCATCACCTGCCTGGTATTGGGTCTTTTCATTATGCAGAGTTATTTCCCATTTGAGCAGGTATCTGACGTCAAATCATTGTGACATCATATAATTTCTATATCACTTCCCACAATTTTACACCAGTTGCCATAGAACTGGTTGACGTCACAATGGTGTGACATCAGATACCTGATCAAATGGGAAATAACTCTGCATAACGAAAAGACTCAATATTGCGTCATAATTCTGTCCTATGCTACGGACCCACTCGAATCAGTGAGGGTTCTTTTATGAACCCATCTGAGGCAGTCAGAGATCTTTTATGGACCCACCAGAAGCAGTGAGGGATCTTTTACAGACCCATCCAAAGCAGTAAGGGATCTTTTACAGACCCATCTGAAGCAGTGAGGGTTCCTTTATGGACCCTCCTGAAGCAATTGAGGGATTGTTTATGGACCCACCTGAAGCAGTGAGGGATCTTTTATGGACCCACCAGAGGCAGTGAAAGATCTTTTATGGACCCACCGGAAACAGCGAGGGATCCTTTATGGACCCTCCTGAAGCAATTGAGGGATTGTTTATGGATCCACCTGAAGCAGTGAGGGATCTTATGGACTCAACCGAAGCAGCAAGAGATCTTTTATAGACCCGTCCGAGGCAGTGAGGGGTCTTTTATGGACCCATCCGAAGCAGTGAGGGATCTTTTATGTGCCATTGTATTCCATTACACACGGCATTGGTTTATACCGTCTCATCAAAAAGACAGATAGGCAGGTAGAAGATGATAAATCATTGGAATCGCAAAAGCTTAGGTCAAGTGCACACAGACAAAGGATGTCTAAGGCAGTCAACTCTGAGGGAGAAAAAACTTTAAAGAAAGAGTAGCAAACTACTTAACTGATGCAGGTATTCTGGATGGCTTTATGGTATAATACGAAGTTAAAACGGTATTGTGGATTCTCAAAGAGCATGAATGTAAAGGTTTAAGCAAAATTTTGTATGGTAAAATACATCACCTTGTCTTCCTCTATCCCTATGTACTCCTCAGAACATGGTGAATATCTCAGTACAAATGAGACATCTAGTACCTTTGTTGATTCCTTACAGTTCACTGCAATCAAAATTGTATACCATTGTTAACAAAAATTCATTCCAAATAAAGATGTTTCAATAACGCTTTACAAGCAAAGTCTAACAAACAAAATTTTTACTGAATTTTAGTTATGCAATACATGCAGTACTACAATTAATGCTTGGATAGTGATGTCATTATAGGCCTCGTCATTTAAAAAAAAAATGATAGCAACACTAGCAACCTGACTGGCAAAATGATCACTGTTTGCCAAAACAAAGTAAAAAAACAAAAACAAAACAAAAAAAAAAAAAAAAAGGAAAGTTAGAATGACAGTTTTTTTTCACTACAACCTGAAAAGTATGAAGTCACAATGTTATCTCTGCAGCACTAATAACAAAAGGTCTAAATAGACTGACACATGTTTGTTTCATTTTGGAAAATATCATGTCAGATACTTAATGAAATATAAGATTAATGTAGATAGCTTAATAATTGTACTACATGTATATTAACTGCTATAATTTACAAACAGCTTCTCATCAAACCTAAATCAAAATGACAACCTCTAAATGGTAACTTTATGCAACAGGAGGTCAACTGAAACCAAATCTGATCAGAAGGATAGTTCTTCCATGCAGAAAACATTTAATGCATGTACAGTGTACACCATGTACTTGGAAGCTAATGATATCAAATGATTAATAATGTATGGTACATGTCTTAATGTATGTACCGATAATCAATACAGCAAGACATTCACAGTCAGTGCGACGGTTAATTCAGTATTGCAAGCTACATATAATACCATTTATATACCAGTATATAATGGCTTACCTTGTACTCCGATCCTGGACCCATTGTACACACTCTCATAAAATGTTATAATCTACCATTTGTATATACCAGTATATATTGGCCTATCTTGTATTCAAATCTTGGACCCATTGTACACACTGGCATAAAGTGTAATAACCTACAATTTATATATACCTGTATATAATGGCTTACCTTGTACTACGATCCTGGACCCATTGTACAAACTCTTATAAAATGTTATAATCTACCATTTGTATATACAAGTATATAATGGCTTACCTTGTACTCCGACCCTGGGCCCATTGTACACACTCTTGTAAAATGTTATAACCTACCATTTGTATATACCAGTATTATTGGCTTACCTTGTACTCTGACACTAGACCCATTGTGCACACTCTTAATCTTATAAAATGTTATAATCTACCATTTGTATATACAAGTATATAATGGCTTACCTTGTACTCCGACCCTGGGCCCATTGTACACACTCTTGTAAAATGTTATAACCTACCATTTGTATATACCAGTATATATTGGCTTACCTTGTACTCCGACCCTGGACCCATTGTACACACTCTTATAAAATGCATGGATAGGTTGGTCCTGTAAATGTCATTAAAGCATTGTAAACTGTATGTGTTAACAGTGACTAAGTCAGTAAGTGCATAATTTATTAACTGAATTTGTTGTAATTTACTACAGAACATTACACCTGCATCTAAAATATTATGATTCCTTGGCTTACTCACAATAAGAGTTTAGAATTGACAAAAAAATAAAAACAATTGCAAAATAACCACTCTCTCGGTCACCTGCATATTGTTTCTGCAAACAGAACTTTAAAGTGGACTTAATCAGTTTGACGGTCATTTTCTATACAACCACATTCCAGTCAAATTAAGGATTACATATCATGATATACATGTACACTTAATAAACATTTCTTGACTAGATAGTTGATATCAGATACCTAACATCTGAGTAGGAAGTAAATGATGTTCATGGAAAGTCAACTTCCTTGATGTTATCAAAAATGGAGAATGGAAAAAGTTGCCTATTGTTCTGTGTTTGGCTAGTAAATTTTACTCGATTTATGGATTTTTTGATGGAGTATATGAGAAGTATATGTTATTAATGCAACATGCCAATTTCATATCAAAGGACCTGAGGTCCTGAAAGATACTCCTACTCACATCTTGCTGTGAGTAGAGACCTAAATGCATCACACTAAGGACACCTCAACCTCATTATGTATAAAGCTGATTGAAATGAGTTATGTTATTACATATGAATGAAAATAAGGTAGTGCACAAAGAAACCTGCTCATAAGGCTATCCCATCATGTGATTCAACGACAGTGGTGGGTTCAGAAATAAGGGTGGGGGAATGCCCCCCTCCCCTGCCTTCCGCTACATATTTACCAGTAAAAATCCAGATTTGGTACCAAAAATAGCCGAATAGTTTGGCTAATACACATGTGGGTCCCCTTTTCAGAAATCCTGGATCCACCACTGCATGGAGTGTCCATCTTTTCCAGTTAGGTGTTTTAAATTTTTAAAAACTGATTTGTTTATTTAAAGGCTAGATTGGTTATTCAAATTATGCGATGAGATTGATGAACTAAAAGCAACAGTGTTCCAGGCAACACATTAATCCCTTAAGTGAAGGCTACATGCTGGGTTATGATGTTTTCCACAAACGTACTTCATTCTCAGTAACGGCAGTGTATTGCAATGAAAATAGTCCGAGACTCTCTGCCCTCCTCCCACTTTTGATATTGGTGGTTTATGGAAACTCCAACTTTTGATGAGCAAAGTCTCTCTGACCCTCTAGATCTCCAACAAACCGCTGATAACAAAAGTGGGAGAAGGGCAGAGAATCTCGGACCATTTTCATTGCAATATAGAAAACGCCCTATCCAAAATGATTTTTCCCTATAAAATGCGAATGCTTTTCCCTATAAAATGCGAATGCTAGATCGTAGAAACATATACCATACACCAAAAGTTACGACTAAACAAGATCTGTCAATTGATATTAATTTCGTAAAACTATTTTAAAGATAAATAAGTGAAAATCCAGATTTTCCGGTTTACAAAGTGAGTGGCGCGGACAGTAAGTTGTCCCAATCAACACAAAGGTAACACATGACACTTGCAAATACGGATCGTCGGGTCAAACTGCCGACTTATATCCAATAAGCCAATTACGTAGTACAGTACGGACGGCATTTTAAGGAATGTCGCATTTGACTTTTGCTAGGGGAACCTGGAGATACAGGTGACAAACCGGCTAACATCTGTCACAAAATATGCCCAAATTTCACTAATGTCTGTTATTACTACAAGCTACGTCAACTCATGAAAACAGGAGGATACGTCCATATAACAGATCTATGCTAAACAGTCATTTATTCTTAAAAAACCCACTCACGTAAAGATTGATGAGATTCATGCATAGTAGTGTTTGTCCACTTATACCGCCATTTTGTTTTGGGAATCGTGGGAAATCCGCTCGGGGCGCGGAAATGGAAAGTGGTCAATTTATAGCTGGGATTTCAGAAATCTGATCTTGAATTTAATACTCATATTCCCACATACGGCAAACCAAAAGATATGTGTCAGATTTCTAAATCACCTCCTCAAATAATTTTTCCTGAAAATCCTGATTATGACGTCAGTAATGTTGTATTTTTCTTGATGTCATTTTTTTAAGAAAAGATTTTATTTTCTGCCTTTAAAATATGACAACAGCTTGATGAAAACGAACGCCAATAGCGATAGTATTTAAAAAATAACTTGCAACTCGGATCCCTGTATAAGGCTGCATTAAAAAGTATTATGATTAATCATAGATCATTAGATGCCAAGTTAGAAAGTTTGGCAATGCTCTAAGCTGTGACATTCTGTAACATGGGTTACCATAGAAACAAACATATGTTAACAACACAATATGCCTGTTTAATCCCATGACTCTGATTCATGAATGTAATATTGATTGCAAAACACGACATGACCAGGATACGGCTGGATATACCATAGTCATCAATGGACATTTGACTGGTACACCACTGCTAGAAGCATGCTTCAGATATATAAAATATTCACCTTACTGTACGGAACAATAAATGTCCCAGGTTCAGGAATACATAAAATACCGGTGAGAAATAGAAACAAGCAACAAACAATAGTCTTCATCTTCTGTCATGAGTGATATATATATAGATATGTGTAGTATTGTAGCCGACTTAGTACCAATACGCATGCGTAACTACGTATTTCTTTCAACGACAGCAAAACATTTTTAAGACGTTTTATAAGCTTTTATGATACACTGATGAAATATTACAAAGTAGAAAACCATTCGGTTATTGCAGATCCGGTTGTTTCGAATTTTTGCGGGAAACTACTCTGATATTGATCATCATCACGTTTTATATTTGTAATAACATGTTTCCAATTCCATGTAAGACAATGATTTACTTTCATTTCATGCCATGTTGACATGATCGTAATGTCTTAGCGTTGTAGTTGTAATAGACAGAGTTTCCTCTGATATCTTCAATTATTTTGACTACAACATGGTGAACACAAGATTACAAACACATGTCATGTCATTTACTTAGTTACAGTTGCAACAAAGAAAAACAGATAGAAACATAACCTCTTTGTTGAATCTGTAACTAATCATTTAGTGAGTACACAGTATACAGGTATATAAGCATCGGTATTGTTACAGTTCACAATGGGATTGCCAGGGTGGTTCCAGTCTATAATTTTTCTGACAAGGAACGAGTTCCTGTATGGTTCATTTGTCCATGATGGAACGATAAAGCCTTTGTTGTTTAAGCAGGTAGAAGGCCGATGCGATTCGCACGACGGTCGTGTACGTAAACATGTATTCTATATACACGACGGTCGTGTAAATAGCTGAGGTAGCATGCGATGGCTATTTACACGACGGTTGTGTACCTAAAGTGATACAGTATGGCTATATACACAATGGCCTGTCGTGTACCACCTAAAGTGATGTGGCTATCTACACGACGTGTCATTGTGTGCCTTAGACTCCCTGTTGAGTCCCGGCCTTGTGCCCAAACAAATGCTGGGGAAGTTTGATACAGTAACTTTGAGTCCTATGCGAAAATCGTAACATAAACTTAGAAAAAATTGTATTTCAACAAATCAAATGCAGATACATATATTATGTCTCTGTCAAATGTAAAGCCGGCAAACAAAATAATTGTTTATTTGTCTGTTTACAAGAAGTTACACTCGTGTACATAGGAGGATCTAGAAATTTTTGAAAGGGGGGTTGCAGTCTCCCATGACAAATGTTTTGCACTCTCAGTCTGGAAAGGGGGTAACGTTGCAGCACTAAAATACGGTAGAAAATGACCTTTTTTTGGGGGGGGGGGTAAACGTTTCCGAACAAAAAAGGGGGGTTACAACCCATTTCCCCCCTCTAATCCGCCAATAGTGTACTTAAAATGATTTGCTAAATAAGAGATATTGGAAATTGGGGAGGGGTGCTATTCAAGCTCCCTATCCTGTTTCTGGGTGTTAATTGTGTCAAATATTTTCATCTTACTTATATTATCTATTACTTTATTAAATTATTTATACTGAGCAGTATTCTTATAAAAAAAAAATTTCTATTCAAAATAATAAAATCATTTATTTGTGTATAAAACAATCAAATGAAATAATTGACCCCATTTGGGCATCCTCGGCCTTTTACTCTCTAAGTTGTTAAGTTTGCGAGAAAAGGGGCGCCTCGCAGGTACAGGCTGTATACCCGTCATCTACTCAGGCAATGTACAGAAGTAACACAGCCATCGTGTAAATAGCCATATCACTTTAAATACACGACCGTCGTGTAAATAGCCATATCACTTTAGGTACACGACCGTCGTGTAAATAGCCGTTTCAGTAAGGTACACGACCGTCGTGTAAATAGCCACTACCCAGGTAGAATGGTCGACAATGTTGGTGGTATCAAATTTAGTGTATGATTTGGAACGGATATTCCTGCCTTGTTTGTGGGCTGTCTGGTATCTGAGATGGCATGGCTGGTACTAACCCCCCAACGATTTTGTAGTAGTAGGCAAGTCTGATGTTGCAGCGCCTTTCCTGAAGTCGTGGTAATTTGAGTTCATTGAGCATTTATGTAATGCATCCAGGGTCTATACTATTGTAGTCTCCCGTGATGAATCTGGCAGCTTGGTGTTGCACACGCTCAGTTTTATTGTCTGTGGTGCATTATGGGTCCCACACAACTGTGCCATACTCTAGAGTGGGATGTATGAGAATTTGCATGAATAATAGCCCAACTGGCTAGTAAAATATTTAACCTGAAAACTGAGCATGAAAATTCATAGAACTGGGCTCGACATTAACAATTTTCCTTACTTGTCCATTCAGACAGGAAACCATGAAATATATTTGTCCAATATAAATTTTACTTGTCCGACAATTTGTCAATACTGAACTTCTATAACTACTGTAATGAATAGAATAAAGTTTAAACAATATACTCATTGTGATAAGGGTAAGAGGGTATTTACCAACAGCAAAATTAGAAAATAACAGAAAAATAACAGCTAAATTGTCCAACAAGTGAATTCGATCCCGATTTTAAAGTTCCCGACCTCGCTTTGAGAATTAACTTCTTGATTGTTGTTCTGCCACTGCTTTTGATTTTAAATTTCGATAAAAAGGATTACAATTTTGTTTCTTTTTTAAATTTTGAAACTTCTTTACCAAAAAATCACGTCCAATCGAACAAGTACTTAGCAAGATTCACTTGTCCACAAAAAATGTTCATTGGTACCAGACAAGTGGACAAGCGTTAATGTCAGGCCCTGAATTACTGATATTTGATAAACCCATGTGAAAATAAAAGCATTTGTCATCGTCATTTTAACATTTTATTCATAAGCCAACGTTAGGCTAACAATAAAGCACCTTAATCACTCAGATGATAATATTTTCATTGGAAGTAAAGTACTTAGATTCAGTGGTTGTAAATCATGGTAATCCGAGTCCGTTCCCCAACTTCCAATTTCCCCTACCTCCCATTGTGTCTGATATGAACATTCAGAGGATTTTAGCTCACTGATACAGATTACAAAATATGCTGAATATGAAACGGAATACAACAAAAATCATTTAAAATGTCACATTGTATTATAAATTTGTTATTTTTTCTCTTGGTTGGTAGATATTTTCTCAAGCTAGTGAAATCATGGTAAACACTAGCTCCACTAGCTTTTGGTTTTAAAAATTTTATATGAAGACTGCACACTTGGTGTAGCTCAGTTGCTGAGAACTTTGGCAGTAGCTAGTGGTAGTGGTAGTAGTAGTAGAGTATTTAGCTCCTAAGAGTGACCCTGGGGTTAAGTTACTTCATCGCCTTGTCTTATCTTTTGGACAAGATTTGAGGGATAAAACTGTTAGCCTTTTAGTACAGGTGTGCTGTTTTACAACAAAACTGGTACATCACGATTTTCAGTTTACCTGTGCTGCAGTATTTTTCTTTGAAAACCAATTTTAAAGGTGATATTTATTATTTTCATACTTCCATTTTGTTTCAGAATTGTGAAAGAACGCTATGTATGGAACAAATATTTATATATCCAGTATTTTTTTTTTTTTGCTTCAAATCAGGAACCTTATATGGACCCTTCCCAATGGAAATTTTATTGATTTTTCCCAAAATATGTCTAAATTTTTCCCAAACATGGATCTTTTAGAATTATGCATATGGGACAAAAAATTCCAAATGCAAAGGTACAGGCACCTTTGAAAAAATTAAAAAAACCCACTGGTATCAATAATTATACATTTTATAGATACGCTTTACAGTGCATTTATTTTCAGGGAATTTATTTTCAGAATAAGCTAACATCCTGGATTTTGATGATATGATAGCGGCCTGTGACACCCAGGACTTTGTACCATTTGGCCGGGATTATGTTCGCAGGCATCCTGGGAAATTCCAACTGCAGGTCCAAAGCAACGTGCAAGCTGAACATGGCATTCCCCTCATCAAATCCTTCAGAGACATCTCTCTGCAGGAAAATACAAAAGTAAGTCGGTAGAATACATATCACATATGTTCTTTGATAAAAAAGTATTTTAAGTTTACTATTTAGCAAATTCTTCAACTTTAGGGAAGTAGATTTTAAAACAGAAAGACTAAACACTAATTTCACAAATTTTTGGTAAATGGATACTTGTTCTTTATTCAAGATTTCAAGTTTGATCTAAAAGCCATGTATGATCAACCCTAATGTCAGAAATTATCGTTAGCATACAGAGTTTTCAAAAAGAATTATTTGAAGTGGTGCTTTAGAAATTATATGTGTATCATTTTGAGCGCGGTATGCGTGAATGTGAGTAGTAAATTTGAGATCAGAGGAAATTTCCGAATTTTCGAACTGGCGATTTCTGTCATTTGAAGCAGTGGTATTTTGCTGGGTGCCGGCTGTTATTCAAATCTCTGAGCATGAGGACAAGTGGCTACAAAATATGAAACAAGTGTCTTTTTTTTTTCTTGTTATGCCTTAACATACAATTTAAGGAATATGGGTATTTTCTCTCTTTATTATTGAGCAAAATGACTGTCATCCAGCAGAAAATACATTATGGTAGTCCCTGAAATCTTCAGGATAAGAGGAACACAACTATGAGTATGTCTGCTTATATATATTACCAGAAGGAGGTGTGGGTGTTTCGACAAGACAGATCTTTCCCTGATGTGCATTCAGCAGGACATGATGAGGAACTATACATCAGTGGTAACACTGTGGTATGGAGTCGAGGCTGCAAAGACGGGACACGTCAAATCATTAAAACTTTCACCATGGAAACCCCAGTCTTGCAGGTGAATAGCTATATTTCATTGCATTAAGTCAATACATGTACCACTCATTTTTAATCTATGTAATGCAATGGCTGATGAAAAGTTCTGTCATTCTGTTTGCTACATACACAAAGATAATTTCTGTTTAGATTGGTAAGATCTGAGGTTTTGCCAGACAGTGTGCTCAACAAATCGGTTAGGAAGCGTAATATTCTTCTAAAGATATGATGAAGTGCACATTAAAATTCAGTTGTAAAATTGGCAACAGCTTCTTTTCCTCCTGCAATAAGCAAACGACCAATATTGGTAAACTAGCCTTGTCTCTTATCATTAATTTTATTTGATTACGGTACATATTTTCTGTTTTGAAAGGCACTGTGGTGCGACTTCATCATTCCTAATGGAGATGTAGATATGAAGGAGGCTGTACCAGGAATCGATCCTCCAGGTTAGTACATTATTTTGTAGTGACCACTCTCTGATTTCTGTTTTATAGGATGGGAAAATAGAATTTTTTTAGGTGGTTGTTCGGGCCTTTGGCCCCTTCCCAATGCAAAATCTTTCCATTTTACACAAAAACATGACTTAAAATTCCCAGATTGATTAAAGTTAATTCTTTTGATTTGGAACATAGTTTGAAGAGCGAATTGTTGATCCACAAGTTGTCTTATTTACAGAACTTTCATAAATCATTGAAACGTTTTATTTTTATGTAAGCGTCACGTATACCGTTTATATAAAGTGTGTAAATAATACGGGTAAAAGACCAAACACTAGAATCTCAATCTGACTACCTGATCCCGGTGTTGGCATCAAGGCTCGAGTCATCTACAGTACTGTAGATAAGCAAAATGTGTTTTAAGAAGTGTTGATGCTTTTCGTACCATTTAGAAACCAAATTTTTTATGCTGTATTCACTTTGCTATTGTTAAGAATTGAAATGCAAATTGGGTTTTTTTGGTTTTTATTCCATTTTTTAAGATTAACAAGAAATGGGAAATGCACTATTCGTATGTTACACACATGCTATTTTATTGGTTTGCCCTTTTGACCCATTATTTTGCTTTTCATACAATACCATATCCTTTCCTTTCAATTTTGTTCCCTTTCACTGGCATAAAGTGCTCTTTCACACTTCATGACATTAAGTATCAAGCTTATTGGGGGAAAGTGCTGCAGCTACATTTGGCTCCACCCTAGGAACTGAGAAGTTTTACATAGGCTTACATAGGAATTTCTTTTAGAATTAATATAATACATGTATTCTTAAAGAATATATATGAAATGCAGTAGAAAATCTGTCCAAAGTTTTGTATTCCAGGAACTGAAAATCTGAAGTTTTTAAAAATAAGCAATTCAATAGGTGAATCATTTTATGTACAAGTTATGTTCAAATAATGCTCCCCCCCCCACCCCAAAAAAAAAAAAAAAGATTGAAATTTTTCAGGTTAACTGCTTTAGAACCATTTATAGCTCAAATGAGCATTGTGGCCTTTGGGGCCTCATTTATTTTTTTTTGTTTATTGTATCATTTGTATTAATTTGTAGGTGAAGAACAGGATGGTATTTGTATTATTGAGACAGGTACAGTCAGCTGTTTTACTGAGAAGTCAGGGGAGTATACGGCAGCCCTACCATTCCAGGTATTCATTCTACATGTATGTTGTACCATAAGTTAGGAGATTTTGTGTTCATGTCTGACCCATTTAAGACATCAAAACATTGTAAAAGGTTTAGTAAATTTTTTCTACATATGATCATGCCTTACCACCTTTAATACTTTTTTGGACAATGTTTTTTTTTTTTCAATGTATAGTACAGTGTAATCTGTCTATTCCGAATTGCAGTGGGACCAACGGAAATGTTCGGAGTAGACAAAGTTCGAATTATAGAATATATTTGTTGGAGCCGACTAATCTTCGATATAAATAATTTCAAATTATACATTATTAATTGTACTGTTCACCTGTAAGTAATCAAATGGAAATAGATGAGATGAGTACAATTATATTCAAATCTTATTTTCAAAGAAATTATTTTAGTTAATACACAGAGATCAAATCACTTTTTAAGAAAACGATCAAGGGTAGATTGAGATTTAACTGACTGTTTTTTTACAATAGAAGTTTCAGTCATATATTTTAATGTCTGAATGTAAGAAAGGTATGTGTCATCGTATTCCAGAGAAAAGTTCTCAACTCTTGTGAGACAGTTCAATACTACAATTTGGAACCACTGATGAATCTCCGTCTTTTTTGAGAAAAAGTTTGTTTAAATTGTTCTCTATAAAAATCTCGCTGTTTCAAAATGTCACTGACAGTAGCAGCACCTATTCCATACTTTTGACTTAACATTTTCTGTGTAACTTTCGGCACTTTTTCAGATTCATCAATAAGACTTATCTTTTGTCTGAGCGAAAGATCTTTCCTGGCTCTTTTCGGCAAAGGAGCGCAGTATAGGCCCATTTTGGCCTCTTGTATTTGTGTGACATAGAAATAAGATACACACAGATCTTTTCATGAATAACATTTTGATTTTAAGGTCGCTAACACTTGGAGAATAAAGAATGGGATACTTTTTGAAAGGACAGTGTCGCCTACTGAAATGACATCAGCCAAAAGGTAAACATTGATTTAAAAATGGATTTTTGAAGATAACTAGAGATTTTTGTCCTCATTTAAAAAAGCTTCAGTTAAAATTAATTTCAATACAATGTGCATCTCTGTGGCAAGTGAAAAATAAGGGATACTTGTTAAAGTATCTAAGTCCCTGTCTTGTGGTTTAATCTCGGAATTACATTAAAAGCTTTATTGTATTTGTATGTCTCAGAGGGGACATAGCACAATAGGTGAAATGTTTCGCTTGTGGACAAAAATTCCCAGGTTCAAGTCCCATCAAGGGTTTAGTGATGCTCTGTCTTTTGGATGAGACATTTAAAACCGAGGTCCTGTGTCACAGTACACATGATACGTAAGAGGTAACTCACTGTTTCAGATGGATTTGTTGTATGGGTTTAAATTTCTGTGCAATGCCTCAGGCAAATGCCTTCTCCGTGTGATTGCAATGATCTTTGTGTGACATTAAACAAGAATCAAACAAACAAATAGACTTCTCTTTCGTATTGTGACTGAGAAATTTCGGAAGTTGAAAGTGTGCAGTTTCATTACGACGAGAAGTGAACTAAAATTTCTCGAAATTGAATAAATAATTACAAAATTCTTTCGAATTTTCCCTAATACTTTTCAAGTCTGCATAAGACGCTGTATACATTTAATTACAATGAAAATCCATTTTTTTTTTTTTGCATTATTCAGGAATTCACCTAACCAGACCACAGTGTTTAGTATGCTCCATCCATTAGATGAGGTTTCTCCAGTCATCACCAAAACAAGTAAACTTTAAGTTGATCACATTCCTGTGTCACTTGAAAAGTATACCTTCACTTAGGGATCACTATTCGTCTATGTGACTTGTTTCGTGAGCTTTGTGAACTGTTGTAGCTCAGTGTGTAGCGTGCATTGCTAACGGCAAAGAGGACCTAGATTCAAGTCCCGCTGACAGCTATTTAGTGACAAGTCCTATAGACTAGAAAGTAAAAAAACCGATGTCCTTTGTCGTGGTTTATGTCAGCCTGTAAAAGTCCTCTGAATACTTTTAATGGATCTATTGCATAGCTTCAAGTCTCTCTGCAGTCAGAAAGTGTCACTCTAGAAGGGTTGGTTGGTTGGTTGATTGGTGTTTTACGTCGCTTTCAACAATATTTCAGTTATATCGCGACATGGAAGCAGGAGGTTACCAACCTCTTAAACATAGTGACGCAACCCGGGAATCGAACCCGGATCGTCGGCGCCACAAGCCAAGCACTTAACCACTACACCAAGCCTGCCCCACACTCTAGATGGGAAATAGTCTAAGTGTGACAAAGCTATCAACTATCAGTGAGACAGCTTACAAGTTACATAATGTTTTTTGAGTACTATCGTCCCATTGATATTTTGTTATTAAAAGTAGTGTACACATTAAAGAAAATTACTCAGTAGAATCTGACTGTGTGTTATATCTTTGTAATAACTACTTAATTCTTAGCAGTTGACACATGTGTGCCTTGGAAGACTTCTCTGTAGCTTATGTTTTATGATTAAAAAAATAGTAAATTTGTATTTTTCTAATGAAGTTTGCGAAGTTGAATGTTTATGTGTATATAAAGAATTTTCCCAACAAATGTTGACATGTTCTCATATTTTGTAATTCAGATTTTGGGGGTTGTCCAAAGATCTCTTACCTGACAGATAATACTCAGCACATAGTTTTCACCAACATGGAACCGTCATTGGTGCTTACGTATGACTCTATGGTTGGAGTACATTCTGCATGGAAAATACGCAAAGCTAGATCAGATGTGAGTAATCTTCATCTATGTGTCATCTGTCAATCGCAGCAATACTTAAAGATCTTTCTGTCATAGAGATGATGTTGGTTTATTAATTTGTCATTAAAGTGGTGTATATTGGTTGATTTTGGGAGTCACATTCCAAAATGGAGGCAGGATGTAAACTGCGTATTAAATATAGTGGTGTAATCTTGGAATGAAACATCTGTTGTCTGCACTGCAAGGCAAGCTCTTAACTAGGAACTAAAGCTTGCCATTTTGTCATAGAAAGGAAGCTATGGGTATTTATTGAATTCAAAGATAGACTTGACACATATGCACAAAGTCTTAGGTGTAAATGTAAGACAAACTAGATATTTTTACTTCTCCAAATACTGGACACCTGCTCAAAGCAGACGAAAGTCTGTATAGCAACTGTCCAGTTGTCAATATATCTTGTCTTTTCAAAGATGACTTGTACCTAGACTTGTGATGCTTTTTTTTTTTTCAGATGTGTTACTCTGTGTTTTTTTTTATTTCAGGAGTGTAACTCGGTGTGTGGGCTGTTTGACACGAGTCTCTATAATCCAGTAGCTGCTACACCTCCTCTCAATCAGTCGAGTTCAAGTTCTCGTCTCATGAGCAACATTTCTAGTCAGTCTCCCAGTGTTTCACCCCTCCGTAGTTACTCGGGACGGATCAGCTCCCCCGCAGGATATGGTATGTCACAGAGTCACAGTCCGGCAGTATCCAACATGGCTACCATCAGGTGATAGTTCTTGCTCATTTTAATGACTTAGATTATTGACACATGTTTTCATATATAGTACGTTTTAACTCAGTAAAACGATAAATTTAACCTTAAAAAAATTCAACCTAGTTTTGGCAGCAAGAAAAATCCCCAGACAATATTCTTGTACCAGTAGTTTCACACTAATAAATTTGTTCATTTCAGTCGTTCCCAGTCTCCAGCTGTAGGTACAGGGTCAACTCATCGCATCCATTCTCCTTCACCTAGTGTGGGACGTAGCCCAGGGTTCTATTTTAGGACACCTCCTGTTGGTTCTCACAATGTCTCACTCATCAATGAGAGTTGGTCGGAGTGGGTGGAGCCCCTTAAACCCGAGGTCTGCTTTGAACATCTGTGGACAGAACCGGCCCCTGCCATCAGGTATGGTTTTGTTAGAAGCATTTGTAGTGATGCAGTGGTTCAGTAATTTATGTTTTATTCCCAAGATCATTGAGAAAGCATTTTACTAGTGCATACTAAAAACATAGCAGCTGTGCAGAGAAAAATCTAGGAGCGTATAGTACTTGGTCTGTCTTTCTGTCCATCTATCGATCTGTTTGTCTCTCTTGCTTTCAGAAACTTTACCTGGTCATAGCACATTGTTATCATCATAAGTAAAAGTGTTTTACAAATATTTTCTTTCAAAATGTATACATGTACATTTCCTTGCAATAAATATGAAACATCAATATTTCATTTCAACAAACTACTCATAGTTTTTGACTAAAAAAAAAGTACAATTCCCTTCCCTACCCACCCACTACCCACAGTTATTATATATACAACATTATCATGAAGAATGCATAAAAAAATTTGTACATGTACATTTGTATACAAACTTTGTATTTGTATGCATTTTAAAGCTATATTACTAACTATTGCGATATGTTTCCAGAGATGGGTCTTTGGGCAAATCTTTCAAAGCTTTCCTGATGAGGGATGTTTGTGGCCAGCAGTATTTATGTTACCTTATTGCTTATAGGCAGCAGCTTAGGTAAGCTTTCATTTCAGGAATATAGATAGCATCATTTCAATCCAGTGAACATTCAAATAAAAGTCTTACATATGTAATTCATCACACATTTAAACTTTAGACACGGTATACATTTGTTCATCGATAAGCATGCTACTGTATTGGCTTTGAATACAGATATACTGTATTCATATCACGCTGAATAATAATTCCAAAATTGCATGTGCCAGTCAATGTCTCACACTTTGTAGACATTTTCGTTATTCATATTGTTGCTGTGGTCACATTAGTTGTCAGGGCAATGTAAAATCAGGAACCTGTGATTCAGTAAATATAGTGAATACAATGCTCTGCAAGCATGTTTTAATGGGGAGGGATTAGTTTCTCGATTTTCTTGTCTAGGGCATTGTTGGAATCTGGAGTCTTTAATTTCATAAGGTAATTCTTATTATGTAATTCAATAAAAATTAAAATGGTAAAGACTTTGTTAAATGTATTTATGGTAGATTCTTAATCTGCGAATCAAAAAAAAAAAGGAATTATAGCAGGATTGTGTTTCTCAGTGATTCATTACAGTTTAGAAAAAATAGTTTTCCACATTATTCGAATAAAAAATGAAACAAAGAATCATATTACATGTATATGTTTTGCATTTTTGTCACTAGGTGTGTAAAGTTTGAGGAAAGCAATGATCTGAGTCAGTTAATATTTGGTGCAGTGTCTATAATACCAGCCAAGGATGCAGTGCCCATTGAGGTAGGTGCTTAGTCATAATGGGGGCCACTATGGCTGTAGCCAAGGATACGGTGCCTATTGAGGTAGGTACTTAGTCATAAAGGGGGCCACTATGGCTGTAGCCAAGGATGCGGTGCCTATTGAGGTAGGTACTTAGTCATAAAGGGGGCCACTATGGCTGTAGCCAAGGATACGGTGCCTATTGAGGTAGGTGCTTAGTCATAAGGGGGGCCACTATGGCTGTAGCCAAGGATACAGTGCCTATTGAGGTAGGTACTTAGTCATAAAGGGGGCCACTATGGCTGCAGCAAAGGATGTGGTGCCTATTGAGGTGGGTGCTTAGTCGTATCAGGGGTCACTGACTGCAGCCAAGGATGCAGTGCCTATTGAGGTAGGTACTTAGTCATAAAGGAAGTCACTATGGCTGCATCCAAGGATGCGATGCCTATTGAGGTAGGTGCTTAATCATAAAGGGGGCCAACTTTGGATTTCTGAAGATGAAATGAGCTAGACTATACAAAATGCTTAGATAATTCTGATTATTTTGTCAGTAATAGATAAAGATATGGAAGGGAAATTTGTTTATTGTTTTGATATAAGAATAAGCATTTTGAATTCTTATCCGGTTCCTGTCAATTGAATATGAGCAAAGTTATGGGGCTTATAGTGTTCTGAAAGAATGTGATATTGCTTAAAGCAGACTCCAAATTTAACTTTTTCTAAAAAATTTCAAGTACTTTATAATTAAAACATGTGGTCAAAGCAAGGTGCTCAGGTAAGTGATATAGTCGCAGTTGGGCCTCTTGTTTATGATTATGTCCTAAGTAAATGGCCCATGGTATACTGATACCCTACCTAAGACTCACCCGAAGCAATGAGGGATCTTTTACATGACACCCCTTCAGTGACACAGGACCTTGGTTTTTACTGTCTCATCCTAAATGCAGGACACCGATGTGAGCACAGTGGGATTCCAACCTCTCGGCCACAAGCTGAGCATGTCATCACCTTAGCTACACTGGCTTCATATAGGGGAAGTAATCCTGGTTCTTGATTAAACCATAACAAAGCAAGCAAAGCCGACAGCTATTTAGTCATTTCAAACATGTTGAATAAATAGTCCATGAAATCTAGGCAGTTTGTAAATTAGACTTGTGACATGGGGTAAAATATTTTTGAAAAGGTGCATAAAACAAGACATTGAAAAAAAATGCAGAAGGAACTATCTGAGACTTAAAACATTAAATTTACCAAAAATTAACTCAAGATTGCATAAGTTGATATGCCTAATTTCATATTATTGTATAAAACTAATATAATTTTAATTAGAAATTTGGGCTACATTGTTTATATCCAGAACAAATAATTCTTATAAATGTTCTCTGTTGAAAACGGATGTATTATGAGTTTTCCAAAAGATGTTAACTTATTTAAAATGTTTTTTCCAACATTATCCCAGTACATCAATAACGTTATGTATTTTTCAGAGTTTGGATTTGTTAGTGTTAGTGGATCCAAGTGGAGGCTTGTGGGTATATAGTGGAATCACAAAAGTAAGTAAACAAGAGTTCAAATAAGTACTTCTGTACTCAAAGTAGAATAGGAATTTTTAAGTGTTTAAAACTAACTTTAAGTACTTGGGAACTTCCACATCAGAATTTCTCTGTGCAGATTTTTTTTTTTACAAACTTTTACTTTATATCATATAGATACATCGCTGTATCATTCTGGATTCTTTAAGGTTAGATTCTATCCATATCATTCTCTTCACAACATCTTCTCTAGGTCAACAAGCTTCATGTGCCCACCCTCCCACTTGGGTCAGGGTCTATCAGCATGTTGAAGCCAGTGACGCCAATGAGCAGTCCCAGCCGAGGGGGAATATTCACTTCCAGTCGTCCTCCTTCTGCAATGGAAGCCAGATTTGACGAAGAAGTAGGTTTTACATATTTATATATTTAATATATCTTAATAACTATAGTTTATTGTAATTCTCAATGTAAAGCAGAAGGCCAGTTGTACAAATTATGTCACTTTACACAAAGTTATTTATCACATGGTAAATAGTATCACATCATTATATTGTTTCATTGTTTAATATGACACATGTGGGAGTTTTATCTAATGTTACATTATATTAATTTTTTTCTTATTTTTTTTATGGTGTCAATTACAAGTTCTGTGAAGTAGAATAAATCTTAATGGAAATGATGCCTAAACTTTAAAGCATCTTGATTTCTTACTAGTTCTTAGAAAAATTGCACTTTTTATGTCAAGTATTATACAATTGATTGATTGATTGATTTTTGTTTAACGTCACACCACAAATATTTCACGAATATAGTGACGGCATCTGTCTGATGCGGGGCATACAAATTTTGACCTTTGCAACGGACCCACCCGAAGCAGTGAGGGATCTTCAACGTGCCGTGCATTCCACGACACGGGACCTCAGTCTTTAATGTCTCATCCGAAAGACAGGACACCGGCATGACCAGAGCGGGACTCGAACCGCGGCCTCCTGATCAGAAGGCCAGCGCGATACCATTAGGCCACGCCGGCTTAATATTATACAATAAAACAAATTTCAAATGCATTTTTATTTCATATTTAATATTTATTGTGTATTTCCTATGTTAGAACATACATCCGCAAAATTTGTTTCATAAAACATTAAATGAAAAAATAGAAAGACATTGGAAATCCTTTGTGTCTTTTAACTATTTCATAATATGGTTTTGTAATAATTGTTGTCTTTTATAAGAACATGGCTTTTTCAAATTCCTTTGAGAAGTATATTATTGTTAATTCCAGATCACCCATATTTCACCAGTACAAACTGAGCTAGAAGACTCTTCTCATTTCGATGAATTTACACACAGCAGTTTTGTTCAAGGGGTCAGAGATAATGTGGGCAACAGATTCACCATTGTAAGTGAGACCAAATGAAATATTATCATTGACTAAAGGTGATATGTTGAGTAAGGATAATATGATCTTGTATTAAATACATGTAATTTTATATTTCTTTAAAAGTAACATTTTATATACCTGTTTTGGTCCAGGTAAATTTTGATTGATTATTAATTTTGTAAGTGTATAGAATTCAAGATTTAATTTATAAAAACCTTGTTTTTGTTTATTTAAATATGGATAATTATTTATAAATTTTTAAATGTGTGTCCTTTGATTGTACTGCATTTGTGATGAGTGGGAAGGTGGACCCGTAAACAGGTAAACCACACCAATTAAGTACCGTTTGTTACTCAATTGACCGTCCTAAGTCAGTATCGCATCTGTCGTACAATCAACATTTTTGAAATTTCATTTCATGTATTGCATTACTTTTTATTTTCATTGTACAATTCTTTGATGAATTGTGCTCTACAGCGAAGTTAGATGTCTTTCCCTTCCCCTTTTAAATAGTTTAATAAGGAGTATATATTATACATTTAAATGCATACATGCCTTCTCCTTTGATTTGATAAACTGACATAGTGCAGTAATTCTCATATACTTTCACAGGAGCTGTTGAATAACAGATTTTGTAGGACCTGTATGCCTTCTGTTTCCTCTTCCCCAGGCAGTATGTATTTGGATATTTTATGTTCCTAATTAGAGTTTTCAGAATCATAAAGGATTTAATTTTTCTATTTGTCTTTCTGTCTGTCTCTGTCTGTCCGCCCTATTTTCAGCAATTTCACCCATTTTCGGTAAACACATGCGATAGACACTAAGAGAGTAAGGTTTTCAAAAATGCATCATATTCTTTATTCTAATTATTGTCCATGATCCAAATTAATTTTCAGGTAAACATAATAATCATAAAAAAAAAACCCACCCCCAAATGCCAGTTAAATTTCTGTTAGTGGTACCTGTAAAATCTCAGGTGCATTGTATGAATAAAATCTTTTCTTTTATAGAACATAACTCACTGTATGAACAAGTTATATAGCAGACTGTACCTGTAAGATTTGATATAATATATTGTAAATGATTGTTTACATATTGTAGTTGAGATGTGCTTAAAAGCATTAAAACACATGCTGCCCAAGGATCTGGCAATCATGGTACATGGCAGGTGGTACACAGCAAGGAATACTCCAGGAGGATTAGGCAACCAGTCAGAGTGGGTTTTATTTACCAGATGTCTGCTAAGCCTGATGGGATATGATATTACCAGGCTAGCTCTTACTGGACAGGTATGTCTCTATGTTATGTTTTAGGCCTTTATTGGACAGATATGTCCCTGTTTCATGCCAAAAGACTGACCGATATGGGGACAGATAAGTATCGATCTATTTTGTTTTACAATTTCACTGATACAGTTTTTGCCAAGTATAGATTAATGCTGTTGGAAAAATTTATTTCACATTTTCAATTTGTTTAAACATGAATTAATTTTAACAAACATGCACATGTTCTTTTATCTCCAAAAGCATTATCCAACAAAATTGTTTTGTACTCGTGTACATGATGACGTAATAAAATAACAAATAAAGTACAGTCATAAAATATGTAGAAATATTTAATGAATTATTTAATGTTGAACTGTAGCAATATGTGATTACAATGATAAAATTTCTTTGTATAGAAGGACCTTGATTTGTCCATGTCTCCTGTTACCTCTGTCAAGAAGCCTAGGCAGTCGGATCAAGGTTCAGAGGATGTAAGTGCATGTCATCGATATAATTATCACATGATTTCAAGAAATAAGGAACTGGCATAACTTAATCAGTCAGGTGTTTGACTAATGTCTTAAAGGACCTGGATTTTTAGTCCTGGTTTGGTTGCATGTTGGTGTCCTGTATTTCGGATTTGACAAAAAAAACCCCCCAAGGTCTCATGTCAAGAGAGACATAGCACTTAAAAGATCCATCACTGATTTGAGTCGGTCTGTTGCATAGGTCTAAATTTCTGTACACTTTATGAGCCAGATACTGTCTTCATATGAGAGCAGTAATCTTTTTGTGACTTTAGATATAGCATTAGCGTTAGCGCATTATATCTCATAAAAGCATCAGACATTGTACTTTATTCCTGCATGAAAACACAAAATAAGACACTTATTCTATATATATATGCGCTTTTAACGCAAAAATATCATACTGGAAACTTCCTTTTCCTACTTACAAACTACATCATTAAATCATTCCGGAGGGAAGTTATAAATTGAAAGAAACAGCCGGTGTCCCATGACCACGTAACGTTTATCAATAATGACATACTTTCGTCGAATGTCAAGCACTTTAGCGCAAAATACAACTTTAATGACGTCACGTAAGGTTGGAAATGTTGAACCTTTCTTTATGACGTCCTAAGCTTAACAATCAAAAGTCTGCCAAACATCGCTTTCTGTGTTGAAAAGTGGGTCAAATATGGTGCGTTATGACGTCACCAATCAATGTACTTTATACAGAAATAAAATACATAGGTCTTGAAAGCTTTATCTCAGGCAATTACAGTGGTTGTGCATAAGTATAAGAATAAAACAAACGGACAAGTTAAGAAATGTGATTTGGATTGCTTTGCTGCATAGTGTTTTACCAGTGATGCCAGTATTATATGCATAAACCTATTATATGAAATCATAAAATGATACATAGCATTCCCAATGAGGCATTCAAAAGTTATAGTTAAGATCATAACATCATATTAAGAAAGAGAAAAAATTTGACTGAAATTTCTTTCATTCTCCAGGTGTAGTAAAGTATAAGAAGTGACATGATTTCTTTTTACCCTTCAGGACTGGGATACCCTTATGAATTCTGATCACCATGGTTACGTGTCTGATGGGTTTGACCCTATTTTGGGGTTACAACCTTGCGCTGGTATTCCGGATAGCACGTCTTATTCGCGACCTTGTGCAATCAATGTGACAGCATCTCTTTTCCAGCATATTCCATCCGTTTTTATGGCACTACATCTGGTATTTGAGGTAAGGAGAATTTTATATTTAAATGCTATAAGAAAATTCAGTTTTCTAAGATTTAATTTTTAATGTCAATATACCAGTTACTCTTGTAATATATATGCTGCAGAAAAGAAATATATTGTATGTTTGACAGTTAAATAAAGATATATACAGTCGAAATGTGTATTTTATTTAGGAAATGAAGATGAACATGCTTTTGACAGATGAGTTACAGTTCCTGGTTTCGATACTGTTTCAAGTGGCAAGGTGGTGTATACCTTTGAATAAAATGTCTAAGAAAATTTTTAAAGCTTAAATAAATGCTAATTCTTAAATTTTGGATACAGATGAAGTAAGAAATGAGTTTTTCCTTGAATTATTTCATGTATACATTTCACTAAATGGTTTATTAAAAGCAATATTTTGAGAAATGAAACAAATTCCTTTTAATCATGATTCTGATAAGTACATGGAATATTTTGGTCTGATTTTAGTGATATGAAGTGCACTTCCTATATGGATTATTACTGTAGAAATTTTCCATTCCTGTTCAGTGCTGTGGATGACATCAGCCAAATTACAGACGGTAAGAATGTGTATCCAGCGTTATGACAGCCATGTATGATGTAACCGGAGAATAGATGATTTTCACATTTAACATGATGTAGGGGGCCTTATTCCAGACATGCTACTTTTTGCGGGGATTTTCATTATGATGTTGATGCTAGCATAGTGACGTCAGAATAATAAGACGTCATTTTTTACGGCAAATTATTGTATGTCTGGCATAAAATGAAATCTAGGATCAATAGGAAAAAAGGTGTATTACAAAGAAATTTACTTATTATCTAGTAGTACTAAAAGTATATTTACCAGATGGACAAGGTCAGTGAGTGCTTGTGCCAAAGTTTGGATGTTTTCTCAAGAATTGTCTGGTTTCCTCTACTACAAAACCTTGCCTACTACCATATGACAGTCTAAAGGGCTACACCAGGAATCTACAGCTTCTTGCCACTATTGATTTTTAGGTTCAAATACCAATCGGGGCCATTGGGAAATTCTGTCTGTGTACATCTCTAGCTTGGGTGTATTCTCAAAATGATCCATATTTTTCTACCTTTGAATGCTGACCACTTTTCCATTTGAGATATGCCCACTCCCATTTGAGATAAATTATTGTGCTGTTGTAAGAACTAAGTAGAATATTATTTAACCAACATGCCTTTCTATTTGCAGTTATTAGTTTAATAAATGAGCAAAGTTATCAGGTGTTTGAGAATTAATGATAAACATACTTACATGCATTTGATCAATACAGACAGTCTACACAAGATGCAGTACCCAGGGGTGTTCACTCAGTTTGTATTGTCTGTAGAACAATGGGTGGCAACAAGCTTACAGGGGGAGGACTGTGGTGCATTTCCATACATTCCTGGTGTCTGCATTAACATCAAAAATATTCTGTCGGTATGTACAGAAAGTACCTGTTACTATTTATATCATTTTATTAGAATAATTTCTCTGTCATTGCATGAAATAATGGTTGCAGTGGGCAAAACATGGATACAAAAATATAAGAACTGTTCTTACTTTTAAAATTTGATAAAGAAAAAGGTCTTTTTTTTTTATTTTTCATAAATTTGATTATAAGTGTATAAGTCTACAGCGATAATTGTGCTCATCCGAGCTTTAAAAAAAAAAAAAAAAGAAAAAAGATTCAATTATAAAATTATAGGGGTGTTTAACAAAGTTTATTTCTTCCAATACATACCAATATTCATTTAAATGGCCGTGTTTTAAAAATCATAATAAGAGTCTATGTGGCTTAGCGGTAACTGGTGCATTCATCCTCTACACCACCGCCACTACTATGAACTGAGGTGAAAATCTACTATCATTCAAAGTAATAATAATAAGGAATATTTGACCAAGATAAACCTGTCTCCCCTGTTATGATAAAATTTAAACTCTTCATGTTTATAAACGTGGACAATATTATTGTTGTAGACCTATAGTTGACTTTTAAATCTTGCAAAAATTGACATGTAGCAATAATATACGAAAGTCTGCAATATGAGGAAAATTTGTAACTATTTGAATATGTATCAAAATTTATTTTTCATCCAGTATAAATAAAGAAGAATTAAGTTAGGGATATATATCAATAAAACTATAGATATATCTGTTTTTGAAATGATTGTTGTATAATAATTATGTCCATTGTTTACATTTTTCATTGACAGCTTTATGCCTTAATATTGAAGAAGGACCTCAGTACAGATCATGCCATAGACCGATGTTTGAGACGGATCGCTCCAGCAGGTAAGCCCTTACTGTATTGACACTTTCAGACCTGTCTTAGTATACAGATCATGCCATAGACCAATGTCTGAGACGGATCGCTCCAGTCAGTAAGCCCTCACTGTATATACACCGTCAGACCTGTCTTAGTATACAAATCATGCCATAGACCGATGTCTGAGACATATCGCTCCAGTCAGTAAGCCCTCACTGTATATACACCGTCAGACCTGTCTTAGTATACAGATCATGCCATAGACCCATGTCTGAGACATATCGCTCCAGTCAGTAAGCCCTCACTGTATATACACCGTCAGACCTGTCTTAGTGTACAGATCATGCCATAGACCGATGTCTGAGACGAATTGCTTCAGTCGGTAAGCCCTTACTGTATATACACCGTCAGACCTGTCTTAGTATACAGATCATGCCATAGACCGATATCTGAGACGGATCGCTCCAGTCAGTAAGCCCTCACTGTATATACACCGTCAGACCTGTCTTAGTATACAGATCATGCCATAGAGCGATGTCTGAGACATATCGCTCCAGTCAGTAAGCCCTCACTGTATATACACCGTCAGACCTGTCTTGGTATACAGATCATGCCATAGACAGATGTCTGAGACATATCGCTCCAGTCAGTAAGCCCTCACTGTATATACACCGTCAGACCTGTCATAGTATACAGATCATGCCATAGACCCATGTCTGAGACGGATCGCTCCAGTCAGTAAGCCCTCACTGTATATACACTGTCAGACCTGTCATAGTATACAGATCATGCCATAGACCGATGTCTGAGACGGATCGCTCCAGTCAGTAAGCCCTCACTGTATATACACCGTCAGACCTGTCATAGTATACAGATCATGCCATAGACCCATGTCTGAGACATATCGCTCCAGTCAGTAAGCCCTCACTGTATATACACCGTCAGACCTGTCTTAGTATACAGATCATGCCATAGAGCGATGTCTGAGACGGATCGCTCCAGTCAGTAAGCCCTCACTGTATATACACCGTCAGACCTGTCTTAGTATACAGATCATGCCATAGACCCATGTCTGAGATGGATCGCTCCAGTCAGTAAGCCCTCACTGTATATACACCGTCAGACCTGTCTTAGTATACAGATCATGCCATAGACCCATGTCTGAGACATATCGCTCCAGTCAGTAAGCCCTTACTGTTTATACACTGTCAGGAGCAAGATAGATGTTGTAAAGGTAAAGATCATGAAGCCATGTACAATATAGATGTTTCAAAGGTAAAAATCATCAAGCCATGTGCAAGATAATTGTTGAAAAAGTATTCAGTGATAGTATCTTTGATGTGATAAGATGAAAATACTGTTACATTATGTGGCGTTATTAAGGATGGGCATTATTATTTGATATTATTTTTCCAGGACATCGAGCCCCGACATGTGACCTATCATTGTCGAGGAGTTTCTCAGTCACTGTACCATCCACAAGTGTTCCGGAGAGAGTGGTTCTTATGATGACAGAACTAGGTGAGTAGGTAGCGTTTATTGTTGGTAAAGGTATGTGGTGGTGCCAGTTTACCAGTTGACGACTGTTTTCATCATAAATGTATTCTGTTTTCTTCCACTATTATACTACTGGACTCTGCTTTATGAGGAATAGTTTTCATTTAAATAAGATGTTCAATAACAGGGTTTGTAAGATTCTTCATGCTACCCTTTACAATACTTTCTGAATTTGGGAACATTGTTACCATGTATTACCATAGAAAGGGTATCTATACAAGGAGTTGGAATATCAGTAAGTTACCAAAACTGTCTCTATAACTTCATTATTTAAAAAAGAAATGATTCAGTTCATTTACCTGCAACACTACAGTTTTTATTACTACTGCATCGCAAAATTACAAACTAGTTTCGAAAAGTAAATTGAAAGCAAGCAGGACGTACAAAGCATATTAAGAAAGAAGATGCATATCGTAAAATTGTAAATGATACTTGTTTAAAAAGTAAGTGATAGTTTAGTTACATACTGTTTCACACAGATTTCGGCCTCTCCTTTATATGGTAACATTACTGTAATGAATATCTTTGCACAGAGATGACCTTGAAGGACCTTGACTATATACCAGTTGGATTAACATTACCGATTCGAGAAGCCATTTTCCACTGCAGATGTAACCCACCTTCTGATTGGCCAGAACAAGCCTATGTTCTTGTTGGTATGTATCCTCCGTGTAAAGAAAGTGCTACCAGTAACCAAATATAAAATCATTACATTCATAGACTTTTAAGTTCAACCCAGCATAAGGTGTAAAGATTCTGTGTTTCCAAAATTTGCTCTAGAGTATTTGAGAATATCTTTATTCAGTTTGTCAGGGAATTGAATTGTCTGTAATAACACACATGTTTTATTCATATCAAAAAATTGTCAAATTGTATTACAGATTAAGAGTTCAAATTTGGAAATTTGAAGATTTGCTTGGTTTTTCAAATTATAATACCTATACTTTTTAACAAATATTGTTCAGTTTGCAAATGAAACCTCATTTGTTATCATCATACAACTCAATCAGAATTATTTATGATAGAGGTGTTTTGAAGAAGTTTTTAAGCCATTCTTAGATATTGAAAATGTGATGATTAAATTCCTGTAAATGTTAGATAAGTACTCGTATATATACAGGTCGGCAGGATCTGTCTCAGTTAATGTCAATGGGGAAGAAGGAAGTACAAGCCCCTCCAGGAATTTACACCAAAAATCCCCACCCAGACTTGGTGGAAGAAACGGAGGACGAAGACGGCATGGAACACCTGGATGATGAGGTCTGAGATATGTTTGGGCCTCAGATAATGTTTAATTAAAACTATTAGAGATTTACTTATGTACCTTTATTTTGTCTCTGTGCATATGGTTTCTAAAAGTGAGTGTGAAAGAAATATTTAACTATATTAAGTTTCATATTGTCCTGTAACGTTTCTGCAGATGTAATGACAATACTTCCAGTCTGTAAATTGTGTAGTTGAAGCTTTAGCATTCATTTCCGAAAAAAAAAAATATCTCAGCCAAAGGTTTCACTTGCTCAAATATCTCATGAGATGGAAGTTGCAGTTTCTTTTATATTTGGTACATGATCCTTTTGGTATGTAGTATTGAGTCAATTGATGTAACCTCTAATTCATGGGCCATTTCTTTACATGGCATACTGATCTTGGATTCTTTGGCTAGGATTCATTAATCTTATTAGATATATCTTAATATTTATACAATATTTGGCTATATGAAGTGAATATTTTGAATTTATTTTGGCATTTTGTTTCTTCTTACATAAGGTTTTAAAACAGAACTCCATAATACATAAACTGTTAAAAATAAGAAAAAAGTAAAAATGTTTACTTATTTCTATTTACAACTTCCTTGTGTAGCTTTTACGACTGAGATTTCAGGACTGTGCATTCAGGATTCATAAATCAACATCTTTTTATTATATTTATATGATAAATTTTGATACATCAAATGAATATTTTTGAATTATTTCTATTTACAATATATTTGTGTAGTGTTTAAGACTGAAATTTCAGGACTGTGCAACTAATATTCATAAATCACTATCTTTGTATTATATTTAAAAAAATAATGATAAAATTTGCCATATCGAATGAATATTTTGAAATTATTTCTATTTACAACGTCTCTGTGTAGCTTTTACGACTTAGATTTGGTGAAGACTTGAGAGTACAGGAGGCAAGACGTCTCTTACAATCCTCTAGACCTGCCCGAATTGTTCTAGTTCATCGGCCAGAAGTCAGGTAAATACCCTGTTGTTATTTACAATTATTTAAAAGTTTACAAAGCGTAGGTCACATTTAACTGACTTTATAAATTTGTTGCATGCAAATTTACTCTAGCTGTATGAAATTTCATGCAAAATTATGACAATTTATAGGAATTAGGATTTGTCTGTGTTACCAACAGTACTTTGTGATGAGTTTGCTTATAGTTGATGAAGTATAATGTAGATATATTGTATTACATGTACATGTATATCATAAACCACTTACATTTACATGTAAGCTGCAATTTTACTAATCAAGTAATTCTGAGATGTATGCATGTTCCTTGCTTTATTATAATCTTATAAATCCATCTGCTGAATACCTGAATAACAATCCACATCACTCCATGATATAAATGTGAATGTGTTTTTTTGTCAGTGATCATGATTTCATCGAGGAACAGGAGCGCCATCTATACAACATATGCATCAGAACTATGGCTTTACCTGTAGGACGGTAAGCTTTACATAGATAGTAGGCAAACATTAAGTCAAATCTATATGTATTATATATATATACACTTTATGGTGAAGCATCACTGTCATTGGCTGTTGGCTTGTAGTTTTCCAAGATCATTTGTTATCTTTCACCTTATCTGTCGCTTGAATGACTCAGTATAAACTGAGGCCTCATGTCAAGATATAAATAGGTAAAAGAGCTGCTATTGGGTGTTCCTTAGCATAGAATAGAATTTTGATGCCGCCAACATAAGTGCAATGGTCTTGGAGTGACACAATACGATAACAAAACAAAAGTACTTTGATTGAAGGGGTGGTTATGAATTATAAACTATTCATACATTTACTTGCACCCTCAAAATGTGCAAGAAAATCTCTTGTGCAAGAAAAGTTTTATTATTGAGTTTTGAAATTTTGTTTTTCAGTGGAATATTTACTCTTTGTACATACCATCCTCTACCTACTGAGACTCTACCCATACCAAAGTTATGCCTACAAGGAAAGGCTCCACCCAGGTCAGTAGAGCATATTGATGTTTGAATTACTGCATTAATTTACGACAAAGGTAACACACTACTTTTAAAAAGTTTACATAGGTTTACATTCAGCCTGTGTACTAGCTTTTATCTAAGATACTGTTGGATAAAGAAAAAACTACGGCTTTGCCTTTGTAGATACACTGAGTGAACTGGTATGAAAGTTATTTTTATTTTAACTTGTAACTTGTAGTGAATTTCTTTTAAGTGGAAAATACTTATTTCTGAATATAATCGCTAGTTTCTAGACTAAGTATGTGTTACATAATGTCATATAATAGTTTTTATGAAATCGTTCATATTATTAGGCTTTTTATGTTGCATATGGGAAAGTGTTCACAATTCTGGATGCCCTGTACATGTGGAGAGAAAATGAAAGATGGGACTTAATTATATGAAAGTGTCAGTACTAGGCAAATCAAATGAAAACAAATCAGACATTTGAAAAATCTCTTCACAATTGTCAAGCCATCGTTATACATTTTCTATTTTCATTCCTGTTAAAGGGAAATAGTGTATAGTAGATATTATAATGATATTGTTATTGAACTAGGGGAGAATTTCTAAGGATTATTCAGTTATGTCATTATGACATTATTAGGTGATTATGCTTATTTTTGTGTTTTTATTTTTGGTGACAGGAATGCCACGGTGGATCTGACCCACATTGACACACCACAGAACATGAGTGCCTGGCCTCAGTTTCATAATGGAGTGGCAGCTGGCTTGAGAATAGCAAACTCCTCACAGGTATAGTTTACTTCTTTCAACACAAATTTAACTTTTTCAAAGATTGTATTTCAATTACTGTTTATGGCAAAAAGGAACTGGCTTCACTATAACTTTCTATTAGTACCCCCGTTCCCACTGGTGAAACTGAAAGGGGCCATAGGCTTCCGCTCCATGTCTGAGACACTTTGGTTTTCTGTACTTTTTTGCATCAGTTCTATTGATGTTACTGACTTGAAATTTGGTATGTCGCTTTGTGTCACTGAGTTACAGAATATAAGTTCGAGTTTGGTCATGATCGACATATCTTATTAAGAGTTAGGGGATATGGACATAGGAAACCAGTTGGGTACACATATTGACTCAGCAATGCTCGATATGCTTGTTTCATATGTAACACATAATACATGTAATAATGTCATTTAAGACAAATGATTGCTTAATTCAGTTGGTCTTTGAAGCATTTTCTTCTGGAAATGTATGGTTTTCTATGTCTCTGTAAGTTTCAAGATATCACATGAAACTTTGTGATTTTTGTAAAACACAGAAATCTGATGTAGGAATTTTATATGTATAAACACATTGCATGTATATTATTTTAGGTAGATTCCACTTGGATAATCTACAACAAAGCAAAAAGTAATGAACTGACCAATGAGTATGCTGGCTTCCTGATGGCTCTAGGACTGAATGGTCATCTGGTCAATCTGAATACTCTGAATATCCATGACTATCTCAGTAAGGTAAGCTTGAGCACTCAGTGATGGCTTTTGGATTGAATGGTCACCTGGTTAGCTTGTACACTCTGAATATCCATGACTATCTCAGTAAGGTAAGCTTGAGCACTCAGTGATGGCTTTTGGATTGAATGGTCACCTGGTTAGCTTGTACACTCTGAATATCCATGACTATCTCAGTAAGGTAAGCTTGACCACTCAGTAATGGCTTTTGGATTGAATGGTCTCCTGGTTAGCTTGTACACTCTGAATATCCATGACTATCACAGTAAGGTAAGCTTGAGCACTCGGTAATGGCTTTTGGATTGAATTGTCACCTGGTTAGCTTGTACACTCTGAATATCCATGATATCACAGTAAGGTAAGCTTGACCACTCAGTAATGGCTTTTGGATTGAATGGTCTCCTGGTTAGCTTGTACACTCTGAATATCCATGACTATCACAGTAAGGTAAGGTTGAGCACTCAGTAATGGCTTTTGAATTGAATAGTCACCTGGTTAGCTTGTATACTCTGAATATCCATGACTATCTCAGTAAGGTAAGCTTGATCACTCAGTAATGGCTTTTGGATTGAATGGTCACCTGGTTAGCTTGTACACTCTGAATATCCATGGCTATCTGAGTAAGGTAAGCTTGACCACTCAGTAATGGCTTTTGGATTGAATGGTCGCCTGGTTAGCTTGTACACTCTGAATATCCATGACTATCACAGTAAGGTAAGCTTGAGCACTCAGTAATGGCTTTTGGATTGAATGGTCACCTGGTTAGCTTGTACACTCTGAATATCCATGACTATCTGAGTAAGGTAAGCTTGATCACTCAGTAATGGCTTTTGGATTGAATGGTCACCTGGTTAGCTTGTACACTCTGAATATCCATGACTATCACAGTAAGGTAAGGTTGAGCACTCAGTAATGGCTTTTGGATTGAATGGTCACCTGGTTAGCTTGTACACTCTGAATATCCATGACTATCTCAGTAAGGTAAACTTGAGCACTCAGTAATGGCTTTTGGATTGAATGGTCACCTGGTTAGCTTGTACACTCTGAATATCCATGACTATCACAGTAAGGTAAGGTTGAGCACTCAGTAATGGCTTTTGGATTGAATGGTCACCTGGTTAGCTTGTACACTCTGAATATCCATGACTATCTCAGTAAGGTAAGCTTGACCACTCAGTAATGGCTTTTGGATTGAATGGTCACCTGGTTAGCTTGTACACTCTGAATATCCATGACTACCTCAGTAAGGTAAGCTTGACCACTCAGTAATGGCTTTTGGATTGAATGGTCACCTGGTTAGCTTGTACACTCTGAATATCCATGACTATCTCAGTAAGGTAAGGTTGAGCACTCAGTAATGGCTTTTGGATTGAATGGTCACCTGGTTAGCTTGTACACTCTGAATATCCATGACTATCACAGTAAGGGAAGCTTGAGCACTCAGTAATGGCTTTTGGATTGAATGGTCACCTGGTTAGCGTGTACACTCTGAATATCCATGACTATCACAGTAAGGTAAGGTTGAGCACTCAGTAATGGCTTTTGGATTGAATGGTCACCTGGTTAGCTTGTACACTCTGAATATCCATGACTATCTCAGTAAGGTAAGCTTGACCACTCAGTAATGGCTTTTGGATTGAATGGTCACCTGGTTAGCTTGTACACTCTGAATATCCATGACTATCACAGTAAGGGAAGCTTGAGCACTCAGTAATGGCTTTTGGATTGAATTGTCACCTGGTTAGCTTGTACACTCTGAATATTCATGACTATCACAGTAAGGTAAGCTTTACCACTCGGTGGTGGCTTTTGAATTGAATGGTTACCTGTTTAAGCCATACATTTTAATGTCCATGATTATCTCTTTAAAATGTGAGCTTCAGTGCTGGAATATGGCTTTAGGACTGAGTGGTCAATATTCTTCACTCTCGCAGGGAAAGAAACACAGAACTGAAATACTGTACTTGAATCCTTGACTGGATTATAAATGTGAAAACTTATGGTTTTCCTTGAGAATTTTAAGCATAGGGTCAATTTATGGTTTTCTTTGAGAATTTTAAGCATAGGGTCAATTGATAATTAGTCAGTCAATAGAACTCATTTGTACTGTACTTTGATTATGTTTGGGTGTTTGCATATGCTGGGTGATTCACTTAGTTGTGTTTTGTTACAGGGACATGAGCTGACAACAGTGGGACTGTTACTAGGAATGTCTGCTGCAAAGTGAGTATATGTTATATCTCTCTCTGTGTGGAACTTTGAGGGACCTTGAGAAATGGTCTGAGTTCTCGGCTGTTTTTCTTACATATTCCATGCCGATGAATATGCACTTTAACCAAACTTTGCTAATTGGTTTGATATATTAAAGAAATGGATATATCTGTTTCTTAGTAATTGAGAATCAGTTGTACATGAATATGCACTTTAATTACTTATATGTTGTGTTACATTTTCTTCTGTGTGATCACATTTTTGATATACATGTGATATCAAATTTTTGCTAGAAGCAATGTACACATTAGGCCATGAGAAAAAATATACATGTCCTATAACCTGAGTGACCCTAATTTTTGATTCTAAACTTTTTTTATTGAGCTTTCAGTAGAGAATTATTGCAATATTGAATATTTGCCTTAAAATGTAGTTTTTGATATCCAGGGGATAATTGTTTGGGTAAAAATAAGTCATTGTCACTCATGAGTTGTTCAAATGCATTCTAATTGCCATTAAATATTGATTCGGTTATAAGTACAAAATAAATTAGAAAAAGAGAGACCTTCCGACCCTAATTTTATCCAAAATGTTACCGAAAGGAAAATAAAATTATGCAAAAATAAATTTCTCTTGAATCTCTTTGATTCATAGCACTATGTTGGGTTCATTTTATTGAGTCGGCTTCGGTGAAGCCGCACTCATTGCAATCACTTTCTTTTCACTACCGATATAGAGCATACTACGCCGCTGAAAAATAAAGTGCCGAAAAATTACTGATGTTGTCTTAAAAATTCTTGATCAGCACAATGTACCTTTAGCTCAGTTAATTTAAGCTAAATATAAACTAGTTTCAATAACTTGAAAAAGGAGTTGCAATAATGTTTTCAAATTTCGCGTAATAATATGTAGTTGTGACTACTTTACGATGTGTTTACCACCAACACCGTTGGATGTACTCGATTGTGTAATTCTCTGGACAAAGCATTTGTCTTGATCTTGTATCGCTTGTTTTTATCGAGATATTTCAATTAAAGTTTTCCCCAACATGTTCTGGAACTTTAGTTCTTTTTCACATATATGACAAATTTAAAGATCGATCTTCCCGCATTTCCTCTGATAATGAAAATGCAATATAAATATTTAGGTAAATGTTGTATGTTTTTAAATATAAATGATGTCAAAACATTATGAGAATCGTGAATAAGATGGTTATTTAATGTCTCACTTGAAGGAATGTCGTTCCTTGGCTCAGCTTCGACTCGTGACAACAATGCAGTAAAACTTGTTGTCATGAAGTTGTCGATTGCACGTTCATTTCGGATACAAGCAATTGCAAACTCTTTGCCGTAAGATAGTATGAAGAGAGCAAATTTTATTAGCATTTCGTACATAAGTATAACGACGATGTAGTTGCAACAAAGACCTAACCCCCCCCCCCCCCCCCCCCCCCCCCCCCACCCACCCATTTTCCTGAAATCCTGAATCCGCCACTAAAATGGTAAGATGATTACATACTTAAAATCAGCAAAGCCGACTCTCAGGACTTTTGAGTCTTTTAATTTTTTTGGTCTGTTTTCCATCTGTTTGTTTCAACATAGACTATGTACATATTCCATGAAACATAACATTGTATTCAAATTGTAAAAAATTATGCAAATAAGAATTTCTTGAATTCATTACATGTGTTTTCTGAATTTGCAATTTGAATGATCACAGGAGAGGTACAATGGATTTGACGACTTTCCGTATGCTCAGTATCCATGTTCCCGCTCTTCTGCCACCCACATCCACGGAGCTGAACGTACCACACAATATCCAGGTGGCTGCTATCCTGGGGGTGGGGTTACTCTTCCAAAGTACAGGTCATAGGCATACAGCTGATGTTCTGCTAGCAGAAATAGGTATTTATTACATGATTTTTCTTCTTCCTTCCGGAAGTGGAGTGAAAATGGGGTGCACATGGTAGTTCTTGATTCACAGTAACAGAAGTCACAGCATTTAAATGTAGAAAAATATGGGAACAGAGTGTTGTTTTAGGGCAGTGGTAAACATAATAATTGGAATCATCAGGAGACATACTGCAGAAATACTTGGTCACATTATTTGTCATTAGTTTAGAAGGTATTTACAGTGTAAAATGGTGAAAAATATGCACTATTTATATAATGTTTTAAGTTATGGAGTCATACCACAGGATAAGGAGTATGACTGCCCTTTTTAGTTTTTCTGATTTTTTTCTTAAAAAGTTTATACATGTATAGGTAATACAGATATTGACTTATAATACCTTCTCAGCTTTGTTAAAGACCAGTCATCGCATGTATTTAGGTTGTCCTCCATGTTCGGAGATGCTTATTGCCTTAATATGTACATTTATGATGACAGTATCTCTTTACTTACTTAGTGTGTGACTATTTTGATTAGGTCGTCCTCCGGGGCCTGAGATGGAGAATTGTAGTGACAGAGAGTCTTACTCACTAGCAGCAGGCATGGCACTTGGACTGGTCATGTTTGGGGTAACAATTTTACTACATGTACAATTTTGCCAGTGAAAATTTTCTTGAATATTTCTCTTGTTGATGATTCTTACATTTACATTAAATATTTATCAGCATTCATAAACAGAAAAAAGCCTCAGTTTCCAAGATGGCTAAAGATTCAAACTGGCATTTACTGTAGCAGTTTACCATTGCCCATTGTGTGCTTTATCCTTGCTTGAGAAAAGTGAAAAACAGAAATTCAGTCAATATATTGAAGTTTGTTATTTTAGTTAGTTAGTTTCTAACACTAAACATGTTGTCCCACCCCCTTTCTAAATACGTAAAACTACTTGATTTATTTTTATTTTTGTTTGTTTTTTGTTTTTTTAACACAGAAAGGGACAGAGTTGATGTGGTCTTCAGATCTCAGTACGGCTGACACACTGTGCCATTTCATGGTCGGAGGAGAAAAACGACCTCTAGTAAGGTCATTTTGTTTAGAATTCAGTTTTTATGTAAAACTATCAATTTGAGCAAAAAAGTCAGTTCTTAGAAGTCTTTTTTTATGAAGGGATTTTCACAAAAAATTTTTAATGTTGCAGACAGGAAGAAATAAAGAGAGATTCAGATCACCTAGCTGCCAGATTCATGTATGTAACTTTATTTACATTTGCTTTGAAGATACTTTATTTCAAATTTCATGCTGATGTTAATTGTCTATACTAGAGTGTGTAGTGAGAGACCTCAGAGTCTCTTAATACAAACTGTTATTTATTTCTCATTTCGCTGTAGGAGGGTGACAGTATAAATGTAGACGTGACTTCACCAGGTGCTACACTTGCATTAGGAATGCTGTACTTTAAGACCAATAATACGTATGTACATTTATTTAATTTATTTAACGAACTTCATTCATTTAATCAGAATTATGCTATACATTATAGTGCTGTATAGAGAGGACTTTTAATACTGACAGAAACATTGAAAATGTTTCAATACTCGAAATTAAATACACTTACAGTCATACCAGTAGAGAAAGGCTTAAAGTGGCCTTTATATAGAGGTGACCTGTATATGAAGGATAATTTTGCAAAAACCATAAGATGTAAATTTAGATATTGACCTTTTTAAGCAGGCGACTTCTTTATAGGATGACCATTAAGGCAGGTTTATCCGTCTATTTGAACCAATTGTTATGTTTCAGAGCTGTAGCTAATTGGTTAGTTACCCCTGACACTCAGTTCATGTTGGATCACGTGAGACCCGACTTTCTCCTACTGAGGGTAAGTTTTATGGGGGATTTGATTGGATGCCATATAAAAAGGAAATTATTCGTTTTAAGATTGGACTTTGTAGGATACATGTATGGTGGTACCTCTGTACCCATTGTAATTTTAGTACTTGGTTCCTTTCACTTATTTGGAATGTATGTAGTGGAATAGTGAAATTGTTATAAGTATCGATGTTGCATTTAGCTTCTACGGAATTTTACTCTGTGATAAATTGATATTTCATTGCATGACATGTAATTTGAAATATTGCAAAAAATGTTTTAAGAAGGCAAAACCAGTACTTAGACTCTTAATAATGTAACATTAAACATTTTTTCCCTTTCATTTTTAAAAGAATAATGATTACTTTGGTTTCTTATATTCAGTATGGTTTAATACATGTACGTGTAGGTGTTTGAGAACTTAGATTATTTATTTCATTATTTGATAAATGTTTTCTATAGACTTTGGCACGAGGTTTAGTGATGTGGGACACAGTGATTCCATCATTTGAATGGATCAAGAGCAATATTCCTCAGGTAAATACTCAGATTAATAGGAAGACAACATACAGATACCTGACATAACAACAACAGACAACAACAACAAAAACAACAACAACAATAATAGTTTACTCTCATAACTGCTTGACAGCATAGAGAAGTGTATTTTTGTTCCTTCTCTCAGCATTTAGCAGTCGTTATACCAGTGAAGTAATCTATTAACTAGTAAAACCAAACAAAGGAGTAACTGTAATAAATACATTTTCCAAATACGGAAGATTGTGATTACTGATTGACCGCTTTTACTCGTACTTTTGTACACGCCATTCTTTTATTGTCCAGTGTGGCAGAAGATCTGCCCATGTTTAGAACAACAGACTTGGTAGGTGACTAAAATACAAAATATGAACAGAATGAATATTTGCGATTTTGTATATTGATCTTACAGTCATTCTAAATGCCTCTTATTTCTAAAAAAATATATTTTAAGAAAAAAATTTTTTTTTTCAGATTATTATTTTTTCAGCTTTCCTGTTTCCTCCAGTTAATATTAATTTTTCTATAATACAAAATTTTCTAAACATTTATAGCTTCTTCAAGATCATGCATTTAAACGAGGTAGGGAGGAGGAAGATGAGGACAACATGATAGATTATGAAACCATGAGGTGAGGTTTTCTTTGTATAACGTCCAATTGATTGTACATCATTTGTAAAATGCCAGTACATGTAAATCATTTTCTAATACATGTAATGTACATGTAGGTAAAGAAAGGTAAAGGTGATTGTTTATTGTACATAAAGTTCGCAAACATGTAACTGTTCATTACCCAGATGATCTTTCTTATTTTAAAATTATAGTTCTTGAAATGCTGATTAAAAACATGTTGTGGTTTAATTTTTCAGTCAAGGATTCTGTAACATTGTAGCCGGGGCTTGTATGATCATTGGATTAAAGTTTGCCGGCACAGCTAATGAAACAGCTTTCAATACTTTGGTAAGTTCGAAAATAATAAGTAAATTGTATACATATGTTAAAGCATAAAATGGAACATAGAAAATGAATATAATGTGGGTTTTGAAAATTATTGTATTCTTGTGCATGGAATCAAAACAGGATAATTACTTTTTACGAACAAACTTTTTACAAAATTTTGTCAATTCTTTCAAACTTATGTTTTGTGACATTATGTATGACACCCCCATCCTTCTCACTCTGCTTAAATTTTGTTTTCATAGATGAAGTGTATGGATATGTCCCTTAAAGTCATGACTATTCCTAACAGTGTGGAGCAAACTGGCAGAAGTGCCCTTGAGAACTGTATGGTTATTGTGCTCCTGTCTCTGGGCATGGTAAGTACTGTAGAGAACTGTATGGTCATTGTGCTCCTGTCTCTGGGCATGGTAAGTACTGTAGAGAACTGTATGGTCATTATGCTCCTGTCTCTGGGCATGGTAAGTACTGTAGAGAACTGTATGGTCATTGTGCTCTTGTCTCTAGGCATGGTACATACTGTAGAGAACTGTATGGTCATTGTGCTCGTCTCTGGGCATGGTGAGTACTCTAAAGAACTGTATGGTCATTGTGCTCCTTTCTCTGGGCATGGTAAGTGCTGTAGAGAACTGTATGGTCATTGTGCTCCTGTCTCTGGGCATGGTAAGTACTGTAGAGAACTGTATGGTCATTGTGCTTTTGTCTCTGGGCATGGTATGTACTGTAGAGAGCTGTATGGTCATTGTGCTCCTGTCTCTGGGCATGGCACATACTGTGGAGAACTGTATGGTCATTATGCTCCTGTCTCTGGGCATGGTACGTACTGTAGAGAACTGTATGGTCATTGTGCTCCTGTCTCTGGGCATGGTAAGTACTGTAGAGAACTCTATGATCATTGTGCTCCTGTCTTTGGGCATGGTAAGTACTGTAGAGAACTGTATGGTCATTGTGCTCCTGTCTCTGGGCATGGTACGTACTGTAGAGAACTGTATGGTCATTGTGCTCCTGTCTCTGGGCATGGTAAGTACTGTAGAGAACTCTATGATCATTGTTCTCCTGTCTCTTGGCATAGTAAGTACTGTAGAGAACTGTATGGTCATTGTGCTCCTTTCTCTGGGCATGGTACGTACTGTAGAGAACTGTATGGTCATTGTGCTTCTGTCTCTGGGCATGGTACGTACTGCAGAGAACTCTATGATCATTGTGCTCCTGTCTCTTGGCATAGTAAGTACTGTAGAGAACTGTATGGTCATTGTGCTCCTTTCTCTGGGCATGGTAAGTACTGTAGAGAACTGTATGGTCATTGTACTCCTGTCTCTGGGCATGGCACGTACTGTGGAGAACTGTATGGTCATTATGCTTCTTTCTCTGGGCATGGTACGTACTGTGGAGTACTGTATGGTCATTGTGCTCCTGTCTCTGGGCATGGTACGTACTGTAGAGAACTGTATGGTCATTGTGCTCCTGTCTCTGGGCATGGTACGTACTGTAGAGAACTCTATGATCATTGTGCTCCTGTCTCTTGGCATAGTAAGTACTGTAGAGAACTGTATGGTCATTGTGCTCCTTTCTCTGGGCATGGTACGTACTGTAGAGAACTGTATGGTCATTGTGCTCCTGTCTCTGGGCATGGTAAGTACTGTAGAGAACTGTATGGTCATTGTACTCCTGTCTCTGGGCATGGCACGTACTGTGGAGAACTGTATGGTCATTGTGCTTCTGTCTCTGGGCATGGTACGTACTGTAGAGAACTGTATGGTCATTGTTCTCCTGTCTCTGGGCATGGTACGTACTGTAGAGAACTGTATGATCATTGTGCTCCTGTCTTTGGGCATGGTACGTACTGTAGAGAACTGTATGGTCATTGTTCTCCTGTCTCTGGGCATGGTACGTACTGTAGAGAACTGTATGGTCATTGTGCTCCTGTCTCTGGGCATAGTAAGTACTGTAGAGAACTGTATGGTCATTATGCTCTTGTCTCTGGGCATAGTAAGTACTGTAGAGAACTGTATGGTCATTGTGCTCCTGTTGATATTTGGTTGTTTTACATACAGTATGGATTCTTCCCATTCAACCTTATTGGCTGGAGTTACCTCCCACAATGGATTACAACTTTTGGACTTTACCCATTTCTGCCCATACAAAACTGCTTGATTTAACTTAATTTTGTGATTTCATCACCATCATATATCTGAATGTTTTATTTAAAATTTTCAACTGTTTTATAATATTTATTGAAGTGTTGAGACTGAAGTCATGAAATCTGCCCTGATAATTTGTAAATTTCTCAAAATTTTACATGGCAGAAATAAGTCCTAGAGTTGTAATCCAACATGCCACTAATGTTAGTAGTGTGACTTCACATGGGAAACTCTATACATTGTAGGTGATGAGTGGTACAGGGAACTTGGAAGTATTCCGCCTGTGTCGTATGCTGAGATCTAGAGTGGGCCCACCTTACAATCTTTTTGTGGTGTATGGGTGCCACATGGCTGTTAGTATGGCACTTGGACTGCTGTTTATGGGAGGAGGAAGGTAGGTTCAAGTCTCACAATTTATTTTAATTCTTTTTCATTATTTTTTTATTTCTTCATAAAAACACCTGCAAGGCTTATTATACCAGTCAAAATTAGTGGTTTATTTGAGATCTTTGTCTTACTGACAGCTACCATGTAACTGAAATGTTTTTGTGTGTCCCATTACACAAAACTTATAAATATTTATGTTTTATCAAATATTTGTTCATGTTGCAATTCTTAAAATTTCTGTAGATTACGAATATGAGTTACTAAATGATTTGAAATAATCTTCCAGTAACACCTTTCTCATATCCATTGTCATTTGTTTCTTTTTTTCTGTTTCTTCCTACTTGTTTTAAGGATAATAGATAACAGAATTAATGATGTTGATAATAAATTTCTGTTCTGTCAACAGATACTCGCTCAGTACAACACAAGAGTCCATCGCTGTTATGCTGTGTGCTTTCTTCCCTAAGTTTCCCATACATAGTAATGATAACAGGTATTGTCACCATGTCTAAAACAGTAGTTACAGGAGTTCAGTCATCAACATTACCATTAAGGAAGTTTTGATTCAAAAATTCACTTATAAAATTACTATTAGTCCAAATCTAGATTTTATTTACAATTTATTAGTTCCAGATGCACGGTAAATTCAAAACAGCAGTAGCACTGTAGCACACATCCTTAATGTCAGTAAAAGATTTATAGAGTATTTGTTAGTCATACATACACAAATCCTATACCAGGTATATATATATATATATATATATATATATATAAAGAGAGAGAGAGAGAGGATTATTAAACTGTAAGTGCATTTCAGGTACCACCTTCAGGCGTTTCGTCACTTGTATGTACTGGCTGCTGAGCCTCGTGTCGTACTACCGAGGGACGTGGATACTGGCTTTCCATGTTACGTTCCTATGGAAGTGAAATTTAAGGTAAGTGACACAAAAGTACATCATTATGCCCCCGCAAGTTATAGTTGGGGGTATATTGTTTTACCCCTATCAATCGGTCTGTCCGTCGCATACGAGGTATATAGCTTTTCTGGATAATTCTTTCTACAGTTTTCATGCTAGAAAGTTTTAAATTTGCTGGATGTTTGCATATTGAAGATGTGCATATTATCAAGGTTTTCATTTTTATCAGTACTGGGGTATTTACAATTTTGGGGGAAAGTTGAACATTGTCATTTTTGGGGTTTGTCTTTGCAACAAAGGTACATGTCTTTTCCAGATAACTCCTTCCACAGTTTTCATGCTAGCAGTTTCTACTTTACTGGCTGTTTGTGCATAGATTGAAGATGTGCATATTATCAGCATTTTGATTTTTCTCAATATTTACGTTATTGGGAGATGGTTGAACTTTGTGATGTTTGAGGTACATGTATATCCTTGAAACTCCTCATACAAGTTTTTGATGAAGTTTTTACTATTTGTAGTGGTTTTGTACATGTTGAATGGATTCCTGAAATTTGGGGAAAAGTCAAAACTATTTTGTGAGAAGCCTAAAAATAGACTTCTTGTTATTGTATCGGGAAATGAAAATTTTTGGCCCTTAATTTGGAATTGCAAAACCAATATTTGTTGCTCCGTTGTCCTGCTGCCTATGTATTAGTGTACTCCTTTGAGTATTATATAACATTTTGCATTATGTGGGGACATCGATGTGTCTCCGCGACACAATTACATTGCTATAGTGATCCTTAATCGTTGATGTTATTATAGCACAGTTGCTTTCATGAAAATTGCCGGGGCATCACTTTGTCTAGTTTCGGGGATATTTCAAACCATTAAAGCAATCATGTACATTCTTTACTTGTTTAGATTCATGCCTCAATCACACGGAAAGTTTAATGAGAATTAATGTCACATTTAATTTGAATTAGATTTGCATAGCATTATAAAGGATGAAATATATGATATGAATTAGATTCATATTTAATGCGAATTAAAGCAATTAACATTACAGTCATGTATATGTAATGTGAATCCAATTCAAATTAAATCATTACACATGTATGAAAAAGCTTTAATCCCATTAAAGCCGATAATGCTGATGCAGTCATGAATAGGAATTTAGTTCACCTTAGTTTAATGTCAAATAAATTTTATGCAAATCAAACTTTAAAGCACTTTTGTGTGAAAGATGCATTAGATCATGAGAAAATGAAATTATGTTAGTGTAAAATCTAAAGCGAACCAAAAAATCTAGAACAAATTTGTGTGAATGTGACATTACTTCTTGAGAAAAAGAAATTTGTATGTCAATGTTTGTCAAAGATTATACCAAAAGATAGGTTTCATAAACAGTAATTTAGTTGAAGTTACCTTCCATTGTCAGCCATGTTTGCAGTCAAGAAAGAGATTTTGCCTCATATTCATACTAAGTTTAATTTTATTTATAAGTTGTTAATATTTACACTTCTTCAGAAACTTTTTTACATTATCGAATACCACAAAATTTGCATAAGCGCTACAAAAATGCAGGAATTATTCCTAGTTTGGAGAATAACCTACGTAAATTGGTTGATTTATGAACAAATATTCAGTTATATACCTCAAAGATGGCAGACAACTTGTCACAAGGGAACTAACTCCAATAACATTTTATGCTAATGAAACTTATCTGTACTAGCAATAGAGGTTCTATATTAACTCGAGCCATGTAGACATTCCCAGATAAGTTATAAGACTTATTTGTTTTCAGAGTACAGAAAACTATGGCGAGGAGACTTTTGAGACTTCTGCCCCATCATTACTACCTCAACTAGATCTAATTCAAGAGGTAACATAGTTCAGAACCGTTTCAGGTTAAGTCGCCCAAAGGTTAAGTCGCCCCAAAGTAAAATTGCCCAATATCGGTCAAGTTGCCGTACGATGTCAAGTCAAGTCACCCCAAGTGATTGTTTACAAACACTACCTATGTTAATTATCAATCATCATGTTCTCTCCTAATTGTACTAATTAACTTTTGGTTAAAAGATAGTGGAAATAGTGGAAGTACATGTACTGATGGACATAGAAAAGAAGATAATGAAAGAAGAGATTAGATTGAATAACATACATAGAATAAACTTTGTTGACCGAAATCCAGCAATCATTACTTCAAAGAAATAATTTTCGATAACTTATAAGAAAAAAGATAGATTTCTTCATAATACTTTATCACCATCAATACTAATCATACAGATTTTTCTATTCATTTTTTACATAAAACATATCACAGGTAGGGTGACTTAACCGATATAGGGCGACTTTACTTTAGGGCGACTTAAACGTAGACCTTCAGAACATTTGCTGACTGCATTTTAATTAATGTAGCTTGGAATCAAATTCCTTAGTATTAATTGCCTTATTGAGTCTTTTCATTACACATTATTTCCCATTTGAGACGGTATCTGACGTAAAACAATTACAGCGACATCAATTTCCTATGAAAACGTCATTTGTGGACTCTCATTTCCTGATGTCATAAGTGTGTTACGACAGGTACCGCCCCAAATGGGAAGTAACTCTGTATAACAAAAAGAACGAATACTCACAAAATATTCTATTACTATACCATTTAAAATTTAGAATTAAATAATCAGTAATTTGGCAAAAGTAATCCCCCCTCCCTCAGATTTTTGAATACTTTATTGATGGGATCTCATGTTTTGGATTTATTCTTATTTCTTAATATTTAGCAACATTTCTAAATAAAATATTATTAAAAGTTCCAGTATTATTTTTGGCTTTAAATCCTGTTTTCAGTGAGCATTGATTTTATATAAAAAAAACTGTTTCTGAATTTCTGGTCTTCCTATGTTTCACTACACTGTGTATTACTTATGAAGTCTAGTATGACATTTATATCAAACTTCAATCCTGATATATTGTTCCAATAAACCGAAACAATTATAGCCAGCATATCAATTTAAAATAAAACCTTATATATGTACTCAGATTTTAATCTTTATGTAGCCCATCTCATAGCGCATGCAATTCAACCCTTATTTTGCTGGTCCTGAAATGAAATAAACTTATATGCCTGACTGATTTGTTAAAAAGCATATGTTTTCATTATAGGTCAAGATACTTGGACCTCGATATTGGCCCATCACATTCAGTATAAACAAGAACTGGAATATTTTAAAGTGAGTATTGCACTTAATGAGAGTTGTCTTTCTTTGGTCAGTATATTCGATTTTGTTGCTGCTGCTTTATTTGTGTGGGATTTCATATAGTTTTCTCTCTATAGGCTTCTTTAATTTTTCTGCCTCCCGATCAGTAGCTCAGGGACATATTATTTTAGTCCTGTCTGTTTGTTTGTTTGTTTGTCTTACTGTTGTCAACTTTAACCTTGGCTATAACTTTTGAACTGTGAGGGATAGAAACTTCATATTTGACATGCTTATTCAACTAAAGAAGCACTTTCAAATGACACCAAAGTCGATGACCTTTTGACCTTGACAATGACCTTCATGCTAAAAATGCCTTTTTGGACTTTGGTCCTGCCAGGGGCATTTGTGTTTCACAAACATGAAACTCATATGTCCTCAGTGCTATAGGATATTTAAAATTGAAAAGACATTGATTAACCATAAGTGTTCATATTACCTGAACTGTTAGAAAATTTACAGCATATTCCAACAGTTTACAAACCACAAGTGTACCAACATACCCATACCAGAAATTTCACTTTCATAGACACTCAAGTATCTTGCCCTTACTACAGTGACCATGATTGGGCAACATGCAGATTTAAGTTTTAGGTAAATTTGTATGTGAATAAATATAGAAAAAATCTTTTATCTGAAAGTTTTATAAAAAAAAAAGCAAAAAGTTTTATCTCAAGTTTTCATACATAAATGCACCTGACAAATATATGATACTGTACTCCAGTTCTTTTTGTCCCTTTTTAGACTTATGTTGCCACCGGGGGCACAGTGTTTCACAAACACATCTTGTTTTTGTTTTTTGGCTTTCTTTTTTCATATCATTCTTTAGACTGTAATCACCTGAATTTTGTTAGCAATGGTCAAACCAATAAAGCTTATAGGACATGCTTTGTTACATCCATCTCTCTTTCTAGACTACATACTTGGTAACGTACTTTAGTGGTCCAAGTAATTCAGGTCAGATTTCACAGATCAGCAAGGATCTCACAATCACAGATGTTCATATGCCCCCGGAATCAAAGATTCGGCAATAAGTAGTTTTGGGCTTTTCTGTATGTTTGTCTGTGGCAAACAACTGTAAGAGATACAGCTTTCACATGCATATTACTTCCAATAATTTTTGCCCTCATAACCTTGACCGTGACCTTTTACCTACATTTCAACAGCTTTAACATGGATGTAACAAGGAAGTGTATTCCTTGTGACAAAATCTTTTTGTCGGTATAAGTTTTGACCTTGTGACCTTGACGGTGACCTTTTACCTACATTTCAAAAATTTTAACATTGGTTATAACTTCTGATTGGTTAGAAGTAAGGTTTTCATATTTCACATGCGTATTCCCATGAGGAGATACAGGACATTGCAAAATTTGCTTTCTTTGGACTTTGTTGCCACTGGGGCATTCATGTTTCACAAACACATCTTATTTTTCAAAATTTTGATGTGACCTTGTAAGGTGCACAGAGACTAAGGTTAAGATTACCTTTTGTATTTGTCTATTGTCTATCATCATGTATTATGCGTCGTTACAATAAATTCACATTTTCAAACTCTTCTCAACAAATAAAGTTTGAAAGGAATTTAGTATTCAAGAGGTATTGTTTCTCACTCAGACCCATTTTGCTTGATCTAGGAAAGGAAACAAATGTACACTTTTCTTTGAGAAACTTCTTTTCAGTGGTTGTATAAACCAAAAACCTAAGTGGCATTGAGTAATCTAAAGGGATATATGAAAGTATATTGCTGTTTAGGCCCTTTTTGAAATAATTATTTTACATGTTTTTTACCTATTTTTGATTTAGTATTTTTATATCGCTGTCAAAGGCTGAGAGGGGGACATTGAGTGTGTGTGCTTTGTCCATTCTTCTGTCCTTCCATCTTTCTGTATTTCTGCCAGTTATTTTGATTTGTGGTCAATAGGTCAAAAGTCAAGATCACTACTGGCTAAAACAGATTGCAATTATTGTTTTTCAGATGATAAATCAAGCACTATGCATCCTATACAAACCAAATTTGACGGTATTGATTCTTACTAAAAGGGAAGTTGCCTATCAGTTTTAGGGTAAACAGGTCAAAATCTGAGGTCACTGCTGGTAAAATATTATTAGTTTCTAGGATGCCTATTGATCTGAAAGTCAAAGTTCAAGGTCACTACTGCACAGCTAAAAATACTGCAGATTATTGGTTATCTTTGTAATTACTATCTGTGTGAGGGAGAGGACTTGCAGGCAATTGCACAAAGAATCGTAATTTTTTTCCATAAGTTTTATGTACGAATTCCTTAATGACTTGAGGATTTACCTTGTATGCACTTAAAATAAATGACATCGGATTATTTGGGAATATGCCTGCTGCATTTGATTTTGGGGTTGATATACACATGGTCAAGAAATGAAAATCACAGCAGGAAATAGAATTTCTTGATCTATCAAAGGTATCATGACAGTTATTGCTCTCCCCTGTTTTAGAGACCAGCATTTGGAATAGCTGACATCAGATGCCCCTTAAAAACCATCATGATACAGCCTTATATTTCAGGTTTTGAGTAAATTAAACTTCAAATTTGTATAGAAAGTTACGTCACTTATGTGCATCTGACCATTTAAACAAGAGCAGGTCTGACCTTGACAATCGATCTCAATAACATTATGTTCAGACAATAATTAAAATATTATCGGGACCAATATCATAAACCATAAACATAATTTAAGCAACATGGAAAAGACAAAATTTAATGCAAGGGCATCTGTTTAAAGAACATTCTCTAGTTTTATTTTAGTCTTAGGGTACTGCAAGAAGTGTCATCTAAAGGGCTCACCTATTTAGGTTACCTTCACAGCCCTTTGGGCCTCTTGTTATTGACTAAGATTTATACATGTGGTATCACTTTTCCTCTAGGATGTGATCTATTTTCACAAAACTCACAGACTGATAAATTACTCTCATGGTGATGAAGATATTTTAGTCAAATTGTATGTAGGAAGAACAAATTTAGTTGTATACCTGTTTTTATGTGGAATGTATAATTGTACCATGGGGTACTGGTGTTAACATCTATTCGTTTTTTGGTCCATCCAATTGTCAGCAGATAGTCATCCTGTCTCGTGTAGGTTCTAAAGCCCACATACTCTACATGTATGTCATACTCCAAGCTATGGCCAATGGGAACTTAGGCAATACAGGGTGATGAAGGTTTTATATCTACAGGGGGCCAGTAATTTCTTAAAACAAGGAGAAGGTTGAAAATAATGACTCAGTAGGATAAAATTGGTGAACTTTACAAATATTTAAATCACTGATTTTATGCACTTTCTGATTTATATCAAGTATTATTAGGGTATTATGATTTTTTATTTTGCCCAGAAACATCGTGACATACAGAATCACTTTATCTGGCATCCATCTTTCTGTTGGACTGTAAGGAATCAAATTTTTTTAATAATAAAGAGCAGATGTCAGACATTCTAAATATGAATTATTTATTCTGGTAATTCTTGTATGAATCCAGGAAATATCAATATATGTATATCATGTAGGTTTTGCAAGTCATAATTTGATACTGAGAAAACATTTTCAATATTTATTTCCTAGAATAGGACATTTGGGGGCATTTAGAGTGTAGTCTGTTTGTTTCACCAATACACTTTGTAATTTTCACACATTGTGAAGGTGTATGTTTAAATTTGAAGATTTATTGAAAAAAAAGAAAGTAGATTTAAAAGACCTGCTGCAATTTTCCAGGCAGGTCTAACTTCTTGGCAGACATACACATTTTTATAAAACAGAAAAAATCATAGGTAAAGAATATTTCAGAAATATAATCAATTCCAACAGTTGAAGATATGTTAGTACATGTGTTTGCATGTTTAAATGGATTTTGTTTATCAATGGAAGTGTAAAAAAGATTTCTAACCTATGCATTGTAGATTAGTCCTGCAGAATAATGGTACCTTGTATGTGAAACAGAGGGCTGGTCATTTATCTTATGTCGAAGATCCTAAGGTAGGATGTTTTATTTTAACTATTCTCTGCATTGTGAGCTTTTTACTCCTAAATTACATAAATGTCCATAACTATATAGTAACTCACAAAGTCCACCTTTAATTACACTCTGCCTATAGAAATAAAACTGAGTTCACATTTCAGTTTAAAAACAAGTTGTCTAATAAAATAATTCCAAACAAATTTTTTATGCAGTTTCTTGGAATGTTTTTGTTAGTTTCCTTTGTTTCCCTTGAAATATACAACATCTGTCTAACAGTGGGACATACATATTTTGTGTCATGTAAGAAGTATTAAATTTACAGGTTCGGATTAAGGAAATTTTTAAAAGCACATTTTGGCTTCAACTTTTCTGTTAAAAATCTGATTGTCATTGTCACTTGGCAGGAAAAGAAGTCAGAATTACTTCGTCAGTTTTTCTACATATTTATAACGGATAAATATGTTAAACCACATTCTGTGAAAAATTATCAATAGTTTAATAGTCTGTCCTTACCTATTAATGACTTCATAATAATGGGAGAGAAAGAAAGAGGGTAAACAAATTTAGCTGCCTGTCGCATTTTTATTACGAAAGAAAAAAAATCATTGTAACAATATCAGCCATATCAAAAACACCTACAGAATCATTATTCAGAATATTCCCCATGTAGAATATTGAATATCAGAAGAAAAAATAATCAGAAAAATTTACGAGAAACGGATAATTATGATAATTCAAGTTTATCTTCCCCGAGGAACTGTTATATGGAATCATAGGGCATCATCTTGACATATGTCAGGTATAAACAATATCATCTTCATCTGTAGCTCTCTCGCAGAGGGTGTTAAGTGGTGCAGTACATCATCCGAAGGAGGCGATGAAATTGTTTTGTTAATCACTTTTATTGGAAATCGTTTCAATATTTAACTCGGAAGAAACTCGTTCAGGAAGTAGAAGGTGGATTGGGCGTAATTGACAGCTTAATAGATTATCTTTAAATACACAGGCTTTAGTGTTTGCGTATTTCATTTCTGTCGTATGACAGGAATACAGCGGGGACTTATTAATTTATTGTTCCAACATTATATTGATATGATATATGTACATTTATAGTATATTTATTGTGTTGTGGACCAACAGGTTGGTATTATACGCTGATCTCAGTTACTAATACATGATTATGTACGGCAACCTGTTCCCATGACAGACTAAATGGGGCACAGACCAGACCCGAATATTTGATTATAGAAAACTATTATCAATCAAGATTATCAAATTACCTTGAAAGAGTTCAGCAAGTAAGCCAAGTATGCATCATTAATAAGGTCCTATGCCGGGATGTGTGCAGCTAATGCGCTGTGGTTTGTGGATCAATCGTCATTAAGTATTTTATGTACTATTATTAGCTTATTAACATCTATTTACAATGTGTTCTTGTTTTGATGTCACTCTTTGGTTTATGTGCCAGACGTTTTGTGAAAGTGATGATTTACTTTCCCCCTTGTCTGTGTTGTTATCTCTCCATTATTAATCATAGTTTGGTATCTTGTTCAAAGTATGAAATTGGGACACAGTTTTGCTGGTGATCTAATCTAATCGACCAGGGTTAATCAAGTTTGTATCTCAGAGGTCAAGGTCACTGACATTTTCATTTCAGATGTCAATTTGTGGTTGCATCTCTTTAACATTAGTATAGAATTCAATCATACTTTACACACTGTCATATATTTCAAGGTTATGCATATACATGTATAGCAAGGGTCAAGGTCATTCATGTCCGACAAAAGTGAAATTCTCTTGAACTTAAAAAATTACCAATAATTCAGTTTCCGTTCATTATCTCTGCAATTGAGTGCATACATTAAAATGAAATTCTGTATACAGATACATCATGAGGATGTCTTGGTCAGTAGAGCGGTCGGTCAGTCGGTCGGTCGATATGTCCGACATTACGGGAAGGGGGGGGGGGGCATAAGTGTTTTACAAACATCTCTTTTTCATTATTTACTTAATTACTTGTTTACTTGTGCTTTTTACCTGAGTATTTGGAACCTTGACACTGAAGATCATAGCTTGGTAGTTCTGTCTAATATCTATTGATCCCAAACACATGTGAGCCGATGTAGCTCAGTGGATGTGGTGCTCGGCTCGACTGAAAAGTCCCAGGTTCACATCGCTGTCCTCTCCTCAGGGTAAGACCGTGTCACTATAGACGTAGCATTTCTCAAGGTAGGCCCGTTGCAAAGGGAAAATTTTCTAGGCAAGAAATCAGGCAGATCTCATAACCATATATTTGAAATAAACATGGACATAAATCGATAGATCCCCAATCCATGCATTTAGATCGTGCCCTTCACAGGCCCCATATACTATGATAGACTCTTGACTATAGCCATTAAACACAGATATCAAAACACAGGTATAGGACTAAATTTGGATAACGGTTTTTGATAATGAACATAAACCTGTTTACCGAAGTCCATTGTTTCGACTGTTGGTGGTTAGCCATTTTAAGGCTTTTTATTTTTCGTATGTTCGCCTATAAGTGCTTTGTTTTGCTGTTAAACTTTACAAGTAAATAATTTAAACGGTTTTGGAAACATCTTTGTTCAGTTACAAAATAATCTGAGAGACAGCCCAGAGAAAGTCTTGAAAAAAGTACTGGTGTAGTGGCCAAGCGCTTAATTTGCGATGCAGACTGCGCGGATTCGATTCCCCTATTGCGTCATTTTCTGGAAGAAGTTGGTTACCTCTTGTTTTCATGTTTCGACATGTCCGGAAATATTATTGGAAGTAAACAACGAAGTACCGAAGAGTTAACCACATCTTGAAGTGCAAGTAACAAACGGACAATATTATGTACATTGTCATTCAGACAAATGCAAACCCCAATTAAATTGAGGTGAGACCAGGTGCCCGAGAGGAATAAGCATCCCCTGCTGGCTTGAAACACCTGTCACAAAAGTCCTACAACGACCATTCATGCTCAGGGAGTAAATACATAATCGCACGTATACATAAACGCAGGAGAGTAGACAAGGACACTAAATCAAGTTATCCCATTTAGGGTATAAAATATTGTAGTCACGTAAAATACCAGCCAACCAATCAACTGTAGTTTTTGGAGACATTTGTGGTTGCAGAAGAAACTGAGAATCAACCCTGAAAAGCCACTGACTTTCGCATAAATGCCTGACATTCGGAACTACCTTACTCTTAAAGCTACACCTTCATTTCGAGAAAATGTTGTTGGAAGAGGGTCGCCCTTAAAAACTCAACAAACACGTTTTATGTCATAACTCATTATATTTGCGAAATGATGTTAATATCCATGGTTTTACCGGAGCATCAATCTTTATACGTAGATAAATCGAATTCTTTTATCCAATCAGAGCCCCTGATACATTGAAATAGTAGTCCCTCTACAAAATCAGCCAATCAGACGTCTCGTTAATAACTGTTCTTTAAATTATTACAAAAGTATTACTTTGTGCGAAAATATATTCATGCTAATATTTCACATCCATAGTTTGAATAGTTCAAAGTTTTAAACTGGCTGTGGATGCTTACAGTTTTGAAATTTTGCGATTGTTATTTATGTAAACCAATCTATTATTTTTTATCAGGGCTACAGAAGTATGTTAGCCAAATCTTTGACTAACGACCATTCAAGCCACTTTTCGACTCAGGTAAGCTCTTCTCAAGAATATTATGTTTATAAATTACATGTTCATTTACATGTCCCTAACACTGTTCTTATCTAAACACGTTTAAATATTTCACATTTCATATCATCTTCAAATCAATGAAACTGTTCACGAGTTTTTTAGAAACTCTATCAAAGGTTAAAAATTCACATACAGTATAAAACGTGCCTTCTTATCTTGTTTTTGCATCATATGGAAAGCAACACGACATATAGGAAGCACTTTTTCTGGCGTCTCTCTACCTGTTCATCTGTCCGTCTGACCATCTTTCTGTCTGCTGGGAGTGTCACATTATAGGAAGTGACCAGTGTTTCTGCAAACTCTCTATTTTCTATTACTTGTACATCTTCCACATTAATCATAAATAATATGAAGAATATTTTCTTTATAGCCAGAAGTAATTAAAGCCTTCACCTCAGACCCCTTGATCTTATCCTTAGCCGACTACTTTCTTGGAATGAATTCTTATCAGGTACGTGTCTAAGGTATTTTAATAAAGTTGGCAAAAGAAAGACAAGAGTCTCATTTGTAAGTAATTACTCATAAAGAAAAGTTCATGCATTACTTTGAATCATCATTTCAATAACGAATGAGTCAATAACCAATGTCTTACAGATAAAAACCAATACATCATAGATTATTATAATAAATAATCATCAAAATGATTTAATAAGGTAGGATGCTAAATATTGTGCCTCCATTATATGCTAAAATGTATTCAAGTGGTTATCACACACAAGCTTGTATCAACCCCTTCGACCCCATGGGTCCAGAGACCACCATAAACGTGGACGTAGAGGATGATAAATCGCATAGGAAAAATCTTGAGTGGACATGATGGAATCAGAGGTCCAGTGCAACACCTCTGGTCAATGCGTCCCTAGGTAGATTAGTATTAAAATGTAGAACCTGTTATAGGTCTTGTCTGGTTTGCATTCGACTACGAATTCCTTCATTTTGAAAATAGAAATGTCCACCTTTAAGTAAGAATAATGCACTCGTTGCCTTTTTTGTCTTTCATTTTGTCTTCATGCTTTCCAATTCATTCGCGATTTCTCAGAACGCTTTGAATTTGAATGCATTGAAGCCTTTGATATCAAGAGATCGCTTGGTGACACAGTTTGTAAATTTTCTGTAGATTAATTGATAAAGGTAACATCAGTGGACTTCAAAAATTGTAATTAGATTCCATTATTGCGATGCAATGGAAACAGGAAATAGAGAAAGAGAAATGGTATGCATCACGTGATGTGCAATGATATTTGATCATCTGAAGATCAGATTTTTAATTTACTAATCGTGATTAAATTGATTGTTCCTCAAGAGATAATGGTGCTGTATGTTGTTTGGCTTGATCTCTGTTTGAAGTGTAACGAGAAGGAAATAGAGTGTATAATGTTTTGTGATGTTTGATTATCATTTGTTTTATTATACAGATCAAAAATGCGCTATAATAAGTACAAATGTGAGTTGCTCTGAAAATTGAACAAGATTGGTAATAGTAAAGTACAAATTGAACATGTTTATTTATCAGGTGTATGAAACTGTCAATGTAGAATGAAGAGTTCGTTCAAAGGTACATGTATTCATAAGATTTCATTGCAAAAGGAACATTTCTTGTCACCAACATTTAAATATATTTAAATACAAAAGCCTTTTTGCGTTAATTATATGGTCAAAGAATGGTAAAAAAGAAAAAAAAAGAAATCCGACAGACAGTATGGATTTTACCGAACTGTTAATTTTATCATCTCTTGGTTGCGTGCAGAAAATCCAATAGTTGAGAATTGAGCAGCTGAGATCTACATTAACGATATTCAGCAGCATAAACAATGTTTATTTAATACAAGTAAATAAATACATCTAAATTGGAAATAGATGCATGTAAATAGATCTAGAATGGATATATTTTGCTATTTGTGTGGACTACTGGTGTAAATTAAAGATGGATTGAAGCAATTTTAGTTTTAGTTCCGTATCAAGTCTAATGCTGAAAGTATCTCTCGTGTACTAATGCACTTGGAAAAATTTTTGGCCAGAAATTCAAGTGATCCTATGAAACAAGAGAACTGCATGAAAGTGGTGAAAATGAGAAGCAGACACTGGCACTGTCTTGTTGGATTCGTCTCTGATCTGCAACGATCCTTATCCAACGTAAAATGCAACTACAGAAATTAATATTCTAAATCCTATTTAAAAGTCATCATGATTGTTAAACATTAGATTTTGACAACTTGATTGCATTATTTCATTGTGCTCCTATGGTTTCATTGCAATCGTTTAATGCACTTCGCAGTTTTCTGGGTCTATAATGTCAATTGCCGCCTTATTCCGTAATGATTTCGCCATTCGGATAATAGAGAAACGTGTCTTATTAGACGCATGATAAATTTTGATTTTGTATCTGACATGTTGTAGGTGTTATGTCATTCAGATACCGGTATCCAAACATATAGGCTTGAAATCGCTTACTCACGGTTCGAATCCGTATATTGCCTTTTGATGAAATCGAGATTTTGATTTCCAGTCACCTTTGCGCCATAATGAATAGCTCGCATATCAATAAGCTGACGATCGCGCAAGATGAAAAGTGAATAGCGGTTATATGTAACCACAGTTCTACAACAGTTGAGATAAATCCGTGACAGTAATGGCGAGTAAGCATATCTTGCTTGGCTATCTACGCCCGCTGAATGCCCAAACATACAGATTTTTTATTTCAACACTGCAGAACCGAACGAAAATACTCCAAAAATATGTACATAATTCCACAAGCAGATGCTGCATCGGATGCGTAAATAAATGTATGCAATAAAAAATATCGAAATATTTCGCATTATCATATCTATATGTATATCATATATATCATAATGTATGAAAATTTAAGTTCATAAATTAAACTCCTGTTAATGATGCAAATTCTTCCTCTAAGCATGCCAAGGATGCGCCAAGGGGAAAGGAAATCGATGTCTTTAATCGTCAAATGTAAAAGGTTACGGATCAAATAGGGGATTGTCCAAAACCTTGGCGTTCCCTTGTTGACTTACGGTGACACGTAATACAGAGATGATGGACATTTAGTTTAATGTGATTCCCCAGACTTAGCGCCAATCTGTGTGATTGGGGACGGCGGAATACTAGACAGTGTGTTACCATAACTAACTCTTGACAGTATCACAAATATTATTACTGCTTAGGAAAATATGCAGGGCTAATTCTCGCGACTTCCAAGAATAAGGAAATGTAAATGTGGAGATAGTATTAGCTTTATTTTGTAAACACAGAGCCAGGGAAATTGAATTCCATATAGAGTGCAATTTTCACATTGCTGGACAGTTGTCCATCCCATTTTGTTTATCCGATAGGATAGTCAGAATTTCCTCTGTTTGAGAAGTTGAAGGAATATCCGTAGACAAATGTGATCACTTTTAATTGTGCCACGGTCCTATTACTCTCAATTCACATGGCATTTGAGCATTGGTCGTTTTAAATTACCTTTATTAGTGTTTGATATTCACATACATGTCAGAATAAACGATAAAACTATTTCTTGAAAGAAAATAATAATAAAAAAGAGTTTTCGTTCGGAAAGTAATAATCGAATTTCAGGACCGAGCTAGGAAAGATATGATCAAATTTATCACGATGTGAAATGTAATTACAAAATGTAATTTCCACAATGGTCTATTTCCAGGAGGTCTGAGAAATCGTAAATTAAAGACAATTACATTTAACTGAGGGCACTTCGATGGCGAGAACTCGATTTATAGGAGAAAGAAAGGAAAATAAAAGCCCATGTGACTGTAATTTATGATCTACTGATAAATTGTTCCCACTATGTACCGTGCGAATGACGTTTAAACTGCAGTGCTGATACATCCGGGCACTAATCTTATTTTCGAATTGTCACCGTAAAGATTTCAAAGCGATTAAACTCGACATATGTAAATGAATTTTATTGCAGAGAATGACGTTATTATCCCTAGTTATAGATGGCAAAGATATCAAACTTGATAGAAGCAAGTTCATAATGACCTTATGCAAGATGGCTATTTATTAGACGAAAGAGGGTAATTTTTCATTCCTGTATTTGTTTTGCAGTTGGCGGTATTTATTTACGTGGAAAGCCGAAAATATTAAAGGATTGTAAAGAATATAACACATTTGGTGTCATCCCGATAGTCCAACATCAGGAACATGTAAAAAAAAATGGGGCGGGGTAGGTGGGGCTAGACATCGTGTTAGGCAATCGGGATATGGGCATAAAATTATAAGCCTTGGTCCTACAGTTAGCTTTCAAATTGTTTATAACCTGATTCAAAATGATAATTTTATACAATATTGTTTCACTGACGTTTGTAGTTTTTCAAATGTATCAATAATTACTTTTTATATTGTTTTGTTAGCCATATAACACCAGTATATTCTCTAGTAGAAAATGTGGAAATCTCCGTTATGCACAGCTCTGTCGGTGAAATGGTTCTTTGGCATTCATTTTCGGGTCAGTTTGGTAATTAATTTGCTGTTGAACTATTTGCACTTTCGATTTTCAGAGTCTCCTTAGCATTGACTATAAGTTGTCGAAATGCGCATGTGGTGCGCTAAATTCATAAACTTATATAACGTTTATAGTTTTTGATATTTGTGATTAATATGTATTTAACAAAACTTAGTTTACCTGTAAACTCCTATATGATGTTATACCCGATCTTTTTGAAAAGGATACATTGATATAGACTAGGAAATTCTACGCTGATTTAGTGATAGACAATTCTTAATTTGTTGATGAGAATTTGACACGTCTAACGCATGGGGAACGAACGGCGTCGCTTTACAATGATTTACATAGTTGCATTAAGAGCTGGTCTTGAAATATCTGTAAATTCATTAAAAATTCCCGACAGAGAGTTTGACTTCAGTGTTATTATACCCTTTTTGTAACACGAAGTGTTACACTGTTATGGACCCGGGTCATGGGCGCTGCCATATTGGGATTCACCCCTTTGCTCATGTATTCCTACACTCAGTAAAATAGGTCTATGATTATGTGCATTAAATTTGCAAATATTCATGAACATTTGATACGTCTAGTATGTTATTAACTACATATTCAGCAAATTATTTAGGAAGATGTATGGAAAGTCCATACCAGAGCTGAACAAACACGATGATTATTTTTGAAACTAACTGGCATGTAACCTATGTTTTCATTCAGTCGTTGATTACAACGCACTGATCGCACATTTTCGGGCCTTTCCGTCGGCCCTTGCCAACCACAATAACAACATGCTTTTGATGACATGCCGAAAAATTGATGTTTTACTTGATTAAAGTGGGACAGCAGACTGTATGAGTTAAATTTTTTCCTTTGCGTATTGTAAACATTCTGCGTAAGTTTCAGCAGAGCTGGGTATTAACGTGAAATTGCCACCCCCCCCCCCCCCTCCCCATTCCAAATTCCGCGTTGCTAAGGGACGAATAGCGTCATGTATACAATTCTTCCGAGAAACGAATTGATATTTAGTGCACCGACATAAGAAGTTTCTTCGGTTTCATATTCTTAAAATTCCATGATTAAATTATTAATCACAAATTGATTCATACATGAGTGACTTGACATCGTATCGTAAACAGCTGAATAGGCAGATTTCAAATCTGATTTGCTCCGGCGCGGCGAGATGAAATAACATGATGGAAAGCATGTAATTTCTATTGAAACGGTCGTCTCATATCTTAGGTGGTGAAGGTATGAGCCGACCGTTTCAATAGAAATTAGAAAGCATGTTGAGTGGTACGTACGCATGTCATGTACGTTGTCAGTTTTGTTGGTTTAACTTGATTGTAATAATTGTGCACGTGAATGGTAGAACTTGCAAATCGCCCTTGATATGAGATTTAAGATGGACGTTAAGAACAGTGAACGAAGTTTGTTCAGTCAGAATTTTTGATAGTTGGAGTCAGAGGCAATGTGGACAAAGTCAAAGAGTAGGTATAATGACTTTTGAATTTGAGGACGGTTATACATGTCTGAACGCTAATGTGTGGACCAATCAGAATTATCAAAACAAAACATGTTTCATGTAAATTTGAGGACTCTATATCGTGGTTATACATGAAGTATGACACTCATTTTATGAGTACACTTCGTAATGGAAGAAGAAAAACAAGTGAATTAGAATGTCTTTTTAACATCACTTTTTGTCCCCCACTTTTGTGACAGCAAGGGGACATTACATCTCATAATACTCATTCCTCCATCTGTCAGTCTTGTCACAAAAACTTTAACCTAGGCAATAACTTTTGATCCAGTAGGAGTACAACTTCACATGTAGATTCCTTGTGATGAGACTTTCCACTTAAGATAATTAGTTTTGACATCTTAGAATTCTTTTGAATTCATTTGTTTATCTTGACAGTTATGTATCCTCAGGAACACCCTCATCTGATTACAACCCCCTCCTAATTACAAACATGGATTCACCAAAGTTGCACCAATGATTCATCTATGGGATGTACACTAGAGTACCTGGTTCGATTGCTTCATGTGACAGTTTTCCACTTCAGTGATTTGGTTAACCTGTTGGGGATACCTCATTTTGCCACAAACTAGTGAAAATAAAAGACTTTTGACTTGGCCGTATGCCAAGTCACCTCAACTAAACAGTGTGTGAAAATTCCCAAACTTGTGCTAATGGTTCATCTTGGGACCCAGACTTAAATGCATGCTTCATATAACAATTCCCACTTCAATTTTGTTTCATTAAAAGAAAATTGATTAGAATAACTCAATAATGATTCAAGTGTCATTTTGAATTTGTGCTGTTCATTGTAAGAATGAAACTAGTCCTGAATTAAGGGGGTAGTCTGGTGAACTAGTAAGAAGAATTAAAAATCTACAACTGGGTATTTCATGCATATTCTATAAGAACAGACAAAGATAGATTAAATAATAACAAAAACGTATCATGTTATGGAGCAAATTATTCTACTAGAATCAATGCAAATTAACACTGTTTCATGCCTATTTCGATATAGAGAAATCAGCAGATTATGTATTTTTTTTTCACAAATATGACACAGAAAAGTTTGGGGTTTTTTATTTTGATAGATAAACTTATGAATTTATACTGATTGATTGAAAAAATAACAAGGATTAGGGAAAGCTCTGACAACTTACGAAGCCTTTCATAGTGGCTATAGTAATTAAACAAACCTACTAAAATAATGACAATTTCACAAGAAGTACACTGTAATGTGCAATGGTCTGTCATCTGTCATCATAAAATTACAATAGGTAATGGAGCATTTTACAAAGAAATTTGATAGATATTACACCCTCCCCCATTTTGCTATAACCTCATTTGTGTGGAATATATATTGAATCAAATATTTCCTTTTCATGATCAAGAAAGGAATTGATTTGTATACATATAAGCTTCAAATGACATTTCAAATTAAAACCATATTTAGATTCAATATTATCAAAAAATATAAACACATTAATGCCCTCCCCCCTTTTAGGAGGTTGGAGGCTATTTGGAAAACAAGTACATATATTTCCTTGAAAAATCTGCCTTTGTGGTACATATATAACTACTTCAATGAATATGTCAGTAACAACATCGTAGTATTATTTAAAAGTTTAAAATGTCTTCTTTTTAATATGTAAACCATGCCTCTTCTGTGAACAAGTCTAGAAATATAATGGCTCAAAGACACCATACTTTTCAACAGACAGCATATACAGCAGGTGCGACGACATCACATCATTAAGACGTAACGTCTCAATGACATCATCCTCTACTGCATGATGTAAATCTGCAGCCCTGTTTCAAATACGTTAGCACTCTGAGGATTAAAAATAAAAACCATTGTTTCAAGATAATTAAATTTACTGGCCTTTGCTTTTAGTTGACTATATTGTGCTTTTTTAGGTTTTAAAATATTTTACTTTTCCCATTTCGTATTTGCCGGCATAGAGTTTTGGTCAATAGAATAACTCTAAAAACAGTTTTCTTCAATATCACATGATAATTTACAAACACATGCATAATAGACAAATTATTGAATATTACTTCTGTATTTTCTATCACGGCTAAAAATGTTACATCATCGTGACAATACGAGTTACCTCCCGTTAGGCAGATTACTTTTAGGCGTAAATCGCTCACCAGACTACAGCCTTGATACTATTGATAAAACGATTTCCTCTTTATCTTCATATGAGTGTTACTCAGGACCTTCAGTCCTTTGATTTATGATGGTGTGTGACTGTGGGACTTTCTACACATTCATGTGTATATATAGTGCTGAATTATATTTGTTTCATCTGTATTTAAGGGCTTTTAGGGCGGATGTGGCTAGCCAAACAGGAGACGCTCACTCCTCCCGTCCATCTGGTCTCCCCTCCGAATGTCAGGGATCCGTGAATGTCCACTGTCTTACAATGTCGTTAGTGCCATAGTCATGTGACACCATTGACTTTCGTATATTCATTTAAAAGGATAAAAGCCTCAGAACCATATTAGTGAAGTTTTAGAGTCATTGGCACTGTGGATGTAGTGTGAATACACCAAAAACCACACCTTAGTAACTTACTCTATTCTATACTGTTTTTACTAATACAAACTGAAACTATTTGCTGTGTAAGAAAATGTTTTCACATGATTGAAATAGAAATAAACCGGGATAAAGTCCATGTATTGTATTTCTTACTTATATCAAATCGAACATGTGACTGTTTATTTGTGTTTTCTCTGTTTGTGATTCTGGACCTTGGTCTTTCAGTGTGTCTGTCGAGATGTATGTTGGACAGTATATCTACTAAGTTGTCAGTTAATATAATTGGAGTTGCCTTTCGCTTCTGCCAGTGTGTATGTATATGTATAGTTCTGTCACTTGTGTGCTAGACCCATGGTCAAGTTGTCTCTTGTTCGAGCCCAACTGGCGACTGGTCGCTGTTGGGTCTATCGAATGAGATAGTATAAATTGGGATTCCTTATCACCAATGACGTGGATATGTAAAATAATTTCTGCAGAATACTTCATGTAGATCATGCCATCATGTAACGAAAAAAACAATAAATGTGTGGGTGCACGCGCAAGCGCTTGTATGTGAGTGAAAATAAATATGAAAAGTTGTTTTTAGAAAACTAACTAACGTGTGTGTGAAAATAAATGTGAAATTTTGTTTTAACGAAAAATAAACGTGTGTTTGTTTATGTGTGAAAATAGATATGAAAATTTGGGTCCATGCATCGGCATTATTCTAATATGTATGCATATTATGACAAAACAACATGATATCAAAATAATAAGATACCAAGCAGTCGTTAGATAGGAATATTCCTAACACAAGACAGATTAAGGAACATTAGCAACCACTGACCCCTGAAAGAATCTAAGGCCATAAACATTCCCTGGTGACAGATCACAACCGCCGTAATGCCTTGGCAACCACTGATCCCTGAAAGAATCTGAGGCCATACACATTCCCTGGTGACAGATCACAACCGCCGTAAGGCCTTGGCAACCACTGACCCCTGAAAGAATCTAAGGCCATAAACATTCCCTGGTGACAGATCACAACCGCCGTAATGCCTTGGCGACCACTGACCCCAGAAAGAATCTGAGGCCATACACATTCCCTGGTGACAGATCACAACCGCCGTAATGCCTTGGCGACCACTGACCCCAGAAAGAATCTGAGGGCAACATTCCCTGGTGACAGATCACAACCCCGTAATGTCTTGGCGACCACTGACCCCAGAAAGAATCTGAGGCCATAAACATTCCCTGGTGACAGATCACAACCGCCGTAATGCCTTGGCAACCACTGACCCCTGAAAGAATCTGAGGCCATAAACATTCCCTGGTGACAGATCACAACCGCCGTAAGGTTTTGGCAATCACTGACCCCTGAAAGAATCTGAGAGCATAAGCATTCCCTGGTGACAGATCACAACCGCCGAAAGGCCTTGGTTTTATTCATGCCATTTTAACTCGTAGCCTTACTGTGTGAATGGTATGACTGCAGTATTGTAACAATCTGATTGGGTTAGGCTTATCGGTGATGAAAGGCTTCAAAATGATATCATGCTGTTTGTTCATTCACCAAGGTATTTGATATATGTGTTAATATATGCATAAATTTTATGTATATATTAAGGAAACAATCTTGTATTTTATCATTACATGTGCAAGAGCATCACTATTTCTTGTATTCCGGTAATTGTCTATAAGTGTTTCTAGTTGTATCTAGTCGTATCATTTTGCTAAAAATGCAATTATTAGTTTTGCCCATTAATGTACATAAATATTTTCTTCTGTATTTTAGTGATTTGTAATTAACATTTACCTTGTGGAAGAAATTCAAATTGAGACCATGTCTTCGTTTTATGGACATTTCTGTAATAAGTTTCCAAAATAAAAAAATAAAAGTTATTTACATGATGGAAATATTAATATAAATATGCATAAAGGCAAATTGATTTTCTCGGGGCTTTTCAAATACCCTCTAAGTCAATGTAAGACGACAAGATACATACATAAATCTTTCTTTCTGACAAACAAATATAATTTATTCTTCATTAACATATAAATCCATACGCAGCCGGCTGAACTATCTTTCTTCTCCACTCCAATATAATACAACATTTCTCCAGGGAATTTTCTATTTGTAGATATATATCACAGCGTAGCCCACTGTTTTCATGAGTGATTGATTTTATATGGACTTTCATTGTCTCATTTACACTACTTCGTGAAAAATGTTCACCCTTGTCGTTGTACTTGTTCAGCGTTGCATGTAGTGAGGGATCGCCCCTTCAGGAAATGCAGACCTAGGAGGTGAAGAGGTGTGAGTTTATGAATGTGGAGAGAGTGATGGATAGTTAACCGTACATGCTCAGACAAATCCTCCGGTAAAAATCTGATTAACACGAGCAAAAAGTAAGAGAGCTTATATCCATTCTTTATACTTATCAGTATAGGATAGAGAAATGTGAATATTTTGTACAAAACAGTTTTAACTGGGATTGCTTGTGTTGTTGTATTTTAAGAAAAAAAAAGTCCGTCCAAAGGATGATGAAGTTATTTTTTTTTTTTTATCACAAAGATTATAAGTGTTGGGTTCGTCCCCTTTAAAGCATTATGCCGTCTCTTCTTGCAGCTGGTTGGGACTTGCTCATACAGGGACCTTCACTCGTTATCAGGCGGGCAGAGCACGTTTAACTTGCGTTGATGTGATTGTATACATATGTTATCTATATATTCATTCCATTATAATATTCCTGTTCTTATATTTATCTCTTTATGTTTTCTTACGTGTTTATTCTGGCATACCCTGCATATCCGTGGCAGCTTTTGTCAGACAGCCTAGTCAGATGGCAGTTTTCAGACAGAATTAAAATCGTCGTAGATAAATCAATTGTATATAATTACTCAGATTAACATGCGCATGTGTTAAGAAATAAAACTCAGATCAGTAAGTTATATTTTAGTCCTGGTCCCCGTTGTTAGTAGGGATAGTTTTGTTGTATAAAGGACAAGAAAAGATCTATTTTTGGCTTTAGAGATTTTAGCAGGTTTTTATGAATTTATCATAGCGTCCGCTCAGTCATGTTAAAACTGACAAATTGACAATACATTCGTTGTGTATCTTTATTTCCCATTCTCTTGTTAAATTCATGCACGGAAACGTGATACGCCGTGATAAGGTTTGCTTGAATACTTCTGTTTTACGTTAGTGCATGCATAATTAATGCACATGTATGTTTGAGTACGTTAGAAGTCCGAAGATAGAGGGCAAAATCATCAATTTATTATATAAAGGCATTGCATGCAAATCGTACGTTACTGTTACTACCGTGGGATTCTGAAGAAACATAATTACTGCGATATAATTATGAATTATGTTCAGCAGTTTCCTCATCAAGTGTGTTTGTGAACTCATAACTGTAGCGACCATGCCCTGACAATAACGAGTCAAGAAGAAGGATTGACAAAACATTGGTCTCTCGGGAAATCAGGGTGGGCCTTTCAATGGTGACGGATTGTATCCTGCTCAATGATAGACACGCTGATGTATTGTCGTTGTCGCACGCTTGACTCTATTTGGTTAAGGAAAGCAATAATACAACGAGTAGAACAATTGCTGGTCACTTTATTCATGCTGCCAATGACATACAGCGCATTGACCTAACCATTGTACTATTGTAACATTATATAATGGAGTTGTTCTTTATAGTTTAACAATTTGATCGTTATTTCGTGGTTGATTGATTGATAAAGGTTAACTGCGATTTCAATCTCTTAGACACTGGTGCAGAACTCGGAGTAACCAATCTCTTAAACAATGGTGCAGACCCGGATCTCTTGCATCTTAAACCAAGGAATTTACCACTGTATCCAGGCTGCTTGTTTTTTTTTCCTTGAGAGTGTCAAATTCTAAACTTGATGTTTCCCTCAAGGCGATGCCATTGTGTGAAACCCACGGGGTAAAGCTTACCTCGCAAACGTGGTACGATCTACCCCGTGAGTTTCACATGACGGGTTGATGTAGAAAGTCTTAGATTTATTGTACAAGAAATCAGCCACATTTCTTATCATTGGGACTTTTGAACTTGATAGCCAGTAATATTCAGTCAAATAGCAGTGACAACCACAGTGGAACTACATGTACATGGCATTAATGTTTCGTAAGCAGTAGGTGCAGTCAATAGCTGTATGTAAATAGTAAAGTGCTAAGATACGGCAGATAAAGATGTCGATAAAGAACGTCTACTACGTCAAGACAAAATAAAGATACGGGCTATTACGGACCCCTGAAAGACCCAGAGATGAGAACAAGTGCCACGGAAGAGTAAGGATCTCCTGTGATAAGCGCCCAGAATAAGAAGGCGATTTTTACTGCTCAACCGCGCGCGCCATGGATAATTCCTTTGTCAAAGTTGGGTACAAGATGAAGAGAATTTAAAATTTACCTATGTTGCTCACAAATTTCTTGAATATATATTGTATTTCAAATGTAAGTTTTTCCCTGATATCATTGAGTGACGTTTGTTGCTTTATTTGACCGTCGTAAGTCGGTGTTATAACTGCGGTACAATTGCATATTTTTTTAATGTCGTTTTCGGTAATGTTTTGTTTTTAACATTATCATGTTTATATACATGTCCTTGGTGAATTGTGTCATGCAGCCCCCGTGTCGTGGTATGCACGGCACATGAAAAATCCCTCACTTTTTCGGGTGGGTCCGTTGCAAAGGTCAAAATTTGTATGCCCCGCATTAGGCAGATGCCGTCATTATATACGTGAAATATTCGTGGTGTGACGTTAAACAAAAATCAATCAATCAATCAATCAATGTGTCATACAGCTTGGTCAGGTGTCTTCTGTTTTCTATTTTGTAGGAGAGCGTTATATTACAAAGCCTTTCGTCCGTGCTGTATGAATGTGTTACCAAAGAGAAACCGGAAGCCATTTCATCTTACCTAGCATTACAAGAGGTAATTGTACGCTAAACTTAATCATGTGCTTTCATGAATATTAAAAGCCATTCAGTTAGCACAATGTGTTTGTTTTACTGGTGTTTGTTCTCTTCCTTTTCATTAATATTTGATTTGTCACTTGTGAATACTAAAAATACAATTCAGTGTATTTAGTATAATGAGGATCTGTCCACCCTTTGGGTAAGTACAATTCGGTATATTCAGTATAATGAGGAGATTTGGGTAGGTACAATTCAGTGTATTCAGTATAATGAGGATCTGCCCACCCTTTGGTCAGGTACAATTCAGTGCATTCAGTATAATGAGGAGCTTTGGTTAGGTACAGTTCGGTATATTCAATATAGTGAGGAGCTTTGGGTAGGTACAGTTCAGTGTATTCAGTATATTTAGAAGCTGTCCACCCTTTGGTTAGGTACACTTCGGTATATTCAGTATAATGAGGAGCTTTGGTTAGGTACAGTTCGGTATATTCAGTATAATGAAGAGCTTTGGGTAGGTACAATTCAGTTTATTCAGTATAATGAGGAGCTTTGTGTAGGTACAATTGGGTATATTCAGTATAATGAGGAGCTTTGGGTAGGTACACTTGGGTGTATTTAGTATAATCAGGAGCTTTGTGTAGGTACAATTCAGTATATTCAGTATAATGAGGAGCTTTAGTGAGGTACAGTTTGGTATATTCAGTGTAATGAGGAGCTTTGTGTAGGTACAATTCAGTATATTCAGTATAATGAGGAGCTTTGGTTAGGTACAGTTTGGTATATTCAGTATATGAGGAGCTTTGGGTAGGTGCAATTCAGTTCATTCAGTATAATGAGGAGCTTTGTGTAGGTACAATTGTGTATATTCAGTAAAATGAGGAGCTTTGGGTAGGTACAGTAGGGTATATTCAGTATAATGAGGAGCTTTGTGTAGGTACAGTTCGGTATATTCAGTATAATGAGGAGCTTTGGGTAGGTACAGTAGGGTATATTCAGTATAATGAGGAGCTTTGTGTAGGTACAGTAGGGTATATTCAGTATAATGAGGAGCTTTGTGTAGGTACAGTAGGGTATATTCAGTATAATGAGGAGCTTTGTGTAGGTACAGTAGGGTATATTCAGTATAATGAGGAGCTTTGTGTAGGTACAGTTGGGTATATTCAGTATAATGAGGAGCTTTGTGTAGGTACAGTAGGGTATATTCAGTATAATGAGGAGCTTTGTGTAGGTACAGTTTGGTTGTTGGTTGATTGGTGTTTTACGTCGCTTTCAACAATATTTCAGTTATATCACGACATGGAAGCAGGAGGCTACCAACCTCTTAAACATAGTGGCGCAACCCGGGAATCGAACCCGGATCGTCGGCGCCGCAATCCAAGCGCTTAACCACTACACCACGCCTGCCCCTTACAGTTTGGTATATTCAGTATAATGAGGAGCTTTGGGTAGGTACACTTCAGTGTAATCAGTATAATGAGGAGCTTTTGGTAGGTACATTTCAGTGTATTCAGTATAATGAGGAGCTTGGGGTAGGTACACTTCAGCGTATTCAGTATAATGAGGAGCTTTGTGTAGGTACACTTCAGTGTATTCAGTATAATGAGGAGCTTTGGGTAGGTATCTGACGTGGAATAACTGTGACGTTAACCAGGTCTTTGGAAATCAACACAAAAAGGTGAAAGGTTAAGTATGGCGCTTTTTATAAGAATTGAATGTTTTCACAATAGATTTGTTATTAGGTATCTTCCCAAAATTACAAAAAAAAAATCGCCTTATAAGATGTTGGCACATTTTAAATAGCATGGTTGTATTACATGCTGTAATTTTTCAGATGAATATAGAGTTGCATTCATTAGTATAAGTTATTTCATTTGACAGATTTTGGAAAAGTCTGAATTCCATTTGAAATACACTGGAGTTTACCAACTAAAGCTTGTCAAAACATATAACTGTAGTCAATATGGCTTTCAACAACAACATTGGGATTCCAAAAATCAGCATCTGATCAAGATGGAGTTTGTCATGGCCCTCATCTCAAAATTGGAGAGTATCTTGGACAAGTGGCAGGAAGGTACTAAAAGTCATTGATTGCTTCTCAAAAGTAGAAATATCAGCTGAAAACGACTTTAATACTTCACAATGTTAGAAGTTTTATATGAAAATGCATATATGGTTTATATCATAGATCTTAAATCTAGATTTTTATGGCGCACTGCACTCGATAGAGCTCTTGAATATAAGTCATGGAAGATTTTATATCATTTGAAACTCTGCAGGATGAGAAAATTTCTCTCAATGAATACATTTGTGAAACTGTAAATTAAGTATAACATTATGTAAAAGGTTGGTTGTTGGTTGGTTGATTGGTGTTTTACGTCGCTTTCAACAATTTTTCAGTTATATCGCGACATGGATGCAGGAGATAACCAATCTCTTGAATATAGTGGCGCAACCTGGGAATCGAACCCGGATTGTCGGCACCGCAAGCCAAGCGCTTATCCACTACACCAAGCCTGCCCCTTTAAAGGGAATTTAGTTCTAAAATACACCGTGCATGTTTGTGATGGGTATGAAAACGGCATCAAACGTGACATTGCAAGGAAATAAGAACACATCGTTAAATGACCGTAACACAACACTGAACAAATTTAAAATAGTATTGATTATATAGATATTATGTATACACCTACTTATGTTCTGCAAATCATTTACTTGGAGTTGTCCTTCTTACGTAGAAATGAACATTTAGGAGTAGATTAATATCATGTACATTGTAGAGGAATGGAATATCACAAATACACTCCACTAGCACTATCTAGTACTGGTACGTGATTGAGATTGAAAGTAGGATAGTGTATTCAGTGCTCCAAAAATATTATCTATAATATTTCACGAGACCATAGGACATAATGTTTAATCAGAATTACAACATTGCAGTTCTGTCGCCCAGCAGTCGAGACGGCAGTACAAAAATACCAAAGTCATTTGACATACCAAGCTGAAACTAGGCAGGAGGAATTTTTTTTTTTAGTTTGTTTGGTTTACTGTTCGTTTTGGTTTAGGGTCACAAATGAGGTTCGGTTACCAGAAGCAGGAATGGTTCATCCATATGGTGAATTCTGTCCGTCTGGATTTTAATGGTGCGCTATACTCTGAAGTCTCATTACATGATAGAATAAAATCTGCACCATATCATATCTGTTTTAAGTACTGAACCTAAATATAGTTTGATATTACTCCAGAGGTATTTTACACTAAATCTAGAACTACTACAGGTCTTTTGAATTTGCAGTCGAGGTGTATATTACTTTTGTCATTACCGTACAGAAAATGAATTGAATACCATTACGTCAATAGGCCGTATGTCGCCACACCGTCCTAAGTCGGAAGCCGGTGTGGCCTAGTGGATAAGGTGTTCGGCTCCGGTCCTTGGCGCATCGGTATTCTGTCTTTCGGATAAGACCGTAAAAACCAAGGTTCCGTGTCACGGTAAGCGTGGCACGTAAAAGATCCCTCACTGCTTCGGATAGATCCGTTGTAAAGGTCTAAAATTGTATGCAGCGCATCAGGCAGATGCCGTCACCGTATACGTGAAATAATCGTGGATTGACGTAAAGCAATATTCAATGAATCAACTGTCCTAAGTCGGCACCTTTAATGATTTATCATAATGCAAAGTAATGGAATGATTTTATGATATTCTTAATGTACATTGATCTGTTCGTATACTTTTTATGTCCCCGGAATCAAAGATTCGGGGACATCTGATATATGGCCTGTCTGTCTGTCCGTGGAAAAAAAAACACAAAAAACTATGTCATTGCGCATAACTTTTCAACTGTAAGGAATAGAGCTTTATATTTTACATGCATATTCCTTGTGACACGACCTTTACGTCGGTACGATAATTTTGACCTCGTTACCTTGACCGTGACCGTTGACCGACACCTCGACTGCAAATTCAAAAGACCTGTAGTAGTTCTAGATTTAGTGTAAAATAGCTCTGGAGTTTCATAAACCGCAATCCAGGGTATATCTTTTGAATGGTAAGAGATATGGCTTTCATATTTCACATGTGTGTCCCTTGTGGAAAGACATTTTCGTTAGCACAATAAGTTTTGACTTCGTTACATTGACTGTGATCTTTTGCCTACATTTCAAAAACATTAATACTAAATATAACGAGATGGTAAAGTCTTCCAAAGGGAAATACATATAAACATGAAACTAACAAATAACACTCTTTTTTTCATATATTCATATTCATATATATTCATATTCATATATATTCATATCGAATATTCGGCTTCCAATCCTTTATAAAGTGAAAATAAAATGAAAATTTCTATTTTTTGTGAAAAAGATTGTTGTTATCTGTATGCTTATTTAGTATATCTTTTAAATTGTATGTGAAAAGGCTTTCATATTTCACATGTGTATTACTTGAGACAAGACTTTTCCGTCGTTACCAAAATTTTGACATTGTGAGTTTGATCTTGGATTTTGACCTAGTTTTTATATTCATGCCCCTACCGTATATGGTGAAGAACAATGACATACAGTATAGCACTTCGCCTTCTTCCCGCCCTCCCGTTAGTCCCGTCATAATACAGTTTGTCTTTGCAACTCGAAAAGGTTTTTATGCATTTACAGTCCTATGGCCATAGCTCCTGTAAAAAGTTTTGAAGGTGAATTTATCAAAACTTTTTACAGGAGCTATGACCACAGGACTTTGTTTTCTGAGCATATATCGTAAATTTACATTGCCATGGCAACTCCTCCTTAACCCTTAGGAGGATTTCAATGTTACAAAGAAAGATCACAATATGTAGATGTGTATATTATAAGAGGAATCCTGTCCTAAAAGTTTACATTAGTTGTCGCCATTGAACTACTTGTGCTGTTCAACAAACAAACAAAAAACAAAACAAACATCCCCCTCCCCTCCCCAAAATGAAAATTTTGCTGCCAGCGGGGACGTTCGTGGCGTAGCGACACATCTAGTTGGTTTTTAGTAAGATTTCTCACTTCCTGGTTTAAGATCTGAATGACCGAAGACAGGTTTCTCGAAATCTGCAGTTTGGAATACCGACAGATCCTGGGAGTAATTTAGATGCCAAATCATTACATATTATGTTTCTCTCAATGATATCACAGTCAGTGTTACTTATAGATAAACTGATATACCCACTGAATATAAACCAGATAAAGACCCATCATAATGTGATCATCGCCTCCCTCAAGACATCACATCTGCAGTGAAAACGAAATCGATCCACTTATAACATTTGTGAAAAATGCTTTTCCTCGTGCTTTACGCAAAAGTTTTATTCTTTTACAACCATTTAGTGCTACATGTAGGTGCAGGCTATGATTACAAGATTGAACATTCTCATCATTGGATTTTGCAATTACATAAGTCTTATTTATTCTTTGTTTATGGCAAATCCGACCGAGTTGTTACGTTACTAAGTGTATGTGCAATAAGTAGTTTGTTTTTCAGTAAATTCGTTTAGTGAAACATTCATGTATTCGTAATATGTTTACAGGTTTTGGGGAGTTATTTTCAATCATCGATTATCCCCAAAGGAAATGACTATTAGAAAGGAAATTCTAATAAAATCAAATAAAAACGCAATATATTGTAATCTTGGTAAATGTTGAGATACTCCCATGATTTCTCCATGGTCAATTATTATATTGCAGTGAATTTATTATTGATGATATCATATCATTTTAGTATGTATTATTTTTGATTGATTAACAGAGAACATGGAAATGCTAGTCAGGTACCTACAGGGAGAGATACTGAAGGGATACGACGTGGGCCATTTGTCTGCTTACCTCACATGGTTCAACACCCCCCCTCCTCAGCAGATAGCCAAGATCGTAGTAGAGGGTAAGTTAGCGGCCGGAATAGTACACGGACATACATTCCTAGTGGCAGGAATATTACGCGGACATATATTCCTGTTTTCACTTACTTCATCATATGCACATATTGACGACTTACCTCTTTTCGGTGATGATTAATGATCAAGCTCGAGAGTGTAGAAATAAGAAAAATATTAACAGCAATTATCACCAACTCGACATAAAATTAGAGACGAAATACATCGAAGGAGGGAGCGGTGCATGGGTTATTGCTTAGCTTCGAAATAATTTAAAACCATGTATCAGAGTTAATTTTCAAATATATATTGAGGGTCAGTGCACTAGGTTGGTGATGCTCTCGGTGTCTAACAGCATAGCAAATCTATTTGCTATCTATCTGCTTTTCTTTGCCTGATGAACCATCACTGGCCCACGTACCGGAGGTTTAACTGAAGTGTTAATAGGACACCTAAGTTTCTAATACTACCAAAGGTAGGCCGCAACCATCATACAGTCATCCTCGGGTGACATTCACACAAAATACCTGATAGATGGTACCACGTAGAAAGCAGATTAAATTCGGAGAGTAGTCAGTATAGTATTTCATCACCCATAGTGTCGGCATTCCATAACCCCTACTCAGGGATCACCCTAGCCCCTCCGAGTGATGAGATAAAAATCTCATTTGCTAAAAAAAAACAATGAGATTTTCTCAATATCAGTGAGATTTGGAATGTATTAATTAAAAACATTGCAAGATGATGTACAAAACTCCACTTTTTCTTTATTTTTTGAACAGAGAACAATCACTACTGGGACCAAAAACCCCTGAGAATCCCGTTTTTCACTGCAAAACTCTGCAACACCCTGAAAAACTCTGAAAAACACTGAAGTCTGCCTGAAAAACACTGAAAAACTCTGACAGCCCTGATAAACACTGAAAAACTCTGAAGTCTACCCTGAAAAACTCTGAAAAACACTGACGACCCTGAAAAACTCTGCAAAACTCTGAAATACTCTGACGCCACTGAAAAACTCTGCAAAACTCTGAAAAACCCTGAAAAACACTGACACCCGCTGCGATGCCCTCCGGCCGTGCGATCGCGGCCTCGCGTACTTCTATACGGTCCCTTTTATAATATACCTTATAAGCCCTTGAAATGGTTCGCTGTTATCTATATATGACCTTTAATAAGTATTAAATGTGATGAATTTATAAGCGGGGTATAAGAAAAAAAAACCCGCATTTTTTTACCATTTGTCAAGGACTTATTTTAACGATTTTTATAGATAAAATTACTAAGATATTGTTCCTATTCTGACTTACGTTTGTAAGATGATCTTTACATTTGCAGTTGAATAAATCACATGAATAACGTACTTAGCAAAAACAATTTTATTGACACAGGACTTTCCAGCGCGATGTCACTTGTTTTATTGATCGACTTAAAGAAAGAAAGAAGAATGAAACAAACAAACAAACGAACGAACAAATAATCTAACTACAGCAGTAGCATGTTACTTAACATCGTTCTTTCATAGAGGTGCATTAAGGGAGGGGGAAATAAGTACAAAATATAGAACAAGACATTTTAAAATTTATCTATTTATTTATTTATTTATTTATTTATTTATTTATTTATTTATTTATTTATAATAAGAGCACTATTTTTCCGTACTGTAACATTTCGGCCAGCGGCCTTCCTCAACGGACTTCATTTATTTATTTATTTATTTTCTTATTTATTTATTATTTATCTATTTATTTAATTATTAATTCATCTATTTATTTATAATAAGAACATTAAACTTTTCCGTACGAAAAAAATACATCAAAATAAATTTAATAAAAATAATAAGATTTTAAAAAATCGATAGACGAAGTTTACAGAAAACGCATAGTTTTAATTGTAAACAGATAAATAAATACAGAAAAAAAAAGAAATAATTAATTCTATATATCCCTATCAATCATTTTAATAACACATAATGATTGATGTTTATTTTTACATCTTTTCCAATCTGTGTAAAGAATCCACCCAAATATCGTTATGTTACGACCTTAAGGCCGCTCCCCACTCTCTTTTGAGTTTAAAAGCATTCATGATTAATATTGATAAATCAATATTGCATTCTTCATAAATTAGCGGCCATTCACCGATAAAACGCTGTGAAGTTGCGTTAATTTAATTCTACCAACCCTCCCCCCCCCCTTTTTTTTAAACAGTGTCCAACTTAAGTGAACGAGCATGGCTTTGGGTATGCGTATTTCCTTCTCGCTGCAGGCCGTAACGCAGCTACTTATTTAATCCGTATGTAAATTAATGGAACTGAATAGCACTTTACATCACAGCTTTACAAATCTCACATTTCGCATGTATTCTATAATATTGCTATTATCAGAGGAAATGCGGAAGAAATTGAACTTAAATAATTGATGCAGTTTAGTTTATGACATAAAAATAAATAAATGATTGTGTGTAAAACAAATAATTTCACTTTTGAAGATTGAAAATCAGTTTTTGTCCTAAACTTTATAAGTCACTGTTAAAATGACACTTTAATTTTGCCAATAACACAAAATTAACATTGAAATGTATCAACTGGATATGTTTCAACCTGTTACTAAATATGTTTTGTCCCCTCATACATACCAAGGTACTGTTAATTACGATTCCCAATTTACAGCATGATAGGTAGCAAACTATATGAGATTACGAGCGATATTTACCGGGTTAAACAACCGGATGTTTATTACGTAATAGAGTACTGATGACATGTAGAATAAAGGTAAAAAAAACAAAGACATGTCGGATTAAAATAAAACAATTTCAGATTCCATGCGTGTGCCGTTACTTTCTAATGAAGATATTCTAGTATAATATATATATATGATAGAGAGAGAAGGGGCGTGGTGGTGGTGGGGGGGGGGGGGTGAGTGTATGGTCTCAATTTAAATATACTATATGATTTAAACATCCTACTCGACAATTTACGATTTGGATCCATAGGTTGGGGCAGATCGAGGTATCTGCTCTAAATATGACACCGTTTACTTGTATTTATATGTCATTCTGAAAATAAAGGTCAAATACTTTGCTAGTTTTGACAGGACAGGGTATTTTTATGTAAGACTTCTATGTCCCAGTCAACAGGGCGAGCGCCCTTGTATTCGCCATTGCTATACATGACCCTTACTAGATACATTGTTACAATATGTAATAGGCGGGCGGATCTAGAAATTTTTGAAAGAAAAAATGGGGGGGGGGGGGGGGACAGTAACCCATTGAAAAGGGCGGGGGGGTGGGGCTGTTAGATAAAATCATTTTATTGTATAGAGTTACATGATGTAGATTAAGTAGGTAGTGATATAACAAACGGCAGATACGTTGTTACACTGATATATTGAAACTTCAAGCAACATTATTGAATACCGAGAGAATATTTAATCACTGAAATACTTTATCGGACAAAATTTACGTATGTCATTTGAATGAAAGAGCAACACGTAGACACGTAAAATTTTCAGTTACAGAAAGTTATTGTCCTCTGAACTTTGTTATATTACGCTGTTATAATAAGAACAAAGGTTAAATTTGTATATCTTAATTTTGATAGAGAAAAAAGTATTGCGTGCGTGTGTGTGTGAGAAGGGGTGGGGTGGGGGTGTTTAAACCTAAAGGTCGTCACATGAAAATATATGGGTATAGTTTCTATAAATGTTGCAACAGAATTGGAATAGAATGCATTGTGTTATTTAAAATGAATGGCAAGCGATTTTCTTTGTGGTCGATTTGCTGTCAGTACTGGTGTATTAAATTCGCTTTTCGTATAAAATTTATAGGTACTGGTCACATTCAGATATTATTTATTTATTTATTTATTTATTTATTTATTTATTTATTTATTTATTTATTTATTTATTTATTCATTCATTTATTCATTTATTATTCACTTTTTTATTTATTATTCACTAATTTATTATTCTTGAGCTTCTTTTTTATATATATATATTTTATTTTTTCTTCACTATTTCAATACACAGTTATGAAACAGTGATATTTACAAGGAATATATGTACATACATTTTCATTTGTATATATATGTACAAATGTATATATAAATCTCGGTAAGAAAAGCCTTTGTATTGTAGTACGCCTTTGCTGGGTTTGTTTGGTTTTGAATAATGCATCAGTAAAATTAAATTTAGAGATTCGTTAAAATAATTTCACTTCAAAACACCGTACAAAAATGCAAGATATGTTTTATTTATTTTCTCTTCCCCTTTTTTTTCTAATTCACAACTCATCACATTTTATATACATTAATGCCAATAGGGCTTATAGAAGGGACCGTATAGAAGTACGCGAGGCCGCGATCGCACGGCCGGAGGGCAACGCAGCAGGTGTCAGTGTTTTTCAGGGTTTTTCAGAGTTTTGCAGAGTTTTTCAGTGGCGTCAGAGTTTTTCAGAGTTTTGCAGAGTTTTTCAGGGTCGTCAGTGTTTTTCAGAGTTTTTCAGGGTAGACTTCAGAGTTTTTCAGTGTTTATCAGGGCTGTCAGAGTTTTTCAGTGTTTTTCAGGCAGACTTCAGTGTTTTTCAGAGTTTTTCAGGGTGTTGCAGAGTTTTGCAGTGAAAAACGGGATTCTCAGGGGTTTTTGGTCCCAGTAGTGAATAGTGCATATTTATTTAAATGTTAGAATAGCCCTTGGCTTTTTGTGTCGCCACTGTTTGAATGCAGCTTTAAATTGAAAGTCAGATAGCTTTGGGCCTTCTATCATCACGTGCATCAACCGGTCACTATGAGGTCCAACTTTTGTTGGTCTTTTAATGGCTCGGAAATTCTTTTTTTTCCGCGGCATTTTTACTTTGCTCGGAAAATACCCAATGTAAAATTAAATTGCAGAACCTGTGCTGAGCAAACGATATTCATGTGTCAATATAACTGATAAGATTCTTTCAAAATGTTTGATTAAAAGAAAAAACGGCATGACACACTGTGTAATAGTAAATACTAGGGGTTATCATGGAGCTACGTCAATTAACAATCAAGATTTTCTTACCCATGACCGTGTATTTACGCTAGAAGAAGCGTCTCGTATTGTCCGGATTTACAAACCAGGTATATGTTTGACTACGTATAGTGCGTCCGACATGGTCAGCTCCGTGTTTGCAAACATGGCGTAAATAGCGCGACTTGAATCAAGCTTCTGATTAACGTAGATGGACAACAAACAAGCTGAAAATTTGAAGATGAAAAGTCAAAACTTATTGTTCAATCGCGTTATAATGACATCATTGCGATTGTTGCAAAGGAGGTATGCGATGTTTTAGAGCAAAAGAGCAGGGTAAATGCGATATTTATGAAAAAATGCGAGAATATCGCGGCGTAGGGTGATCCCTGCCTACTTGTTATCTTCGTGAAGGTGATACTGGTAGACTAGCTACTTCTATTTCATGCAAAACGTGCAAGTGAAGCAAACAATAAGGCAAATTGTGTTTAAGGACTTCCGTTTTGTGTAAACCGTTTAAGTCTCCTCGTACCAAATGGAGACACGTCTACACCTTTGGCATTTCTCACTATGAAGTCATCGGCAACAACTATTATTCCCAGTTTTTCAATGAAGGTAGGATAGAAGTAAAATACGCGTATTGTCATCCACAATTTCACCACGACATTTGCCAGTTCATAATTTATTGTAATTGTATGCAGATAGTCAAACTAATTGGTAAGGGTAATTGTCACAGCTTCTCCTATATATCGATGATGGCAGATAGACAGAGGCAATTGTTCCTCAACGTCATTAAGAACAATTGTGAGCTTCCTACCCAATTTATTCGTTTAAGACACATTCAGTAATTCTTAATGGGTTAATATAATAAGTGTAGATTGACAATTAATGTCGATTTTTCATAGTCAACGGTGAGTATAGGACATTCATTAAGACGGCAGTGACCTTGTGAATGGCAATAAAGAAGGCGGCTGCTTTATTGTCACGTTCGTGTCAACAAGGGAGATCATCTAAGGTTTATTAGGATACACTTGCATGTTTTAAGAGTTTATTTAATGTTTTACTTTTTACCGTACCTACATCTCTTCAAGGGGGGTTGGCAGTAATTATTCACTACGTCCGTTACATATTTCCAGCTGATCCTTGTTGACCACTTGCAGTACGCTACAGGCACGCGCCATAACCTTCTACCTTAGGCCCTGTCAAGTATTCAGTCCAATTGCTATTCTGAATAAGTGATGTATGCCAGTGGACCTGTTGAAAAGTGGATGTTTATTTCCATAATTACATTTATATCGTATATAATTTTAACATTTCAATTTTCCATTAAATATCTTTTACCTTTTGGCATTTAATGCATTCATCGTGCTTTTCTTCTTTTATGACTTATTGTTGCATGGTTCTTATTTAGAATTAGATTTCTGACTTCAGTTACACTGTTTCAGATACTTTTTGTGTAAGTGTGATATATATGTTTGTGTCCATGTTTGATATTCTTTGTATGGTGATTGTCTAGTCGGTAAATAGCTCAAGAGAGCTAATGTTATTTGTTATGTGTATGCAAACCGACTCTAAATGAAGATTATTTGATTTGATTTTGATTTGATGTACTTATAAATGTTCAATGAATATTCCAGGTGCACCCACGCTGCCTGTTTTATGTGCCAATTTACCGAAACTCTCAGTCTCCACGGTCATGCGGATTCTGACAGCATGGAAGGCTGCCACCTGACGGATAGCACCTAGAACATGGACAACTCACATCGAGGCTTCCAGAGCATGACTATCTAGTTCATAAAGGACGAGATGCATTAACACCAAACGAACACTGCACTCTATTACTGATTGAAAATGACAGATCCACGCTGTGTTAAAATGTAATGACAGTTATTGTTCGACCAAAAACCTCGTTGATGTATGAACGGATACGGTGAGAAAAGATGCAGAGGCAAGCAAGTCGACTCTAATTACTATTATTTGATATATTTATAGGTATTATAAGATCCTACCGATATTCTTCAGTATGTTTATAATTCTTATTAAATAAACAGGAAGATGAACATGATCTTGATCTCTTGAGAGTTTGAAATATTATTTGAATGCTACTTTGACTTTTTTGTCTAAGCTGACACGAACGGATTTTAACGTGTATCACTGGCTTTATAACTTTAATAATTCTTGTTTCTTTCTCAGTGTATATAAAGAGATTGATTGATTATTGTTTTTGTCACTCCACGATGAATTCTTGTCTATGATGACGGCATCTGCCTGATGCTTTGCATAGCAATTTAGACAAATGCAACGGACCCACCCGAAGCAGTAAGGAATCTTTTACATGCCACGCCTATATGAAACGGGACCTCGATATTTACTGTCATCCGAAAGACAGGACACCGCTGTTTCTATGGCGGAAATCGAACCCAGGACCTCTCGGTCTTACTCAAGCATTTCAGGAATATTTCCTCTTGGTCAAGCTACAGTTTACTTGCGTTCAAAAGATCAGGAGAAGTCTGTTATTGTACCAGCCGAATAGCTATGTTTTCTCCGGGTATTGAGGGTTTCCTTTTTGAGTGACCGGGTTCGATTCCCGGGTCGCGCCACTACGTTTAAGAGGTTGGTTACCTCCTGCTTCCATGTCTCGATATAACTGAAAAATTGTTGAAAGCGACGTAAAACACCAATCACCCAACCTAATCCTTTTTGAGTGAAAAGTGACCGCCACCATGTGAATGAAATAAATAACAAACATTCTGAAAACGAAAGTAGATGTGAAATAAATGATTTATTGGTGAGACGGCTGACTGTTTAGCGACCTTGTATCAAACTCGGAATTTCATAGGTTGGATTCCAAACGCACAGAATGAAGAGTGATAAAAGTATGTGTCAGCCATAAGTCAGCATGTAAGATTCTGGCCACCATTGCAGATAAACTTTTAAAGCCTTTACCAACAGGAGGGCGGGTAAAATGACCCATTGAGACTGGTGATTGTTTGAAACGGTTTTGGTTTTGTATAGATTTCTAGAAAGGAAAAGTGATATGGTTTTGTATTTTATTTTTAAGATGGACGATTGTTCAATACAGTAGGTAGTTCTTAAAGATCATTTGACTGTTTACGTATTTATACATATATATATGTTGGGCCATAGTATTGTATGCTAAATATATTGATTGATTGATTTTTGTTTTACGTCACACCACGAATATTTCACGTATATGGTGACGGCATCTGCCTGATGCGGAGCATACAAATTTTGACCTTTGCAACGGACCAACCCGAAGCAGTGAGGGATCTTTAACGTGCCATGCATACCACGACACGGGGCCTCGGTTTTTACTGTCTCATCCGAAAGACATGACACCGGCTTGACCAGAGCGGGACTCGAACCCTGGCATCCCGATCAGGAGTCCGACGCGATACCACTAGGCCACGCCGGCTTTATGTTAAATATAGTATACACGTTGAGGAACTAGGGATTTTAGCCAAAGAGAAAAAAAAAGTATTAACACAACTTCTTAGTTTTTGTAATGTTAACAAAGAAGTTGAAAAGCCAGAAATTCCTGACGAGAAATATGAATGTTACGTAAGGTGGTAACCATAGTGATTAAGTAAAATAAATTATCATATGCAATTTTGAACAAAGGTTTTGGATAAGAATCAACATTCATTACAATAGTGAGTATCTGAATAAAGGAAATTTATCAGAATGTAATTTAACATGATGATAGAAGCAAGAAAATTATCTTACAAAGAGATGTGGATGATTTTGTGAGAGTGATTGAGTATTGTCGTGCAGAAATTACCCAGTTATGGCTTCAGAGATTGAGCATTCTTTTGCTCCATCACACGTGGTGGCGGCACCTGTCTGATGAATTGCACAGAAATTTAGACCTATGCAACGGATTCAACCGAAGCAGAAACCTTTTACCAACCACTGGATGTCCGTTGATACTGTCTCGTCCGAAAGACAAGACACCTGCAAGATTCGAAACAAGGATCATTCGGTCATAAACCAAGCATTATACTAATTGTGCAACTTCGACTCCCTCTGGCATTATAGAAGCCAGGAATGACTTTTTATGTTACAATACAAGAGGTGGATTGGATCGATGAAACTAAAGTTTGTTTGATTTATATATATTTCGTTGATCATTAATAGAAATCTGGTCCCATAACAGAAATTTAAATTTTTTAGTATATTTAAGGAGACGATGTGTTTATTTGATTAGTTATGAGGTTAAATTAACATACCAACATACCACATGCTTTTTAGCTCACCTGAGCGTAGCTCAAGTGAGCTATTGTCATAGTGCAGCGTCCGTCGTCCGTCGTTAACTTTTCTACATTTTCGACTTCTTCTCCAGAACCGCTGCACAGAATTTCACCAAACTCCATAGGAAGTAAGTACTCAAGGTCCTCTACAAAGTTTGTGTTTTTATGCCGATCCGTGATCCAAGATGGCCGCCATTGGCTCTGATTGGTTGACACATTTTCGACTTCTCCTCTAGAAATGCTACACAGAATTACTCTAAACTTCATAGGAAGTAAGTACTCAAAGTCATCTACCAAGTTTGTGTTTTTTATGCCGATCCGTGATCCAAGATGGCAGCCATTGGCTCAGATTGGTTGACACATTTTCGACTTCTTCTCCAGAACTGCTTCACAGAATTTCACCAATCTTCATAGGAAGTAAGTACTCAAGGTCTTCTACCAAGTTTGTGTTTTTTATGCCGATCCGTGATCCAAGATGGCCGCCATTGGCTCTGATTGGTAGACACATTTTCGACTTCTTCTCCAGAACTGCTGCACAGAATTTCACCAAACTTCATAGGAAGTAAGTACTCAAAGTCCTCTACCAAGTTTGTGTTTTTTATGCCGATCCGTGATCCAAGATGGCCGCCATTGGCTCTGATTGGTTGACACATTTTCGACTTCTCCTCCAGAAAAGCTGCACAGAATTTCACCAAACGTCATAGGAAGTTGGTACTCAAAGTCCTCTACCAAGTTTGTGTTTTTTATGCCGATCCGGGATACAAGATGGCCGCCATTGGCTCTGATTGGTTGACACATTTTTGACTTCTTCTCCAGAACTGCTGCACAGAATTTCACCAAACTTCATAGAAAGTAAGTACTCAAGGTCCTCTACCAAGTTTGTGTTTTTATGCCAGTCCGTGATCCAAGATGGCCGCCATTGGCTCTGAATGGTTGAAACATTTTCAACTTCTTCTCCAGATCGGCTGCACAGAATTTCATCAAACTGCATAGAAAGTAAGTACTCAAGGTCCTCTACCAAGTATAGGTTTTTCATTCCGATCCGTAATCCAAGACGGCCGCCATTGGCTCTGTTTCATTGACACATTTTCATCTTCTTCTCCAGAACCCCTGCACAGAATTTCTTGCTTGCTTGTAAATATGCACTTTGTGCTCAGGTGAGCGATATAGGCCAACTTGGGCCTCTTGTTTTTCATATACATAATCAATATATTCTCGCGTCGATATTTTAGTTTTAGTTTTCACCAATGTTTCAATATGACACTTAAATATTCCATCTCGTTAGTATTGTGTACACAATAATGCCTCACACCCGGAAGAAAGATTTTGCTCGGATCGACTGTGAGGTACGGAAGCCCATTTAGGACATATCAAAAATATTTTTGAATTTGATATAACGAATTCTTGAATTTGTTAAAACGGATTAAATTCGTTTTAACAAATATGAGGAATTCTTTTTAAAGTATTAAATCTGTAATACCAAATTCGAGGAATTCGTTATAACGAATTAAATCTTTTTTAACAAATTTGTTGAATTCGTTATAACAGATTTTGAAATTTGTTATCACAAATTAAATTCGAAATAACGAATTCTTAAATTCATATTTCATCAAATTTGAAATTTGTTATCACAAATTTGATGAAAATGTGTTATAACAAATTTTATAAAATCGAATATATGAATTTAAGAATTCGTTATTTCGAATTCAATTAGTTAAAACGAATTTCAAATCTGTTAAAACGAATTCAACAAATTTGTTATAACAGATTCAATTCGTTATAATGAATTCCTCAAATTTGTCGTATCAGATTTAATTCGTTATAACGAATTCCTCAAATTTGTTAAAACGAATTATAATCGGTTTTAACAAATTCAAGAATTCGTTAAAACGAATTTAATCAGTTTTATTAAATTCAAGAATTCGTTATATCAAATTCAAAAATATTTTTTGATAGGTCCTAAATGGGCTTCCGTAGTGAGGTGATATTGTAACACAATTTCATTTGACGTCACGTGGGGACGGACTTTATTCATGTTTCTGCGGTATAACACATGCCGTGTGTGGTAAGGCCCCAAGAGAACTCTGGTCCGTCATTGGTTTGTGAAAGTCGATGATTTTCTATCGTGTGTGAAGAGCCGTCCATCCCTGTCTGTCCATGTTTCAGAGCCTCTATGGCCGATAGCAGTAAAATATATTTCTAGAACTTGCGTAGTCTGTCAACACCAGGATGACGCTGAAAATCTGTTAGTGTATATTGGTCAATGTTCCTGAAATTTTATTGGTCACTTTTCCCATCAGATTTGAACCTAAAGTGGAGTACTTTGAGGGCTTACCACATGTTCCATATATTTCGTTTGAGGATGTTCCTTACATCATTGTGTTGCTTTTTAGCTGGCTTGAATGCTCGAAAAGCTAATGTCCATTCCCTAGTGTTGGAGTCGGCTGCGTAGACAAAAAACTTTAGCTATACCTTTAAAATCTTTAAACATGGGGCTTTCATATTTCACATGTACATTCTTTGTAACAAGGCCTTGTCATTTATACCATCATTTATTTACCCTGCGTCCTTGACCTTGACGTTTGACCTACTTTCCAAACACTTTAACTTTGCACATAACTCGTCAGCTACTGGGGGAGAGAGCTTTCATGTTTCGCATATGTGTTCATTATGGCTTAATCTTTCTGTCTGTACCAAAATGTTCTTGTCCCACGACCTTAACTTTGAATTTTACCCACTTTTCAAAAACTTGCCTATAACTCGTCAGATATTAGGGGTAGGAGTTTCACATTTCGTACGTGTGTTCATTATGGACCGATTTTCTGTCCGTATCAAATTTTCTTTTTTACTTTGCTCGGCCATTACTGACGAGCGGTTAGAGATAGGGCTTTCCTATTTCACATTAACATCGTCGATGGTATCATAATGTCCTATGACATATTTGAAATATTCTGATATTTAAACATGCATAATGACTACTATTGGACAATAACTTCAACATTTTAACCTTTACCTTGGACTTGACCCTGAATTCAGAAAACATTAAAAATACACACTTTCCTTCTCGCAATGCTACGCTATATTGTCTTTTGACAACTCTTGTTTATAAATATGTTGTTCAATGGATTTGTGTCATGTCATAACAAAACGAATTATTTGTGCAATTCCCACTCCAACCAAAATCCTTAACTGATGTTAAATTCTATTCATATCATTGGAAACCCCCTTATTGTGATAAATATAAACTAATACAATACTTTTATTTGTTTGTTTGTTTGATTATTGTTTTACGTCACTCCACGATTATTTCACGTATATTGTGATGGCATCTGCCTGATGCATTGCATACAAATTTAGACCTTTGCAACGGACCCACCCGAAGCAGTGAGGGATCTTTTACGTGCCACGCCTACCGTGACACGGGACCTCGGTTTTTACTGTCTCATCCGAAAGACAGAACACCGGTGTGCCCCGGGCGGGAGTCGAACCTGCGACCTCTCGATCACGGGCCGAGCACCTTATCCACTAGGCCACACCGGCTTTACAATACTTTTAAAATGACCACGAATTCTCACATATGGTCAAGTAATTCAACAATACATACTTCTCATAGAAACATCTCAGAACTATTCAAAACATCTTGGAAATATAGATACATCTCAGAAATATCTCAGTACTATAGAAACATCTCAGAACTATAGAAATATCTCAGAAATATAGAAACATCTCAAAAATATAGAAAGATCTCAGAACTATGGAAACATCTAAAAAATATAGAAATATTTCAGAAATATAGAAAAATCTCAGAAATATAAAAACATCTCAGAACTATACAAAAAAAGAAAATATCTATTTCTGCACTTCATAATTGAATAAAATATTAACAGGATATATAATTCTTGTTTATTTACATCCCGTTTAGTGATTAATCGTACATTTGCTTTAATCGACGGTATACAAAGTGCATGTTTCAATGTTTTAAATAGATACTGTGACTTGAATCTATCTATTATAGCTTGTAAAACTGTAGTACATTCCTAATTACAACAGTATGTTATCCAGTTTTATTATAATTATTATCATTATTATTATTAGTAGTAGTAGTAGTAGTAGTAGTATTATTATTATTATTATTATTATTATTATTATTATTATTATTATTATTTTTATTATTATTATTATAATCATTATCATTAATATTAATATTGGAGGTAGGGGCAGTTGTTTTCGATTTGTTTGTACGAGGGTCCCCCACACTTTATTGGGGTCAGCTCTTAGATTAAAATGTGTAAAGCTTTCTGACGAAACTTAAGTTCAAAGAGCAAATTCCCACGAAGAAGAATTGCCTATTTTCATTAAATTTTGATAAAGAAAAATATTTTTTTTAAATGAATCTAATCAGCGCGATGAAAATGCAAGGTAGTATTGGAAACAGTAATATCTCTTCCATATCAGGATTTTACTCTTTGATATTGTCTGTTATGGCATTTAACACTACTGTCCGCGCCACTCACTTTGTAAATCGAAAAATCTGGATTTTCACTTATTTATCTTTAAAATAGTTTTACAAAATTAATATCAATCGACAGATCTTGTATAGTCGTAACTTTTGGTGTATGTTATATGTTTCTACGAAGAAGCATTCGTATTCTATAGGGAAAAAATCATTTTAGATAGGGCGTTTTCTATGTTAATTTTGACGTGACGTCGCCGATGTTTAACATTGAGTCTATGGGAAACGTGGCGACGTCACGTCAGAATTTAACATGGAAATTGCCCTATCTAAAATTGATTTTTTCTATAAAATATGAACGCTTCTTCATACAAACATATAGCATACACCAAAAGTTACGACTAAGCAAGATCTATCGAATGGTTTTGCCTTTTTGAAATTATTCTGAAGATGAATAACTGGAAATCCAGATTTTCCAGTTTCCGGAGTGAGTGGCGCGGACAGTAGATCAGTAAAACAGTACTACCGCTAGATAAAAAGTAGAACGTTGTTACTCGTCACTATAATTCACTCAAAAATAACTTAAACACGTATTCAATCGAGAATTACAATGACATTTGTGTAAGAATTCGAAACAATAAACAAGTGAGCATTATTTTTTCACTATACGTAACGTCATATATTTGTCACTGTCGTTTTATGTCGTCTTGATTTTTATGTTCAGTTAACTCCCCCACTCCTCTCCCGAATGTAATTGAACAAGTAAACCGTGATGATTGGGGATTATCTGCGGACGGCAGTGTATAATAGCATTCATTCAAGAATAGGTACTGCATTATTATGTACAATTTTTTTAAGAATGTGGCATAATGATAATACGGAAAGAGTTAACAATATGTGTCATGTTGAACGTGTAACTCCACGTGGGCTAAAATAAAGGAAGGACAAATTTTTTCATTACTTTTCTGTACTGCTAAATTAATGGATCGAAAGAATAAGGTATGAATTTATGATTCTGTAAATAACAATCTAAAAGGCTAGACATTTATATGAAATAAACAAATTAAGTGCACCGCCCCACAGACATATATATTAGTCACCGCGTTTTAGATATTGATTCAAACGGTTGAGAAAAGGCATTGCTAAGTAACACTTGTACTCAAGTACTCGTGAACTTAACTCTCTGTAATATAACTGAGTCATATCATTTCTACGAAAAGCCATCGTCCAGGGATTGATATCATCGTTTCACTGGGTGTTATAATTGTATGGTATCCTTTATTTATGACCTACTGTCAAGTGCATTTTGATTGTTTCAATGGATGAAACATTTACTCAATACTATTATGCATTACAAAATGATTCATACGAATCAGAAACGTTTTCAACAGATTAATATCCCTCGTCAATGAATGTTAGAGTCTTTTGTAGATCTTGTTGAAGGGAAATATTTTAAAATAAGTTATAACACCACTAGGCATTTTTATATTGGCTCATAACAGGAAATAAGTTCAATATATCTCTTTCTAAATCATCATTCACATCCTGTCTATGTTTGCTATATGTATTATCCAAAAGGTGATACAAATCCCATATTACCAACACACAGTGAAATATTCAATTCTGGGTCAATACATGATGTTACTTACATGCTACAATTACATGTATGTACGGAAATGTACACCCAAATTCAATAAATCGGTGCAAATAATGTCGCCATGTTTAAACACGATATTATTTCAGAAATAAAGAAGACATTCTCAGTTTTACCTAAGCGTTTTAATATGAACTATAAAAGAAAAATGTAAACACCTGGCAGAAACTTTGTTTTCGTCCCAGTCAACGACCAGAAAGTTTGTAATTGAAACATACGTTACTGTCGCCATTTCAAAATATAACCTTTCAGGTCAAAATTATGCATGAAATATACTTACCAGTACGTGAGAATTGATACAAACAATTTCAATTTTGATCAAAGAAAGAAAATCAACCTATTATCATGGATGCATACATTGTAATTGAACTTGATCGTGGATTCGCTAGCTGTCGCGAAGTATTTCGATTTTGTTGGTTTTCTCTACTTAAAAAGATATTTCAATCTCCTTTTGATATATTCACTCTGATAACACCAAAAAATACTCGTCTCTGCCCACATTATACAACACTAATACCAAAAACGCCTGGTTATTGCACAATCCAGTGAAAATAACATCATACTCGTCAATGATTAGAGCGTATGGATAAACATGAAACATTCGTTACGTATGTTGAAGCGGTGAACAAAAGTCGTATTGAACCTAGCTGCATTCCGTTTTCTTCCCTTCCATGCACAATGTCAACGGCATGATTTGAAATTTGCATACTACAATTTCTTTGTTTAAACTTTTTCATTAAATATCTGAATGATACCTACGTTACTGAAACATACGTTACTAACAACGCTATAAAAATTGTTTATTCGAGATCGATTTCGCCAATATGGCTCACGTGATCAGTTTTCTCCCGCCATCTGCAAATACCATACACATGGTTTGTTTTTAAGAGATTTCGTCCACGAATTTGAACCTGCTGGTGAGTGATATTTTTATGTTCAGCTGTATGCTTATTTCAATTGATGAAACAATAAAGATACATTATATATCTATAAAGTATGAACGCTTCTTCTTAGATATTAAAGATATTACTTAGTTAATGCATTCAATTATCTCATATATGTGCAGAAACCTACGTTACCAAAAGTTACGTATGTTTCAAAATTTGGTGTAAATTAAGAACTTAATAAATTGTTACAAAAATGACATTTTGTAAATAATTTCACTTATAAATGCATTTACTTCATCTGTCTTAGCAACGAGAAATCAAATGATAGATAGGTGTATTTATTACATGTTTACATAAAATGAAAGTCATTGGTGTTTGATTTTTACACAGAGAATGCAAAATTAATGACTTTTTACTCAATATACCAAGATGAATGAATTTAATGACGTCACTTGGGTAGTTAATGCACAAAGCATTCGTGTTTAACCATAGTTCGGATTACAGTTTTGGGCTTTTTAATTGAATGGTGTATTTGATATTCGGTAACGTAGGTTTCATTTTTGTTTCAGTTTTATAATGGCGTTGACACGGGCAGAAATTCAAAAGAATTACAGGGAACGTAAAAAGGCGAAGGAGGGCGACAAATTCTTGGCAAAAGAAAGAAAGAGACAACGTGACAATTATATTCCGGTTGCACTTTTGTCAAATTCGGCCAGAAAAAAAGAAATAAGAAAATAAATGAAAGGCTAAAGAGATACAGAAAGAAGATAAAAGAAATGAGGCGAGAAAATCAAGAAGAAAATAACAATGACTGCTCAATGTCAAGTGGATATGAAAGTGTTTGCTCTAGTAGTGATCCATCTCGTTTAATTGTCAGATTGCCTGCAGTTTCGGCACGGAGAAACGGTCCCAGAAAACGTTTAAGTAAAGCTTTATCGAAAGCCCACAGAGAACTAAAAAGTTTGAAAACAGACAATATCACTTTGAGACGGAAGGTGAAAACAATTCAGAGAAGATTTCAAAGAATGAAATCTAAAGAAGCCCCATTAACTCCAAGAAGAAAAACTGAAAAAATGTTGCGGGATGCAGGAATACAAAGTAACAAAAGTGTTCGAAGGCATCTTCTGATGAGCAATGTCCTTATAGATGAAATGAAGGAAAAGATGAAAGAAAAGAAAGCTGGGAAGAAGAAAACTGTATATGGACAAGTAGTTGGAAGCCTCATCAAGAAATATAGATGCGTTACAAAGATAAGCAAGGAAACAGGAGTGCACAGAAATCTTATATCGCGGACAATTAAAGAGGGTGTTAACTTTACCAAACAAAGACGATCTAGAACCCTTGCTAAGCATAGAGAAAGTGTAGTTAGGTTTTTAGAAAGAGAAGATAATTGCAGGCTGCAACCAGGAAAGAATGATTCCGTAAAGTGTGAAGAAGAGCGAATACAAACTAGGGTACTGACTGATTACCTAGATAACCTATATCTAAAGTATCGTTCTGAAAATCCAGAAATAGCAATTTCGTTGTCTACTTTTCGGAGGGCAAGACCGAAGTACATTCTTCCTACCACTTTTCTGAGTAGAAACACATGCCTCTGTACAAAACATCAAAACTTTGTTTTTAAACTTAAAATGATGAAGAAAGAAGGTATCAAAGTGTCAGTAAAACCGGAGGAGTATGTTCGTCAGAACACTTCAATAGATGTAAATCAACTTCCAGCAGAAGTCACGTTCTCAATTTGGAAAAGAGTGCAATTACCGGATGGAAAGAAAAAAAAAATGAAAATTGTGCAAGAGTGCATGAAGCGGGAAGAATTTGGCATCTTGTGGGGAAAAGAGGAGATAGAATTTAAAGAGCACGTGCATAAGATAAAGAAGCAATACGCTGAGCTTCGTCAGCTTAAGGTAAACCTACCGAAGAACGAAATTATCCTCCACATGGACTTCGCCGAAAATTACTCTTGCAAGACTGCCGACGAAATACAGAGCGCTTACTGGAATCAGAGCCAGATAACACTTCATCCTATTGTTCTGTATTTCAATGACGCCACCACGAACACCTTGTTACATCGTAGCTACGTTGCAGTTTCAGATTGCTTAACTCATTCTTCGTCAACTGTACTAGCAATTCTTGACGCATTCTACGGCATGAAAATAAAGGAGTTTGAAAACATTGACCAAGTGCATTACTGGACCGATTCACCTACAAGCCAATACCGTGATAGGTATATTTTTGAGACATTGCTAACTCATAAGGATACTTATGGTTCTAGAGCAACATGGAATTATTTTGAAGCCGGTCACGGCAAAGGGCCATGTGATGGCGTTGGAGGGACTGTGAAAAGAATGGCCGACGAGGCCGTCAATTCGTCTAGGGCCTCTATTCAGGACGCAGAAGAATTCATGTCTTGGACAAAACAGTCTAGCTTGAAGGCAGTTCATTTCTTCTATGTGTCAAAGGTAGATTGTGAAAGGAAGGCAGAAATAACAAAGAAATGCCGACTCCCGCCAGTAAAAGGTACCATGACTCTTCATGCTTGCAAATCCGAATTGAACCTGCTTATCACCGCACCAACTTCTTGCTACTGCGAGTTCTGTCTGAAGGGTACATATTGTGAACACTGGTCAATCGCCACATCAATACCAGTCGAAGATGCCTCTACAGAAGGCGCTTCTCCGTCTACCTCTACACTATGCGCTTCTTCCTCTACAATAGGCACTGCCGATAATTCGGGGGATTATGAACCAGAAGTAGCTATGACCATCTCTCAAACGGCTTCTAAAGACACGGATTTATCTCGTGAAGTTCTTGATCAACAATACAAAGTGAATTCTTTTGTCGCTGCAGTATATGACGAAAATTGGTATGTCGGAAAGGTTATGGACAGAGATGGCAAAGAATACGAAATATCTTTCATGGAGCGAAAGAAGAATTTGTTTCAGTGGCCAAGATCTAAGGACAAAATATGGATGGATGAGGCCGATATTGTGTGCGCGATCAACCCTTTAACACCAAGTGGGAAGTCAAAAAGGATGTATAAATTGGATCGCAGTGATGAAAATAAAGTTGAAAGACTAGTAAAGCGGTAAAAGTCTCTTTGGCATGGCAGCATGTTCATCATACTAACGCCTGAAACATACGTTACCACATGTTTTATTATATGTTAATCCAGGATTCATTTCTTTCTATTTCCAAAGTACTTTTTTTATTGTGATCAACAGGTTATCTGTGTACCCCTAGTGAATGGAAAACCAGTCAATTATGATGTTATGCCAGGTTTTTGTCTTATGAAACTATAGTTACATTGAATGAAACATACGTTACTATGACTAAATAGGACCTTATACAAGTGTTGCGGTAGTTGGCGCTTCAATTCATATGTTGAATAACAACTTCTTCATTATTGTAGTTAGTGTATCTTGTTTTCTTTTGTTTTGTTTTATTTTATTACATGTTCGTGGTCCAGATAGGCCTTTTTACTTGTGATTTATCCCCTAAATATCGAAGATTCTCCGTTATTTATGATAAAATAATGAATGCGTCTTAATTTGTTTCCTTTTATAACTTGTTCCACTAAATACGCAATACAAGTGATAACTATTGCCATAGGAATATATTCCATTGTTACTGCAACCGTATCACGCTAGTAATTATTGTGAAACATACGTTACTAAAAAGCGTTTTTGTTTTGTTAATCATAAATGCATAATAATAAATGGTATTACATTGATGGTATGCTGAAGCATTTCCCTCTTTGATTCTTGGTGTTGTTACAGAACCAAATTTACTCTCTGTTTATCCGTTAACTTTGTAAAATAAGTTAAAAATCATTCATCATTTCCTTTTTGCATGCATTTTCAAGACGTTGTAATCAATCTTTATTGTTCTTGTTAGTAAATAAAATTGGTTCAAGTTATAGTAATATTTCGCCTTTCTTTTAATTATACATTGCCCCCGAAACATTATCAATGCTAAGATTCCACATTGCGCTTTTGATTAAGTAGAAATGACACTCTGAATGCATGTAGGTGACTCGTAACGAATGTTTCACTATAAGAAAAGTGAGAAACAATGGCTTTTATTGCATTGCCTCTCATATTCAAACCGATAAAGTTAACTTGAAGAAATTTTGGATTTCGACTCTTAGAACCTCAATTGGTTTGAAGCTTTGAACTATGATAAACATTTCAGAAGTTGATTTTTGGAAATAAATTTTCGTTAATTGCACTGAATTATTGAATTTGGGTGTGTAGAACGATACCAAACGAAATGGGAGCCAAAAACCTGACCTGATGATATAGCATGTTATACAAACATATTATCTAAATAGAGCAAACATCTTTTATGGAGATTTTCTGTAATACAGAGTTATTTCTGAACTAAATATGGTATCTGACATAGAAACCGTATTTAGAAGTCATTCGATCCCTATTGAAACGCCATATTTGAACCTTCATTTTCTTTGATATTACTATGTGGCTTACGTCAGTACTTCTACAGTAAATACCTATCCAAAGGGTTGAAAACTCTTTATTTAGAGCAGATTAAATATTATTCTTCTTCAGAAGAAGAAGAAATCAATATTGAAGATATAATCTTCGTCATTATCACTTGTCTTTCGGCTTATTTGCTATTTCCTCCTAAGTTGTTGTGTGTTAATGGTGTATGGGCACGGTTGTCGTAAGAATACCTCTGGTTAGCGATTCATTTTGGAACTTCATGGAGTTTATTTATAACGTAATATACAGTCCGTGTGACCTACCTATACTTACTGCATGACGAAATACTTAGCGCGGACAATATATTGTTATTTTTTTCCATTACACAGTTTAATTATTTTTCTATATATGACACCAGAGGCCCTCAATACGTATTAACCCTTTACAATTTATATAAGTTATTTGATATATCCATCAAGATGAGTGGAACAAGTGCGTCTAATATCTGTGAAGGCAGACAGTTGTGCTCACAAAATGTCTAGATAACTTATAAAAAGTAATCTATGTTGTTCGTGATCAAGGGCGAAAAGAGGTTTACGACCGTGATTAAGGTAGTTGTCCATTCCCGGATTAAGTACAAACGATTTTCTCTTTAAAGTTCTCTCTGTGAGAATTCTTAATCGTCTCGATCATTTAAAATAAAGCTCTAATTTCCGTACAACACATAAACTATAAAAAAAAATATCTTTGTTCAGTTAATTACAGAATTTACAACAATGCGTTCGTAATTCTAAAGATATATCGATGTTAGAAATTCATCGTTTACATACAAAACAGAAACAACGTTAAACAACGAAGACAATAGTGTTTCCTAGACACGTGCAGTACAGTTTTTTGTTTTGTTTGTATTTTTGGGGGGGGGGGGGGGGGTAGGGTTGGTATCGTAGAACATATACTCGATATCAAGAATTTTCATTTTAAGTATAAAGTACAGGAATTCACCATAGGAATAACCTTTTCATATTCATTCCGCATGTTAGTACATAGTATATAATGTTTTTGAATGTATGAAGATTGTGTAAAATCAAACTTTGCAAAAATATCACGAAGAACTGCTGACTGAATAACCGTCAAAAGTACATGTATGGAACTTGATCACATCTTTCGGACTATAAAGGTATAGATTCAAATTTACTAAGAACCAACCGACCACTGCCCATCTGAAAGCGAACTCAAGTTTGTGCTATATAGGCGTCCCGATTAATGCTCAGAATGAACGATGTTCAACCCAATCTCTTCTAATAGAGTTTTGGATAAAATACGAAAATAACTGGTGTCACATGACTATGGCACTAACAACAATATACCACAGTGGACATTCATGGACCCCTGAAATTCAGAGATGAGACCAGGTGCCTGGGAGGAGTGAGCGTCTCATGTTTGGCTAGCCACACCCGCCACATTGCTCCACATTGCAAAGGGAATAACTGTGACGTTAATGTAAAATACGAAAATAACTGGTGTCATATGACTATGGCACTAACAACAATATACCACAGTGGACATACATTGACCCCTGAAATTCATAGGTGAGACCAGGTGCCCAAGATGAGTGAGCGTCTCCTGTTTGGCTAGCCACACCCGTCATGAATGCCCTGACTTACAAGACGAAATGATATGAGTAAGCACTGTATATATACATGAATGTGAACAAACACTGTGTAGAAAGTGCCACAGCCACATAACATCAGGAAAAAGGGTATAATAAGACTTAAAGTACCAATGTTCAGTTACTGTATTACATTCGCGTTGCGTAAATCATAATCAAAGCATATTCATTGTTTTAAAGACCATTTAAATAATACTGTAATTTACATTTTCAGCCTTTAAAAATACATACAAAAATTCACGGTCCTACATACATAGGGGTTTTAAAATATAAACATTGTACTATACACGGTAAAAAGGGATGCTATTAATGCTATGTCAGGATGAAATTCAGAGCTACATGTATGTATCGGAGAAAACATGGATCAACACTAGATAAGGAAGCAAGCAGTGTTGGTACTATTTATATTAATGTATAACTGAATTGGATCTATATGCTAGAACCGGCACTAACGTTTTGGATATTCAAACAAAAAATTACAAATAACGAAATTTTTAACTCAGGGTTACAGGTATCATAAATCTAGAAAAAAAACCTTTGGACAAGTTTTTTTTATTTAGAGATCTTTTATCTAAATTCGGAAACCTTACTCTTCAACAACATGTATCAAATGGAATTTCCTATCCCAATTTTTACGGTGATCTTCTCTACAAACTTAGGAGGGACAAATGTTCCGATAATTTTATCCTTTTCTTAGCATGCTTTATATGTCCGTGGAGCCATTTGTTAAGCAGATGGTCCAGATGTCTTTTTTCTCCTTCATGCCCATATATGTACAACTCAATTTCGTTTTGATTTTATCAAAAAAGGAAACAAAAAATCTAAAGGAAATATAGATTTAATTCAAAATTTATAAAAATTGTATTGGAAGAAGGCTTAGGTAGCGCAGGAAGTATGCGCGTCAGTCTCTTAAATAATCATATGAAAAGAGCAATCTGATGGTCGTGAATTTTTATCCTCCATTTTTTTTTCTCATGTGAACTTGTTACATAAAGGATGAATGTATGTCATAACTTTTAATTAAAACAGAGGTAATTCAAATTTTACAATGTAATGAAAAATATTCGTCTGACACAATATTATCACCAAGATTACTTATGTATTGGTACACCAGTGTTCTAATGGTTTGCGGTTGTGTCTTATACATGCAGTGTTTCTTAGCCCTCGGATTTGATTTAGGGTTCTTTTAACAATATTATGACACTTATATTTTGACGGTATCTACTTGCAGTTCCGATATTTAGACTTTTGCATGAGACCCACCCGGAGTTGTGAGGCCACATCTACCGTAACATTATAACTTAGAATTTACTGTCTCATCCCAAAGACTAGACGCCAACGAGCTACCTGTGGGACTCGAAACGGAACCTGTCGGTCACACGCAAAGTATTTAACAGATTGAGAAACGCCAGTTCTGTCAACGGATAACGCTAGGCCGATAGCAGTGACATCCAAGAGAGAAAATAGAAGGCATCTGACAACGCTGTATGACACAAATCACCAAGGACATCTCCAAAAAAGACATTACAAGATATTCGATTGTACTGCGGTTGCGATACCGACTTAGGACGGTCAATTGAAGTAGCAAACATCACTCACTCCGTGGGGCTAAAGCTACACATGTACTGATACTAAAGAGTACTTTATTTACAGAGTGCAATGGCTACAGATAGAAAAAGTGGCTGTAACATCACAACATGGTATTCTTAGACTAGGTAACATAATAGACACTTTCACGATATCAGGACTTTGTATATATATGTATATCTCTGCTTGGCGGAAAGAAAAAACAACTATGTAAAATATATAAATATATCTAAAATAGAAAAGAGAGTTATAGTGATAACTTTTTAACATGTTCCAAGATGTCTCGTGTAACTTATCCACTTAAAACAGTTTTAAAGTCAGCATAGAAATTAGGGTTGGGTGGGTATCCCATCAGAACATTTTTACCTCGGAATAAATCTAATCCTTGTAAGAATAAAATGGACAAATGGTAAGGGACATTATACACCACAATATTTTGTACTTTGTATAAAATAAGCTAAAGTTTCTTATCATCTCTCGTTTTCAAAACAGGAAAATTACTATAAAAATAAAAATAAAAAAAAAATAATTTTGAAACAGGTTAAACCCCGACGAGGATATTTTTTGAAGATCTTCAATTAAGGTCTCAGTAGCGCAGTAGGTCATAATATAGACTCTTGAGCAATCTGAGGGTCGTGAGTTCGATCTTCACCTGGGGCTTTACGTTTTAATTTTCAATGGTGTAATTAAAATGTTATATAAATAGGAATGCATTTTTTCAGTATTGCAGAATCAATCACAAAGTGCATGAAAAGCCCAAATTCAGCAATCTTTATATTGAGAAAATAACAACTTTTCTGTTAGATCCATTTCACATTGTATACTTTTGCAGCGAACATTTAAAAGGATGAAATATTTAGGCAGGTTTTGTTGATTAATATTTGACATAGAGAAAAGAAATTTTTAAGTAAAACATCAACTAAAGATATCAACATATATACCTCGGAAAACGATCATGAGGTGAACGTGCTCTTGCCTATCTTTTATGCCAATTGTAGCTCAGTGAATATATCCGTGCAATTAAAACATGATAATCATATAACACATACTTTGAAATGAAAATAATCTGATACTAACAAAGAAATAGGATAGAAAAATTAATTTTGTGTCATAATTTCACAATTAACAATCATCTAAAGTTGTATACCCTTTTTCTTTTATAGGGGTTGAAAAGTTTTACAATTGTCATCTTAGACGTGATAAATAGATTACAGAAAAGAGAAGACAAGACATCTTCTGAAAAAGAAAATAATAGAATAGATATCTCTTTATGTAACTATCTAATTTTCTCTGCAATAGCCAAAAACAAAAACAAAAAAGAGTCTAGGTTCTTTGAATGAAATATATTTTGATACAAGTTATCAACATACGTTGAAGTTAATATTATTGATTGTACCATGAACAAGCTTTGGGATATCTTAATTTTACTGATTATGTATTTAAGAGCAGTTACCGAAAGCAAACCACATATCATATTTTGGAATTAAGATTGAGAAAGAGTTGCTATCAATAAATATCAAGATTTCACATATGGAATGAAATGATTGATGTTTTAATACTGAATGGAGGACATACATAAAAATGCACACAAAAAGTGTCAATCAGAAAGGACAATTGGACTCAGAATGCACCCAGCAATCATGTACATTGGTGTACATTTGTCACATGGAGTAACTCGACTGTCTTCTGGAAGAAAAAAGAGGAGTTAATTTGGAAATAAAAAATGGGGCAGGCTTGGTGTAGCGATTAAGCGCTTGGCTTGCGGCGCCGACGGTCCGGGTTCGATTCCCGGGTTGCGCCACTACGTTTGAGAGGTTGGTAACCTCCAGCTTCCATGTCGCTATATAACTGAAATATTGTTGAAAGGGACGTAAAACACCAATCAACCAACCAACCAACTGGAAATAAAAAAGATCCATTCATAAGATAATTGAATAGATAAATACATGTGAACAACAAAATGAAATGAATGAAAAAGTTAGAAATAAAGATTTTATTACAAAGTCCATTACGCGCCAGTAATTTTTTTTTTTTTTTTTTTTTGGTGAGCTTTCTGTTTATTTGTTAAAATAAAGTTAGTGTTTCATGTGCATGTCATTGCTGATTTTTGTCATACAGATTGGTCAGATGTCTTCTTTTTTCTTTTGTCAAATTACATGTAGTCTTAGCATTGTTTGAACAGGAAATTTCGTCATTCCCGATAAAAAAGTACTATAAAGTACACATTGACGAAGGTGAGCGAAACGACAAACATTGTGTAAAAACTTCTAACAAGGCCTCGGTAGCGCAGTACGTAGCGCGTCAGTCTCATAATCAGAAGATAGACTCTTGAGTAATCTGAAGGTCGTGAGTTCGATCCTCACCCGGGGCATTACTTTTGACATTTTATTCGTATGTTAAATATGTGAAATAGAAATGCATTTTTGAGTATTGCAGAATCAATTGTATAGCGAATTCAGCCCAAATTCAGCATTTTTTATATTGAGAAAATAAGATCAAGTTTTATTTTAGATTGAATTCATTTCCCATATGTATACTTATTCAGCGAAAATTTGGTTTGTAGAAACATTGAGACAGGTTTTGTTGATTTGTATTTGTTATAGAGGAAAGGAATTTTAGAAAAGTCAAAGTATTTTAGGGTAAAAAAACCAACTCCTATGATTTTAACATATATGTCTAAGACAAAAACGATCATGAGTTGAACATGCCCTTGCGTATCTTATACTCCAAATTGTAGTTCCTTGAATATTCCTGACTAGTTAAAACAGTGTAATCATATCTCGTATATTTGAAAAGGAAAATACGTTGATACTAACAAGGAAATATTATAGAAAAATAATAATACGTGGCATCATTTCACATTCATTTGATGAATATTTTAATGTTTATGAATGGCATACATAAAAATGTATACACTAAAAGTGTAAATCAGAAAAGCAAATGGGATTCAGAATGTAGAGAATGCAAAGAGCAAAGAATTAATTGGTGTACATTTTGACATGGGGTAAATTAACTGTTCTTGGAAATAAAAAGGGAAATTTGATAAGATGAATGAGTAAATAAAGAAATATATATAAAGAAATATATATATAAAGAAAGTAAATGAATGAAAAAAGTTAAAATTAAAGATTTATTACGAAATCCATTATGTACCAATAAATATTTTTTTCTGTAAGCTTTCTGTTTATTTATCAAAATGATGTAAGTGTTTATTGTGTATGTCCTTGGTGATTTTTGTCATACAGCTTGGTCAGATGTCTTCTGTTTTGTTTTGTCAATTTGAATATTTATGCAAGAAGCACGTTGCATACCGTGTACAAAGTTTTCGAGCAGAAATTGTCCTTTATGCAAAACTTTTGTGAAAGAAATTGTTGTTTTTCTGGTAAGTATAGTCGATTTAAACAATTTTCTTTGAATTTCACGTCCAACTTCTCTCAATGACATCCATGTATTTTGCGGTTTCGAGGCGATTTGGACAAAGTAAAATTTTCTTTGATTTAGTGATGGGATCAGTAATATAATTCACTGAAAAATATGAAATTATGGATTTATTGATTATTGATTTCCTCTACAAAATTAGTTCTATATAAATTTATATTTACTTGTCAAATGCTATTTTTCCTGTCTGAATTTTCTCGGAATTTGCCCTCGGCCCTATGAACCCCATGAAACCTCCCCATTCTTTCAATCTTTTGAATATTTATTTTATTGCGAGTGAAGTGATGCTAAAAAAAATTAGGTAAGATTTAAACATACATAGTCTATTTAGCAAGGGAAGAGAATGAGCTCATTAGGATAAGTGAATTCTGCCCAAATCAATATCGAAGAAGTACCAAACCGTTAATCATTCTCAGAGTCCAAGGACAGATACAAAATCGAGTAAGTTTCAAAAAGGAACTGTTGTGAACCCGGATATACTGAAAAATTCCGAGGTAAGACCAGGTGCCTGGGGAGAGTAAGCTTCTCATGTCTGCAAGCATCATCCGTTACAGCAGTTCTCAAGAAACATGTCAAAATCAAGAGTTTTGGTTTCCTAATTGTCCATACGAAAGTACAAATCTGGTATACAAAGTCATATTTGGTTTTCACTGAACAGGTCATTTAGTCGCATTCCAGAATATTATCAATCATTCTAGAAAGAGGTACACCATATTTTCGTATAAGATCCCCATAGCGACCGTAGAATTTCCTCAGTGACCATTTCAGACGTCCTTTAACATATCCCTGCATGAGCAACGTAATGGCCAGTCGTTTGGCCCTTGGAATAAAACCGTCCTATAGAGAACATGTTCTTGCGTACCTTATAAGTTGAGATATAAAAAGTTCATAGGCAGGTGAGGACGGGATATTGCTGCAAAGAAACGGGAAGCTAGTTATTTGGAAATTAAAATCGTCACCTTTGTCATACAAAGAGTGTTCAAATGACCATCATTGTCGAAAGTTAAAAATATATCCAGATACGAAGCGGAATTATTGCTCACAGTTGTCTCTTTTATCTCAATTTCATGAGGATAGATTTCCTGTATGTAATCCTTAAAGTTAGGAGTATTGATTGACAACACGTCGTCTATATATCTATACGTAAAATTAAACTGAGATGCAAGGCTTTTTCTGTCTGTGGAGAACATGTTTTGAATAAATTCTGCCTCATACGAATATAAGAAAATGTCAGCAAACTCTTCTCTATCTGTCTCTCATTTTTACTTCTCGGCCTCAATATTTGTATATCCATAATCATATGTTGAAATTGACAAGATGGGGTTTTGATGTAATGACCTATGTTCTATGCGGCTCTCTGCTTGTCCTTCTCAGAATTATTGTCTATATATCCTTTATATGATAAGAGATGTGTAAATCATTGTCATGTGTTAAAGTTTGTCTATTTTGTAGGAACAATCGCAGGCAGGCAGGTAATGCCACCGTATCACTTTGTAAGTGAAATGAATGATCTTGGCATGCAAAACTGAAAACTTGGGTAACTAGACATGAACACAGTCCCTGGATTAGTATACACGTATGCATATATTTTGGCTATTAAGTTGTGCATGGACTTTATTCTGCCAAATCCATATAACTCGCTGAACATACAAGGTATATTGGTAATACTATGAAATTTACATAAAATTCTTCACAATGTTAGACTAGGTTGGTGTAGCACAATTGGTTCTTGGTCAAGGGATCATGGGTTTGAGTCCTGGTTATGCCACATTGTTGTATTGCTTTTCGGATGTTGTTGCATACGAAAGATCTTCAATACTTTGGGTACATCTTTTTGCAAAGGTCTACAAGTCGAGGTTATTATACTGGGAGTTGAAGAAGAGTCTAAATTTCTGTGTTGTGCGATGCATCAGTTGCCATATAAATAAAGTAATCTTGATGTGACATAAACATGCATCGTTGATACATTCTCCAAGTACATATTTTGTGATGACCATTTTTCTCCCCTGGACAGAATTATCCACAGGTTTACCCATTCTGGGGACAGTAGTCTATTGTTGTCTCGAGCTCTTACCGGTGACATCACAATACATAAACAATGACATCACAGTGTGCAAACATCTACGCGACTCAGTTTACGAGCCGCTTGACTTGTAACGGTGGGGTTGCAAGTTTGAGCCCTACTGATTCCACGTGGCTGTCCTGTTCTTCGAATAAGAGTGCATGAACAGATGCCCTGTGTATGAGGACAGGATGATTCTACCCTTATGTCAATCTGAGTTTGTGGACAACAAATCTTTGACAATGAGGGTGGGATTGTGTTGTCCCTTTACCAAGTGGTGATACTCTATTGATGTGACCCAAATGTCTGACTTGAATGGATGTTATATATCTGGAGAGTTTACCTTTCAAATGTAACACAATCGATGAATTTCATATTTTCATTAATTGTGATGTCGCAATTAAATGACCCAAAATTGAACAACAAATCATGGTTGACATCTGTTGAAAGTAGATTGATATGAAGAAGGTGTATCGTGCAACCAAAGAATTGAGTCATATGTTAAACTAAAGAAGCTGTCAATGTCATTTTCTACAAATGACCTTTATTAAAATAGTGAACCTTATTTGTAAAGATTTTGCAATGAGCTTGAGTTGACCCTAATGTATTATTTATTACATATATTATTTCAATTTTTAGAAATATTTTCAGATAGAGATGGATCCAAATTTCCAGAAGAAACCAGATGGAAGTCTGAACCATACCGACTCTCTCATGTGCAGTCAAGTTTCCAGACAGGTTAGCCGCCAACCGAAAATGCGAAGTCTATCTCTAGGACAAGTCAGAGAATCGGCACGCCGAGCAGTGATATGGAAAGATGGAGACACTGCCAACCAAATCCATTTTCTTGGCAAGCACGAGATCCAGTTTGGAAAGTACAGCGGTCAGACTTTCAGATGGATTTTGGAAAATAATCCAAGGTAAATTTCAGCATATAACTTATTGATACCTAATGTATTATATAAACTACTAATAGGCATGTTTGCTGTTTTTTCACCGTAATTTCCTGATTTTCAGTGCAAGGATGCAACAGTTGATAATGGTCAAGAATGTGTTCATTATGAAATGCACATGAAGCACAGTTGACATTACTAAATTACATTATCTTTATGAAGTAATCATGATTTAAGATTTATCAATTACTTTTTTGAAATATTTTAGGTATGCCGGGTATCTGGGTAGCCACCTTGAGAAGGACCTGTCATCTCAAAGCCCGTACATGATAAACAAGCGACTTTTCAAGCAGTACGTAGAGCATTTTCCTGAGGGACGAGAAACCATCAAGCTGAAGTCAGACCCATCTCAGAAGGAAGTAGTAAAGTCATCAACAGCCACCTTACTCTTCCTTACTCCATATCGGTAGAAAACTCAGCCCAGAGTCCCTTAGGAAAAAGGTCCAGTTGCTCCAATCGCCAACTAAACCTGAACGAAGTAATATTTTTCTCACGGTTTGTTAACATTTTCCAGATATTATCTGTGTTCAATCCTGCCTTTCGTTATTTTCAAGCATATACATGTATGTACTTAACTATGAATGCTGAAAATTGCAAAGTACTTACATGTACTTATTGAACGATCAGTGTCATTTTAAACCAGGTAAACTGCAGTTCAAAAGTTGCAGATCGTAAATATCTGGTTTAAAAATAATTATTTTCTAAAATTATCAGTAAAACCATTGATGACTTGTGTGAATTTGATGTTTATATTGTATATTATTGGTTTTAAATTCCTGACCATACAGAAATGTATGGTTCATGAAAATATGTATGAGAATTCTGTTTAATTCAGAGCACACTAGAAGCAAAGTAATTCTTATTCTGTGCTGCATGCAATAGCACATAATATCAGCAACATACATGTACAATTCAGTTTTTATAATGATTCTATATTCTCTGGGGATTTTTTGTGTGTCATCTGTCGAGCATAAGGATCACTTGTTAGACAGCTATCGGTCAGTCGTTCTCTCTTAATATTAAATCAATATCAAAGACCACACAGGCAACACATGTTCCTTGAACACTTGTTTCTTACTCATACAGTAACAACGGCAGAGAGTATATAATTTGTCATGTTTGTCTGTTTTTAATCCTTACCTATTTATTAGCTTTTGTGATTTTCCAGGTACTGAATTCATATTTTGTACGATATACAAATCCACATGTATTAAGAGGAAATGTAGCTGTAATCTTGAGGTAGTTATCCTTGAAAATTTAGAAATTAATCTATGTAAATATTTATTTAGATTTGCCAGCCAGATCACCCAAACAGGACTCTTCAGATTTGTCCGACAAGGAATTTTTGGAAAAGATTTTGGAAATCGAATCAAACTTGCTGCAAGGTATATTAAAAATGCAGAATCAAATACAATGAATAGTCCATAAAGATTTCAAACTGATTGAATGCTGTGTGGTCTAATGGACAAGGTGCTCGGCTCCTGATCAAGAGGTCCTAGGTTTGGCTTCCGCCGTGGGCGCACCGTTGTTCTGTCTTTCAGATGAGACCACAAAGACCGAGGTTCCCTGTCACGGTAGGTGTGGCACGTAAATGATCTCTCACAGCTTCGGATGGGTCGGTTGCAAAGGTCTAAATGTGTATGCAATGCATCAGGCAGATGCCGTCACCATTTACGTGAAATAATCGTGGAATGACGTAAAACAATAATCAATCAATTCAAACCGATTGCCTATCTCATTGGTAATTAAGTATATGGGATCTATAGATCTACTGATATTTGTTAATTTTTATATTATATGTAAGGTACAGTGAGGTGCAGTCCTAACATAACATTATGTTAACGTCGCGTTTGCTTTCCTCGAGCGCTCAGGACTGCTGAGCAGACGCGTTTGCGTTAACGCAGATTTCCTCGTGAACTTAATTTCTAGACCGCGTTAACGCGCTTGACTTCAGCGTGAACGTGCTACACAGCTACGCTCGCTTGCTTACAACTTAAAACTTACATTAACATGTACATAAAGAAGGATTTGAAGGCGAATCGATATATACACTGTATATTTAAATATAAATAATAATAATAATAATAATAATAATAATAATAATAATAATAATAATAATAATAATAATAATAATAATAATGTGATAATCATGATATTCATATATTATGAAAAATAGCTAAATTTAAAGAAAAAAATAAATACATAAAAAAAGAATAAATACATGAAGAAATGATAAAAAAATAAACAAATAAGAAATAAATACAAAAAATAGAATTAGAATGTAATTATCCTAGTTTATCTTTAGTATAAATTGACAAAGTTTTCCATAAATATCTTAGTGTATGTGTACGCGGTAATTTCCATTATTTTATTACATATGAAACTCTTAATGCGTGGTGTCATTTTAACATTACATTTAAAACAGGTATATATGGCGACATTTGCAGTAATTGTCTTTTATTTCCTCCATCCGTACCACTGCATACATAATTAAATGTAGGCATGTAAACGTGCGACTGGACCGAGCGCACGCTGGAATAAATCGCGATTATGCGAATTTCTTCCCTCGGTAACACAAGGAGCGCATGCGCGTCCAGTCGAGCAGTACAAGTACGTGTGCGACAGCAGTCCACGTGACCGCTTATTGCGTTAACGTGCATGTAATTTTAGGCCTGCACCCATCTGTAAATAAATACATTGTATCCTGAAATTAAAGATAGGAAATTATAATGAAAACCATTCATAGTTTTTGAATGTTTAATCTGTTTTTATAAACATGCAGATAATGTGGTAACTTGATGAAATATATCACTGGAGTATTGTACAGATCCTTGTTTGGTGTGGTAAATGTTTAGTTTATTTCGCATTACTTCATTATGGTGACAGTGGAATCTTTACACAATATAAGCCTATTTAACCTATAGCTTACAAAAGGTATAGTAATATACACCTTTAAATTGCACTGCAGATATGATGGCTTTCCAGTGTATAAAATTTAATACATATACTGATTATTCATCTTATAAAGTCTTCACTTTCTATTTTTATCTATAAACGGTTTTTTCTCGATCCCATTTTTTTTTACCCAGTTAGGGTTATCACTATCAACATCATATTTCAGGGAAACAAAATCTAGTTACAGATATAACCCAGTGCATCCATATGTGCGCTTTCCTGTCTTCAACATATATTTATACTTATTTAACTAATTAATGTGGAAGTTTGGCTTCTACACAGACAGTTGCATGTATAAGTATATTCATTTGCTGTGGTGTTGGTTGCTTTAAACATGTGTCAACATTAGTATACATGTGTGTATCTACAATGTATATATACATGTACATAATTTTCCCTCTTATAGAATTATCTATAATTATGCACAAATAATAATTTAATTTCAATTAGTTCATAAAATAATAAACACTTATTCTATTACTAAACTTGTGTTATCCTCCCAAAATAAAATAATGTCTTTGTGATAAAAAAAGTGGTTCCATAGAAATTGAATTATTTGTGAAGTAATATTTTTCAGTGAGGGAAAGGTCAGAGACAGTTGCACCTCCTATAGCTACTGTGTCCAGAATGCTATCCGCAACAGAGACAGGGATCACAGAACGAGCAAACCATGTGTCTGTCCAGTAGCCGAATCTCGGAGAGAGCACACAAGTGTGCCAGTTACTGCCACATTAGCTGCACCTCCCAGATAACCTAGAAGAGAATTTATAACTGCAGCAATTGAACCATTAGGTATGAGTATAATCATGTACCTTTTAAACCACTTTAATACCTTATCAATTGGTGTTAACTATTAGGTACATGTACAATATTCTATTTTCGTTACATACATAACTCATAGTTCAACTCCACACACATCAGATTACATACGATTAATGTATTTTTGTCTTCTTCTTTTGCAAAAGTGTTGGGACATTGAATCTTATTCGTCTGTCTTTATATCACAAAAAACTTTTAACCATGTCCATAACAGTTCAGGCTTTCATATGTCACATGTACATCATTTGTGACATCTGTTACATTGATAACTATGTCATGTTCATGGTCTTGAATTTCGCCAAAGAACAAGGTAAAATTTGTTTTTAGAGGGGGCGGACTTATTTTCTGGATTTTCGTAATTGTGTTTATGTATAATAGAGAAAACAGAAGACATCTGACAAAGCTGTATGACACAACTCACTCAGGACCTGCACACAAAAAATGACAATAGCATAAATATACGCGGAGCAACATTACAAAAATATTCGATTGTGCTGCGGTTACGATACCGACTTAGGACGTTCAAAGTAACAAACGTCACTCAATTGATGTGATTAACCGATTTACGGGCGACCACCTCTCCCCCTCACCGCAAAAGCAGCACAATTAAAGGCCACACATTTAAAAATTTATAAATTATCCTCCATATAGAGAACAAGGAAACAGTTTCTCAAGGAGACAATTTGGGTGTATACATTTTGATGTATGCCATTAATTCAACATTAGAACATTCATCAATCCATTCTACGCACTACTGAAAAATGCATTCCTATTTCACATAACATTCTTTATGATATACGATTGAAAATGTTAAAAGAGTAATGCCCCAGGTGAGGATCGAACTCACGACCTTCAGATTGCTCAGACTATCTTGTGATTATGAGATTGACACGCTACCTACTGCGCTACCGAGGACTTGATAAAAGCTTTTACACAAATATCTTTGTCATTTCATTCTCCTTTATCAAAGTGTACTTTATATTTCTTTTTAGGCAGGCAGCATTTCTTGCCTTGAATCTGAAAATTTGACTCCGTGTTCCTGTTTTCTTGGTATGTTCATGCGTGTATATTTATGTATTTACCTCCTCTACTTAAAAGTTTGTTGCAGGACTTTTGCGACGGGTGTTGCATGCAACCAGGGGCAGCTTACGCCTCACCTCGATATTATTGGGGTTCGCATTCGTCTGAATATGACACTAAACACGATATTGTCCCCTTTATTCCATGGACCATGAGATATGGTTTACCTTTCGGTACTTCTTCGTTTTTTAGTTTTGAAATTTTCCTTTTATTTCCTTTGATAAGAACAATCGATTTACCCCATGTCAAAATGTACACCAATTATTTCTTTGCTCTTTGCATTCTGTACATTCTGAATCCCATTTTCTTTTCTGATTTACACTTTTGGTGTATACACTTTGATGTATGGCAGTCAATCAACATTGAAACATTCAGCAAATGAATGTAAAATGATGATACATATCGTTATTTTCCTATTATATTTCTTTGTTAGTATCAACGTATTTTCCTTTTCAAATAACGAGATATAATTACAATGTTTTACTAGTCGGGACAATCCAAGGAATTACTATTTGGAGTATAACATACGCAAGAGCATGTTCAACTCACGATCGTTTTTGTCTTAGATATATATGTTCAAATCATAGGAGTTGATTTTTACCCTAAAATACTTAGACTGTTCTAAAATTCCTTTTCTCTATGACTAATACAAATCAACAAGACCAGGCCGAATGTTTCATCAAACCAAAAACACGTGGTCATTGTTATTTTTATGTCATTTCTCTGTTTACATTTTATTCATCGGCTAGTTATTTATGAAGACGAAAACTAAACTGAAATGAACAGAATGCGGTAACTAGCCGATAAATAAAATGTAAACAGAGAAATGATATAAAAATAACAATGACCACGCACCCATGACCACGTGATTTTCGTCAGCTCCGCCTCTTTTTGCGAGGTTTCTGTTAACGAGATCTCGCGAGACCGAATGGCTGACACAGAAACCGGCAAATTTGAAACAGGTTGGGAAAAAATGTGTGTAGAGCCTTCAGATCGGGGGTAAGTTAACGTTGCCGATCGTTTGCTTTATGTTTATATATATTAAATATTTGCTCCATTTGATGCCGAAATGCGTAGAACCCTATCATTCATTTAGGGCCACTACTTGCGGCTAATCCAAACCATGTCCGAAAATCCTGAAACCAGAGGACATACAAAATAAGTGAAAATGAAAACCAAGTAGAAAATAACGAAAAATGTCTAGTTTCAGAGCATATGTGAACCCCTATGATGGAGTAAGATCAGGTGCTCGGGGAGAGTGAGCATCTCTTGCTTGCTGGCAACACCCGTCACATATACCCAGTAAAAGAGTCAAATCGTGTAAATTCCATATTTATTTATATATGGAGAAGTCAAAGTAGGTAACCTTCTAGTATAGAAGGTGTCAAATCTGTTGCTACTCATGAAAGGATAAGTTTGTGATAGCGAAATCGAAATCGTCACGTTCGTCATAGAGTGAGATGTTCAATTGACCGTTAATGTCGAAAGACAACACTATATCTAAGTACTAGTAGAATGACTACTTTCTGTGGATTCTTTGACCTACAGTTCACTTGGATAGATGATGCTAAGGTAATCTGCGAATAAAGGATTATTATTGAAAAGCAAGTCATCTATATATATCTGTAAGTAAAATTGAAGCCAAGAACCAATTCTTTTCTTACCTTTCGAAAGCAAAGACTGACTGATTGCAGCTTTGTGTGAGTAAAGGAATATGACAGCCGGAAGCCATTGAAATGGCGATAATTTGTTGAAAAACCTTTCCTCCAAACACCACAAAAACGTTATTGATAAGAAAGTTCAACATCTGGATGGCATCTGTTTCAGTATATTTATTTTTGGAATCAGAATTTTCCCTAACAAAGTAAGTTTTATCATTGCCTATAACGATATATTTGAATTTGCGGCTTCCGTTTTACTAGTAAATGCATTTTGAATAATTTCCGCTAATCTGTCTTTTAATTTCTGATGAGGGATCCTTGTGTAAAGAGTCGAAAATTCAAAAGACTTGATGGAGTGAATTTTAGTAAAACTTTTTGATTTTAGATGTTCTTAAAACTCTTTTGAATTTTTAAGGATCCACATTAGATTAATCCCACTTCTGGAATATACTGTTTCGCAATACCTATGAACGCCAGATTTAATTTCTGATAATATTTTTGTGAGTAGCTTCGATACAGATTTTGTGGAACACTTCGAAGAACCAGCGATAAAGTGTTGTTTGTAAGGATTTTTGTGCATTTTTGTAATGTAGTAGAAATATGGAAGTTCTAAATTTCATTTATGTGTCAATACCAAACGTATTGAGGACAGATCTCTTTTTGCCCATCGTGTAGCATATTCCTCGCAGGAGTTGATGATATTCTCAAAATTTATATATTATATAATTCTATTTATATATAAAATTAGATGAGGAAAATGCACACGGTTGAGGATGGCATGCAGAGTTGCTAAGATAAAGGCACTTTAGAAACCCTTTGTAATTATAAATTTTGGATGCATATGATTGTGTGTAGCTATAGGAAATACATGGCGGATTTTTATTTTGGAAATATGGAGGTATTTTATCTAATACAAAGTTATGATTTAAACTTTGGCCAAAATTTAAATAATAAATGGCTTTATTTGCAAATTTAATTTTGATGAAAGGGCGATTAGATCTTTCCATAGATATATCTGACTTGACGGGACAAAACAGTCTAGCGGTTGTTATGTCCATAATAATGCCATTTAGTCTATACTCTGCAGAGTTTATATCAGTATATATACGTTGTATGGACGATACGTATAGCTCGTGTAATTTTCTGAGTTAAATAGAATAAAGTTTTGTACGAATGTCATGAGGGCCCAAAGGTTTATTAGGCCGGTGTCACTGCTGGTGGACTGATAGTCCCGAGGTCATCATAAGTCTAGTTTTCAGTGCTTTTGTACTGACATGAAATATATACTTCAAATTTTCAGTCATCAAATTAAGTAAATCACTCTAAAACTAAGGAGTATCTCCCTCATGCATAGCTCTGTCCTTAAATAAATTGTTTGGTTCACTTTTCGGTCAATTTAGTTTCAACTGTTCGTCAAATATTTATATATTTTGAGAATTCCAATCATTTGGCCACGAGCATCACTCAAGAGAAATAAGTTGTCGAAATGCGCGTATGGTGCACTACATTAAAAGGTATATATGTTCTACATTTATTTTAACCACTAGGCCGGTGTCACTGCTGGTGGACTGATAGTCCCCGATGGCATCATAAGTCTAGTTTCCAGTGCGTTGGTACTGACATGAAATATATACTTCAAATTTTCAGTCATCAAATTAAGTAAATCACTCTAAAACTAAGGAGTATCTCCCTCATGCATAGCTCTGTCCTTAGATAGATTCTTTGGTTTACTTTTCGGTCATTTTGGTTTCAACGCTGCTCGTCAAATATTTATATATTTTGAGAATTCCAATCATTTGGCCACGAGCATCACTGAAGAGACTAAGTTGTCGAAATGCGCATATGGTGCACTAAATAAAAAGGTATATATGCTCTATATTTATTATAAATTGCAAATGAGCATCAAAGGAAATATTATGTATTTCATGTTTGTTGTATTGTTGTACCATGACTTCAATGCCTCCTCTGGGTTTTGCTGAATAAATCGAGTACGTTAACTGATTGACACGCAGGACTATTTAAGTTACCAATACTACTAATATTGTCATTGCATCCATAGGGCGAAGTAGTCTCGAGACGTCTTATCCAGTATTCTTCTCTTTTCCGACGAAAAGGTGTGCTCTTTTGCAACCGTGCTCAAATTAGCATTGTTTGTGATGTGATATATTTTTTCTATAATTCTAATTTTCATTGAGATGAATGCAAAGAGCAAGAAATAAATTGGTGTAAAAAATTAGAATTACAGATGTATTACGGAGTCCATTATGTACCAATAAATTTTTCTTTCTAGGTCTTGTATTTGGCCCCTCTACAGCCTTATGCAGACTTTTACTTGAACGTTGCACGCTGACTAACAGGGCCGTGAGGACTATATGACGGACCTTGTCCAAACCTCTTTCAGAGGAGACATGGTCCTGAACCTCGTCCCCTCTGACTGTTAGTCGGGACTCCTACAGATCTAGGGTTTTAGCTCGCTTTCAGACTGACAGAGCACGGTTTGTCATGTTGATGTTGCATATATTTTTATATCATTATGTGTTTTACAATACCTTACGTGTTTATTTTTTTATGACCTCTCAATATGCGATACCTGTTGACCCTTGTTCTTTACATGGAGGATTATTTATAAATTTTTAAATGTACGTCCTTTGATTGTTCTGCTGTTACGGTGAGTGGGAAGGTGGGCCCGTAAGCCGGTTAACCACGCAATTTGTTTGACTTTTGTCAAATTAAATGACCGTCCTAAGTCGGTATCGTAGTTGCACTACAATCAAATATTTTTGTAATGTGTTATATGTGCTAGTATATTATTGATATTCATGTATTGTATAGCTCCATGGTGTCTTTTGCCACGTAATTGGGCCAGTAACTCCTCTTTTTTCTTTCTGTAAGCTTTCTGTTTATCTATTAAAATCAGGTTAGTGTTTTATGTGCACGTCCTTGGTGATTTTTGTCATACAGCTCGGTCAGCTGTCTTCTGTTTTGTCTTGTATAGTTACATGTGGTCTTAGCATTGTTTAAAAAAGAAATCTTGTCACTCACGATAAAAAAAGAATTTTAAATTACGCTTGATAAAGGTAAATGAAACGACAAAGATAATTGTGTAAAAAGTAATATTAAGGCCTCGGTAGCGCAGTAGGTAGCGCGTCAGTCTCATAATCACAAGATAGTCTCTTGAGCAATCTGAAGGTCGTGAGTTCGATCCTCACCCGGGGCATTGCTTTTTACATTTTCAATCGTATATTATAAAGAATGTTATGTGAAATAGGAATGCATTTTTTAGTAGTGCTGAATCAATGATATAGTGCATGAAAAACCAATACTCACCATTCTTTTATTGAGAATATAAGAACAAATTTTATTTTAGATAGAAATCATTTCACACACATATATATATATATATACTTATTCAGCTAATACTTAGAAGGATGAAACAATCGAACAGGTTTTCTTGATTTATATCTGTCACGGGAGAAAGGAATTTTAGAACAGTCAAACTATTTTAGGATAAACAATCCTAACTCCTAAGATATGAACATATATGTCTAAATCAAAACGATCATGCGTTGAAGGTGCTATTGCGTATCCTATACTCCAAATGGTAATTCATTGAATATTCCAGAGCAGTGAAAACATTGTAATCTTATCTCGTATATTTTAAAAGGAGAATAAGTTGATACTAACAAAGAAATATGATAGAAAAATAAGTATACCGTTAGGTGCAGTTCTGACCTTACATAAAGTGCACTTCAAGGTAAATTTATGACTGCTTTTCAAGTTTACTTGGCGACAACAGAGTAAAGTTGGAATCAAGTTTAGTAGAAAACTTGATTCCAAGTTAAGTACTAAACTTGATTCCAAGTTTACACCAAGTGCACTTCAACAGTAGTTTACTTACTATATACATGTACATTTACTTTTTCTCTATTAAAACAATTTTTTCTATAAAATATGCCATTGTACATAACAAAACAATTATTTCTATCGTGTTATACGAAACTGGATAATTGTAATCAACAAACGTGAAAAGTAAACTTGTCACGTGATAGCAAACTTGAAGACGGAATTACCTTAAAGTAAACTTGATATCAAGTGCACTTGACTAAAGTGTATGACTGGTTTTCAGGACGAAAAACTAACCTTGAAGTGCACTTGTCAAGTGCGCTTGAATGTAAGGTTAGGACTGCACCAGATTGTATGTGTCATCATTTTAGTATTATCGAACATCTATAGCTATAAAATGTTTTCCCTTGGAACAGAGTTTAAAAAGTAATAGAATAGTCCCCATAGACGTGAAGAAAAGAATACAGAAAAAGAAGACAAAAGACATCTTTTGAAAAAGATATTTAAAAGACTGCATGCATATATGTTTTTATTCAGGCTTTCCCCAAAGATTTACATACTTTTATAAATATACAAATTTGGAAAGTAAGAGTGGTGATGAAAATTGATATATCAATAATCTTTAAACTTACTATGCACTTGGTGTCTGAAGTCTTAAAAACATCTGGGCCACCGGCAGAGACATCAATAAATCAGTATAAAAGAATACAACTATTATAACACTTTGTTTAAAAATAATTTAAACTTTATAGTCTACGTTTTTTGAAGAAAGTATATATATATCAAAATATATTTGTAAAGTATGTAGCTATTTTACTAAAGTGGAAAGGAATTGTGCTTCAACATTATGATACAAGTTATCAACATACGTTGAAGTTAACAGTATTAATTGTACTTTGAACATGTTCTGGGTGTCTTATTTTCACAGAGTATGTATTTAAGAGTATTTGCCGAAAATCAAATCATATCATACTTCGGTATTAAAAGTGAGAAAGAGTTGTTATCAACAAATATCAAAATTTCACATATAGAATGGATTGATGAATGCTTTAATGTTGATGAATGGCATACATCAAAATGCATACAAAAAAGGAATAAATCAGGAAGCAAAATGGGATTCAAAATGTACAGAATGCAAAGAGCAACAAATTAATTGGTGTTCATTTTGACAAGAAGTAAATCGAATGTTCTTGGAAATAAAAAGGAAAATTTTATAAGATAAATGAATTTATAAAGAATTAAGTAAGTAAGTGAATGAAAAAAGTTAGACTTAAAGATTTATTAGGAAGTCCATTACGCACCAAAATTTTTTTCTTCTGTAAGCGTTCTGTTTATTTGTTAAAATGAGGTTAGTGTTTTATGTGCATCTCATTGGTGATTTTTGTCATACAACTTGGTCAGATGTCTTCTGTTTTGTCTTGTCAAGTAATATGTGGTCTTAACATTGTTTAAACAGGAAATGTCGTCGCTCACGATAAAAAAAAAGAATTACGCCTTGATAAAGGTAAATGAAACGACAAAAATGATTGTGTAAAAAGCTTCTATCAAGGCCTCGGTAGCGCAGTAGGTAGCGCGTCAGTCTCATAATCACAAGATAGTCTCTTGAGCAATCTGAAGGTCGTGAGTTCGATCCTCACCCGGGGCATTACTTTTGACATTTTCAATCGTATATTAAAAAGAATGTTATGTGAAATAGGAATGCATTTTCAATAGTGCAGAATCAATTACATAGTGCATGAAAAGTTCATATTCAGCATTACATATATTGAGAATATAAGAACAAATTTTATTTTAGTTGGAAAACATTTCACATGTGTACTGATTCAACTAATACTTAGAAGGTTGAAACATTTACACAGGGTTGGTTGATTTATATCTGTCGTGGAAGAAAAGAATTTTAGAACAGTCAAGGTATGTAAGGGTAAAACATCAACTCCTAAGATATGGACATATGTCTAAGACAAATACGATCATGAGCTGAATATGCTCTTGCGTATCTTATACTCCAAAAGGTAGTTCATTGAATACATACAATAGTCTCCATAGCCGTGATGAATAGAGTACAGAAAATGAAGACAGAAGATGTCTTCTGAAAAAGAAAATTAAAAGATAGGTACATAAATCGTTTTCTTCAGATTCAGATATTTTTATAAATGTACAAATTTGTAAATAAAGATTAGTTATGACAATTGATGTATCAATAATCTTAAAACTTATCATGAACTTGGTGTCTGAAGTCTTGGGAACATCTGGCCCATCGGCAGTGACATTAACGAATCAGCAAAAAAGAAAACAAATATCATAACACTTTGTTTAAGGGTTATTTGAAATTTATAGTCTACGTTCTTTGAAGAAAATATATTTGAATTTATTATTGTAAAATATGTTACTACTTTACTAAAATGGAAAGAGAATGTGCATCAACATTATGATACAAGTTATCTACATATGTTGAAGTTAACATTATTGATTATACGTTAAACATGCTCTGGGGCGTTTTATCTTCACAGAGTATGTATTTAAGAGCAGTTGCCGAAAATCAGAACACATCTCATACTGCGGTATTAAAAGTGAGAAAGGGTTGCTATCAATAAATATCACAATTTCACATATAGAATGGATTGATGAAAGTTTTAATGTTGAACAGATGGTATGCATCAAACTCTGCACACAAAAAGAGTAAATCACGAAAGAAAATATGACTTCAATGCACAGAATGCAACGAGCAAGAATTTACATTTGTGTACATTTATGAGATAGAGTAAGTCGACTGTTCTTAGAAATGAAAAGGAACCTTTCATAATGAATAGATAAATAAATAAGTAAGTAGATGAATGAAAAAAGTTAGAATTAAAAGACAAAACTGAAGAGATCCGATAAAGCTGTAGGACAACAATCACGAAGGACAGGCGCACACAAAAAGATTATTTACGAAATTCATTATGCACCAGTGCATATTCATTCTGTAAGCGTTCTGTTTATTTGTTAACATGAGATTAGAGTTTTATGTGCATGTTATTCGTGATTTTTGTCATACAACTTGATCAGATGTCTTCTGTTATCTCTTGTCAAGTAACATGTGGTCTTAACATTGCTTAAACCGGAAACTTCGTTGTTCAGAAAAAAAAGAAATATAAATTACACCTTGATAAATGCAAGGGAACCGACAACGGTAATAGTGTAAAAACTTCTCACAAGGCCTCGGTAGCGCAGTAGGTAGCGCGTCAGTCTCATAATCACAAAATAGTCTCTTGAGCAATCTGAAGGTCGTGAGTTCGATCCTCACCCGGGGCATTTCTTTTTACATTTTCAGTCGTATAATAAAAAAGAATGCTATATGAGTAAAAAACAAAGTACCGAAGGGTACACAATATCTGATAGTCCATGGAATAATAGGACAATATTGGGTATAGTGTCAATAGAAATGATTTTTTCAAACAATTATATAGTGTATGAAAAGCCAAAATTCAGCATCCTTTATATTGAAAATATAACAAGTTTGTTCTAGATGGAATCCATTTCACATTTGTATACGTATTCAGCGAATATTTAGAAGGATGAAACATTTAGACAGGTTCTGTTGATTTACATTTGTCATAGAAGAAAGGGATTTTGTAACAGTTAAAGTATTTTGGGTAAAACATCAACTCCTAAGATATACACATATACGTGTATGTCTAAGGCACAATGTAAATTGCGACAGAAGCGTGTGAATATAAGAAAATACAATTCAAAATATTCTGTAGGAAATCCAACTTATACTCTTATGAACTTTTCGGTTTCGGAAGAAACTGAGAATCATAAATCTGTCCTCAGTATGTTTGTTATTGATAAAAAGAAATTAAATTTGAAACTTCCATATTTCTACTGCATTCCAAAAATACACAAAAATCCTTACAAACAACGCTTTTTCGCTAGTTCCTCGAAGTGTTCTACAAAATCTGTATCGATGCTACTCACAAAAATATTATCAATTAGGTATTGTGAAACAGTATATCCCAGAAGTGGAATTAATCTAATGTGGATCCTTTAAAACTCAAAAGAATTGTTAGAACATCTAAAATCAAAAAGTTTTACTAAAATTCACTCCATCAAATCTTTTGACTATTCAACTCTTTACACAAGGATCCCTCATCAGAAATTAAAAGACAGATTAGCGGAAATTATTCAGAATGCATTTACTAGAAAAAACGGAAGCCGCAAATTCAAATCTATAGTTATAGGCCATGATAAAACTTACTTTGTTAGGGAAAATTCTGATTCCAAAAATAAATACACTGAAACAGATGTCATCCAGATGTTGAACTTTATTACCGATAACATTTTTGTGGTGTTTGGAGGAAAGGTTTTTCAAAAAATTGTCGGCGTTCCAATGGGCACTAAATTGTGCTCCGCTTCTGGCTGAAATATTCCTTTACTTATACAAAGCAAAATTCATTCAGACTTTGCTTTCGCAAGGAAAGAAAGAATTGGCTCTTGGCTTCAATTTTACTTACAGATATATAGATGACTTGCATTCAATTAATAATCCTTCATTCGCAGATTACCTTAGCATCATCTATCCAAGTGAACTGGATGTCAAAGCAACCAAAGAAAGTACAATGTAGTAATTTTACTTCGTATTTAGATATTATGTTGTCTTTCGACATTTATGTTCAATTGAACACCTCACTCTATGACAAACGTGACGATTTCAATTTCGCTATCACAAACCTTCCTTTTATAAGTTGCAACATTCCATCATCGCCCGCATACGGCGTATTCATATCTAAGTTAATACGTTATTCCAGACCATGTTCAAATTACAATGACTTTGTTTTGAGGGCTAGGCGACTTTCAGATAAGCTACTCAACCAGGGTGATATATGTGCTAGACAAACAACGTCACTGAGGAATTTCTATGGTCGTTACGAGATTCTTATTACTCAATATGATATCTCGTTATTTTTAGGCTTTTAAATGATATTCTGGACTGAGCCGATTCCGATCATTTTACACAGATTTGACACCTTCTATACTAGAAGGTTACCTACTTTGACATCCATTTATAAATATATATGGAATTTACACGATTTGACTATTTTTACTGGGTATATGTGACGGGTGTTGCTAGCAAGCAGGAGATGCTCACTATCCTGATCTTCTTCCATCATAGGGATTCACATCTGCTCTTCAAGTAGACATTCTTTGTTATTTTTTACTTCGTTTTCATTTTCACTGATTTTCTATGTCCTCTGGTTTCATGATTTTCGGAGGACATGGTTTGGATTTATCGATCATCTTTACACGATGATGTACACATTGACAAAGGTGAAGGGAACGACAAAGATAATTATGTAAAAACTTCTCACAAGGCCTCGGTAGCGCAGTAGGTAGCGCGTCAGTCTCATAATCACAAGATAGACTCTTGAGCAATCTGAAGGTCGTGAGTTCGATCCTCACCCGGGGCATTACTTTTTACATTTTTAATCGCGTGATAAATATGTGAAATTGGAATGCATTTTTAAGAATTACAGAATCAATTGCACAGCGCATGAAAAGCCCAAATGCAGCATTCTTTATATTGATAAAATAAGATCAAATTTTATTTTAGATGGAATCCATTTCACATATCTATACTTATTCAGCGAACATTTGGTTCGATGAAACATTGAGACAGGTTTTGTTGATTGGTATTTGTCATAGAGAAAAGGAATTTTAGAACAGTCGAAGTATTTTAGGGTAAAAATCAACTCCTATGATTTGATCATATATATCTAAGACAAAAACGATCATGAGTTGAACATGCCCTTGCGTATCTTATACTCCAAATGGAAGTTCCTTGGATTTTCCCAGTTAGTTAAAACATTGTAATCATATCTCGTATCGTTTATACTAACAATGAAATATCATAGGATAATAATTATATGTGTCATCATCGTATATTTTACATTCATTTGATGAGTGTTTTAATGTTAAATGACTGCCATACATCAAAATGTATACACCAAAAGTGTAAATCAGAAAAGATAATGGGATTCAGAATGTACAGAATGCAAAGAGCAAAGAAATACTTGGTGTTTATTTTGACATGGGGTAAATCAACTGTTCTTGTAAATAAAAAGGAAAATTTCAAAAGATGAATGAATATAAAAAGAAAAAAGTAAGTAAATGAATGAAAAAAGTGAGAATTAAAGATTATAAGTGTCATATATGTGCTAGACTAGCAACGTCACTGAGGAAGTTATCTGGTCGTTTCGAGACTCTTATTACTCAATATGATATCTCGTTATGTAGACTTTTAAATGATATTCTGGACTGAGACCGATTTCGATCATTAAACACAGATTTGACACCTTCTGTACTAGAAGGTTACCTATTTGAATGCTCCATATATATGGAATTTACACAATTTGACTCTTTCTACTGGGTATATGTGACGGGTGTTGCTAGCAAGCAGGAGATGCTCACTCTCACCAGGCACCTGATCTTACTCCATCATAGGGGTTCACATTTGCTCTTCAAGCAGACATACTTTGTTATTTTGCACTTGGTTTTTATTTTCACTGATTTTGTATGTCCTCTGTTTTCATGATTTTCAGACTTACGGCTTGGATTTATCCATCATCTTTACATAAATTCAAATGACATAGTTTTTTAAACAACGAAGAAAAGAAGAATCAATATATTCATACGGTATATTGCAACACCGTGCGCGCACTTAACAATCACACTAAAATTTCCATTCACATAGAAATAGACTTACACTGACCTATAAAAAATGTTATTAATGAATAAACAAATCTATACTGTGGCCATATATTACGAAAGTTACTGCAGTAAATATATGAAGTTGATTGATGAATTAAACACGAGGTTCTAGATTTAAAGGATATCTTCAACGGTAGCACACTGAGTAGCAATTACAGGTTTCCATGGATCCAAAAAGAGTAAATAAGAGAAGAAAATGGGATTCAGAATGTGCAGAATGTAAAGAGGAAGCAATTAATTGCTATACATTTTGATATAGGGTAAAGTGGCCGTTCTTGGAAATAAAAAGAAAAATCTCAGACGATAAATGAATATATAAAAGAAAAAAGAGGAGTTACTGGCTCAGTTATGTGGCAGAAGTCACCATGGAGCTATAATAAGAAATAAGTTAGTATAAGTTAGAATGCAATTTTTATTATGAAATCTATTACGTACCAGTAAATATTTTCTCTGTGCGGTTTCAATATATTTGTTAAAATGAAGTTTGATTTTCTTGTCAAGTTACATGTGGTCTTAACATTCCTAAAACAGGAAATTGCGTCATGCATGATAAAAAAGAAATAAAAACTACACGTTGATAAAGGTGAGGGAACCGACAAAAATAATTGTGTAAAAACTTCTCACAAAGCCTCGGTAGCGCAGTAGGTAGCGCGTCAGTCTCATAATCACAAGATAGTCTCTTGAGCAATCTGAAGGTCGTGAGTTCGATCCTCACCCGGGGCATTACTTTTGACATTTTCAATCGTATATTAAAAAGAATGTTATGTGAGTAAAAAACGATTGATTGATTGATTTTTTATTTTGTTTAACGTCACACCACGAATATTTCACGTATATGGTGATGGCATCTGCCTGATGCGGGGCATACAAATTTTGACCTTTGCAACGGACCCACCCGAAGCAGTGAGGGATCTTTAACGTGCCATGCATACCACGACACGGGGCCTCGGTTTCCACTGTCTCATCCGAAAGACATGACACCGGCATGACCAGAATCGAACCCCGGCCTCGCGATCAAGGGTCCAGCGCGATACCACTAGGCCACGCCGGCTTGAGTAAAAAACGAAGAAGTACCGAAGGGTAAAACATATCTCATAGTCCATGGAATAAAAGGACAATATTGGGTATAGTATCAATAGGGATGCATTTTTCAGTATTGAAGAAACAATTATATAGTGCATGAAAAGCCAAACTTCAGCATCCTTTATATTGAGAAAATAACGAGAAGTTTTGTTTTAGATGGAATCCATTTCAAATATGTATACTTATTCAGCGATTATTTAGAAGAGTGAAACATTTAGACAGGTTTTGTTGATTTATATTTGTCATAGAAGAAGGGGATTTTGGAACAGTCAAAGTATTTTGGGTAAAACATCAACTCCTTAGTGACATATGAAATGTATTTACAACGAAGAAAAGAACAAGATATTCATATGGTAGATGATAACACTGAAAACACAATCAACAATCACACTTAAACTTTCCATTCACATAGAAATAGACTTACACCGACATATATAAAAATAATGTTATTAATGAATAAACAAATTTATACTGTTGCCAAATATTATGAAGGTTACTGCAGTAAATATATGTAACTAACTAATGAATCAAACACGAGTTTCTAGATTTGAAGGTAGTACATTGAGTAGCGCTTACAGGTTTTCATAATTTACTGGTGACGTTTCAAAGTTATGAATTATGACTGATTCTGTGTTCTAGGCATTTGTTCCAAAGATAATACAGTTGAGACTATATTCACAAAGACTACGTTGACGACAAATAAAATAATAGTTACAGCTACACAGCCAGCAGCTCTTCACATAAGGACAATGGTCACCTACAAGTACAATGCGAGTGTTCGAAAAGACTCGGACTCACATTACGAACCTCTGAAATGTACGTTGTGAATATAAATATCAGTAGTACAGTATTAATATAATGATTATACATTTTAACATGAACTGTTTACATGTAACTTGAACATTATGAATAAACGACAGAACTAAAACAACAAAGTACAAATCCAAGATATTGTTTCGAAATCCACAACTCGAGGTCGAAGAAACACGACAATACATATGTAAATATAATATAAACAATCACAAACCTCTGTCACAACAGAGGTGGGATCAGGTGTCATGGAGGAGTAAGCATCCCCTGCCGACCGGTCACACCCGTCGTAATGCCATAAGTATAAGCGAAATAGTATTATTCGCTGTCACAGAATTAGGAAACGGCACAGCCGAGTCAAAATAGGTTTATGGCATATGTAGTAAGAATACTGCTGTATAGTATAGGTAATACAGATGGTTTAGTTACTGTGAAATAAGGAAGTCAACATGTCAGACAACGATACATCATATAAACAAATAAGGTCTATAAAACAACCGTAAAATTTGCGGAATGTTGATATAAGTCGTAATATCTCATATCCTTGTTTGAGTACCTTTTCTCCTAGTAATTCGCGTCAGTAAATGAAAGAGCAATACTCAGATGAGCAATACTCATATGACGCTCGCGCATATCGAATCAATTGGGATACATAAACACCGTACGGAGGTAATAAAGAAATATTGCTACTAGTATATGGAAAGTGAACAATGGGGAAACAAAAGTGATAGCGTTTGTCATAAATTGAAGTAGTACGCTTACCATCTCGGTCGACATCAAAAAGTAGATCTAAATATCAAGCACATTGTAGTGTCTTTAATTTCAAGTTCCTTGGGATATATTGTATGTACGTATGAATCAAAGTTTTTATCAATATTTTATTGTAGTGCAATTACGATACCGACTTAGGACGGTCATTTAATTTGACAAAAGCCAAACAAATGGTGTGGTTAACCGGTTTACGGGCCCACATTCCCACTCACCGTTACAGCAGAACAATCAAAGAACGTACATTTAAAAATTTATAAACAATCCTCCATATAAAGAACAAGGGTCAACAGGTATCGCATAATGAGAGGTCATAAAAATATAAACAAGTAAGGTATTGTAAAACACATAATGATATAAAAATATATGCGACATCAACAAGATAAACCGTGCTCTGCCAGTCTGAAAGCGAGCTAAGACCTTAGGTCTGTAGGAGTCCCGACTAACAATCAGAGGGGACGAGGTTCAGGACCATCTCTCCTCTGAAAGAAGTTTGGACAAGGCCCGTCATATAGTCCCCACCGCCCTGTTAGTCAGCGTGCAACGTTCAAGTAAAAGTTTGCATAAGGCTGTAGAGGGGCCAAATACAAGACCTATGGTCTTTTTGATGATCTCAATGTCATATTGTCTATTTAGAAGACGTTTGACTATTTTATTACATGATAAAATAACGTTATCGGAGCCTTTTACTTTCCTTAGTTTATATACGAGATCACCGTAAAAATTAGGATGGGAAATTCCATTGGATACATACTGTTGAAAAGAAATATTTCCAAATTTAGAGAGAAGTTCTGAATAAGATCTGAAGAATTTGCCGAATGTTTTTCTTAGCTTGTGATATCTGTAACCCTGAGTTAAAAGTTTAGTAGTATATGTAAATTTCGTTTATGAAAGTCCAAAACATCAAAGAAATATGATACAAACATAATCATATGTGTCACAAAATTCCCCCACTGACTCTCCTAAGCAGGGGCAAAAACCACATTAAAACCGTATTTCAGCATTGAAAATTAGAACACATTGATGGCAACGAACATGAATTGTTAAGACACAGAGAAATGTTTGTAATGGTTTCAATCATACATATTGCACCATAGGATGTAAATCACATTAAAAATGAATAATTATTATAACGGCTATCAATAACCGTCTACATTGTAGTAACTACTGGTTGACGGCGGGTGCAACATTTTGCCAAGAGTTTCTCACTCCTCCATGACATCTGATCCTACTTCCCTCTCTCTAATGGTCAGTGCCTTTTGTTTCTGAGTTATGAATCTTACACGGATCATGACATTTTGCTTATACTTGGTACCTTGTCGTTTAGTTATATTTGTCATACAGTTTTTCAGTATGCAATGGACATAAAATCTATACAGTCGTACATATTTACTCAGACGAAAGTGCTTTTGTTTTGCAGAACAAATGTTATATTTATAAAGATGCATGTTATGTAATAAACTCAATACAAGAAATCTCGCATTTATTTGCATCTTATGTGTATCGGACTTCCAGTGGCACTATTTCGAATTTATAATTTTGTATAACAAATCTTTGAGTATGGGAAAATCAATGACTTTATCAAAGTATAAAAACAAATATGGAAAGGTTTACAAATATTTTGTAATACAGCTTGGTCAGAAGCCTTTTCTCTACTAATATTTTGTATTTTGGGCATAGAGATATTCATGAATTTAATATAGTATACGAATTGAGTTTCAGGTGTCCCAAAGAATAACACCAACCAAATGATACAAATGTTACATAACCTATGAGTAAAATACGAAAGTAACTGGTGTCACATGACTGGCACTTACAACAATGTACCACAGTGAACATTTCACAGACCCCTGATACATAGAGGTGAGACCAGGTACCCGGGAGGAGTGAGCATCTCCTGCTTGGCTAGTCACACCCGCCGTGATTACATACAGACATTATTGTATTGTACTGTATTACTTACATACAGACAAAACAAAAATAATTCAGCTTTTAGTAATTTTCAGTACTTCTTTAGAGAGTGTAATGGCCATATCTAGGAAAATTAAATGAAATCTGCATATATTGTTATATTTCAAACATTACCAATGCAAAGCGTGGTAACATCAAAGTGGAAAATATTTAAGCAAAAATACCTAAATACAAAATGCATTTGCATTAATAGGGAGTAAAGCTAAAGTGTAAGTTTCATACAAATCATACACCTATACTGGTAAGAATGAAATTTATGTACTACAGTGAATCCTATTCATAAGAGGTTAAAAATATGTAAATCAAATTGATAATTCCAAATTGATACAAATCAATATGAATAAATACAAAGTTTTAAAGTCAGAAATAAATTGATTAGTAATTGAAAGTTCATTAAATATTAAGAAATAAAAATATACGTAAAAAAGTTTGTAAGTTACATAATTACATAATAAAAGATAAACTAAATAGATTAAAGTATAAAAAGAGAGTAATAATGGGAATATATTTATAAGAAACTGTATTATTCAGCGTTTAATATCCTCTCTTAAAGGTTTCTCCCTTTCATTTTTCTTGTTCTGAAAAACGTGAATCAATCTTTCTTGTCAGGTTACATGTTGCTTTCATATCTTTAATTGAAGTTTCACCCATTGTTCTGTAAAATGTCAGTCAATGTTCATTGTCAAGTTACCTGTGGCTTTTATATCTTCTCTTGAATGTTTCTCCCATTCATTTTACTTGTTCTGAAAAATGTAAGTCAAAGTTACATGTGGCTTTACACGTTCTTTAATAGGAAATTGCGTTAATCAGAATGATAAAAAATAATAATAATAATGCACGTAGATGATAGGATAAAACATCGACAAAACATTTAATGAGAATTTCTTTAAAGCGTCGATAGCGCATAATCACAATATATAATTTTGAGCAATATGAAGGTCGTGAGTCCGATCCAAACCCGGGGCATGCGTTTTTATATAATTACTTTTAAAACTCTTAAAACTATTGATTTAATTTTGTTTTACTTTACTCCACGATTATTTCATATATATGGTGATGATATCTGTCTGATGCATGGTATGGGAATTTATACCTTCGCAACGAACCCTCCCGAATAGTGACACAGAACCGCGTTTTTACTGTCTCATCCAAAAAACAGGGCACCTTGCAACCATGGCGAAATTCAAACCCAAGTTTCCCATCAACGAGCCAAGCACTTACTCAACTAAGTTATGCCAGCTTCCCAAAAGATGTAAGAGTGCATATTATATATAGAAATGTATTTATCTCAGCAAATGTAGGTTAAGTCTACTGCATTGAGTTATAAGGAGGCATACATACAAATGTGTTATTCTGTCTTTCATATTTTACACTTAGAAAATTTTAAAACTGTTATTTAGCTATCTTTAAGAAAATATTTCAAATTATTGTAAACTAGGCATTGTAAAGATTATATAATTATGAACATTTACAAATAAGATCATTAAAAGAGCATAAGTTAAACATGCTCTTGCGTATCTTGTTCACAATAAGTTATCCAACTTTCCTTCAAAAAGTGTAAAAAGTGTAGGTTTTAATTATACACAACGGTACCATACAATGTATACAAATGTAAAAAACTACAGTATGGTAATAACTATTAATTACCGTTAACATTGTGGCATCTACGAGAATACAGCAGGTGCTATATATTCTCACTCCTCCTTAGCAACGGTTACCATATCCTTTTCTCTAAAGGTTTGACTCTACTTCTTTAACTGAAATTCCTCTCAGCGAATTAGTAATATATTAACACAAATGTGATAAAACTTTTCTCTTTTTTATATATCTTTATTTACGACCAAGTAACGAATTCCTGATATGAGAAATTTCTGCAACATGGAAGAATTCAATGACTTCGCCGCTATGTAACTATTTCACTTTCTATATGACTAACTCTAAAGTTATATACTTTGTGTATTATTTGGTTGGTGTCATTTCCAGCGGACCAAATGTTTCTTGGGTTACAAGAATTGCATACCAGATTAATGCATTGCATACTGCATAAATGAATGAAAAATATAAGTAAATAGATACCTATAATACAATGGTTCCATGAATCATCTGATCAAGTACAAAATCATAAACAAAAGGCAGCATAAGACCTTTAGATTTGTACATTTAATATACATATATAAATAGAATATAAATCCTTTTTTACGCTTAGAAGTGTTTTTAACATTCCTTTTTCGTGTTTTGTAATTCAATGTTTCTTGTCAAGTTATATGTGGGCTAACATTTCTTTGGCAGGAAATTGCGTCATTCATACTAACAAATAAAAAATTTAAAACATACTTGGATAAAAGAAAATGGAAATGATAATTTGCTAAAACGCTCCTTTAACAAGGCCTCGGTAGCGCAGTAGGTAGCGCGTCAGTCTCATAATCACAAAACAGTCTCTTGAGCAATCTGAAGGTCGTGAGTTCGATCCTCACCCGGGGCATACAATTTTACTTTAAAAAATATGCATCAACATCAGGAAATGTCGGCATTGTGATTTGCCTTCCTGCCATAATACATACATGCGAAGGTGTTATTGTCTTTTTCTTTATTCTATTTTATTTTTTACTATAATTTTTTTTTTTGCATTACCATACGTGTTTATATATTCTTATTACCTTGCAACTTGAGACACTTATTGATCCTTGATCTCTATATGGAGGAATATTTATATTTTAAAAAGTGTGTGATTATTCTGCTGTTTCGGTGAGTGGGAAGGTGGGCCCGTAAACCGGTTGACCGCACCAATTGATTGACTATTGTCATATTAAATGAATGTCCTAAGTCGGTATCGCTATTGCACTATATTCAAATAATTTGGTGATTTTCTTATGTGTTTTTTCGTATCATTACATTAAATGTGGTGACTCAGTAACTTTTCTTTCTTCTGTGCGGATATCCGCACACGCTTGTGTTAAAACGATCGTGATTCGAAATTCAAGCACTCTGATAAGAAATAAAGAACTGTTTCATTTAATTTTCCTAGATATGGCCATTACACTCTCTAAAGAAGTACTGAAAATTACTAAAAGCTGAATTATTTTTGTTTTGTCTGTATGTAAGTAATACAGTACAATACAATAATGTCTGTATGTAATCACGGCGGGTGTGACTAAAAAAAATATATATGATGTTTTCGGTCACCAAGTATTCCAACAAACCTTAGGTATTCCTATCAACACAATTGTGCATTTTACTAGCCGATTTAATTATTTATCAATACGAACCTGAATAAATGCAAAACGTGTAGGCAGAAAAAGCAATTGGAAAAACATTTTGATTTAACATTTATGGTACATATGGAGTCTGTATGTCTCAACCGATCCGATATGCCATATACTCTTCATACTATGGGGATTTCATTTATAGGAAAAGCTACTGAGTAAAAAGTTAATATCACAAGTATGAGTATAAAACCCCGTTTGAAATCTACATTCTGCAAATTTTACAGAGGCTATAAAGGCCTTCTATACGCTTATAAAGCGTTGTCTGACTGATATTGACTATGCTATTTGATTACAGTCCTTCGTAAATCGTAAGTATTGAGAAAATACAATATAAAACAATTTACACTACTCCCGACTTTTACCAACTGTGACTACCGTTATAAAGTTTCAATTTAATATGACCATGAGTTGTACTAGTTAGCCGGTGTAAACGGTCTCTGATTCTGTAAGGGGTCCGTGATATCGAATATCTTTATTTATGATTACAATAAAGAAAGAAATACCTAATTCACCTTGACAAGGTTCAAGAAAACGACAAAGATAATTGAATAAAAACTACTAACAAGGCCTCGGTAGCGCAGTAGGTAGCGCGTCAGTCTCATAATCACAGTAAAGTCTCTTGAGCAATCTGAAGGTCGTGAGTTCGATCCTCACCCGGGGCATTATTATTTTTTCTTTTATCTGTAATAGAGATTTGGGTAATATTAAAGCTCTATCTTACGGAACAGAACATAATTTTATAAATATATTTATATGCTGTGTATAATCTGTTGTATTATTGAATATAATTAAATATTGAAAATCACATGTATATATATATACTATTATTTGAATTCGATAGAATTAAATCAGTAGGTGGAAAATTTCAGTACAGAGTCAATTATCCTCATCATTTTGAATAATGTGAAAACAATTATTACATCATAATATATCCAATAGGTGTGGTACCGACATAGGACGGTCATTTGAACATAAAATTATGCCTAGTATAACCTAGCCACTCCTTTATAACAGAACGTAGACCCGTTATGTTTTTAATTTTTCATGTGGAATTTACCGGTCCATGGGCCCACTTTACCATACACTAAATTTAACAGAAGTATAATCAAAGAATATGTATACCAGTATGAAGTAAGGGGACAGTCAGATTTCTAAATTAGAGTTCACTGTTAAAATATCAGGGGGAGTTTACTTTTTGGACCATAGCGTTTGGAGTAACAAACATTCAACTGTAGGCGAATTCAAAAAATAAAATAGTAGAATAGTACAAAAGGGCCAACCGTTTGAGAAAGTTTTACGTCAGAAGATGACTGTTTCAGGTACTGTTTTGAAATTGGCAATAATCTCTTCTGGATAATTGTCGAAAATTGATTCACTGATTATCAATAATAATCGAATATGGAATAAATCATTCTCAGCAAGGAGGTATTAACATGTGAACTATGAGCATTTAGAGGCACGTTTGACATATTGAAGAAGTAATCCAAAGTGACATAACGCCAACTACTATGGTATTTAAGCAATTGTTACGAATTCTTGTACTAAGTTCTCAAGCTACTTTGATCTCTATACTTCATTATTCTACCTTGAATATCTCTACCACATAATTTGATTAAAACAATATTGACTCTCGTTCACTTGTTTTCATACAGAGTCAAATACATACCTCTCTTGATTTAACTCCAACACTCTATAATGATTCTTACAAATATTGGACTTAAAGTAATGTATGTAATACCATCATCTTACTTATATACAATATTTATGTCAAATCTAATGGCAAGATTTTTCAACAAATTGCTGGGACTCAAGTGGGTGCTAATTGCGCTAACTTTATAAAAATTCTTATGTATTTTATTTTTGTCACTAACATACTTTTCTATAAATCTTTTGTTTGAAAAGTTTTATGTCCTCTCTTCTTGAGAAACCTGTTGATATTTGTTCTTTTTATGGGAGATTGCTTATAAATTTTTATATTTGTGTCCTTTGATTGTGTTTCTTTTGTGGAGAGTGGGGAAGTGGGCGTCCGTAAACCGGTTAAACACACCAATTGAGAGACGTTTGTTACTTTAAATGACCGTCCTAAATCGGTATTGTAACTGCAGTACAATCGGATATTTTTGTATGTTTTCTATGTTAACTTTACTATTCAGAGCGTTTCATGCAAACTGTCAAACATCTATGTACAAGCGTTAATCTTTAATATGAAGATACATTCATCCACCTAAACTTCAAACTTAAACAAAGCCAATAAATCTGATGAGGAAACAACGTTCTCGGAAATATACATTAAAATCATTGCCAACAATAGGTATACAAGTAGTTGGATATACTGATGAATGTGATGACAGGATATCCCATGGTAAATTTCCCAAGGCTGTTTAATACACGGGTCACGAAGTGCAGTGACAATGCGTTAAGTAATTAATTTTTTGTTTTGTCGATTACTCCGTACGCCCTTTTCCTGTTGATGAAATAAATGTTGTCTTTGTCTGTACGGATGTTCTGCCATGGGTGTAGTCAGATTTTAGTATCTGTTTTCCACATTTATAAAATTTAATAATTCATTTATTTAACCATGACGTTCATAGTCGAAACAAATAGGAATTTATATCAGTATGTCTTCCAAAGCTTTATTTTTGTAAAGAAAGAACTACAGACAAACTTTATTGAGAACAGTCTACACCAACAGGCAGAACATACAAAAATAAGCAGCACATCAAAGACCTAAAATATATTCTATCGTAATGCAGTAGTAATATCGACTTAGGACGTTCAATTAAAGTAATAATCGTCAGGCCATTGTTGTAGATGACCATTTTAAGGATCAACTTGCCACTAACAACAAAAGCAGTGCAGTCGAACACTTAAAATTCACTAATAATCCCCATAAAGAGAAAATGGATCAACAGGTAATTCAAGTTAAGTGGTCATCAGGAAATGAGCATGAACATTATTACGGAATGAAAATGATATTAAAATGATCAATGAAAAGAAGATAATCTGTTTTCATGGTTTCAGCATTTGGACTTTTCCTAAACATAAATTATCATTTGATTAATTGATTGAATTTTGTTTTACGTCACAACACGAATATTTCACGTATATGGTGACGGCATCTGCCTGATGCGGGGCATACAACGGACCCACCCGAAGCAGTGAGGGATCTTTAACGTGCCATGCATACCACGACAGGAGACCTCCGTTATTACTGTCTCATCCGAAAGACATGACACCAGCATGACCAGAGCGGGACTCGAACCCCGGCCTCCCGATCAGGAGTCCGACGCAATACTACTAGGCCACGCCGGCTTAAAATTTAAAATCTGAATGAAATTTGGAATGTAGCTATAAATAGATTTGTATAACTTTTGATTATATTGATAATTACAGTGAACAAAGATGTAATATACGTTTTACAAGTCACATTCGAATCAAATAACTACAGATTTATTTTATTTATGCAATGTTTATTTGAAATAACAATTTGCTGAAGAATTAACTGCAGTGAAGCAGTGCAACGATGCGATACCATTAGCAGTTTTGATAAAGTTATCTATGTTTCATGAAAAGCTGAATTATTGTACAATCACGCACAGGAAAGATTTCACTCAATTACAGAAATAAATAAAGTTTTGTGTAATAGATAACAATAAACCGATATTTTATGCTAAAAAGTCCACCTGAATTAACCCATGAATAGATAAATGAAATAAGATAAAATAAAATAAAAATCTTAGATTTGTTAAGAAAAGCAACGGAATAGAATAATAGATAGTTTTTCTCTATCTAACGTACAGGTCTTTTGTGCAATATTCCATTCAATAATGTTTCAGTGCCCGGTGAATTAAGGAATCAAGGACACTGACGTATCATAATGCATCAATTCTACGGTTTAATGTTTTCCTAATCAAATCTTCAACATGTCATAACCGCCGTTTGATGGAGCCTAATGTTAGCAATGTTGATATGAATGCGAGGTAAGGTCACCGGCATTGTAGGATTATCACTGTTTCATCTGGAAAATGCATGTTTGTTAAAGGTTAATACACTGATGATAATGTTAATATAGGGCGTGGAGGCATGTATATGTCAATGACAGAGACAAAAAACTCGGCAATAAGGGAAAACGTGCTGAATGTGAAGAATATGGTGTGGAATTATTGCTTTGTATCTTCTTTCAATGACTCAAACGTTTAATCTAACTGACTAGATCTACGTCTGCATGTACGTGAGCATATTGTTCACATGTTTGGTTGTTGATTTTTTTTTAATTCTATTTTCTTTTTTTTCCACATTTCTTTCTTTGTATATTGATCTAGTTATATTTTTATAATAAATACATAGAATAAATCTATTTTCGGTAATGTGTGTGTGTGTTTAAGTGTGGTATAGTGTGCTGCTTGTAACTCACTGTAGTTCATTCATTTCTTTTCTTTCTTTCTTTCTGTCTGTACGTCTTTCTTTCTTTCCTTCTGTACATATTATTAGCCTAATTATATTCGTGTCATTGATACATAATACTCCATTGTGTTTAAGTGTGTAGTATAATGCTGAATGTATCTCACCGCACGTCCTCCAATCTGTCCAATCAATGTGTGTGTGTAGGTTTGTGTGTGTAGTTGTGTGTGCGTTTCTTTCTTTCATTATTTATCAATCTAATCATATTTTCATAATTGATATGTAATGCTCATTAATTCTTTGTAGGAATGTTTAGGTGTGGTAGCAATGTAACACAGTGTAGTTCCTCCTTTCTGTCAATCTATTTTCTTTATTTATTTAATTTTTACTTTCTTATCATCTTTCCTTTTTTCTTTCTTTCTTTCTTTTTTTCTTATCATTGTAATCATATTTGCATAATTAATACATATTACTCATTTATTTTCGGTAGAGGACGTTTAGGTGTAGGGTGTGGTACAGTACTGATATTAGCTCATTGTTAGTCCTCCTTTCTGTTCATTCCATGATTGACACAAGCAGCATTGGTGAGAGGGAGGATAAAAGAGTGTACTTATTCTGTCCATGTACTCCCGGTTTCCTTAACCCACTAAACCCGACCATCAACTCGTGTTCAACGTCTCGGTGTACAAGATTTTAACGACAACAAACATAGACGTTTTGTTCAGTGAATGTGAAACATACAGATCCCTAAAAATAGATAAGCAAACATCACCAACGAGTGGGAATTGATAAACATCATGTGATTTATTGAATTCCTATAGATCTATAACATCTAAAAATCAGATAAGGTTTATAAATTTTTCTTCGTTGCAGATATTATAATGTAAGGTCCAACTAAACGTATCTGCATTATTTACGTGTATTTATATGAAAATAATTGTTTAATATGCTTGAAGTACATCTGGACTATATGCATTATTTTTTATTAATTACAAAAATATCAGTCAGCTGAAAGAAACAAACTTGAAACGTTTTGTCTATAAATTATTCGTCCAAAAAAAAAATTTTGCCCCGGGTGAGGATCGAACTCACGACCTTCAGATTGCTCTATTCATGTGATTATGAGACTGACGCGCTACCTACTGCGCTACCGAGGCGTTGTTACAGGTATATTGTACAGGTAATTTGACGACATGTAAGTATACATAAATAGATCACCATGTTATTTAAAGTTCGCCGGATATATGATAATATAAATATATACACAGTGGCGTTCGGAAATTCAATAGTAACGTTGAGTTTGATAGGTCAGTATTTTTGTGTATATTACGTCACACATACGCTATATAAGTAAACCATTACTAGAACGCGTCAATCAGTTGTTTCAATAAACTTGTAAGTGCTTTTACAGGGCATATGATTACATTCTATTTTTAAAATATACTTGACAATACAGAAGATAAAAAAATTCTTAATTCGATAACAACAACAACAACAACAACAAAAAGGGGGGGGGTTAATTTGTTGGGGTAAACATTGTTTATTTAAGGTGGCCAAAATAGAGGGTTATTATTTCAAGTGATAATAAATAATAATAGAAAATACAACCAAAAAATATGGAGTCGACTCCTCCATCCCAACCATTTACTCAAACCTTCGATGAATAAAACATTCTGATTCGTTGTTTCGTACTCATCTCCATGCATTTATCTATCATATATAAAATATAAATGTACCATACATTTAAGTTTAACAGTTTCACCGTTCTTGATTTTTTATACATTTATTTCAACCCTCCTCCCTCTTTGCTCCACCATTCCTCCCCTTCTTTCTCTCCCAGCCCCAAGTTGTGCATCACATTTATTCGATATGCGATTCAGTAAAATCATGTTCCAATGAATGGTCAACCTGAAATGTTTAAAACCTCCTGAGCAGATATCTGTTTCTATATGAACAGATTGGTTGCAAGAACGTTCAGTATCCTTTGATTAATGAATACCATATGTATAACGGAGAATGAAGTGAATGTGTGGATTTGAACAGCTTCGCCCTCGATCAACACTGAAGTGACTTATGTTGTTTAAATACGCATATCGTGCACTAAATTTATACATGACATATATATATATATATATTTCACTGAAGCTGAGAAATTATCGAACATTTCTTCTTGGTAGGAGAAACAACTCTGCTAACGTTTAAATTAGATAGTTCAGATATTCTGGTAAGGCAAATACATAATTTAAAAACTTGCTATACGAGTGCTAGACGTTTCTGTCATGTTTTGTCCTGAAAAGCTAGAAGTTTTAGGCGACCACATTATGAATTTTGAATAGTCATAAAAATATATAAGACTTTATCTGGAAGGTTTTGGTAAGCATTGTTATACAAATAAGTGAAAGGAAATCCAATCTAATGATTCATTCCTACTCTATGCCAAAATTAAAGGACTGTACGAACGAAAACAACTTCAATCAATTCGTAGCAAAATGAAGCATTATCTACACACAAAATCTAAATTAAACTCAAACCATGTTAAGACTTACTAAGAAAACAGACGTTACAATAATACCCTCCAGGGCACTCCATATCTGGTAACTAATGATACATCCATCACATGATAGATGTTAATTTCATAGCTTAATTTTAATCATGGAAGTTTGCGTGCTTAATCATAGTGAATGAACTTTCTGGCTTAAAAGGTTATGTAGACGAGATCCAGGAAGTAAATTTTCACTGGCGACAATGCTGACATTTTCTTAATACATTAATGTTCTCAGTTTCTATGAAAGAAAGTGAAAATATATTCCTCTGGTAGCCTTTAGTGTACGAAAACATGTATTGCGTGACCATTTCCTAAAAATCTTTAAAATTACTTTATATTTTTAGCTGCAAAGAGAGCACTACATGATAAAATACTCCCTGAAATGGCTGTGGTAAAAATTGATATTAAAACTCAATTGTATGAAATTGATATGAACCCATACATAGATTGATATTTTAGTTGCAAGGAAATGTTGCTAAGGATAAAATAGATTACCAATAACCGTAAAAGTAAAACTTTATTGTATTATTCCTTTGTAGTGGTACGTGCCCATAACACGAAATCAAGATAGTTCTTTTAGATAACATTTATAGCAAAATTAAAGTTTTGTCTAGAGACCAATTTAGGGTGCAATGTATCTGTGTAATTTGATACCGCACGTGTTGAACTGTTTCTTTACATACACTCATAATAGATCAACATCTCAATTCAGATTGTATTAAAAATTTCCTTAAAAATATTGTAAAAGAATATCTCAATTTACCAGGATTATATACTTCTCGACTGCCATAACTTTTTGAGATATGCATAATAAATATTAGCAGAAACATATGTTTGGAGTATCATATACGCATTTCGACGATGACTTTAATTCGTATGTTCTGTGATTTATACGTTTTAATCAAGTTTCATAAGAATCAGTTTAACAAATCTGACAATTTCAGATCTGTAATCCAATCTTTTAAGAAATCAGTCATCAGTAGGTAGTGCAAAAATAACATAATATACAAAAAATATACAGGGTACGATCTTGGTCAGAGTATCCAAATTTACATCAGTTTAGTTAGGTCAATAATTTAAATAATGTATTACATCATGCGTCTTGAAATGGCTCTAACATAGACTGATAAACATCTATAACAAACAGTTATGCATTTTAATAGATTTAGATAATGCAGTTGAAAAGATGAGTAATGTATAGTACTCGGAATGAAGAGAAACGAAATCTGATCCTGCTGCATGAAGAATATAAGTTTAAACCAACTTTATATTGTTATGTGTATTGGTACTGGTTAAATTACCTGAATAGGTATACTCATGAAACACAGTCTATTGACATTCTTTTACAGTGGGTTAATACAAACTTTAAACATATACGGTATCCAATAACTGATCAGTATATCATTAAATGCAACTGCAAACACGTGCTATTTATAAACTATATTGTAAACGTCATCACAAAAGATTGATTATAAGTAATAATAATAATTTTTGTTTTTGCTAATTGTTCCTACACGTTTTAACTTCCTACCTTATTCTAAAGACATTCACACATTACACTGACCATCTGTTTTAAGTTCAGAATGTAAAAGGCTGTTAAGAACTGGTCGATGTTAAGTAAAATAAATAGCCATAATGTTGCATTTCACAACCCATTAGTTCTTTTATATATGTCCTACAATATGAATGTCTGTTTATCTTAATCCAATCATTTTGAAGTAATGTAAGTGTAGAAGTCTTCCGTTTCCAATGCTAGTTACAAAAATGATAGTAAAATGTATTCCAGTCTTTTTTTTCAAAATTATTTTAAGAAAAAGTGAGTTACAAATCGAATTAAAATACGGATACGTTATAATTGTTCATCAAAATAACCATTTAATATTCATGATAAAAATAATCGGTACTAAATACCATATCATACACTAAACATCAGAAGCTTGTAAGATTTAACAATTCAATTCGATAATAGAAATATATCCACACCACATCCATGCTTAGGAAGCAGTAAGTATAATGCAGTCATTTGGGTGGAAACATAAGCTATCAAATGATGATGATGACATCAGTCAGGAAAGACAAGACTGATTCGGTCTGACTCACTTGTCTGTGAATTACATCTAAAGCCATAGTAAAAAAGAAGGTACAAAGGCTTGAAAATAGATACAGCAGTTGCGAGTTGGAGTGGTAAGTAAGCCCCCCCCCCCCTTTCCAAAAAAAAAGTGTGGGGGGGGGGGGGTGAGCAAAGCTTGAGGAACAGTCTATCCTCTTTAAAAGACAAGACAGACTAATTCTATGACACAACTTACCAACGATTTGCACATAAAACATGATTATAGTAAAAAAAATACGAGTACACACAGACAACTACATTAAAACATTATTCGATTATATTATGCATACGACTTCGGACGATGAGTTAAAGTGACAAACGTCAACATTTTGGTTGATATATCATCACTTTTCATTATTCTTATAACCATATATAACAAAATAAAATATACCATTTTTCCATTAATGTCCAAGAAAGAGAAAAATACATCTGATTTGAGTGTATGTTAAAACCAAGGACATGCTGTGTAAAAGTCCATAATATTCGTACAACCTACGAATATTTTCGTATTATTTGCAGACACAGAATCACAAAAGAAAAAAGAAAAATAGAAAACGGCACAAGTGGTATATGTCAAGATCAGTACAAAAAATACAGTATTGGTAATGCAAACGGTGTAACTACCTTGGAATGAGGAAGTTAACATGTCAGACAACGATCTATCACAAATAAGGTCTTTATAACGGCCGTACCATTTGCGGAATATTGACTAAAAGCTTGATATCTCATATCCTTGTGGTAGAAACTTTTCCCTCCCGGGCAGCCGGTCTCACTTCTGTTTAACTGGGGTTCGCATTTGTCTGAATATGAAACTGCAGACGATATTGTCCTTTAATTCCATGGATTACGAGATATGGTTAACCCTACGGTACCTCTTTGTTGATTACTTCCTACCAGTAGTTTGCCTCGATAAATAAAGGGATGATACCCAGAAGAATCTCCAGCATACCGAATTATTTTAAAGATATCAGCACCATACGCAGGCGATAGAGGAATGTAACTACTTGTATATGGATAATTAACATTGGGGAAATTAGTCATCAGTTTGTCATAAATTAAAGTAGTAAGTTTACCATCTAGGTCAATAAACTTGAACCCTGTTACTTCTTAATAGTGTGGAAACCGAAAGGATTTCTCGGTGAGCATGCACCTAACGAGTACCAGAGGACTAAGATACGAATCTATTACGATATATTTTTTTTCTTGCCTGGTTAATTTGACTTGATAAGAGATTTGTTTAACCGTACAAATGCCCATAGGAACGTGTAAATCTTAAACACAGATTTCGATTATATCTTTCACTGTTAATCAGTATTTCATAACATCGACATCAAATGCAACTTACTGCATAATTATGAATCAAACAATTCTTTGTCTTGCCCCAAAGTAATATTGGCTGACATTTTAGACGTAATGCAATTTGTTACGCAAATCAAAATAATATAATTCCTCAACAAAAGACTACGAGTCACCAAAACTCCTTTGAGTTAAAATGAAGTGAAACACATGGGCTACAAATCTCCATCCGAAGTAGACGATTGCCTGTAGAAGGTTAATTTACAGCATTTGACTGGGAGTTGCATTTATATATAAGTCCATTACACCATTACCCTATAGTTTGTATGCTGATTGAGACACTTAGACAAATTAAACAGTTCTCTCATGGGTTCAACGTCCCATATAATCACCCTTAAGCACTAAAACTACAAATATCTAGTATATGAGCAGGGTAAATAAGTCATTGTTCGTTTTACATATTATGCAATACATCAATCATGTATGGGTTTTGTTTATGCCAAATGGTATTTTCCGTTTAGACATATTCTCTAGTATAAAATGCTTTACATTATACTACGCGGTTTGAATCAAGTACACAATATTTCTAGTTTAAAAAAACTGTGCAAAATATAAATCCAGGGTATAGAGGAATCTTTGGGCTGATTTGTTTGTAAATTACAACAGTAACTACTGTAATGTTAATATTACACTTAAATCTATGTATAGCGTTAACATTCATGCGGCAAACTTTCCGGTTTGGCAGGTAACAGCCTGCATGGATGCCTAAAACATATAGATGACACGCCAACTCATAACGTTAAAGTGTCTGTGATTGTAAACTGGCAAAGATATGAACGTGGCATTGCTTCAAAACTAAAGTAAGAAAAGAGTATGCCGACAAAATGCAAACCTTAATCCAAATATTGATATTTTTTGTACTGGAGTTCGTAAATACTGTTAAGTAAACGTGCAAGTTTATTTTAATGTAATTAATAGTTACATATTAAAGGGAATACTAAATACTAAGTTATATTTCCCACACTGAACTGTAGAGCTTTATACTCTCCTACGCCTCCTGTTAATTTAATCAATTGGAATGATTTATCCAATCAGAGTAGAAGTCCTTACACGCTACTATGCATCAGAACTCATTTTAATTTCCTCTTCCTTATGGCATGCATCTTTACTTTTTGTAGATCGTCGGGTATACTCCTAATCAGTTAGTTAAAAAATAAATCGTTACAGAAAATAATGCTTTGATAAATATTAAAGTGCAAAAGGATTGTAATCTTATTTTGTCTCAGAATAAAAGCATGTTGCAACATCGAACTGCTCCCTCAAAGTATTCAACATTTTTATATGGTTCCTACCCTATATTCTCTTTTTCTTATTTCTACTGAAATAAAATATTGATTGAGTGATTGTTTTACGTCACCCCATGATTGTTTCACATATATAGTGACGACAGGATAAAGGCGCTATATTAACTCAACCAACGAATGCGTCACGGAAAGGGTATTTATTCTAATAATTTTATTTCAACTATGAATACCTCTTTCACTGGATGAAGCAAATGACATTAAAGATAGTTTGTTTCTTTTAGTATAACAAAAACAAAAAAAGCGAAAACTGTGTGAGATATTTTAGAACATGACACACATGTTTATGTGCCGGTCTTGAAATAATGATAATGAAAGATTGTAGTCAATATATTATTAGATATGTAAAATGCAGGTCTCATGATCTGTGACACTTTTGCATAAAGTAGTGTGTCAATGATACTTTACACATAGTGTTAGTTCAAATTCATCCATCTGCTGGATGAAGCTCTTTATTCAACGTTTTGGACAATGGCCTTTATCAAGTTGACTCACTCAAACGATTATTCACATTCTACTTCTTTCTGCATCTACACAACTGAAAATTAAAATTTTTCCACATCCAACTGTGAAAAAAACTGTGAAATTGAAAATTTTCAACATCGAACGGTTCCTTAAACTTCAAATTATTCAACTTATTTATATGGTTCCTACCTTATTTTCTCTTTATTTTATCTCTACTGAAATAAGAATACTGATTGAGTGATTCTTTTACGTCACTCCATGATTGTTTCATATATATGGTGACGACAGAATAAAGGCGGTATATTTACTCACACAGTTTTCGCTTTTTATTTTGTTATACAAAAAGAAACAAACTTAAGAATCTATAACGGCATTTGCTTCATCCAATGCAAGAGGTGTTCATAGTTGAAATAAAATTATTAGAATGGAAAATTTCAATCTTCAAATGTTGAATAATTTTAAGTTTAAGGAACAGTTGGATGTTGCAACATACCTTTATCTTGAGACAATATAAGATTACAATACTTTTGCAGTTTAATATTTATCAATTTTTAATTTTCAGTTGTGTAGATGCAGAAAGAATTAGAATGGGAATAATCGTTATAAAAGTCATTGGCCGACACATTGAATAAAGAGCTTCAACCAACAGAAAATCCAATTCATTCCCTATGGAATACTTTGACAGTTTCACATTCATTTATATATACAGTGCTGAGTTACATATGTTTCTTCTATATGTTGTGGCATTCATGGCGGATTTGGCTAACAAATAAGGAGACGCTTACTCCTCTCGGACACCTGGTCTCACCAAGGGTTGGTGAAAGTCTGCTGTGGTACTTTGTTGTAAATGACATAGTCACTTGACACTAGTGTCTTTCGTATTTTGAATTGAAATTCATACATATACATAGGGTGAATAGAGCATATTAGACCCATGTAAACAATCATATGTTTAAATTCACTGGATGTCCGATTTTCAAAGTCCACGAAAAGTACTGCAATTTCGGTGGTAATAGTGGTCCTAAATTGGATGAGACCAATTGTCCGGCAGCAGTGAGTGTCTTCTACAAGCATGATGTACCCGTCACAAATTTTCCGTAGCAACTTCTCGCGTTCGGTTGCAAAATCAGTGTCTCAAAATCTGTGTCGTTAGAGAACTTTATCGACTTCACGAAAATTTCATTATTGTTACTGCTGACAAGGCAGCTCACAATCACACGTTCGCATGTAAGGCATACTGTATTAAATGCCTTATAGATGAGCTTGGTCTTCATTCTACGCCTGGTAATCCAACTTACACAGTTACAAATCTGTCTCCTTCAGAGGTATTGGATAATCACAAGTTCTCAGTTCATTCGGTATTACTACAAATGAATCTGAACCCGAGCTACCATACTTGTTTTGGATTCCAAAGATGCATAAAACTCCATGTAAGCATCGATTCATAGCTGGATCTTTCAAGTGTTCTACCAATCCTCTTTCCGTGTTACTCTTCAAAATTCTAACAGAAATCAAATATGGTCTTCAGTAATACTGCTCTACTGCTTACTCGCGAATCGGAATCTATCAGATGTGGATCCTAGAGAATTCAAAGGACCTTTTAGAGCACTAGCTGAAAATCACATATTTTCAATAATGTCAATAGCATTAAATCTGTTGACTTTTCGACTCTTTATACAACCATTCCTCATCAAAAACTGAAGAACAGAATAACATCAATTATTCAAAAAGCCTTCTTTAACAAAAAGGGAATTTGCAGATATAAATATCTCGTTTTAGGCAACAACGACACATATTTTGTAAACAGTCTGATTCCAGCAGCAAGTATACAGAAAAAGAGATTATCCAAATATTACAATTTCTTATAGATAATATTTTTGTGATATTTGGTGGGAAAGTATTCCAACAGATTGTTGGCATTTCTATGAGTATTAATTGCGCGCCTCTTCTGGCCGACATATTTTGGTATTCTTACGAAGCAGAATTCATATAGTTTCTGTCCTCTAAAGGCAATAAACAATTAGCATCTCGGTTCAACTTCACATATAGATACATCGATGATGTTTTGTCGATTAACAGCCCCGTATTTGAGGATCACCTGAACATCATATATCCAAAGGAACTCAGGATAAAAGATACTACAGAGAACGCATCTTCTGCTTCATACCTCGATATACTGTCATCAGTTAGTGGCGATGGTTCATTAGTAAGCTCTCTCTATGACAAACGCGACGATTTCCATTTCATTATTACCAGCTTTCCTTTTCTGAGTGGCAACATACCTTCCTCTCCCGCACATGGCGTCTCCATTTCACAACACATACGCTATGTCAGGCATGCTCTAAATACGAAAATTTCATACTGAGAGCGAGGCTTCTTGCCACGAAACTACTCTTACAAGGATATATTGAGGAACGTTTGACATTGTCACTAAGGATGGTCGTTATAGGGATCTATTGTAAATTCAGATTCCTCTTTCAAAAATGTTAACCGACATTTTGGGACCTGACCATACAAAATAACCATCTTAACTTTTAGACTATACATGCTTTTTGCCACACAATGAGCATAATCAATGTGGGTTGAAGAGTATTGTATAAATGTATAATGGAAATAAGTTTTATAATATAGCAATCATTTTAGTGTCCATCAGGTCAGCCAAAGCATTCATTGATCTGGAAACGACCTTCAAGTACAAAGATGTAAAATTACATTATATCAAATTCAATCATTAATAAAACAGCAACTGATTGGAGTTCATTACCTGAATCTACAAGATCGCTCGATTCATTTTCTTCCTTTAAATCTCATTTAAAAGAAAAAGGACTACAAGAAAATCCAAAGCAGTTTTACACAGAGGGAAGATGGTGTCAAATAAATCATGATCGTCTGCGATTGGGCTGCAACTCTCTTAACTCCAACAAATAATAATCACTTAAGAGATAATGACCTACTACAATCCATAATAACTGTCAATATAAAAACTGATATATTACTTTCTGGATGCCCTATGTATGATAACGATGTAAACGAGGATATATTCAAACGTTTTTAACTATACTACAAAGTAGACGTGCTAGGACAATTTCTATTTATAATAAGCAACGTAAAATTGCTCTGCTATCATTTCTTTCTTTGCTTTCTTTTTTGTTTAACACATGCGTATGTACATGTTATTCTATATATGTATACGCAAATGTTTGAAGGCGTCTGCGTAAGTATATGTGTATTTTTAATCTCCAACAACAATACGATGATGTTAAATATCACGTCCGCCTTATCAAAAGGTAAATTATGAAATTGAATACAAGGAGAAAGCTTTATATAAGCATTCTTGCTTGCTGCTCAATCCTTAATATTATGCATTCGTTAGTTATATGTCAGTATATCCTTTCTCAATAAATACTGTTGAAACCAATCTTTTTATGATTTTCCTAAATATTCTACACATTTTCATAAGCAATGTGTTAGCATAAGGCGAAAGAGTTTGAAATTACGTTTGTAAAGTAGATCTTGCGTTACTATGTCTCAAAATAATCTAGTTTTTGTAAAATGTCGAGGTGTGACTGTATAGAAAACAAATATAACAATAGTATCATATTGACGGTCATATGTATATATGTACTTATTTGATACATCAACGCTTAACTAAACGGGTATTGTATAAAAAAGTTTCAAAGTACAAAGGAGAGAAAAATACTACCTCTTTACATTAAATCGAAAAGACTTTATATTTGTCAGTTAAGACTTTAGGTATACATGTATTTGAATTAAAACAATTATATCTGAAATATTGATTTTATAATAGCATTGCAAGTAATTTCTGTGATAAAACTTTACAGAGGGAGATGGTGTTTGTACATCCACTTTGTTCACATGACGTCAACACAAAATCAATACAATACTATTATAAATTTTCTAAAGGGTCTTCCTTCTGCATCACGTGATCTTACCCATCTAATTAGTATCAAAAGTCTTTGGAGAAAATAGGAGAAAGCATTTTCTTTCATAATCGTTTCTAAAGTTTGGACGGTAAATTAATCCCTATCTAGAAAACATCATTCTTCCGCTGCGCTCACTCATCTTATTAGTAATTTATTCTATCACGGTAGAGAAAAATTACGTAATAAACTTACATCATAAATAGACCATCCCTGACGTTATGACAAGAGAATTAACTACAGAATGTAAACATGTTTGTCTATGCATCAGATACTGTATCATGTATGTTCGAGGTGGAGAAAAGTATTTGCATTATTTTTGCCGAATCAAAAATTATCAATTGGGTCTAGCATGACCTTACACTCTCGGGCGTTGTGCTTAATGTACAAAATAATAAAGGATTGCCAAATGTGAAGGTACTATTGATGGCAAGCGATATCATATTGATGCGGAATATACCAAATGTATCCTCTAATCTGCATAGGCGTGTGGGGAATAATCTATTAAATTGAAAAGTAAATTATATATATATATGTATATATATATATATATATATATATATATATATATATATATATATATATATATATATATATATATATATATATATATATATTAACTTCCGATTTGCTCGAGATGTGCGAGGCAGGTGAGATTGACGATGACACAACAGACTACCTTTGTCCTGAAAATCCCAGGTTGGGTCAATTTTACCTGCTACCTAAAATCCACAAGGAAGGCATTCCTGGCCGTTCCATTGTCAGCGCATTTTCATGTGTGAGTTAGAAGAAAGACTCCTCAGCCAAGCTCCAACCAAACCCATGAGCTGGCTCCGTTTTACTGATGATATTGAAATGAAATGGACAGCAGGTAGAGAAAAACTGGATGAATTTATTAATTTTGCCAACAACTTTCATCCCTCCATAAAGTTCACTGCCGATATCTCAGAAACCACCAATGTCTTCCTGGACACCAGATCCACTCTGTGCAACGGAAACATCAATTTTGACTTGTTCACCAACCTACAGATGCACACCTCTACCTTAGACCGGACAGTTGTCATCCGCCCCATGTCTTCAAAGGTATTCCTAAAAGTTTGTCCACCAGATTACGACGAATATGCTCTACTGATGACTTGTATAAGACGAGGAGTTCAGAACTCAAACAGAGACTATGCCACAGAGGGTATAATAAGAACTCCGTTGACAAAGCTATCTCAAATGCCATGTCAACCAGTAGAGCAGATTTGCTGAAATACAAAACTAAGGACACTGCCCCCAGAATACCTTTAGTCATCACCTTCCACCCAGCTTTGCAAGGCCTATCTACAATCATACGCAAACACCTGCCTACCCTCCACAATTCCAAACGTATGGCGAAGGCCATCCCATCACCTCCTATGGTTGCCTACAGAAAGCCTAAAAGTATTAAAGATCATGTAGTCAGATCAAGGCTTGACAATCCACGACCAATTGGTTCGTTCACAACATGCAATGACAAACGCTGCAAGCTGTGCCCCCACTCAGACACTATATCTACCTTCAAAAGTTCTGTAACCGGTAAGGAGTGCAAGATTTTGGATAAACTCTCCTGTAAATCCAAAAATGTGGTTTACCTTATCACATGCAAGGTATGTAAAAAACAGTATGTTGGGGAAACAGAAGATGCTTTGAACATGCGAGTGAACAACCATAGGCCGTCCATCAAAACCAAGAAAATGCATCTGCCAGTAGCCAGGCATTTAAACATGGACAACCATTCTTAGGAGGACATGATTGTTGTGGCCATTGACCATAGTGCGAAGTGGACAGTAGATGACCGAGTGGCGAAAGAGGGCTTTTGGCAACATATGCTTGACACTATAGAACCAAGCGGTCTAAACAAAGTGTCAGATGACCTTTTGATGAACCAGAAGTATTGACACCAGATTCCCCTATTATGAGATAGAGCAGTCTGCGTTTGTTTGTCCCAAACACTGTATCTTTTGTGGAGATGCCCATTTTTGGGTAGGGTTTGGTACGGACAGACGATAGGCATCCGTGTCTTTACACTTGTCATGTAACTCGCCATACAATATCACCACTTGTCTTGACAGTATTTTTTTTTATTGGTACTTACTTATTTTATCACTTATTTGTTTTTCACTCCCATTTATTTCTGTTATTTATTTTCTTTGTCTTCTTATCACGTAGTCTAATTACCTCCAGTAGGTCAATGCAAATACATTTTAGGGGGCGCCACTTGACCTGTAACCAAGCTGTTAGCTTGTGTTTGGCTCATTTCCTATTAGATAGCGCATAGAGAAACGCTCAATATGTAGCCAATTGAAGAAACCAGTTTTTATTAGACTAGTGCTTTGTATATATTTTCTATCTTTCTTTTCGTGTCTCTATATTTATGTAAGTGTTTGTTTGTTTGTGTCCTGAAGAAGAAGCAGATTGCTTCGAAAATTTGGCAATTTTTAAATTGTTTTAGTATCGTTATCGCTTACCTGTGCTTTACATTGACCCCTTTTTCTCGAGGATTTGCATTAACCTTCATTGAGGTTGATCCGATACTTATGAATAGTGAATGTTGCTACAATTTCCTTTTTTGTGCTTTTACATATATATATATATATATATATATATATATATATATATATATATATATATATAGATTTATTTAAAAAAAATCGAAAGTTACTCGTGTGACATGATTATGGAACTAACAACAATGTACCACAGTGGACTTTCACGGACCCCTGAAATTCAGAGGTGAGACCAGGTGCCCGGGAGGAGTGAACGTCTCCTGTTTAGCTAGCCACACTCTCCGTGACTGCCCTGACATACAGACGAAACAATATAATTCAGCACTGTTTATATAAAGAAATAATTGATATGAAATAAGAAGATTATAGTCATATTCTATATTGACGAACAAAAGAAACGTTACATTAAACACATTTCATTTAAAATTAGACACAATGATAATTTTTATTTCAAATTGAAAAAATAATTTATTTATACTTCATTTCATAAAAAAATTAGCATTGAAATGTTCAATGAACCTCACTTAAATCCGGACTTTCGGGATAAAGTCAATACATATGATTGTGCATTTCACAAGTTCAATATCTTGTAAATTTTCCGCGGGCGTCCACAACTGCCTACATCGACGGTGCATAGATGCCATGAGCTTGTTCACGTAATGAACGGGAATATTTCTCCACTCCTGCTGCAAAGCATTTCGTAGTTCTTGGAGTGTTTGCGGTTGATGTTCTCTTTTCCGGATACGTCTGTCCAAGTAATCCCACTGATGTTCAATTGGTGACAAATCGGGTGACATTGCACATGCATTATCCTGCTGAAATGTTAGATTGCGGGCAGAAACATAAGGTACAACATATGGAATAAGAATGTCATTTCGGTACTGTTGCGCTGTTAATGTTCCGTCAACAAAGACAAGGTCCGTGCGTCCGTTTACTGTTATTCCGCCCAACATCATCACACTTCCGCCACCAAATCTATCGTGTCGTTGAACACAATACGCATGATATCGTTCATCGCGTCGCCTATACACCCGCATGCGCCGATCAGATTGATGAAGCATGAATCGAGACTCATCGGTGATTAAAACACGCCTCCAATCCTGTATTCTCCATCGTAAATGCCTCCGTGCCCACGCAAGTCGCTAGCGCTAGTGTCGCAATGTAAAAGGTTCCTCGATATAGCCGGTGCGCTTTAAGCCCTCGTTCCAATAAACGTCGTCGAATAGCGCGTGCGCTTATTCGACGCAAACTCGGTATCGATGATGCAGTATTTGCAGGCGTTACCATTCGATTTCCATTTTTTCTTATTGGGCGCGAGAAAATGTTAAGAGTGTTCGACTAGACATTTAAACAAAGTAATTCAGCTCTATTCATTATCTAGAAATAAAGTAAGATTGATATCGTTTTACCTTTTTCTCTTGAAAGTTTAAATATTTAAATTGTAACGTTTATTTTGTCCTTCAGTATATTAATTTAGTTGTTTGTTTGGTTTTTCTTTCCGAAACAAAAATTAATTAAAAACGAAAAAGTAAGATATTAATACTTTACATCATTTTTTTAAAATGTTTAAATGCTCAATAATTACGATGATTTAATTGTAAATGCACGTCATTTCACTCAACTCTGCTTGACATTTTATCTGGGGATATAATACAACTGATAGGGCTTGAATTTTAGCACAAGCACTTTAAGGGTAATAATGGCCCGTGAAAAAAAATATAATTATGTTTCACAAAATTTAATTGGACATTCTGTGATAAGCTAGAGGGTAAGTGTTAGCTAACTTCTCTATTTGTGTGGTATAAAAGAAATGCTCTTCTTTGACTACTGCTATGTATATTAACATTTTAAATCTATTGCCGCAAAATTGAACCATGTCTTAGAAATAGTGAATATCTAGCGAGAAAATCATTTTCTTTCAATAAGCATAAATCGACTAATATTAAATGCATTTTACACAGTGAATCATCTAGAACACTTTTTCTGTACAATATTTTTATATGAAAAAATATTTAGATAATGAAATTTTCCATTAACAAGGACTTCAGTGATGTTAATAAGGTTTAATTGAGTATATATCTAAAACCTCCGGAATATTTGTAAGTCATAATTATTCCTACAATGGTAAGGTCAAGATGACTTAACTACGCATTAGAGAGATACTATTTTTAAAAACTTGTTTTACAATGAAGTATTGAATTTCTGAGTGCATTAAGATATTGACCACAGGCTAGTTTAATCCTCTGATGCCAATTGCTAAACTGGTATTATAATTATGTTTTACACCCCCACTTATTTCATATTACCTTTTGACACAGATTGATAAGCTAGTACTACCCCCTTTGACACCCACTATTAAGATGGTATTCGCTTTGATACCCATTACTTAGTAGATAGTACTTTTGGTACCCACTTATAAATTTGTATTATCCTTTGATGCCTAATTCTAACCCAATAATACCCTTTAATACCGCCTGCTTAGCTAATACTACCATTTGATATCTACTAATAAAGTGGTATTACCCTTGACACTCATTACTTAGCGGAGAGAATATGAGGTTCCGCTTTGCAGAATGATTCATGACGTTCTGGGGTGCGATTGAATGACTGTTCGACAAATCCTATTATGACGTCACTTTTACCATTTATGTACATTCCTGTGTGCATTCGGACCTCCACTGAAAATAACGTTTACATATAACTATTGTGACGTGTGTTGCAGGCAAACAGAAGATGCTCGTTCTCCGCGGGCACCTAGTCTCACCAAGGAATTTTGTATTTTCCGGGGTTCGCAACGATTCCGATTACTTAACTGGTATTACCCGTTGATACCCACCACGAAGCTTGTGACACCAGCATTTGCCGACAACTAAGCTGATATTATCCTTTCATACCCGTTACTAAGCTGGTATTATGCTTTTATATCCACCACGTAGTTCTATTACCCTTCAATTCCGACTACTACACATGCGTTTCTCCTTGAATCAAAACGTTTCGACCTCATTGACAAATTTAATAATACTTGCAGATATCTGGATGACATTTTGGTTATCGACAACCCTGAATTCGAACATTTCATATCAGAAATATATCCACCAGAGCTCAAATTGAATAAAGTTTATACTTGAGATAAATCTACACCTTTCTTATATTTGAACATCAAAATTATCAACCACCTAATATATACTAATATTTATGATAAACGTAAGGATTTTGGATTTCCTATTGTAAATTTTCCTTACTTGGACTCCCTTTCCTTACTCGACTCCCATCATATGGTATCTATATATCTCAATTTGTCAGAGGCTGCACCGATGTTTTGGACTTTCATAAACGAAATTTACAAATTACTACTAAACTTCGAACTCAGGGTTACAGATATCACAAGCTTAGAAAAACAGTCGGCAAATTCTTTAGATCTTATTCAGAACTTCTATCTATATTTGGAAATATTTCTTTTCAACATAATGTATCCAATGGAATTTCCCATCCTACTTTTTACGGTGATCTCGTATATAAACCAAGGAAAGTAAAAGGCTCCGATAACGTTATTTTATCATGTAATAAAATAGTCAAACGTCTTCTAAATAGACAATATGACATTCATATCATCAAAAAGACTATAGGTCTTGTATTTCGCCCCTCTACAACCTTATGCAGACTTTTACTTGAACGTTGCACGGTGACTAACAGGGCGGTGGGGACTATATGACGGGCCTTGTCTAAACCTCTTTCAGAGGAGACATGGTCCTGAACCTCGTCCCCTCTGACTGTGAGTCGGGACTCCTACAGATCTAGGGTCTTAGCTCGCTTTCAGACTGGCAGAGCAAAGTTTACCATGTTGATGTCGCATATATTTTTATATAATTATGTGTTTTACAATACCTGACGCGTTTATATTTTTATGACCTCTCAATATGCGATACCTGTTGACCCTTGTTCTTTACATCGAAGATTATATATAAATTTTTTAATGTACGTCCTTTGATTGTTCTGCTGTTACGGTGAGTGGGAAGGTGGGCCCGTAAACCGATTAACCTCACCATTTGTTTGGCTTTTGTCAAATTAAATGACCGTCCTTAGTCGGTATCGTAATTGCACTACAATCAAATATTTTTGCAATGTATTATATGTGCTAGTATATTATTGATATTCATGCATTGTGTAGCTCCATGGTGACTTCTGCCACATAACTGAGCCAGTAACTCCTCTTTTTTCTTTCCTTGATACCAACTTCTAATCTTTAATTACGCTTTGATAGCGACTACTTATGACCCTTGACAACAACTTAGTTGGTGTTACCCTTTGACTGTTATATTTTGATATTAAGGTGGCATCACCCTCTGATACCCACTACTAAGGTGATATCACCCTCTGATACCCACTACAAAGCTGGTATTTCTCTTTCATAATAACCCGGTGGTATATTCTATTACCGACTGCTAAGCTAATATTATCCTTTGAAATCGATTCCTTATCTGGTAATGCCGTTTAATACAAAACAAGTTGACATTACCATTCAATATCTACTACTGATATTATCCTTTACTGACTGCTAAGCTGGTTTTATCTTCTGATACTCACTGGTTAGTTGGTATGATATCGACGACAAAGCTGCTGTTACTCTTTGAAGCCCTATACTTAGTTTGTATAATGCTTTTCTACCGACCACTTCGATTGTTTTACCTTCTGATACCGTTTCTAAGCTGGTGGTATACTTTGATTCCCACAACTAACTAACATCACCCATTAATGCCTACTATTACGCTGGTGACACCCCCTGATACCGTCTGTTAATGTGATATTATCCTTGATTATCTACTTTACAGGTATTCTCTTTGGCAAAGATTATTAAACTGGTTATATCGTTTGATACTCACTATTCAGTTGATACTTACCGTCATCAATTAGGCGTCGACATATTAGTATATGGAATTATCTCTACTAGAATTTATTCAGTACCTTCACAAATTTCGAAATCTCTTCTCAGTGATTATTTGTGACAAAGTCCTACAAAATAATAAATACTTCTTCAATACAAAGAAAACATGTCATATTATCATAATATTTACAAACTAAATATAATTATTTTAATACAAAATTATTGCCATTTATCTTAAGTACGCATCTTTTAATGATACATATATGAAAGGAAAAACCGACATCTGCCAACACAGTTTACGCTCATTTTAGCGTAAATGATCATGTCCTGCACATTGCTTTCGTTCATTTGACAATAAGAAGAAGCATAATGTGCATATTTCTTCAAGTGAAAAATATGTCTCTCATGATTATTCCCGGAGTTAGTAAAATCCTCAAGAAACCAATTCGATTTCAACAACCCAAAGTCCAAACAAGTCCGCAAACGTCACCAGGAAAACTTTGTTTCCAACGATATAACCACGGTATACCTGTCGGAAACAATCAAACACAGTTCGTTTATTCCTTAATTATAATGCAAATAACATTTTATGTCGTAGAAAAAATAGACCTATGTACGAGAGACGTCTGGAAACCTGGTTTCATCTTTATTTCATAAAGGTCCGTGATAAAAAAAAAATACATGTACATGTATGCCGCGAATGCTCCAGAGACACAGCGCCAATTAACTAATCGAAAATGTCCAACATAACATATTTTGACACACTTATTCTATATATGATATCATAAATGAATGGTTCGTCAGATATTAATTAATTGCAATTTTACCAACAAATTACGTAATTCGCATGGTTAAAGTAGGATAATTCGATCCTTCAATTACTTTCCTGTTTAACATTTAATAAACTGGCTGTTATGTAATCAGCATGTCGGATCTGGTACTTCCTATTGCAGATTATACATTGAGTTTTATAGGTTCTTTTGATAACACTTCATTTACAGTTAGTCAGGACGTGGGGTCTACACTGATAGGCAGTTACACATATTTACTAATCGCTCGAGGTGCATATCCTTATGAACGTGTTACAGAACATGCTCCTGACGCCCTATATATGTCATTCCTTATCTTTATCATTTATATCTGACTAGGGTGGACTCTATTATGCATTTAAGTAAGATCTCTTCCCTTTTCGATATCCTAAGCTAGGTGTTGTCTGACCCAATTGCTATTTTTGAACACTGTCTTGTGATTATACATATTGTACGGTGATATTGCCCCGTTAAGCTGTATTATGCGAAAGAACTCAAATAAATCAAAACTAATATTACTTTATGATGACATAATGCGATGAAGTTATTCTCCGAGTCTCCACGGCATTATTCCAACCTTATATATTTTGCTTCATATGAATCGCGTAATTAGTGCATTTTCCCATGAGATATCAGCGGCAGCTAGACTTTTATCATTCACAAAAAATGTTTGTGCAAAGTTAATAACCAATATATAAAAGAACCCTATATTTCCTTTTTCATCAAGGTTGATTCGAAATAATTTGAGTAATTTAAAACCCTATACACATGAAATGAGTTCTGTTAACAACTATAATAAGTTTTTTCTATGAATAAGAGACAAATGCTATTTGAAGAAAATAGCACTTTTAACATCCTGATAGTAGAAAAGATTTGCTGGACATCGACGTATTCAAAATATCTCAAACCTCTTTTACGTCCACAATATGACCAGTGGCAGACCCAGGATTTCCGAAAAGGGGGAGGGCACATGTGAAAGTCAAGTACTCGCTTAGATACTCAGCCATTTTGGGTGCCAAATCTGGAATTTTACATGTAAATACGTGGCGTCCCCTCTAAATCCGCCACTGATGACCCTTATATCATTTGAAATATCTTAAATCTTTTCATAGGTCCCTCTACAGCCTTACTTGGTCTTTATATGTTCATAAAAAATTCTTAGATTACTTTTAAACTTCTTATTCAGGGTTACAGACATCATAAACTTCGAAAAACTTTTGGTAAATTTTACAGATCTTATTCACATAATTTATCTAAATTTGGAAATGTGACTTTTCGACAATACGTATCCAGTGGAATATCTCATCCCAATTTCTACGGTGATTTAGTGTACAAACTAAGAAGGATCAGAGGTTCCGATAATTTCATATCGGCGGGTTCTAAAATTATTAAATGCCTTCGACATCGACAGTATGACCCCGAGATCATCGCCAAGACCAAAGTCCCTCTACAACCCAATGCAGACATTTGCTGGAGCGTTGCACGCTGACTAACAGACCGGTAGGACTCTATGACGGGTCTTGTCCAAACCTTTTCAGAGGCGACAATGTCCTGATTGTCGCCCCTTCTGACTGTTAGTCGGGACTCCTATTGATCAAGGATCTGAACTCGGCTTACAGACGGTTTCCTTACGATGATGTCGTCTTACATATTTTTGATAGCAACATATTATTCTATAAACGTTTCTTGTGTAATAAAATTTTTATTTTTGTGACCTCTCTTTTTGATAAACCTGTTGATCCTTGTTCGGTATATGAAGGATTATTTATACATTTTTAAATGTGAGTCCTTTGATTGTGCTGTTTTTTTTTTGGGGGGGGGGGGGGAGGGGTTGCGGTGAGTTGGAAGGTGGGCGCCCGTAAACCGGTTAACCACACCAATTGAATGACGTTTGTTACTTCAATTGACCGTCATAAGTCGGTGTCGTAACCGCAGCACAGTCGAATATTTTGTAATGTTGTTTTCCCATGTAATGTATAGTCTACTATAATCATGTTTTGTGTGCATGTCCTTGGTGATTTCTGTCATACAGCTTTGTCAGATGTCTTCGGTTTTCTCTTTGCTCCGTAACTCCGTAACCACTTTTCACGCATCTGAGGCTGATTTTGTTTTCCTCTCCTTTACAATGGCTCTGAATATCGGTGTTGAGGACGGTATATTTTCCAATCTATGATTATCATTAATTATACATTGTTTAATAAAAACTGTACTCTTTGTAATGTTAAATAAGGAAGATTCTTGGTTTATATCAATATTGTCTGGGATATGTAAAGTTTTACATCTTGATGGTTTGAACAGTATGTACTCAACAGACTTTGTTTGTTATTAACATGAACTACTTCGTTGATGATTGTATATATTTAGGTATATGGATTTTGTTTATTTATATTGATAAAAATCGATTTGATGACTATAAAGATAGAGAGTGTGGCTGGTCAGTAGTTAGTTCCAAAACGCATTACCCACAAATTGTATCAGTGACAATAACATAAAGATACAGTTACATACAGGGAGGAGTGTTTTGATTGCTTTGTCTTCAAAGTGCATTGGAAGACCTTCGACTAGTCATAAAAACCGCATATTTTCGTTTCAATCCTAGAGAAAGTTGCTTTGTTATCAAACACAATACGTATAATTGTCACTTAAAAGTATTTTATTTTATTTAAGTTGTCTAGCTTAATGAACAATTCTATATGAAACCAGTCCCATATGACGTAAAGAAATACACAGATATTTTTTTAATCAACGGTACGACAAACATTTTTATTATTCACAATGGCATGCCTGGTGTGTATTTTAAATTCATAGAATTTATGTTTGTGAAATAACCGATTTAATGTGCTTTTATCATACGGACTCCTGCCACAATAATACATTTAACTCTATGAATATGTATGTATATATACGTTGCAACTTGGGAATGCGATAGAGTGTATTTTCCTGTAAGAGCAGAACCCCTCTTGCAAGCTTGCAAGCTTTCCTCCCCTCTTTCCTTACGCAATCTTCTGACGCAACATCTTTAATTCACTTGCATAATTCACCCTTCCGCATTACGCCGTTTTTCATTGTGATGAGTCATCTGATGTCCGACAAAACTCCCACGAACAACGCATTTGTTTGTTGATTGATTGATTGATTTTTGTTTTACGTCACACCACGAATATTTCACGTATATGATGACGGCATCTGCCTGATGCGGGGCATACAAATTTTGACCTTTGCAACGGACCCACCCGAAGCAGTGAGGGATCTTTAACGTGCCATGCATGCTACGACACGGGGCCTCGGTTTTTACTTTCTCATCCGAATGACATGACACCGGCATGACCAGAGCGGGACTCGAACCCCGGCCTTCCGATCAGGAGTCCGACGTGATACCACTAGGCCACGTCGGCTCCGCATTTGTTTGTAACGTCATAAATAGAACAATTAAATTACAATTAAATACGATCCGTGGTAAGGTGAATATGCACTTTTTATCGTGCGGCCTTGCACAAGAAAATCAACCATGATTTTTCTTTGTTCCAAACGAAAAACGCCATGACCTTCCCAACTGAGGACACTGTCTTGAAGTTTTAGGAGGGGTTAGCCAGGGTGAATCCATTGCATGTTTTGTTTCTTAGATTCATGATAAAAAAATTTTCACCAAAGTTTCATCCTAAGTGACAATTCAATCCATAAAAATTCGCACGATCATCCTCACAGCGAGACAAAAGATGCAAAGAAACATTATACCGGTTTCTCTGTTGATCTTCAATCTAGACTTTATACATTTCTACGACGTCGGTTTAATTTGATTGAACACTCCCAAAACTCATGCCAACTTCTTGAGATATCTCTTGGAGGTTTCGCCTTCCTATCACACATGACAAGATTGTGCACAATATAAACTTTTGCATTCAGCAACCCAATTTGAAAAGTACTAAAGAAGGTGACTCCATTCTTATTGTTTTCATGAAGTCCTCAAGAATTTCTTTGGGAGTTATCTCTGTCCTACAAAAATACTTAATTTCTGCTCTGACATCATTTTTCTATTTTATGGGTTTGACTTACCCTTCAATTTTTTAGCGTTTAGATACTACTCTCTCTACCAATATGATTGAATTATGGTTTGATTGGGATTTCATACTACGTATCTATCAACGTATATCGGGCCGCGAATATTTTTATCATACTTTGTACAACAAAAAATGATTATATTTCATCGTTTTGAAACGATATATTTATGGCAAACTGTTATGAATTATTCCTTTTTCATCACACTTGGGTATATGAAATTCAGTTTACTATCTATACAAAGGTATTTTATTTATGAGAAAATATACGGTTTGATAGTTGATACAAGATACGACTCATTTTAAAACCCATCAGTGGAACAATAGATACTAAATAACTAAAGTGTATTTTCTAAATGATGAATAATTCACCTTCAGCAAGTTAAACAATCTAAATTATACATAAACCATTTATCTGATTACGAAACTGGTAATTCTTCGTGGACTCTTCATCATCTAAAATGCATGAAATGAGTATTCAACTACAATATCTGAGCTTTCAAAAAGTCGAGATATTTCTCAAAGGAGTCGTGTAAATCACTCATCAAAGCAAAAGAACAATACGAAATATTAAAATTTAATTGATGAAACCGTGTCTATATCAATACCCTTTTAATCGTCCCCAAGCTTTGACTGTGGCATCAAAAGAGATGGTTTATGCTTGAATTGAGAGATACATATCGTCACCAGTGTATTGATAGTACAAGAGAAATGTGCTAAATCAAAGAGCAAAACATCCTTGATTGTGGAATATGATTCAGTTATATGATCTGTCTAACTTAGGCTAATATTGCGCAATTTTCAAGATCGATACCTTATATTCCAAGTTTGATCGGTATTGAAGGGAGCTATGATACATGATTTGTCTGCAAATTTATTGTTTTACACAATACAATATTATTACATTGTAGCAGCACGGCTTTGTGCATTGCTCGACGTAGCAACGTATATCGTGACACCTTATTAAACACGGTTTATATTGGCCTATCCGGAATACAGGTACGGAGACTTTAAAAAAAATCCAACCAGTAGCTGGACCCAAAATGTCAGACTTGTAGTCCTTGGCAATACCATTGGACCAATATATATAATTTATCTTATTTTGCCACTATAGTAAAACGTTATCTAAGGGGTATCTCCTTCATGCATCGCTCTGTACTTCTCGAGTACTTTAGTTTTAAACCTGCTCTTCGCATGTGTATATATTAATAGAATTCATATCATTAGGCCATGAGCATCACCGAAGCGACATAATTTGTCGAAATGCGTATCTGGTGCACAAAATTATAACATACATTTTTTAATATTTATTACAATACTAAGTACTTAGTAATTGACTACATAATTTTCTGAATTTGTATAGAAATGATTATTGCAAAGTATAAATCTACTGTCTTTTATTTCGATAACATAGATAACAGATATATGAATAAAATATTTTATACCGTTGCTTGACATAACCCGATTAATGTCTTAATGCTCCTCCCTTTATGTTACTATAAAGTAAATTCAGATTTGAATAAAATACAGCTTAAATAAACAGTAGACACTATACAAAAAGGAGGGAGGAGGACATATAAATCAGCAGTATGACAAAAGTCGCCACAAACATATAGAACAAGATTTATTACGGTGTTGCATGTAACCAGGGGACGCTTACTCCTCCCAGACACCTTGTCTCACCTTGATTTTATTAAGGTTCGCATTTGTCTGAATATGACACTATACACGATATTGTCCTTTCATTCCATAAACTATGAGATATGATTTACCCTTCGGTACTTCTTCGTTTTTACCAAAAACTTTCAAACGGGTCCAAAATATGTAGCCACAAGACGTGGCCATATTTATGATGATAAGGCCACAATTCCTCAATATGATAAATGCATAGAGTTATGCGCACCATTTCCACATGAACCCAAATTTGGAGATAATTATAAACCTGTGGGCGATTATACATAGAAATGAACCGAAGAAAGAGATGAACATGTTGATAAGTGTTGTGAATAAACCAAATACATGTGACTGTTCAAAAGTTTCCAACGTTCCTTTAAACTTTTAAAAACATCCTGATGTGATCAGAGCACCTGTTTCTTTCTTTTTTCTTTTCTTTTCTTTTTTTTCTGAAAGCAGTTTATCATTCGTGATTTCAATTCATCATCACAAAGGTACTTGTAGTGTAATGTAGAAGACGTATCGCATAATGGGGCTTTGTTTTCATATATAAGAAATGCAAAAAAGACAGACCTAATAATGACTGTACACGTTAATCTTATGTACTTATATTACTACATTATTTCCATTTACTCGATTTTACTGTTATTTTCGGTATATTTATTATATTACTCTATTATCACATTTAATGTTGATACTCAAATATGTGTACATATATATACATGTGCCCTCTACTATATATCCTCTCACTTGTGATAACTGAATACTGAAAATGGGGGCCAGGTAGCGCAGTTGGTAGCGCGCTCGCTTCTCACCAATGCGACCCGGGTTCGATTCCCGGTGTGGTACGTGAGATGGTGGGGCTGTCACTAACCTGACTTCGTGGGTTTTCTCCGGGTACTCCGGTTTCCTCCCACACAAACGACACCCTTACGCCAAGATCCGTGCCAACGAGCAAGATTTATATAAGTTGTTAACTTGTTTCTTAATCGTTGTAAAATAAATAAAGTTTAAATTTTTTAACTGAATACTGAAAATAGGATTTTAATTGCCAAATCTTTTTTATAAACATGTATTTTTATATATTGATTTTTGTTGATTTTTATATATGGAGGATAATTTATAAATTTGTGTACTTTGGTTGTACTTTATTTGCCACGAGTTGCAAAGTGGGCCCGTAAACCGCTTAACCACTCCATCTGAGTACCGTTTGTTACTCAATTGACCGTCCTATGTCGGTACCGCACCTGTTGTACAATCAATATTTTTGTAATGTCATTCCTTGTAAAGCAATCCCTGCTACCAATTTCTATTGTACACCTCTTTTGCGACTTCTGCCCTACAGCTAAGTTTGATATCTTTCCCTTTCCCTTCTTTATATTTTAAACCACATCAAATGTATGATACATAAAAGTTAGACAAATAAATTTTGCGTCTGGTCTAAACTTTTACTCATGCAAGGGACAAACGCGATGTTTAATATAAATACCGTGCGTATTGTGATATATGAAAGACGGGTCACTCTAGAAAATCCTTCCGGGTAGTTGCGATCGAATCTAGGCCATGAGAAATATCAGAATGTATAGACGTGTAGAAATTTGATACTCGGTATGCGCTTTCGACAACTCATATCTCAACAGTGGTGCTCAGGCTGTAGAAAACGAAAATACACACATTTAAAGAGAAAACTCATTTCCAAATTGACCTAACAGTAAGAGCCAATGATCCTATCTCCCATCTAAGGACAGAGCAATGCCATACTTCCTATCCATTGTAATCATTTTTCATGAAACACTACAACTTGCTTCTTGTATTATTATTTTTGTATGTGACAATCAACAATGCTTTATAATTGTCTGTAATTAATACAGGTATCCTCACGTTTTGGATGAAAAACATTTATCACAGATACAATATATTAAAACAATCACATCACATATCAATTTTTTTCTGTATCAGACACCTCATCTGAATATGTCACGGGATAATTTCATAGAATTAATCGTTTGAAAAAAGAGGTATCTTTTAGCACTTCACAAGTGATGAATGGTTCGTAATAAGCTTTATGGTAAGGTAATGTAGATTTGATTAAAATAATTTTCACAACATGCCAACAACACAGATTTCACAGCATGATAAATTTTGTGGTGGCACTCAGCGTTACCTCCGGTGTGTTATGGCTGCCAGTGGGTAATTACAGCAAGTCAAGGCGCAGTGAACATCTCAATGTCTCCGAACTTATTAGGGTTGTAGGATGGCCTACAATGATAACATTGCAATCACCCACAATAATTCACTTCTCTGATCAAACTCTGATGCCTTCCAATTCAAATAAAAACTGACACTTAATTGCTCTAGGAAATGAACTATTTAAGAAAGTGTATTGGTATTTGTGAAACCATTTAAAGCAATTTTGTAATCAAGTAGAAAACTTGAACGATTTTCACACATTGTTTGAAAATAATGAGTGTTTTAGCGAACAAAGAAAACAATATTCACATTAGATAATGAGTGTTATGTATACGTGCTTTATAGTGGTATAGAAAGCTGTATGTTTGGAAAAATCATGCAAGACCAATTGTCAATAAAAAATAAAATGTAAAAGCATGTGTTTGTTATCTGTATGTTATCACTGAAGAGACATAAGTTGTCGAAATGCGCATATGGTGCACTAAATTATAAGGTATATATGTTCTATATTTATTTTATTTGCTGATTTTTATGCCCTTCGATTATCAGACTACTGAGTTTATTATTTAAATCTTAATTTTAGCAACACAGGTAAGTTTACTTAACAGCAGACGAAATTATTCCTACTGTTTTAAAACAAATATAACATTATTTTATCCGGTGTAGCCAAGTCATCGCCTTGTGTGTGCTTAGCCAGCAGCTCCTTAATGACTCACCTCTTTGATGAAACGGTAAAAACTGAGGCCCCTGTCATCGTAGAAGTTGCCACATATAGATATCTCAATGTTTTGTTTCAGTTGTTTAAACTTGATATCATTGTAATGCACCAGGCAAATGCTGTCATCATATCTAGAAAATGACATCAATACAATAAACAAATTAAAACTTTTTTTTTCATCCTCTAAGCGTTCACATATAGAACATATCTACATTAGAGGTAAGACGCAATATGTTATGGCACAGTATTAGAATTAAAGTAAAAGCTATAAATCTGAAATATTGATTGACTCTTATCACAACGAAAATGTTTACCATGATGTCATAAAATCATAATGTTGCCGATGTGTGGAATATTCCGAAGAAATAAAACATCCATTGGATAATACGTAGTAGGATTCTCAATATCATTGACACACAAGGGTAGCGTGTAAAGCAAATGATATAACTTTAATTATAATTATAAGTTTACAAAATGTTGGAAGTAATATACCAGTTCATTATGTTGTTCAGTGAAACCGGTTAAATGTGAAACCCATCTATAAAATTCTAAGAAGTATATATATATATATATATATATATATATATATATATATATATATATATATATATATATATATATATATATATATATATATATATATATATCAAAGTGTATGTAAAATATGTCAAAGTTATATGGCTATTTGTTTATGTCGTGTAGCAACATAATTTTGTGGTGAATTGTTCATCATTCACGTTTCCATAAATCATAAATTTTCATTATGATTACTACATCAGAGGAGACACAAAACAAGAAATCTCACATGTTTGTAGAATATGTCCAAAAAACCAACTGAAAATCGTCAATATTTCACGTTCCTATTAACAAACTTTGAAATGTATAGACATGAAAGGCTTTCATAACCCTATAGAGTGTTCTTGTTCCTCTTCTGAGTTTAAATATAATCCATGTGGTCATGTTGTGACAGGAGATCTCCATATTGTTCGCAATGAAAAACTTTTAAGTAAAGGCCCAAAATATAAAGAGCCACAGTCATTTACATGGCGTGAAAATTTTGATATTATTATGAACTCATGTGAAGAGTATGCCAGACGTTGGACGGCTGGTCGATCAGAAGTCTGCTAAAGAAAAGAGTTAGAAGACTACGTCAGTTTGTCAAGAACAAACATTGTTCTATATTTCGTGACTCCAGTGTCGTTAGAGAACTTTCTCGACTTCACGAAAATTTCATTATTGACAAGGCAGCTAACAATTACACATTCGTATGTAAGGCATACTATATTAAATGTCATAGAAGAGCTTGGTTTTCATTCAACACCTGGTAATCCAACTTATACAGTTACAAATATGTTTCCTTCAGAGGTATTGGATAATCACAAGTCAGTTCTCAGTTCATTCGGTATTACTACAAATGAATCTGATCTCGAGCTACCATACCTTTTTTTGGATTCCAAAGATGCATAAAACTCCATATAAGCATCGATTTATAGCTGGATCTTCCAAGTGTTCCACCAAGCCTCTTTCCATGTTACTCACCAAAATTCTAACAGAAATCAAATATGGTCTTCAGAAATACTGCTCTACTGCCTCCTCGAGAAGCGGAATCAATCAGATGTGGATCCTAAAAATTTACAAGAAACTTCTATAGCACTTAAAATCACCTAATTTCAATGATGTCACTAGCATCAAATCTGTTGACTTTTCAAATCTATGCACAACCATTCCTCATCAAAAACTAAAGAACAGAATAACTTTAACAAAAGAGGAATTCGCATATATATATATATATATATATATATATATATATATATATATATATATATATATATATATATATATATATATATATATATATATATATATATTGCAAGCCTCTTCTGGCCGCCATATTTTTGTACTCTTACGAGGCAGAATTCATACAGTCTCTGTTCTATAAATGCAATAAACAACTAGCATCTGGGTTCAACTTAACATACAGATACATCGATGATGTTTTGTCGATTAACAACCCTGTACACCTGAACATCATATATCGAAAGGAACTCGAGATAAAAGATACTACAGAGAGCGCATCTTTTGTTTCATACCTCAATATATTGCTATCAATTAGTGATAATTCACTAGTGATAATTCATTAGTAACCTCTCTATGACAAACGTGACGATTCCAATTTCATTATTACCAACTTCCCTTTTCTGAGTAGCAACATACCTTCCTCTCCTGCATATGGCGTCTTCATTTCACAACTTATACGCTATGTAAAGATGATGGATAAATCCAAACCGCAAGTCCAAAAATCATGAAACCAGAGGACATACAAAATCAGTGAAAATGGAAAATAACAAAATATGTCAACTTGAAGAGCATATGTGAACCCCTGTGATGGAGTGAGATCAGGTGCCCGGGGAGAGTGAGCATCTCCTGTTTGCTAACAACACCCGTCACATATACCCAGTAGAAAGAGTCAAATCGTGTAAATTCCATATGTATTTATATATGGAGAAGTCGAAGTAGGTAACCTTCTAGTATAGAAGGTGTCAAATCTGCCAGGGCATGCTCTAAATACTAAAACTTCGTCCTGAGAGCGAGGCTTCTTGCCATGAAACAACTCTCACAAGGATATATTGAGGAACGTCTGAAATTGTCACTGAGGAAGTTCTATGGTCGTTATAGGGATCTACTGCAATTTCAGATTCCTCTTTCAAGAATGTTAACCGATATTTTGGGACCTGACCATACTAAATAACCATCTTTTTGACTATACTTAATTTGACATAATACGTATATACATGTATATAGAGATATTTGTTCACCTGCGTTTCCGACACTTGAATTTCAGGCAGGCAGCATTTCTTGCCTTGAATGGGAAATTTGACTTCGTGTTCCTGTCTCCTTCGTATGTTCATGCGTGTATATTTATGCATTTACCTCCTCGATTTGAAAGGTTATTGCAGGACTTTTGCGACGGGTGTTGCATGCAATGAGGGGACGCTTACTCCTCGCGGGCACTGGTCTCACCTCGATTTTATTGGGGTTCGCATTTGTCTGAATATAACACTAAACACGATATTCTCCCCTTTAATCCGTGGACTATGAGATATGGTTTACCCTTCGGTACTTCTTCGTTTTTTACTTTAACAACCACAAAAGCGCCGATATTTAACCTTTTTCAAACTCCCTCTGAAAATACACATCTGGAACGCGACAGTAACAGGTTTGTATTATATATATAATTAATATATACGAATACAAGTTCAATGTCTGGTCGAATGTCATTGCATTGACTATTACTTTTATGGAACAGGTAGTGAGGTGATTGCCTTCGATGACCTCATTAGTGTAGAAATGCAGCTTAGTAATCTGATAATAGGTATTTTTCTTCGATGAAGTGATATCGACACTACCTACCATACTTTTGATGAAGTCCAACAGTATGACTGATACATATAACAAAACACGTTTCTAGATGTAATATTGCGGAATGATATTTCGAAGTATTATATTGAAATGACAGAAGTAAAATTTGTAACGACATCTGCATGACTTTATTATATAATATTGATATTAAAATAGTATGTGAATACAAATTGTAAACGGTTGATTATCATAAGAAAAGCAAAAGTTTTATATGTAATAGATTAAATGCATCGTGACAAATTATTCGAATTGATATAACATACTTCATAATAAATATAGAACAATTGTTCTAGGGCATACCCATGTATAATACTTAGTAATAGTAATTGTTCCTATCTACAATGTAAAGGTGATGGATAAATCCAAAGCACAAGTCCAAAAATCATAAAACCAGAGGACATACAAAATCAGTGAAAATGAAAAAAAATGGAAAATAACAAAATATGTCTAGCAACACCCGTCACATATACCCAGTAGAAAGAGTCAGATCGTGTAAATTCCATATGTATTTACATATGGAGAAGTCGAAGTTGGTAACCTTCTAATATAGAAAGTGTTAAATCTGTGTAAAGTGATCGGAATCGGTCTCAGTCCAGAATATCATTTAAAAGTCTGGATAACGAGATATCATATGGAGTAATAAGAGTCTCGTAACGACCATAGAATTTCCTCAGTGACGTTGCTAGTCTAGCACATATATAACCTTGGTTGAGCAGCTTAACTGAAAGTCGTCTAGCCCTCAGAACAAAGTCACTGTAATTTGAACATGCTCTGGAATAACGTATTAACTGCGATATGAATACGCCGTATGCGGGCGATGATGGAATGTTGCTACTTATGCAAGGAAAGTTTGTGATAGCAAAATTGAAATCGTCACGTTTGTCATAGAGTGAGGTGTTCAATTGACCATTAATGTCGAAAAACAACATAATATCTAAATACGAAGTAGAATTATTACTTTCTGTGGTTCCTTTGACCTCAAGTTCACTTGGATAGATGATGCTAAGGTATTCCGCGAATGAAGGATTATTAATTGAAAGCAAGTCATCTATATATCTGTAAGTAAAATTGAAGCCAAGAGCCAATTGTTGTTTTCCTTGCGAAAGCAAAGACTGAATGAATTCAGCTTCGTATGAGTAAAGGAATATGTCAGCCAGAAGCGGAGCACAGTTAGTGCCCATTGGAATGTCGACAATTTGTTGAAAAACCTTACCTCCAAACACCACAAAAATGTTATCGATAAGAAAGTTCAACATCTGAATGACAGCTGTTTAAATGTGTTTATTTTTGGAATCAGAATTTTCCCTAACAAAGTAAGTTTTATCGTGGCCTATTACTATATATTTGAATTTGCGGCTTCCGTTTTTACTAGTAAATGCATTTTGAATAATTTCCGCTAATCTGTCTTTTAATTTCTGATGAGGGTTCGTTGTGTAAAGAGTCGAAAAGTCAAAAGACTTGATAAGAGTGAATTTTAGTAAAACTTTTTGATTTTAGATTTTCTAACAACTCTTTTGAATTTTTAAGGATCCACATTTGATTAATTCCACTTCTGGAATATCATAGATCTGAATATCATATTGTATTATATTAGGGGATGGAGTTCTACTATATAATTACATATTAGTTTAGCTTTTAAATTTTAGTTTAACACTGAAAATGCTCGGACTTTCTTCATATGTCCATAATCGCCAAGTTTTCCAAAGTTGTATATGAATATATATATATTTTATCAATTTTATCCTTGGTTACTGTATATTTTACATTTTAATCAGTTGAGAATCAAACACAGGACATAACCAAAGATCCAAAGAAATGTGATGCTAAGAGTCGGTAAGTTTCTACACGTGATCCACAAGGATTCTCGAGGAAATTCGAACTAGGTTTCTTCTCGCACATTTTCGTAAAAGAGTGAGCTTAGAAATAAGTGTCTGACCATTTTAAAACGAAAATATATACTGTTTGGATGAGATTCACTACAAATGGATTAAACTTACACTAGTACCAATATTTAAGTGATATGCATTTCAATGTATGTAAACGCATTGGCGAAATAAAAAGTGAGAAACATAAAAACTTAATATAATGTACAAAAGAAAAAAGAGGAGTTACTGGCTCAGTTATGTGGCAGAAGTCACCATGGAGCTATACAATACATGAATATAAATAATATACTAGAACATATAACACATTACAAAAATATTTGATTGTAGTGCAATTACGATACCGACTTAGGACGGTCATTTAATTTGACAAAAGCCAAACAAATGGTGAGGTTAACCGGTTTACGAGCCCACTTTCCCACTCACCGTCAAAGGACGAACATTTAAAAATTTATAAATAATCCTCCATGTAAAGAACAAGGGTCAACAGGTATCGCATATTGAGAGGTCATAAAAATATAAACACGTAAGGTATTGTAAAACACATAATGGTATAAAAATATATGCGACATCAACACGATAAACCGTGCTCTGCCAGTCTGAAAGCGAGCTAAGGCCCTAGATCTGTAGGAGTCAGAGGGGACGAGGTTCAGGACCATGTCTCCTCTGAAAGAGGTTTGGACAAGGCCCATCATGTAGTCCCCACCGCCCTTTTAGTCAGCGTGCAACGTTCAAGTAAAAGTCTGCATAAGGCTGTAGAGGGGCCAAATACAAGACCTATAGTCTTTTTGATGATCTCAATATCATATTGTCTATTTAGAAGACGTTTGACTATTTTATTACACGATAAAACAATGTTATCGGAGCCTTTTACTTTCCTTAGTTTATATACGAGATCACCGTAAAAATTAGGATGGAAAATTCCATTGGATACATACCGTTGAAAAGAAATATTTCCAAATTTAGATAGAAGTTCTGAATAAGATCTGAAGAATTTGCCGAATGTTTTTCTTAGTTTGTGATATCTGTAACCCTGAGGTAAAAGTTTAGTAGTAATTTGTAAATTTCGTTCATGAAAGTCCAAAACATCGGTGCAGCCTCTGACAAATCGAACTAATTGAGATATATAGATACCATATGATGGGAGTCGAGGGACATCGTCATCCAAGTAAGGGAAATTTACAATATGAAATCCAAAATCCTCACGTTTATCATAAATATTAGTATATATTAGGTGGTTGATAATTTTGATGTTTAAATCTAAGAAAGGTGTAGATTTATCTCAAGTATTAGCTTTATTCAATGTGATCTCTGGTGGATATATTTCTGATACAAATTGTTCGAATTCAGGGTTGTCGATAACCAAAATGTCATCATAATTAAATTAAACATCATCTACTGCATTTTACAGAGTAGAGTATAAGTATCCCTGTTTTGCTGAATATATTAAAACCTATGCTAGATTTACCGACCCTATTGCAAATGCCAGATTTAGCGAACCTATTACAAATGCGGCATTTGCCAACCCTATTACAACCAAAGTCCAGAACCGATCTATTTTACAGGATTATATCAACATCTAGTGCATTTCGCAAAAATGTATTTGTCTCTGATTTAGTTGTATCATTGTATAGGTCTCCAGCTGGCACAAAGAAGAGTCCTGTCTGAATATGTAAGAGTAAGTAAGTAGAAACTGCAACAAACCTTATTATGCATTTTTGCGAATTTACACTCTGCAGACTCACTAAACATTAATAGCCAATAACAATTTCTTCTCCACTTCTTACTTAATGTACTGAAATATATTATACTTTATATTATGATGAAATTAAATCCACGGGTGCTAAAAACCATGCATGTATAACGTCCGTATTAAAGGATACATCAGTATATGGCTGGAATACGTTATATGACATACATATAGCGTTCAAAAACCCTTAGCAGTATTAATTGCTTTTGTTAAGACGCCAATAGATTAAATCACCAGTAATAATCTAATATATTCATATACTGTCTGGCTTTACTACTCGAGGTCAATTTTTCTATTACGATGTGTTTTTGTTCTTATCAATCATCACTATTGTGTTTTTATGACTCTGACGATCACTGCTGTCTGTCTCCCTGTTGATATGAGATTTCTGTATTATTGATGTATTGCAATATATGTTGTTATTTTTACATTTTATTTGTGTAATTTTTTCATATACATGTTTTCTGTGTTATTTCATTATTTAAATTATTATATTTATTACACAGCTTTTGCAGTTATATGTCTAAGAAAAAAAAATTGTTTATTCGATTAATTAATGACCAATCAATTTGTTGTTTGAGATTTTGATTTTTTACATAAAAGGTCGGTAAATCCAGAGGATATTATATCATATGTCACTGTTGTATTAGTTTTTCAATCAAACACAATGCATAAATATGTACAATGCACTAGGTAATACACATCTTGTGGCGGTGCAGGTTGTCAAATATCGGATGTTACGGTAGCCTAATCTGTTCCCAAAATGTTTTGATGGTTTAAATGCTCAATATTTTAGAGTCTTTACCGCTATAACTGTATAATCAAATAAGTTTTATTTTTAATCTCATCATCCATTTGCAGGTTTACGTCATACAGCTCAGAGAAATATCTTGCAGCAAAGTATTTGTGCTTTTCGTCGATGGTGATTGAGGTTAATTTTCTCTCTCTCTCTCTCTCTCTCTCTCTCTCTCTCTCTCTCTCTCTCTCTCTCTCTCTCTCTCTCTCTCTCTCTCTCTCTCTCTCTCTTTGAAGTACGGACGTATTTCAAAATTCGGCAAAAAATTCTGCGATACCGAAATAAAATGAATAATAAAATTCAATCACACAGGCGAGACAAACTAATACAGGCAAACCTTACATAACTCGGCTTCCCAAGTGATTAATTTGATCAATATGAATCATCAACGAATGTTGAGATCATGTGCGCAGGATGAGTAGCTATCTCCTGTTGAGTAAAAGCACCCGTCATTTTATATTGATCAAGAACGAATGTATTATTTGAGTTTGCAAAAATATTGTTTTCATAATTAAAATTTTCTAATAAATAAATAAAAATGATCACATAAAGATTTTATTTGCGCCTTTAAAACGAGACAAATTTTATTGATGAATTATATTTTACTTTTCAGCTAAATGGAAAAGTACTTTTACTATAAAAAGACGTGTCTGAATATGAACAGATCAATTATTCAAATATAAACTAGGAAGTTCTGGAAGTGGAACAAATTTTTCCTTCTAATCGAATAGAAATGTCCTAGATTCAAGTCCATCAAGTGGCTTATGGGTGTCATATCCTGCGGATGCATTTCCATGTAAAGGTAGACATAAGAAGAAAAAGATGGGGTTTTTTTTTAAATTCGAACTGGTCCGGTGCCATGGTTTTAAATTATATGCGTAAGTCAGATACTTTTACATATAAGCGCAATAATCTATGAAGACTACAAAACCAAGAAAATACATCTTACTCAGTTGTATGAAAAACATTGCCAACTTAAGGTGGTCAATTTAATCAACGATTGTCACTTAATTATTAAAACAAACGAAGTAAATGATAAAGTACCTTGAATTGCTATGTCAACGTGGAACGAGCGTTATGCAATGTGGAATCTTCATTTAAGCTACGTTTTTATGTTATTGTAATTAAGTTTTATTCCCTTTGAGATTAATTTTGTTTTTAAATTTACATGTCGGAAAAGGGAGAAAAATAGTCTGCCAATTTTATTCCATGATCTAATTAATTCTGTGGTATAAAACACCGTGCTACTTTAATTATTTTGTTTTGAAACGAAATAATCGTCAGAAGGATATATAGAAAATATCATTACGTGCCATGAATGCATGCATCATCACATTAACTTTTCATTAATATGTTTTATAATGATTTCTAAATTGAAATTTATAACGATTGTAAAGATCCCCCGTGTGTTTTATCTTAGAATTTTCACCTAACATCCCAAATCAAAATGAATGAGGGCAATGTATCTATGAGCAATTCAGCTCTTGAAATAGGGTGATATATTCCATTGCTCTATTGTCTTACATTCCGGGAAATGCAGTTCAACTACCTTTAGGCATGGTTATGAATCTAAGACAGGGTATTATCGTAATTTGTAAGAATTGTATTGCTGAAAATAGACATGACAAGAAGCGTCAACAATTCTTCGTACTCGAACTCAAAACAATTTTCAATTATACAATCAATCAGTCAAAAGAATAAAAAATTGAATATGTATACATACATCGGAATATGTAACTCAGTATTGTATTAGGGTCAATCTATTTTATTATAATAATAGAATAATTGTAATTATTATTGTTATCATCATCATCATCATCATCATCATCATCATCATCATATTATTATTATTATTATTATTATTATTATTATTATTATTATTGTTGTTGTTGTTGTTGTTGTTGTTGTTGTTGTTGTTGTTGTTATTATTATTATTATTATTATTCTTATTGTTGTTGTTGTTGTTGTTGTTATTATTATTATTATTATTATTATTATTATTATTATTAATAATATTATTATTATTTTGTATGAGTTATTATCATTATTTTGTATTTCCCTTTGTATCCCATTGTCATGATATTCCTCTTGTGTCAATGACGTCACATTCTATCTCGATTGTTTGCTCCTCTTTTGGAGATAAGTTAATTCATGGCGGACGGTGCTAGCCAACTAGGGGACTCTTACTCTTCCGAGTTAGCAGCTTTTATTTTTGATTCTAAGTGTTTAAGCATTTGTACCGTGCTATTTTAATATAACACTTTCGAATTCTCCATTAAAGAAAAGAAAAGGAGAAATGACATCTGACTAAGACAGTCGCCACAGACAGGCAGAGCAAAAAGAATACGCACAAAAAGACTTTAATGCAATAGACAGTCTTCACTAAATTGGCGTGGTAATCTTGTCTACTGGCCAATCATCTCTCTCGTCACAAGCGAAAGAAAACACACACACACATACACATAATTAAAGTTTCTCAATGTTTTATAGACAAACCAACAGAGATGTTTGTTTTCGAGATTTAATATATTTTTATATAAGCATCACCTCCAGAATCACGGTGTCCAATATAGCATTTGACATTGAATTAAAACCGAGTAGTGTTGTATGGTGTATTAAGATGTTGCATATCTTTTATCATGACATCATGTGTTAATGTTTATATGACAAATATACCTGATTGATTTTAGGATACAAACAGAGATGTTATGACTATCTACATACTTGACCGGATTAGATATATATTTTAGGTTTGAATACAGCTTCAAACTTTGACCTTGTTTGTAGTTAGCAGTATTAATGTTTATATTCGAATCGAAAGTAGATATTTTAATTTGGTTTTAACGGGAAAGGTTTTCTTGGAAATGTGTTTGTAAATTCCGCTATCATATAACTCGTTCATTAATATTTATACATTATTTTAATATCGAAACTGGAAACTAATGCACTAAAGGTAAGTGAATAATTCAATGATATTACCCTTTTTATGTGAAAAAGATTTTAATTGCAACTTCCCATTAGACTATTTTATGACTTAATCTGTAATGAAAACAGAAGTACATTTACCAGTTCTCGAATAAAACGTTAAAATATTGATTTTGATCAATATTTTTGGTTTTAAAGGAATAGGTGATTCCTCGGTCTGGTAAAGGGAGAACTGGGGCATGGTCAAATGTTAAAAATAAACCATGTGCTTACATATACAAATAAAGTATCCAAAGGCGATATCCTTATTTCTTTGTAATCAAAGATTAATGGCGTGATCCATCTAGGTTTTGTCTGTCTTATTCTAGCTTAATCTTTTACATATCAGAAGCTTATATGCCAATAACTTACGTGGGTTTTTTTTTTTTTTTTAAATCTTTTCCTTTTTGTGCCTGTTGTCAATAATACAGTTGTATCAATTAATGTCCATATGCTATGTTTTCTTTAAATTTGTAGGCGGGAAATGTAATTAGAAGGTTTGGATTTTATTTGTAGATCAATATAGGACCTACATGTAATCTTTTGACATTTGTACATTTGAACTGTAGCAAATCTTTAAACACTTGAAATAAACTTAATAAAAGTATTTGGCTATCAATTTTGGGGTTTTGTATAACACGTGTAGAAGTTGATGTCGTCCATTTATCAATCACGTGGTTTGCCCACCTATACTTACCATTGGCGTTGTATAGCTAACATTTGCACCAAACCATAGATATTGTATCTAAATCATCACTTCTAGGACTGGATATGACAATTAATGTACACAATAGAGACGTCTTACAAAGCTGTGACACAAATTAACAAGGACCTGCACACATAAAAAAATGACACCAACATAATATGCACGGAACAACATTACAAAAAGGTTCCAATGTGCTCCGGTTAGGACTTAGGACGGTCATTGATAGAAAAAAGAGGAGTTACCGGCTCAGTTATGTGGCAGAAGTCACCATGGAGCTATACAATACATGAATATAAATAATATAATAGAACATTTAACACATTACAAAAATATTTGATTGTAGTGCAATTACGATACCGACTTAGGACGGTCATTTAATTTGACAAAAGCCAAACAAATGGTGTGGTTAACCGGTTTACGGGCCCACCTTCCCACTCACCGTAACAGCAGAACAATCAAAAGACGTACATTTAAAAATTCATAAATAATCCTCCATGTAAAGAACAAGGATCAACAGGTATCGCATATTGAGAGGTCATAAAAATATAAACACGTAAGGTATTGTAAAACACAGAATGGTATAAAAAATATATGCGACATCAACATGATAAACCGTGCTCTGCCAGTCTAAAAGCGAGCTAAGACCCTAGATCTGTAGGAGTCCCGACTAACAGTCAGCGGGGACGAGGTTCAGGACCATGTCTCCTCCGAAAGAGGTTTGGACAAGGCCCGTCATATAGTCCCCACCGCCCTGTTAGTCAGCGTGCAACGTTCAAGTAAAAGCATAAGGCTGTAGAGGGGCCGAATAGTCTTTTTGATGATCTCAATATCATATTGTCTATTTAGGAGACGTTTGACTATTTTATTACATGATAAAATAACGTTATCGGAGCCTTTTACTTTCCTTAGTTTATATACGAGATCACCGTAAAAATTAGTAAATACATACTGTTGAAAAGAAATATTTCCAAATTTAGATAGAAGTTCTGAATAAGATCTGAAGAATTTGCCGAATGTTTTTCTTAGCTTGTGATATCTGTAACCCTGAGTTAAAAGTTTAGTAGTAATTTGAAAATTTCGTTTATGAAAGTCCAAAACATCGGTGCAGCCTCTGAAAAATCGAACTAATTGAGATATATAGATACCATATGATGGGAGTCGAGGGACATCGCCATCCAAGTAAGGGAAATTTACAATAGGAAATCCAAAATCCTCACTTTTATCATAAATATTAATATATATTAGGTTGTTGATAATTTTGATGTGTTTGATGTTTAAGTTTTGATGTTGAAGTAACAAACGTCAGTCAATTGGTGTGGTTAAGCGGTTTACGGGCGCCCACCTTCAAACTCACCGCAAAAGCAGCACAATCAAAGGGCACACACTTAAATATTTATAAATAATCCTCCATATAGAGAACAAGAATCAACAGGTTTCTCAAGGAGAGAGATCATAAAAATTTATTACACACTAAACAATTATGAAATAATATGTTGCTATCAAAAATATGTAAGAAGATATCAACATAAGTAAACCGTGCTCTGCCCGTCTGTACGCGAACTCAGATCATTGATCAATAGGAATCCCGACTAACAGTCAAAGGGGACGAGGATCACGACCTTGTATTCTCTGAAATACATTTGGACAGTCCCGTCATAGAGTCCCCACCGCCCTGTTAGTCAGCGTGCAACGCTCAAGTAAAAGTCTGCATTGGGTTGTAGAGGGACCTAATACAAGATCTATGATCTTAGCGATGATCTCGGGGTCATACTGTTGATGAGGAAGGCGTTTGATAATCTTAGAACTAGCCGATGTGAAATTATCGGAACCTTTGACCCTCCTAAGTTTGTATACTAGATCACCGTAGAAATTGGGATGGGAAATTCTTCGGGATACATTTTGTTAAAAAGTAACATTTCCGAATTTAGATAAAATGTCTGTTAAGATTTATAAAATTTACCTAAAGTTTTTCGAAGTTTATGATACCTATAACCCTGAGTAAAAAGTTTAAAAGTAATCTGGGATTTTTTTTTTTTTTTTTTTTTTTTTTTTTTCGTGAAAATCCAGAACGTTGGTGCAGGCTCTAGAGAAGTACCGAAGGGTTAAAGATATCTCGAACTCTATGGAATAAAAGGAAAATATCGTGTATAATGTCATATTCAAACAAATGCGAACCCCAATTTAAACTGAAGTGAGACCACGTGTCCGGGAGGAGTGAGCGTCCCTTGTTGGCATACAATTCTCGTTGCAAAGTCCTGTAACAACTTTTTATGCCCAGGAAGTAAATACATATATATATAGAAATAGTGAAACACCTGGGAGTACTATGGACCTTGGATCTCCGAAGAAATACCTGTAGAAAATAAAGACAAATTAGACAAACATATAAAGCACAAAGACACTACAGTTAACAAGGCACCCTATATTTCACTTATATTCGTTCCCCGTCTGGGACTCGAACCCACGACCTATGGTACCGAATCACCTAGCTGTCATGCATCCGACCCTCTAACCGACTGAGCTACCCGAGCTCCACAAAAATGGAGCTTTAATAGCCAATCATTAGCTAATCGCATGCATGACAACACGGCCGCGGAAAGTGAAGGAATTTATCCGACGTAAACGCAGGCGGATCCCCTGAGAGGATACATCACTGAAAGAGAAATAAACATATAAAGCACAAATAGAATCAGTGAAACACCTGGGAGTACTATTGTCCTTGGATCTCCGAAGAAATACCTGTAGAAAATAAAGACAAATTAGACAAACATAAAGCACAAAGACACTACAGTTAACAAGGCACCCTATATTTCACTTATATTCGTTCCCCGTCTGGGACTCGAACCCACGACCTATGGTACCGAATCACCTAGCTGTCATGCATCCGACCCTCTAACCGACTGAGCTACCCGAGCCCCATATATATATATATATATATACGTAAATTAAAAATCAATCAATCAGTCAATCAAATGACCGTCCTCAATTGAACCGCATCTCAATCAGAATTGGGGGGTGGGGTTGTGATGTATTTTTATTTGCTCATTTTTGTTGGTCCTGCACGTCTATGGCGACTTTTGTCATAAAGCGTAGTCAGATATTTATTTTTTACTTTTGTATACCCTTGTTTTGCCCACCATCTAATCTGCTTGTTAACAGTGCCAATACCGATAACAGCTCTCAAATCTCATGGTCGATCCAGCTAGAAAACAGAAAATCTATTACCTACATCAAGCAACAAAATCAAACCAAATTATCCTTTGTAAAATTATTTACTAATGTCATATGTGACGATTACTTTTTTTTTCATCCTAATGCATCTTACGGTATATTGTGGTATATTTGATTTAGCATTTCTTATTACCTTCAGATAAGTTAAGACTGGCAACCTAAAGCGAGCCCTAAGCTATAAATACATGACAAATAAATGTTTCCACGGTCAATGATTCTTCGTGAAACTGCTTATGAAATCTATGATGCATATAAAACAATATAATAAAAATTTCATAGTTTAACACATGATTTTATTAATTATATAGCATTCGCATAACTGACATAACACATGCATGCTATAATTCATTTAATCATATGCGCATTTGGCAACTTCTATTTATTCGGTGTCGCTCACGGCCGAACATTTAGAAATCCAAAATATAATGAAATTGACATAAAGTCAATACCAAAACATCCCATGAGAAAAAAAAGAGAATTATACTCCTTAGCTTTAGCTTTCAACATTTTAAATTTAGTGGTATATGTATATATTTGGTCTGTGCAGTAATACGAAAACTGGGCTAGTGATATCCTTGGGAAACTTAAGTCTACAAGCAGCCGTATCGACCCTGTCATAATAGTAACTATAAAACATATATACCTGTATTGATTTCTCTCATCCTTGCGTCATATGCGCATTTCGACACCTTATGTCTCCTCATGTTGTTTAAAATGGAAGCTGTGTACATCCAACTTGATCTATACTTACGCTTTGTGGACATTGCTGAGCGCCCCCCCCCCCCCTTTCTAGTAATATATTGTCTCAATCTGTTTAAAACCATATCTTCTTTCCGCTTTTTTATTTGTCTTATTGCGGATAAAGATCTGGCGAAACTCCGTAAGGGGTTATGTTCTGGTGCCTGAAACGTCATCAGAGTTCACCAGAACATGACCTCTTACTGAGTTTCGCCAGATCTTTATCCGCAATGGAAAAGCAGAGAAGTGGAATAAAGATATGGCTTTAATCAGGTTGATATGGTCTATATGTAAAATCTACAGATAAATTCAAAGCATAAGTCCGAAAATCATGAAACTAAAGGACATACAAAATCAGTGAAAATATAAACCCAAATAAAAAACAACGAAGAATGTCTACTTGAAAAGCATATGTGAACCGATTTGATCTAGTGAGAGAGCATCTCATGCTTGCTAGCAACACCCGTCACATATACCCAGTATATACCCATCATCATCATAAAAAACATATTGGAAATATTTTATTGTTTGGAAAATGCTAATGGGTTTTGTTTGATAGTAGAAGATATTAACCTACCTAATTGCTTGGCAGGAGATGCTTATACTGTGGCATCCGTGATCAGTGTTTGTCCAGTATTCCTGTTTGTGTATAAACACATAAATGTAGTTATTTATCACAATTCTTTCCCTTCTGTATTTCTAGTGAATTTTTTAAACCGAAGTGCATGCGTATCTATGAAAATAAAATCGGCTATGATTTGTGATCTTAAAAAACATATTGTGTAATCTGTTATTTTACATATCACTGAGTGCCTCTATACTGACCTGGAAGTATCTTTCAGCTCTATCCTGTTGAAAACGTATTTGTTGTGAAAAGTTAAAATTTTCGTAAGTAAGTTACAGCCTTTATCACAATTCACGTTAGAAATAAATAATTGACCCCATTTTCTTTTTCTTCTGTTGGCGTCGTAGAATATTTTCAGATTATTGTCCACACAGTAATAAAATTACCAAGAAAAATTACTTTAAATCACTCTCAATCTAAATTTCCCCCATAGTTTAAATTCAATGACCCATGAAGCAGTTCTTCTAGAATAAGTGATTGCAACGCTAACTTAATTTTCTCTAAGCACACAAAAAAGAAAAAAAGAAAAGAAAGAATAAGAACCGAATGCATGAGAAAAGTTGCCACTGCCATGTAGAAAATGAAAGAATAAGCACACAATTCACCACAAAAGCAGTGCGTCCGAAGTGAACATATTTAAAAATGTATAAATAATCCTCCACATAGAAAACAAACATCAACAGTAAACCCAAATAGAGAGGTCAAGAAAATTTGAACAGGAATATTTTTATGAGATTGATATAAGCATCAAACATATTAAAAGACACCAAAACAGTGTTCTGCCCGTCTGAAAGCGAGATAATGTCCTTGATTTGAAGGAGTCCCTACTTACAGTTACTGGGCACGAGGTTCAGATCACTATTTTTGAGTAGGTATAGACAAGACCCGCTATAACAAACCCCAGCCCCCCCCTCCCCCCAACCTGACAGAGTGTATCACTTGGGGAAAGATATGCATAAGACTGTTGAGGGATTCCAATACAAGAGCTTATTTATTGATTTATTTTCATTTATTTATTTATTTTTGTTTTTATTTTTCTTTTATGACCTCAAATGCCATACATGTATAAATAATATATTCAAAGTGTCTGAAATATAGTTTTATTAAATCGGGGATATAGTAAGTCATATGATTTGTATGAGGTCATTATTTTACGCAGGTTTGCATTATATGCTAATTCCCCTCTTTGTGAAGTAGATCAATATAAACATTTTAGTCATTACCACATAATGCCAATTGTTAAAAGTAATTTTTTAAATGAAGTCTGAATTCTTTTATAGAATATTTTCATTTAAATTGAATATTTGAGTTTAAGAGTGTAACATTACCAATCAATTCTGGACATTTAACTAATCAATAAAATGAATTCAAACTGCAAACCTGCCGATGTATATCTTCCATATTAAGCAAATTGTGTGGATTATCGCCTAGTTTATGAAAATACATTTCCGTCATTCTTTATTCACAGACCTAGCTTAAAATGTCAATATCAATATAAACATTGCCGTAAAGAATATGTAAATAGGGAATTATCAAATTATAGACAAGCTTGGTCTATCAGAGACAACTCTACAGGGTTTCGCACAGAATACGCTTCTAGACACCTTGGATGCGATCCGTTTATGGAGAGAATCCTCGGATGTCACAAGGCAATCGCGAGGCTGGGATAGTATAGGCGGTGTCATCTATAATTCATTAGCATCGTGTGTAGGCGCTATATCGAAAATCTACCAGGGATGGCGTAAAGATTCTGCTATATAACGTGCGCAGAAGCCAAACAGCACTGACTGAGCAACTTTTGAATGCGATTACTTGTTAAAAGGAGTTAATACTTTAATCGCTAACACTTTTTATCATTAAAGAGAGGGGAAAGGTTAAACATATTCCAATTTTGAACATTTAAAACAGGATATTTTGACGATTTTCATACGCAATAAGGTATAGTATGAGTTTATTTTAAATCTGTGATATACTTGTTTTTACGTTCTGGAAACTCCTTTAATTGCACCTCTACCAACACAACTCACGATAAGGTAAGCTACATTCTATTTCTATATTTTTTCACTCCAATATCCGAAAGTTGGATACGTAAGTATGCAATGAAACGGACCTGGAAGAAGGAAGTGATAAATACCATATAATAGATTTAGTATCCTCGATATCATGTATAAAATATATCTTTTAAAAAAGCAGAAGTAAAGGACACATATGCTCTTAAAGTATATATTTTTCGGGGTTTTTTTCACTGATTTTGTATGTCCCCTGGATTCATGATTTCGGACTGATGATTTGGATTTATCAATCATCTTTACATACATACATGTAGGAAAATTTAATAATGGTCGCAATTACAAAGTAAATGCAAACTATAGTGATTTTTAAAGCGCAATGATATGGGGAATGTTTACTGTTTCCTATAAAATTGGGGATGGTGGTGAATTACCGTCACTTTGTAGAGATATAATTGAAAATGTAATGTTAGCAACGATGAAATTATTGAAATACCTTGATTAAATAAATTAAAACTATTTCAATTTAAATATTGCCTTAGATTTCTCTTGCATCAGGCTTTTGTATATATAATTGTGGTATAGAGTAATTATGCTGTGCCGTATTTAAAGCTTTGTAATCATTTATATCATACTCTAGAGAGTAATGTATCCAAATTAATTATTAAACCATATACCGCAAGAACTACGAGATTTAATTCCGACTAATTGATGCATGTCCAGCATGTAGTACACCTTGCTGCTGCGGCATGAATCACAATCCTGACTGATCATAATTGAAGTCAGCAGTTAATCTTTATTTAAAAAATACATTAATCTGCATAGTTAAACGGTACCTATTCTGAAAAATAACAAGATAACGGAGAGGAAACTAAAACAAACAAAATAAAACAGAAACAAAATGAAAAAAGAACGATAAATAGCACAATAAAATGAATGTTGTGGCGAATAAGGATTTATGATGGCACCGTGACTGTTATTAATGTACCAGTTTTCTTTTATTTGAGGAGCTGAATTCAGCTTAAAAACTTCATATTAAGTGTCATTGTAGTGTTCGAAGTAGTATTGAGTGTGTCTTGTACTAATATTGTTGTATCTGACAATGTAAGGAATGTCTTGTTCTGTCACTTGTATCGCTAACAATGATGGCATTTGAGAGGTGAAGAAACATAAGTGCTAATAATCCACGCTGTTAGCCAATTTCTTGTCTCAAGAGGTATCTCGCTTTGAATGAAATAATTTAAGAAATGACAAACTTGAAGCGTTTCTTTATGGCTTTTTCTTTTGTGACATTCATACTGCAGGCGAAAACGTAAAATTTGATATGAAGACTAAATTCAAACTGACGCGTTTTATTATCAATAGTGTATAAGTTAAAATGGATTTAATTGTAATATATGCTGATAAATATATCAAAAATAAATCTTGTTTCTTTTATATGAGTTGACTACAATAAACTGATAAGAGACAGAAGATATATTTTTTTAAATTATGTAAATCTACTTGAAAAACGTCATACGTTCTTTTATTTAAATAATTTAACTGGTTAGCTAAAATCTGACATTGCAAATAAAGGGAATGGGCATAAGTCCAGTAGGGGGCGTATGTATCGATGATTGATCGAGATTATCATGACGTCATGGTAACTGTTGTAGGAGTGTTATGATTTCATTCGATTTCTTATCTCAGAATATTGATGCATACAACAAATCGATTAACGAATATGAATAGGTTGATCTTTGAAAGCTTGCAAATATTAAAATTTTAACCGCACTCAAACCAGCCATTTTGTATAAGTAAGCGCTCTGAGTGTGCAAAAATAAGCAGTGCAGTTGAACAAATTCTGGAACGAACTTCTTTATTTGACTTTTTGTTTTGTGTTTTCCATATATAATGTCGACCTCAACGAGTATGGAAAGTTAGGTTTTAGCATATTCTCATACAAAGATAATAGTGTCATATATCTCATCTTTAAAATTACTTTTAAGCAAATACATATATATATATATTTATGTGGAATTGTTTTTTACCAATTCGATATATATTTATTTATTTTACCATGTATATATATATATATATATATATCAGATTAATTCTACGCAAAGCTTATTCTTTGTATTCTTTTCTTCGGTACATCCATTAAGGTTTTCTTACATTTTAACTTTTAATGCATTTTAGGTGTCTATGACTTTCATCTTTTTCAAAATTACTTTTCAATAAAACTGGTATATATTTCTTTGTCTTCTTTAATTTACTTATAAAATGATTGTAATGCGATATATACCATTGATCGGCGGATGTTACGATTATTGGTTTAATTATCAAACGGCCATTACGAGGTTGTTGCATCAGAACTGCTAACTAACAGAATAATTGACTTAAAGGGGTGTAAGTGAGAGTATTTATGTAGAATTTATTTTACCAAGCTAAGAGCACACGTAAATGTTTCATGTCATCAATACGGTACAAACTGCAAGTAAAATCATAACATCCATGCGCTCAGTTCATATACTTACAGCTTAAGAAAGAGATATTTCACTATTTCAAAATGCACTCTGAATTCACGAAAGAAATCGGTACCATTTTCCATTTACTTAAATTTGATAAAAGATTTTAAATAGTTTTTTTAGAATTTATGTTCATTTTGCATCTTTTATTATTTCACAACATAGTAGATATTTATAATATGCAATGTTTAATTATTTACCCATGTTTATTGATTCAGTTTATAAGTTATTTAGAAAATAATTTTACAACTAAAACAATAAAAAGGACACTCATTTTACTTATATGCATTATTAGTATTAATAACAATAATATATATGTTTTTAAACTCTACTATTTCAATCAGATGATCCGAAAACATATTACTAAAACATTACACATTTATGTAAGGTTTTATTCGTCTTACAACGAATGTATCAATATCACTTCAACTAGGAGACCTAAATGATGTTATCAAGAAGTATTGTATTGACAACTGAGAACCACCACGACCTATGCTGCAATGTGGTTTATGATCGTTGATCATCTGAAACCCGTTAAGTAGCGTAGACCTTATAATCGCAGACTTTTGGGGCCAAACTTAAGTTTGAGGAGGAAATCTAATAACCGTTTGAGGCCTTTACATTACGCGTGTGCTTGAGAAACTATCGGCTTTAGCACCTGATTGCATCATCACAATATTTCCCTAAGGCATCATTATGGCGATTTTTACTGTATAGTTGTTTATTTGTCACTGTTAAACTGGTGTTGTGTTCTCCTTGAAACAAACAGTTTTTACAATAAAACCCCCCATAAAACAACGTTGATTAAAATAAAAGAATAACCTAGTGTGAAAAAAGGGGCATACCAAGTAAACATTTGGTACAATAGTATGTATAATTTCCGCCTCCCTGATGTAATTCTGTTTGTTGTTCAAAATAATCTTCAACCCCATTATCAACTGTATCAAAAACGAAAAGTAAAGAATAATTGTATATATTATTTCCCTTGTCGCTTCAAGAGTTTATAACATATTTTGACATTTAAGTTCAATGAATAATCACCCATCTTCCCATGTAATGAGTGTTTACCAATGTCTGTTCATTAGATTAGAGAAGATGGTCTTGCAGATGAGCTTCACTGTTCTATATCCCTCATCCACTTTGGATGGCCGTTGAAACTTCCTGTAAATATCGATAAATGCGCAAAATAACATTATCATGTAAATTCAATAGCTGGCCCATCGGTATGCGCATGCGGTTATCCAGTAGATATTAATCATACCGGATATGCTGTGAGAGTGATAAATGTTAGAATCAAGTCGGAATGGAAAATTTGCTTTGATGTCCCATGTATTTAAAAACATAATCCGCCAACTAAATAAACAGTGAAAGGTTTGTGTTGCTTTTGCTACGTCACTTTTCTATTTGTTTCGATAGATATGACGTGATCTTATGGAGGCTGTCGGCACTTTAATCGAGTCATACCCGTATATAATTCCTAATCATAGTGTATTCATCTTTTCATCCCGTATATGATCCTTTGCTATAGATCGTTTATAACTCATATACTTCAATTGCCCAAATCTATATATTATTATGATATAATCTAACGCTGAAATTAAACAATTATTTCGTAATGTGATGGTTGCCTCTTGCATATTTTGTTTTCAATCTTGATGTAAAGTTAAATTTATTAAATTGTCCGCCAAGGACATGAAATATTATATTTATTTTCAAGGACCGTTGACTTAGATAATATGATTTTTTTTTCGAGAATTGAAGTCATGCCCAACATTGTTATTTTAATTATACTCCTGAGCGAAAAGTTTATAAGAGTGGTGGAATTTGGTATAATGAACAAGCTAGCGTCCCCTGCCAAACGGTCACACCCGCCATGAGTTCTCACAATAACAAATTGTAGTTTCAAGTTATATTCAATGTAGTTGATAATCCAACAGTCAACACTGGAACAAGTAGTCGACAAACATAAATTATTACCATTATTCACTTGTATTTGTGTGAAAATGACCAAAATAGGAATTTCAAGTATTTTGTATCGAATTAGTTGGCTTTGCGGATATACACTATCTGTTTTAACTATTATTTCTGAATTTACTTATTGTCTGTTTAATTATTATTGTTATTATTATTATTATTATTATTAGTATTATTATTATTATTATTATTATTATTATCATTTTATTATTATTATTATTGTTGTTGTTATATTTATTATCATTAGTAGTAGTAGTAATAGTAATAGTAGTAGTAGTAGTAGTAGTAGTAGTAGCAGGAGCAGTAGTAGTAGTAGTAGTAGTATCATTCTTGTTATTATTATTATTATTATTATTATTATTATTATTATTATTATCATTATTATTATTATTATTATTATTATTATTATTATTATTATTATTATTATTATTATTATTATTATTATTATCATTCTTGTTATTGTAGCCATATCTATGCACAAACTCCTAATGTATATACTCATAGGAAATCACGAATTTCTATTTCATAAATGCATCTATATGCTGATTCATCTTTCATCAAATGTGTTTAAAGCCAATGTATATGTTAAATTCATGCGAATATTATGCCTTTTTAATGGTTTCAAACATTATCAAATCCCTTCAATTTCATAATAACATAACGAAATATTCACGTTTTAAAAGCATTACCCTTTTAGAAATGAAATGATTGTCTAGGATCTGAGATCGAAATGTGTCTTCATAACAAGAAATTTCACACTTTGATCGTAATCGATATATTCGCTGATGCAACAATAGGATTAAATAGCAGAATACTTCAACACTATCATTTTTTTATGAAAATTCTTTTTGTCATGGGACAGAAAGTATAGTGCAATCGATATTAGACAAATACCATTTCGTATAACAAATATTATGAGCAACATGTTCTTTTAAATTCAAAAACGTACAGGAAGTAAGTTATTTTGTTCAGATGTATTTCATCTACTTCATATTATCTTCGTCGATGACGAATACTTTAGATTGAATGCTTTTAAAATTCTTTGCTTTATATGTCTAATTAATGCTATGTCATAAATGATGGTGGAGAACAAATGTGCCAATCGGTGCTTGCTTAAGATACAAAATACAGGACGTCATTTCGCAAGATATAAAAAAATCCGGTTTTGTGATGCACGAATATGATACTTCATTTATGTGAACCCTTCGTCATTGATAGCACTCTGAATGTACCAGATTACATTTTAGTAGTATTTCTGAAGTTAACATCAACATGAGAAATAAAAAAATAACTGAAAATAATAACTGTTTGTCATTATTATTTACACATCAATTCAACAAAAGTTAATAAAGTCTTAATCTCCTCATACCTTTTTCATTACAAAATATTCATAATACTTGAGTGTCAATGGTTATTATTATTATCATTATTATTATTGTTATTGTTATTATTATTATTATTGTTATTATTATTATTATTATTATTATTATTATTATTATTATTATTATTATTATTATTATTATTATTATTATTATTATTATTATCATGTCGTTGTTGTTGTTCATATAGTTTCTTACATAATTTAAAAACCACGTTCACTACACTTTACGTTTCGTATAAAGAGGTTGATTTTGTAACATATGATTAAGTCACTGATAGTAATAATATGATCTGTTTTATTGGATTTTGTTTATTTTATATCAAATTGCACCGTATGATTTAATAATCTTTGAAATAAATGTTGTCATAATCCATAACATGTACGCGAGTAGATTTGCTCAAAAATGGATAAAGCGTACTATACTAGGTTTACCTTAAAGTCGTTACCACATACAAAAATAGATAAAATAACTTCTATTATACTCAAAAAGAGGCGGTAAGGTATTAAACTTACAAAGTCCTCGCCAAAAATGATTTCATTTTTAAAACATACAACAAGTCTTAACAATCCCCCTTTTAAGATATCAAATAAAGTGCATAAAATATGGAATCCATACGGCAATAGCACGAATGTCACTTTTTCACAGACGGAGCTTATTATGAAAGATTAAGGCCATACTACATATGCAACAGCACGCGCAACTTGACAGTTATTAATGAATGTAGGATTTCTGCTCACACGAGTAAGTAATTAATATTGAGTTATAGTCATGACTAAATCAAATCAGACCACATCATATCGAGAAATAAAGGTCTTTCAACTTCACGACCGGGTTCGATGCATTAACTGTTCAGACAAGATATTAGCACTTTACAACACTGTATAATACTTACTATAATGGAACCGAAGTAACTTAATCGGTTAGATGCTAGGATATATACATATTCGTGTTCCTGTCTCCTTCGTATGTTCATGCGTGTATATTTATGTATTTACCTCCTCAACTTGAAAGCTTGTTGCAGGACTTTTGCGACGGGTGTTGCGTGCAACCAGGGGACGCTTACTCCTCCCGGGCACCTGGTCTCAACTCGATTTTAATGGGGTTCGCATTTGTCTGAATATGACACTAAACACGATATTGTCCCCTTTATTCCATGGACTATAAGATATGGTTTACCCTTAGGTACTTCTTCGTTTTTTACATATATTTCATCTACTTTTCATTTCTATGCAGAGTATTCCAGAAAACTCATCAAAATCTGCAAACATCAGAAATTACGTTGTTGATTTCTAGATTGAAGAATGGAAATAGAAAAATTTGCGTTAGCCGTTAATATTGCTCAGTAACGACACAAGTAAAGTCTTCCAAAGGGAAGTCCTTTATTTCTACAACTAAACAGACTGCATGCTTTTTAAAGATGTTCCGTGAGTTAGCCTCATCAAGTGAGAAGACTAATGTTATGTTAAATCTAGTATTACGTTATAGATCATAAGGAGAAGCTATACTTTAACATTGTTCATTTCACCCGATAAAAGGCCAAGTGCCGAAATTTTTTCAATAAAGTGTGCAATCTAAAGTATATCGTGAATCAATCCCACTATAATTAACCGTACATTGCATATCAACATCATTGTAAAATCTGAACACGTAGGTACAATTACAAAATACTGTAATATGTATTAATATATAATATTTCATAATATTAAAAGCGAAAGTCATGAAATGAACACAATTTTCACTCTATATCATTTTTCCTCACACGACTCTACAGAGAAATAATAATATGATAACTATTCTATTTTGCCGAAAGGCCATTTGTTATGGTTGCTTTCGTTTCTTATATATTAAAAATAGATTAACTCTGATTTTTCAGAATAAACATGCTAATAAATTTAAAATTAGGTGTATCTCGCTCCTGCTTAGCCCCGTCCTTAAATGGATTTTATTTGGCTTTTACTTTAAGGTCAATGTGGAAATAAGTTTGCTCTTCAAATTTCCATAATTTCGATTTCCATTCTTTAGGCATTGAGCACCTCTGAAAAGACATAAATTGTAGATTAAAACACGTATATATGTTCTAATATTTATTGTCAGTGTAATATTTGGAATTGTAAAATGTGTGTTCGAATGTCATACGAAACTCATGGTAGATCTAAGATGTCATCAGATACTGCATGTTAGATATGCCTATAACACTCATCGTCTATACACATCATATTTCCTAGAATTATTTAGTACCCATTTGTACCATAACAATCACTACAGTGTACTATTGTTATACACATAGAAACGGTTCTTTACAATCTACAATTATACCCGAGATCAAATTAAGTATGTATAAGCTGAATGATTAACAAATGAACTTAATGAAGACAAAGCATGGTATTTAATCGAAATTGGCCTTAATTGGTTGACTGATGTTATAAATCGTTCTTTTAATCTCATTTTTTTTTTTTTGGATTTGCCTTAGACAATCCTAGCAAATCAAAATACACAATGTAAATGCTACTGACATGAGATCAGACAGCACAACTGTAGGCTACCTGAAAAAGTACAGTCGTGATATCTTTAAATCTCTTTTTAAAGGACCAAATTAACGGAAAGAGAAAAATGATGACAATACATTAAAACTAAGATGTGAGTTCTAGATGCTTTTGGAGTTAAAATCTCATTCAGCGAATTTGGTCATTTCGTAATACAGAGTTATCTACCCTTTGAGCAAGTATCTTATGTAGGAAACCGATGTAAATTTAATGGAAATGAAGGCACAAAAATGAGGTTTCAACAGACATTTTATATTGTCACAATGATTTTGAAATCAGATTCCGTCATAAATATGAAATAACTCTGTGAAACATAAATCGGCACTCATAAATATACCAAATGTTATGAAAAATAGTACTACAGGCTATGCGAAGCATTTTATTTTGAAGGTATATCATTCTCGATATTAGTAAAATTTTAACAGGTCATTTATTTATTCGGTGTGTGCTGTAGCAAAATTTCATTAATTGTCAGTGTACAAGTGTTTTATTTCTAAATTATGAAAAATAGTAACGTAAAAACTAGTCACTTGAACGACTTTATTGTCCTAATATCCTGATATTCAAAGTCAAGACAAAACACTGCAAATTCGGTGGTGTTGACTACAAATAGGATGAAACCGGATGTCTCAAGGAGTGATCGTCTCCTGCGCATGCTAGATACTACCATGTTCAATAAAAAGATGTATGCAGTGGCAATACCATATACGTTATTTGTTCGATGGGTAAATGAATGTCAATATAAATAATAGTGCTACAGATTTTACGTATCAGTTGACATTCTGGAAAAGGGGACTTTATTACTTCATACTATTCAACAATACCACAGTACCGACCATATAACTTCATCAGTGACAATTTCAAGCGTTCTATTACGTAACCTGTGGGTAGTTTATCTGCTAGTCGACATGTATCGGAACAAAAGAGGCAGTCGAGGATGTTGCTAATTATGAAGATGTTGGTTGATTTGTATTTTACGTCGCTTTCAACACTATTTCAGTTATATCGCGACATGGAAGCAGGAGGTTACCAACCTCTTAAACATAGTGGCGCAACCCGGGAATCGAACCCAGATTGTCGGCGCCGCAAGCCAAGCGCTTAACCACTACACCAAGCCTGCCCCAATTATGAAGATGAAAGTAGGGATATGAAAGTTGAAATCTCCATATTTCTCATAAAGCGAGGTGTGTAACATACCATCCTTATCGATAAACAAGAGGATATCTAGGTATAAATCAAACATGTTGCTCTAGCGGGATGAATGTGGTAGAGGTAATTCTGAAATTTTGGATTAGAAAGTTTTCAATGTATCTGTATGTGAAATAAATCATTTGGATAGTACATGTATTACCTATTCCATAATTGTCGGACATATCGACAGTAATTACCGTATCGAAGCCTTAGTATACAATGTCCTATAGACGACTGCCGATTCATCTCCACGTCCACTCTAATGAAGCACTTGTTATTTAATTGAGAGAAAAGACGCGAGGACATCTTGGACAATTGAATGTCTATTGCAGCATATAATCACATATGATTGTCTAATGATCCAGCCAAGTGTCAACCTAATACAAGACTACTCAATATTTAGGTCTATGAACGACGTGAATTATGGCTTAAGTATTCGACATTTAGATTACAATGGATTGTGTCGAGCGAGTAGGGTGAACTATCAAAATGCAGATAAACTTGCGATATGCATTCATCAATGTTTCGGGGAACATATCATATAGACAAACAAATAATAAAACAAGATATATATTCTAACTTTTGTTCTTTGTTAATATATTTCTTTATTTTTTAAATTATCTATTTATTTTAAATCTTTCCCGTAGCCTTTTTTATGTTAGTTATTAAATCGTTATTCACATACCGAGTACTGAAAGGGTATTCTATCATTTTGTTGCGTAATAAGTTTTGCTGTTTGATGTTTAAGTTTTTTGTTCGATTTGTCTTATTAAATCGCTATTACTCATGTGGTTCCGACAGTCGCTACCGATGAGACTCAGGAACTCTACGTCTGTGTTGGTTTTTAAAACAGATCTGAAAACTTACCTTTCTAAACAAGCATTAACTGTAAATGATGTAATTGTACTCATTCATAAGTTTCTGCCATATTGCATTGAATGTACGCTTATGTTCTTTTAATGTAAAGCGCACTAGAGTTATGTTACTATAATGTGCTGTATAAATTACTGTATTGTTGCAGTGTTTGCTAAATACGTTGCCATATCTGCAGACTTACGTCTGCAAAATTAACAATTGCCAAAGGAACTATAGATCTATATTCAAATGTTAAATAACTAATTTATAGTAATTGTTCCTGATTTTCTTACTTCTACATTTTGACAAATGTGAAAATGAGTACAAAAGAAAAGACACATAAGAATAAAAAAAATCTGAAATTCACATTACCTTCTTTAAAAGCAATGTATAAATATTTCACGGAAAAGGACGCATGTGCGTCCATCCGTATTCTCCGTGGAGCGCTAGATGATGAATTGCTCTTCTGTCTGGTATTATGGCTTTTGTGAATTTTCATTCACATGGCACCAACTTTATATTGAATTATTATACATGCTAGCTTCATATGGAAATGAAATCATAAGCTTCTTTAAACTTAAGTTGAAAGACGTAGAACTTCGTGCAAATTGAAAAAACAAAATTCAGTATGCTAATTCTTGTTACATTAAGTGTAATATACTGAACATTTTTAAAAAGAAATAATTAACAAAACAAAAAAGGAAGAAAAGAAAACATAAAAACTAAAAAGAAAACAGCAACCTTGATTTTTATCCTAGAAAACCCTTTCATTATACAATTTTGCAATACTACAATACAATATATACAAAATCTGCTTATCCTTTTTACATATATTGAGCATAAATTCAATAATACTAAATTACCTTGACTGTTAAAAGTAATATGAATACAAGCAGCACTAACTCCAATATCAATCATGGCGGGTTTCATCAACGGGTAAGTGATGCTTATTTCATGATATTTACCTGAATCCACTGCTGGTGCTTCGAAGGGTTTATGATTGCTTATATTTCGAATTTTGCCTTGTATTATAAATATTTGACCACTGCTCGGTATCATACATTTTACTGATCTGAAATATTTTATTCAAAGTATCTTTGACAAAAGTTTGTAAATACTTCTAAAATTGCAAAGTATCTCCGTGATAGCTCTATCCCTTGACTAATTCGAAATACCGCCATTAATTGCGGTCCTAATAATATTTTGGGAGGAAATAAAAAATATAGAACATATATACCATTTAATTTTGTGCACCATATGCGCATTATATTTTCCACAAAAATGACGTAAAGAACAATGGTACGTTATTGTGACGTCATAAGGTTGCTAACTCCAATCGATGTTGCTAACTTATAGTACACAAGCGCCGCCTAACGGACGTTACCTCTTATTTTCGGGATTTTATTTTGTGTGCTTGGCCTTGGTGATTTGTCTTATACAACTTTGTCAGATATGTTGTTTTCTGTTTAATGTCAGTTTGGAATACAGTTTGGAATTCAGTTTGCTCTTCAAATATATATCCTTTGGATTTCCACAGCATGGGCCTTAAGCATTACTGCAGAGACATTAATTAGTTGAAATGCGCATATGGTACAGTATATGATTTCGTATATACATGTCCTTATATTCATAATTTTAATACTTCTATATTGAGAGAAAAGACAAATATTTATATAAATGCATGTGACATTTTCAAACATATTTTTCTAAAACAATAAAACATTGGAAACTAAACTTTCATCATTTCATCATCATATCATCATCATCATCATCATCATTATTATTTAAAATCATTATTATTAAAAAGACTTCGATTAAATTGCATCAGTGGTTTTCTAAATCTAGACACATGGAATGCAGTTGCTCTCATGAAAATGAAACGCAGAAAGTAGATCCTTGTACATCACATGAGTAATGCGTATTGTCAAATCAAAAACAACTTTTCGTAATTATCATCACCCATTGATCAATGTATTGCTGATTACCTTATGATTTGTTAAGCTAGGTATATTGTACGTGAAGTTGATAAAAAAAAGTTCCAGTTTCATAGCAATTAGTCGAATTCTAAGTCATTGGTCTTTTTAATATCTTACAAACAATTTAATAGTCAAAACACTGACAAAAGATTTTAATTGTAATAGTAATTATAAATACTTACACGAAAGTACGGATATACAAAGTATTGCACAGCCAAAATAGTTGAAAAAATTGACTATCTGACGACAGTTATACATAAGGGAGATTTCTTTTGCTTTAAAATAATTTACCTTACTCAATGTACACTATGACATACATATTGAACATATTGAGAGTCAGTACCGAAGCAATGACATTTGGGCTGCTGATAATATATTACCAATAATAAATCAATTTCATGGACGATGCAAAGATCTTGTGTACAATTAGTGGATATCACTGTCTGACATGTTGACTTCCTCATTCCGTTGAAGATGTTTGTTGTTTCGATTGTAGTATTTTTCTATTGCAATAACAACACTAATCATGACGTTTTACCAAATATTACTATATTATACCATATATTCAATGTGACTTCGAGTTTACAATAACTCAACTCACATTATGGCATCATTGCGGGTGTGACCGGTCGATAGGTGATGCTTAATCCTCCATGGTACCTGATCCAACCTCTGGATTTTTCGGGGGGTCCGTGTTTGTCGTCAGTCACTATTTTGTTTTTATATCCATATTTGGCATCGTATTGCTGTACTTAGATTAACTCAGAATATGTCCTGACACATTTTATAAATTACGTAATGAGTCACTGACTATGTACGAGTATAGGGAAGTTGTTTTCCGATGTGAGAGTCGGTTTGTGTCATACTCCGCCGTAAATAAGCATAAACATCAAACGCAAATTCAACACGCCTAATTCTTATTTCAACTGATGTTTTGTGAATTGATACAGAAAACGATATTGATTCTATCAGGCCAGTTCAGTCCACGAGACTAAGTCATCCATAATATTTTCATCTAGATGGTGCTGCAAATCAAATTAGAATGATGACATCAGTAAATATTGCCTTTTTTCATTATCAGTTTGAACGTAAAATTATTCTTGCTCGCAATGAGAGTGTGTATTGTAAAATCAATAAGAACTCTTTGGAGGATACAGATGGAACAATTTAGCGAATTTGTCAGATACATATTTGGAAAGAAGTATTACCTAGGTATAAGCAATGTTTGTACAGAAATTACATGCATTGAACAGTTATGTAATCAGTTGGATTGGCGTCATTTTCTCCTTTATTTTATAAAAACATTTATTGGTTTTAATTTTACTAGATTAACCTTATTCACATTGTATCATCTTACATTATATATTAATGACTTAATTTTGTATTATGGAGTCTGGGTTATATTTTCGAAGTACAGACAATTAAGAATATCATTTTATGTTATGTATTATTGTGATTTTCAGTAAACTAGAGGGAAAAACATAACTTATGGCGATGTAATTAAATGATATGTTAAATAAATGCTTGGCAGGGGAGTGGCTATGGCAGCTTGCGTTAAAACCTGTGCCTAAAGTTACTTAACCATGTGAGGTATAGCATGACATACAGAACGTGATAAAAACCAAATAAGTTGTACAGACCAAATTAGATGTACAGAATAAGGTTACCAAATAAGATGTACAGAATAAGGTTACCAAATTCGTCGAAACATTGTGTCATACTACTTTATACTCTTGAGGTAAACACCTAGCTTTCCACTATTTAATTTGAATTTCTTGTAGTCATCGGCTAAAGAAAGTTTAGAGAGATACGGTGATTACATTTCTAATTCAAAATAAAAGGAAAGAACAAATGCTTTGCAATTCCGTGGGAATGCTTCCACTATCGGACTTATTGTCCGTCGTTTGAGCGATACTGGAAGGGTTGCCGATCAGCCTAGCGCTACGTCGAGACAGGGCTATTCGTCTCGCCTACCTGCTTATTCGCCACGTTACTGTCACTGAAATCACTTTAAATATGATAGGCCCCGTTATCACCACATTCACGAAAAATAAATGTTCATTTCTTTTGTACACATCACGCGCATCGTCTTGCTTTGTTGGTGGCTGGTGGTCCCAGAAAATTTTAGTCAGGCAGTAGAGACGCGTCCTCAGATGTGATTCGCGGTTCACATTTTTTTTTTTTCGTACGTACGCTCGATGTGTTGTATACCGAATGTTAAATTGGTCAATGACTCATGAATTATGGATCAAAATATATGAAATTCTAATTACTTTTTTTTCGTTTTTCTTTTTCTTTGTATTTTTATCATTATATATTAATTATATATTAATTTAAAAAACAACCATTCTAATAAATAATATCAGATCAACTGAGACGTCACAATGTGTTTATTTTTCCCTTCAGTATATAATACAAATATTATCTCACTATAAAATGTTTGTTAACCTGAAAAGATGTGTTTAAAATCAACAGGAGTAATAACAGTAAATTTAAAATCAGAACTCTTTCGAAGACATTCATATATAAGACTAAGTATGCAAATACTTACATTAAATTAACTAATGACAACTTTCATCCAATGCAAAACAAAAGCAAAACTAAGGAAAAATTAATATAGGAAAAAATACAAAAAGACTGAGCCGTTTAACGCAAAAAAATATTATTATTAACAACACTGTTTGATTTCACTTCATTTATGATGCCGACATGGGACGGCAAATTGACCAAATATGATTTACCAATATATTCTCTCACTCAACATAAACGTTACATAATTTAAGAGCCCATATATAATAAAGTTACAGAATCATTATTTTAGATATTACGTCAGCACATCGTTTAAAATAAAAACTCTTAATCATGATTAATGCCACATACCAGCATAAAGTAAATACAATAAAAGTCATGGATTAGTATGCATTGCATAAGATCCAGGCTCCATTCCTGAGTGTCCTTTTTGTAAAAGTTTTGTAACTACCTGCATTAATTTCGCCTTATAACTGAAAAATTTTGATATCGATTTTGACCAAATAATCATAACTTCTGTCTCATCAGTGAGGCTCAAGGCTTAACTGTGCAAATCGAATATACAAATATCTGAAAAGCAAACTCATTACCAATTCAAAGAAAAAGTCAAACAACCCATCCAAGGACAGAGGTATGCATGAGGAAAATACTATAAATCTCAATTTCATGTCGTGTGTGTTTTATTTCTCTATTTCTATGACAACGCTATTACATTCCTGCATGAAATTTGTAGCGAAAACTCATTCAAAGTGTAAACAAAATACAACTATTATCTACCCGGAAATAATGACCTGAACGCAGCTGGCTTTCGTTGTATCCCTGTCATACAAACAAGATGGATTTTCCGTGTAATATTAATATGCATACACTTTTGAAATCGTTGTAGTGGATTCATGTGGAGAATAGCTTAAGCTGAAACCGTTGTGATGTTATATGCATTTAAACGTGTTAACGATTATATAGTTTGAAGGTAATGATAGAGGATTATTTTACAAATAATTGGCATGTAATATTGTATGTCCCTGGTGCACATAAAGGCAATACCTTTTATATCTCGTTCGATTTCACGAAACTACCAGGATATGCATCTTTTACAAGTTTTTAGCACTTTTATAGTTGGTGATATATTTGCTTTGCTGCATTAATGTTCATATTTCTGATATTTTCAACTAATCGGAGTAAAGAATCTGCTGAACACTATAAAGTTATTTGAGAATCACATCAATATTGCCTGCATTCTAAAATGAAACTGTACACAGCATCACTGTGTACCGATTGCATCCTGAATGTTGCTGATGAATGTTTCATGCCGACATTACATAGACAGTACAAAATGACAAAGTGCCTCTTGTTTAGAATAATGGTTGAGAGCGCAGCATTGCTCCAAGTACCTCATAATGATACTGAAATTATATGTTCTAGATTGCCCTCGTCATAGGGTTATCAATTCACAGTAGAACAAATTCCGGGCATCTGACGAACAAATAGAAAATGTGATCGGACTAATGATATTATGCCTTGTAGAAATGACTTCTATGTAGTGATATAGCTTGTTACGAGACCCACTGGGAAAAAGACAAGAGACTTTATGACCATTTAATCTCTTTGAATGGATGGTGTATTATTGACCCTACATATTTTGGAATATTAAAACAATGATCCGGTGCATATCACGATTTATCGTATTATGCATACGTAAGCAGAAAAGCAAAAACACCTAAGAATACATTTTATTTCTCTTTTACAAATAAAATGAAAATTAAAGAGGCAATCGTGATTCTTGGTTGATTTTGCTGACAGCTAATTTCCAATAGTTTAAAGGTCTGTATATATTGTTTGTATTCGTGTCGAATGTGGCTACGCAGGCAAGAGGCACTTACTCAATCGGCGTACCTGTCCTCGACTCTTATTTTCAAGTGTCGATACTGATCATTTACTAGAGTATCACATAAACACTTACGTATTATCTCGTATTATTTCATTTTACGTATTACTGCATCATATGGGGTATAAAGAAACAGATAGTTTGTAGAGATTCACACTTATGTGAAAGATATTGGCAATTGTTCAGTTTCATGATAATATCTCTGCCACAGAGTGGTAAATTAACTTCACACATTCAGTAAATATAATACATATAATTGTCTTCGCCTTGTGTTCATAACTCAATTTATATTGTAATTCTATACCATTTCAAACGTAGAATGTTATCACTTAGTACATTGGAATAATGTGCGTGAAAATCATTTGGTAAATTTATTGAGGGCAAAATGTAATACATTGACATGAATGCAAGGGTTTCACTATATGATTGATCTATAATCAACACACCCCACGCCTCTATTGACTCTAGTAGACGCTTTAAACACCAAGGTGATGAAATTCATGTAAATGTTGTGTTTCTAATCATGAAATGTGACAGGCCAATTCTGCAATGAAATAAAGCAATAATATTAAAACAACAACTTTGAAATGAAGGGTTGCCCCAATTTATTCAAATACTTTTTAACTAAATAAAGACAATAAAGATTTATGGTTCTATCGGGAGACATAGTATGAAATGGGTCACTCTCGGGATTAAAACCTCATCAGCTAATTAACTGGCATCGGCGATTCCTGTGGTACATCTCATGAAAATAAAAACCAACACAAAGCATTAGAAATACTAACGGCATATGAAATATTGATTATAGATGTATTGTTATGGAACTCAGTAATGATGTAGTTATATGCAGTCATCAGACATAATAGTGTGATAATGATGAATTTGGCATGGAAATTTACATAGGTTTTCATGGATACAATAGATTGGGTATTGAATACCATAAATCATAATTAAGAACTATGCTTTTCTGATGTGATAGTAAAATATTCTGTAGGTTTTTAAACTGCATACAAATCTTGGCTTATCAGAACCGTTGATTGAATTAACTTTTTCCTGTAAGAGGTGAGACCAGCTGCCAGGGAGGAGTCAGCATCTCCTATTATAGCTGAGACAAGCTGCCAGGGAGGAGTCAGCATCTCCTGTTAGAGGTGAGACCAGCTGCCAGGGAGGAGTTAGCATCTCCTGTTAAAGGTGAGACCAGCTGCCAGGGAGGAGTTAGCATCACCTATTATAGCTGAGACAAGCTGCCAGGGAGGAGTCAGCATCTCCTGTTAGAGGTGAGACCAGCTGCCAGGGAGGAGTTAGCATCTCCTGTTAAAGGTGAGACCAGCTGCCAGGGAGGAGTTAGCATCTCCTGTTAGAGGTGAGACCAGCTGCCAGGGAGGAGTCAGCATCTCCTGTTTGAAGTGAGACCAGCTGCCAGGGAGGAGTCAGCATCTCCTGTTAGAGGTGAGACCAGCTGCCAGGGAGGAGTGAGCGTCTCCTGTTAGAGGTGAGACCAGCTGCCAGGGAGGAGTCAGCATCTCCTGTTAGAGGTAAGACTAGCTGCCAGGGTGGAGTCAGCATCTCCTGTAAGAGGTGAGACCAGCTGCCAGGGAGGAGTCAGTATCTCCTGTTAGAGTTCAAACCAGCTGCCAGGGTGGAGTCAGCATCTCCTGTTAAAGGTGAGACCAGCTGCCAGGAAGGAGTCAGCATCTCCTTTTAGAGGTGAGACCAGCTGCCAGGAAGGAGTCAGCATCCCCTGTTAGAGGTGAGACCAGCTGCCAGGAAGGAGTCAGCATCTCCTGTTAGAGGTGATACCAGCTGCTAGGGAGGAGTTAGCGTCTCCTGTTAGAGGTGAGACCAGCTGCCAGGATGGAGTCAGCATCTCCTATTAGAAGTGAAACCACCTGCCATCGAGGAGTCAGCATCTCTTGTTAGAGGTGATACAAGCTGCTAGGGAGGAGTCAGCATCCCCTATTAGAGGTGATACCAGCTGCTAGGGAGGAGTTAGCATCTCCTGTTAGAGGTGATATCAGCTGCTAGGGAGGAGTCAGCATCCCCTGTTAGAGGTGATACCAGCTGCTAGGGAGGAGTTAGCATCTCCTGTTAGAGGTGATATCAGCTGCTAGGGAGGAGTCAGCATCTCCTGTTAGAGGTGATACCAGCTGCTAGGGAGGAGTCAGCATCTCCTGTTAGAGGTGAAACCAGCTGCTAGGGAGGAGTTGGCGTCTCCTGTTAGAGGTGATACCAGGTGCCCGAGAGAAGTAAGCATCTCATGTTTAATGTGAGACCAGCTGCCAGGGAGGAGTTAGTATCTCCTGTTAGAGGTGATACCAGGTGCCCGAGAGGAGTAAGCTTTCCTGGTAGAGGTGATACCAGCTGCCTGGGAGGATTCAGAATCTCTTTTTAGAGTGTCTGGAAGGTGAGACCAGATGTCCGGGAGAAGTCATCGCCGTTCGGCTAGCCATGGCCTCAGTGAATGCTCTGTTACATTAAACGCAATGTCATTTTCATAAAAAAATCATGTTGAACAGTATTTTATGCATCGAAAATCTATATTTGGTAAAAAGAATTCATACATATGTAAGTTTCTCTCTCTCTCTCTCTCTCTCTCTCTCTCTCTCTCTCTCTCTCTCTCTCTCTTTGTTATTATTATTATATTTATTGTTATTATTATTATTATTAATTCTGAGTCAGTCGAGTTGATTACACATACTGGCAGTTAATCAGCCATGGCGATTTACTCGCAGGGTATATGAAATATTAATGTACAGTTTTCGTCGAATTCTTAATTCACATCATGTCATAACAACACGCTTGCGTAAATCCCTATGCCGGGATACTTCCAAAGAAAGATATGCAACTGTGAAATTTGATCAAACATTTTGATTAGAAACAAGGTAAACGGAGCTGCAGATACTATAGCTTATACCGTTAGCTTGATATCCTGACGTATGCAATGTGGACATTTTTTATGCTCCATGAAATATTGCTTTACTCTGTGATCAATTTCCTTCTCCGTCATTTTGAATAAATACATGATTGTTTTTATGATTATGAAAAAGATATTGACTTTTTATCGATGAAAATCCAAATTCCTGCCAAGGTTATACATTGACTTTCTGTTAATTACAAAGCTCGGTTTCAGTTTATAAATATATAGATATAAACAGAGCTTTTCACGTTAATGAGCTTCGCCGTCCGTTATCATCCGCTAGGCGGCGCTTGTGTACTATGGGTTAGAAAGACGTTTGAACTTTAGCAACCTTATGACGTTATAGGTAGGTTTCATTGTTCTTTACGTCATTTTTGTGGGAATGCGTTTTATTTCCTCCCTTAACATTAGGACCGCAGTTAATAGCGGCGAAGTCCATTATTTATGGGTTTTGAGTTTTGAGTGGCAAAATCATCAGTGTTCTCACAAGATGACTTCAGACACTGTAAATATTATATCATTAAGTCAAAATTTTATGTGAATTTCTACCATTTGCCACTCAAAACGTTAGTCCCAATCATTTTAGTCTCTTATTGTAGTAAGAGTAACTTCACCATTTAACATTACTTCCATTCTGTATAGAATCAATTAGCAGTCCTAAAATGACGAAAACTATCAAAAATGCAATGTACAACTTAATTCACCGTCTATCACACTTTTGTCCAATTCACGTATTTCATACTTTACACGATACAAAGCTTTCGTGACGGACATTATCTTTGCTTGAGTTTTCATTATGACTATAAACCTTGAATTGTGTCGTTACAATATAATGAAAATATAATAGTTCTATGTGTGTGTCCGTGTGTGTGTGTGTGTGTGTGTGTGTGTGTGTGTGTGTGTGTGTGTGTGTGTGTGTGTGTGTGTGTGTGTGTGTGTGTGTGTGTTGGGGGAGGGGGGTTATGACGGGAAATACTTTTTAAAAACAAACAGAAAAATATAGCTACATGTATGAACCAGTGAATAATGGGTACAATGTAACAGCAAATCAAATCTGATGATTATCGTAAAGATCAGCACGTCAGATGGCGCTTCCATAGCACTGATTAAAGCATCACGGTGGATTAGTATCGTATAATCACTATTACATAGATTGCTCATTTGATACAACATTAAAACTTATACTGAAATCTTCAGTCAATTCCTATAATCAATGCCGGAATCCAATTTCACGTTATAGATACGCATTTTGTAATATCGAGCGTGCTTGGCGAGCAGGCGTTAAGCATTTACGGACGATAGTGAACATTGGTAAAGGTACGCATCGATGCAATCTGAATGACATTGCCTTCATAAATCAAAATATCTTCGGTTACAAAATCATCAGAATCATATGACATTCTACTTTATAACTTCGAGGTTTCCTATTTTCTATTACATAATCAATAAAGTGTGATGCAGAGAAATTGACCATCCTAAGTCGGCATCCTCGTAGCTTCTTTAATGTACTTATATAGAGTCAAACCTGTCTATTAAGGTCAGCTAAGGGAAGAGTCAAAATTGGCCTTTATAGACAGGTGGCCTTTATACAGAGGTCTTTTATTTAGGAAAACATAGATTTTGGGAATTTAAAATGTGACCTTTTTAGACAGATGACATCTTAATAGAGGTGGCCGCTAGGACAGGTTTTACTGTATATATGTTTGGTTCATTTGAGGGGGGTTCTTTGTTTTGTTTTGTTTTTGGGATTTAGGGTGGGTTTTTTTTTTTTTCTTTTTGTTTTGGTTTTGGTTTTTGGGTTTTTTTATTGGGGGTGGGGGGGGGGTGGGGGGGGGGGGAGTATGGTCATACCGTAGTTTAATCGGGCCTTTTTCTGTATCTCTTTGCTCTACCACTATTTATCCATATAAAACAGATATGAACACGAGAATTTTGCTCTCGATTCTAATTAACTCACATACAATCATATTGTGGCGGAAAGGGATTAAAAGTTGGAGAAAATCAGAATACCCAGGGAAAAGCACGACCTATATCTAACACATTCGCGAAACATCTCATGTTATTGCGCTTTTAATTTTTGTCTACGGAGACCCGTCAGTGCCATTACAACGCTCTGCTACTAACTGTTATCTGTCCGAGGCAACAATATTTAACACAGTGTTACCCTGAAAGTGCTAATCTGATTACAAAGTGATTTGCTTGCACGCACTATATAAGAAAGCCGTTTTAACAACAAATTTTAGGCATGTAAAGAAATAAATATAGAGAAGAATAAAATTCATCATACTATATGGTGCAGAATATTGTGATACTTAGTGGAATAATGTACAAACCTGTATATAACGGTCACCTTAAGAAAGATTTAAATGTTACCTTTATACGGAAGTGACCTTAAATACAGGTTGATTTTGAAAGAAAATTCAGAAAAGGGGACATTAAGAAGTGACTTTTATTAGTAAGTTTTCACAGGTTTCACAGATTTATTTTTTATTTAATCCGTTATAAGCAGAGACCGATTATTTTCAGCGACCGCCTTAACACACGCTTATGTGTATATATAGTTTTCATTCAATCGTAACAACTCGTCCATTTCCGTACGCAAAAAATGGCGACGGTGTTCCGATTGGTTTTCATTGTGTTCTTGACAAAGACATTAGCATAGAATATGTACATAATGCATGCCGCTTGAAATAATCCCTTCTGAATTTTTAATAGCGCTCTGAAATTTCAAATAGAGACAGACACTATTCAATCACTAAGACATAAATATTCACATAAACTTCAAATTCTAATATTTTTTTTTTCGCAGTGGAGCCATTATCTGAATTTAAGTTTTGTCAAATTAAATTTATTACATATTTAACGTCTCCTGGTAATAAGCCAATGAAATTATTAATTCATACGGACATTAACTTGTCTGGTTGGTCAATGAAGTATCATATTTCGTCTTGTAATAGTATCCCCCGTGTAGTATTGGCGCAATCATGTTCATAATTGATGGGGGATATTGCGAAAGCACTATAAGCATATCGGATATTGATTCCAGTATCCTATCGATTCTGAATGCATTACGTCAGCACACGATTCACTTTGCGTGTCATTTCGTTATTCGATGTAAATGTCTCCATTTTAATTTGGGACGTAACATTGATCAAGTATTGTATTCCCCCGAAGGAAATAATTGATATCTCGAATGGAAATATAGATATGGATTAAGTTTTTGAAATGAACGAATACCAGCGTAGTTTGTATTAAAAATTGTAATTAAAAAATGTATGGTAAATGCTGTATCTTATGCTTTTCAAAACTGAATAAATAAATAAATTTAAAAAATAAATGAATGAATAAATACATAAATAAAACAGCAGTAACTACTCATAAGTAGTAGTAGTAGTAGTAGTAGTGTGAAAATAGAGAGATAAATATATCGCTTACATCCCCGTTGGAGTTAAACCACTTTTTAGTTTTTCATATGATAATTTGATATATATTATTTTAATCTCACAAAAATTTCCTTATAGGGGTGTTATCAGCAGTATATCGTAACTGTGAACTTCGCATTCTTGCAAAATGTTTGCGATATATACATGACCTATATCCTATCCTAACGTAAAAAGTAAAATGCTACTAATCGTTTTGTCAGCACATCAAACTTTCGGGGCGACACGTAAATAAATACATCAGTAAAATATGTCGTTTTCCTGTATCATCTATCATCTTTTCACTACAGAATAATTTGTAATCCAGAATTGTTTTCAACATTTCTTAAGTTTAAAACCACATTTTATCAAGATATCTACAACACCTGATACTCTGGAACCTGCCTTAACGGTAACCTGCTTTTAATGGTCACTTTTTAGGTTTTCATTTCTGTTAAAACTCAACCCTAGTTTAAATGTCACCTCTGTATAAAGGTCACCATAGAGTCGTTTTCTATGTGATCTATATCTCTTTTCGGTTATAATGAGCAAACTTTTTGTCAATTATCCGGTTTAAAAGGGAATATTTTAGCACACGTGACATTAAAAAAGTATGACTCAACTGAAATGAATATATCCAAGGAGAATGAACCACAAACACCCTGAACTTATTTCTCTGTTTATTCTGTCTTCATGGTTATTTCGTCTCTCCGCTGTTTCGTTCCAGAGATTTCTACATAATTAAAATTTATCCTGTGCTTCTTTAATAATCTTTGAAAAGTTAAATATTCTAAATTTGAGTAAGTGTACTTAAGTCTTTGTCCTGATATCTCAGCGACCGAGAGGTCCATGGTTCGAGAACTACCAACAGATTGTCAGTATTCTATCCTTTAGATGATATAGTGAGGTCTCGGGTCACGGAGAGCGTTGGCGTCGGGTAGGTCCGTTGCATAGGTCAAAATATCAGTTTATCCAACTTGTTGGTGAAGGACACGCCCTTGTGAGTAAATACAAAAATATTATTGCTTATACGCATCCATTTAACTATGTAGCGAAAACGGCTTCTGAGAAATAAATGATCTTGTAAACTTGGTGGCTAGATATAAAAATAAAAATAAAAAGGGGGAAATTGCGAAATGCACATTTTTAGAAATAACAAGAAACACTCACTTTCTACAAATTTTCGACCACCTAACGTCTTTTAAGTAGTTCAATGGTAAAATACAATTTATGTACACTTTTAAGTTCAAACTCAATCAATGGCTTACAGCCGGCCGGAGTGACATGTCAGCAGAGAAAACTTACACCCCAATGATACATATGCACGTTCCTGTCTCTAAAATTTTCAAGAATTGCGTGATCGTTCCCAATTTATATCTCCCTTTGACGTTTTACTTATAGTGGCTTCATTTCTCACGTTATGTCTAATGATTAATCTCTATAACTATTGACGTCACACTTATTTCAGAACATTTTTATCTCGCGTCGCGAGGTATTAATAATTTATACGATTATCATTTCAATAACTGATTTCCCGAAATATTTCCACGTATTGTTCTCAAAATCCTCGAGTTGCACGACCGTCATGCAAGGATAGCGAATTCTATAGTCCTCGGTCCAATGGACTATTATCAGATGTCCGCATTGGTTGACTTACTTTACCCATTAGGGAATCCATGATTGTGGTAAAGCAAGGGTCATTCATATGTAGTTGTCGTTCACCCTTCATTTGCATTATTATCAACAATATATCATGTAGTCAAACATAGATGAAGCCGGCGTGGCCTAGTGGTATCGCGTCGGACTCCTGATCGGGAGGCCGGGGTTCGAGTCCCACTCTGGTCATGCCGGTGTCATGTCTTTCGGATGAGACAGTAAAAACCGAGGCCCCGTGTCGTGGTATGCATGGCACGTTAAAGATCCCTCACTGCTTCGGGTGGGTCCGTTGCAAAGGTCAAAATTTGTATGCCCCGCATCAGGCAGATGCCGTCACCATATACGTGAAATATTCGTGGTGTGACGTAAAACAAAAATCAATCAATCAATCAAACATAGATGAGTGTAGATGCACCCGCAGACTTCAGAAGTTTAGAAAGACCATATTACTTTAGATACATATGGGTTTAAGTTACAATGATATTAAATCTGCAGATTCAGAATTTTGGAATAGCGTTGTTCAGGTAATGTTATATTGGAAAAATCAGAAATACTGTAATTTGTATTGTACAAACAAAAAAAAAGTCATCTCCCAGCCAACCTCTAATTCCTCTACTGAAATGTTATGAGAAAATGTCGAAAAAAAAAGAAATTTATCTTTAAACAAATTTAGTTAGCATTTCATCCCAAACGTTTAAATAACAACAAGGCGTAAGAATATTCAATTAAAAAGAAATAAATATTTAGACATCAAATAGATTCCGACTCGACCTTCATTGGGTATTGTCTATTAAGATGTCGTATAAAGCCGCGATATTGCAATGGTTCATCTCAACCTTGTTGTTCGTCGTATAAGTCCTAGACAACAAGGCATTCCTGTCAAATCAACCGGAAATAAATCGTTAAAGGATTCAATTATTCGGGTCATTTATTGTCTTTGTTAATATAAGAAGTGCTTTTGTTTGTGATGTGTCAATTGCTGGAGTGATTAAACATTTATGTCTTGAAGTCTATTGCATTAGATACGGTAATGCGCCTGAGAAGCTATCTCTGGTGGCTGCATCTAAAGTAAGATTAGCCATTTAGAGAGAATGCTAAATTGTGGTGTTGTATATCCGAGACGAGACTAACGTCAAAACAAAAGTACAAATGTTTCATGTCAGCGTATAAGTAACCACGTTTCACACCGATGTTAAACCACACGCTTTCCGAAATGTATGTTTGTACATCCAGCACTAAAAAATGTACGTGCGTTTCGCATCTAAATGTAAGTACAGGTACGTCTTAGACTTGAGTTACCTGGTTTTGCTTGCTATTGCTGGGTGAAAAAAGTTAAGATCTAGACAGGCATTGCCTGTCTAATACACGTCTCAGATCAAATTGAAAGAACATCTCGCGTAAAATTATACAACAATTTCACATGAAAATAAAAGTTTATACGTTTCACCTCAACATTTAACACCCTTCCCCTTCTAAAAGTAGATAACATACGTCGCATACCAAAAGGAAAAACAAACTGATCGTTGATTGGTCGATTGCTATTTTACCATGCTTTCGACATTTTCAGACATATTACGTCAGGTAACCAATCTCTTAAACATAGTGGCGCAATTAAAACTCAGATCGCCCAAACAAATAATTGTAAATCAATATGTTTTAATCACTACCAGCGTGGTTGCGTTACTGTAAACGAAAAGTTTCCATGTGTTTTAATTTTTTTTAACGAAATATCTTTTATAAAGAGGTTTCGAGTTTTCGCCCTTTTAGTTGAATATAAAGTGTTCTTTCACTTCTGTTTCGAAATTATATGGAATACTTTTGGAAAATGCTGCTCAACATTAAATGAAAGTTTAGTTCTCTAGTGCATCATTTTTTATAATGGGTTTCATTCACAAACGTAGAGATGATCAAGACAAGTGACTTTGCATGGAGATACCCCTCGGGATTTATCTTCAGTTGCTAAGTAAATATTATTTTTCGATATTTTGTTTTTCAATGATTATTTCCTGAAAAACTAAGAAAATTTCATCTATGTATGTTTCTCCAGTGAATTTAAATTCTTATATTCATGTATTTACAATAATACTAGTAACATATGACTGAAAATTTGTATAATTGCTTACGATAAGTCATTACTCATAATACATTCGTAATGTTTCGGATCTCTTCTCAATAAAGAATAAGACACTACGTACAACTCGAAGCGGACGCGTATAGCCGGAGAATTCCATTTGTTTTATGTCACGCCGAGATAATTGCACTAATATGGTTATGTCGCCTGCCTCGTCTGCACAGAAATTAAAATCTATGCCAGCGACCCACCCGAATCCGTGAGCGATCTCTTACGTGCCATCGTCTACAGTGACACTCGGCTTTTACTACATTCGAAAGATAAAACTCGAATCCGGAACCTCTCGGACATGAATAGTCCCACTATAGATTGAGTTACTCCGGCTCTTCTATCATTTAAACACACCGCTAATATAATACAAATATACGTCAGCCTATCCAGGAATTCGTACTTTGGGACGCCAAAGTGCCTAAAATATCCACTCATCAAAATCAATCTGCTCCTTGAATCGATTCTTTTTTACTTCTGACAGCAGATAACAAAAGATTCATTTGGGTGATTGTTCCGAAGGGAAAACGTGAACAAACTGAAGGGAAATGTGCCAGTTGTTACAGCACATCGAGGCGTAGTAATAGTAATCACTGTTTGGATTCGTTCCATATCGGTGAGCGTAGTAATACATTGTGTGATACAGACAACAATATTAACCTCTGATAATTGACAAAGAATACCATAAATCACTATAAAATGATAGAAAATTATATTAATGTCTATAAATATGTGTACATGCTTTGAATTGACCAAACAGTGTTTTGTCATAAAATCTACAATCGTAAATATTGAGTGTATATTATATTTTATTAAGTTCTATTTCGTGAAGTCATATTAGTTTTTATAAAATTTTCTTGTCACGATTGCGATATCGACTAAATTCTATAAAGTCATAATTGAGTTGGTGTGGAATCATCGCCGTATCTTCCTGCAATGGAACAGTCCGTGTAAAATTAAATGGAATATTCTATACACCAAGAAAAACAGCATTCATAAAACATTAAAATGATACTGAGGCGTTTAAGATATGATATTATATGAACATCCTTTTAACGCAATGGAGGCGCCACTCAAACTGCAAAAAAAATCCTTAATAAAGAACTTTAATTAACTGAAATATTATGTCCAATGTTACAATTAACATGTCAATCAAATGCATATGAAAGTCATTGTTCTCCTTCTTTTCAAGCTCTATCTTCACCACTGACACTTATCGATAAACTTTCGCTAAATAAACATGGCATGATTTACAAAAATCACCTTTCGAAATGTAAAGCTTTCAAACCTTCTTGATCAATGTATGATAACATTAAAACGTACTCCGAATTTCCTCTTACATTGGTAGGGAAACGGCAAAGGTACACGCCTTCTCGCTAGCTTTGCACACTAATTAAAAACATAATGGCTGGACAATAATTAATCGATGGATGCGCAAATGTTACTTTTAATATGTTGTATTGACTTTTTGTCAGGAAGCATTATTCAGAATTTCTAATTTATATTAGTTGCATATGTACCTGTCAAGTCAATCTCATTTTGTTCATTAATTATGATTGAGTGGAAAGGGTTTTACAATAAGTTACAATAATTCAATTTTCAGGACATCGTTATGATTTCAAAATATTTTATTGAAATACAACAAAACTTCTGACAAGCATAAATGGCTTCAAACCATGTGAGATGATACATTTGTAACATATATACCTTGTTGATTTATTTGGAAAAGGGTGATCAGGTGCATTAAATTATAATATCAAGTCCTCCAAAGGGAAGACCGGTACATAAAAAGTAAAGGAACGCAAACACTCTGTATTGCAAATTTTCGGCCTCACGACCTTTATCAAGCATTTTTCAGATGACAAATACAAAGCTAAGTAAAATCCATGTTTTCGTTTCAAGCTTTGAAACGTAAACATGGATTTTACATAGCTTTGTATTTGTGTTCCTTTACTTTTTATTTATTTATCTGTCTATTTATTCATTTATTTGTTGGTTTATTTACCTATTCATTTATAGGGTCGTTTGTTGTTCTTTTTGATTTGGGTTGAAGGGGGGGTATTTTTTTTTTTTTTTTTTGTTTGTTTGTTTTTTTTTTTTTTGTTTTTGTAGCGATTAATTTGTTTGAATAATATCGGCTTCTGATATTCAGACCATCCGCAGACCAATGAGTAATGTTCACATTCTTTCCCTATTACATCTATAGAGAGAATACGGAATCGTCTGGAGTACAGCTGCTTCCAATGTTTTGCCAATTTTACGACCTTACATTAAGCAAAGATACATTTTCTTCTGATAGGAATCATTTATTCCATGTAATATTTCTATCTCTTATCGATGCTATACAATATGACAAGTCGCGCCAATCTCTCCCCCTGACTCCAAATAAAACCACCGAGATTAATGACTTACTTCACGTGGAAGACCCAAACGCCAATGTTTTATTTGTCACCTAGACAAGATCGAAAGAAACTACACACGAATTGTCTCCGAGTCTACTATCCGTGACAGATCTGTCCGTAAGGCCGATGTTATCGCTCCTAATCATTTCGAGGATATGCATTTATGGCATGTTCTTACATGAAAAGGCGATAATGACAAATAATGTTTTCCGACTGCTGGATTAGCTCATTTGTTTTATTGCTTTATGGGTTGCATTAACAGAATGCTTTATAATATGGGTATGCGGTTTTCCCATTTGGAATAAATAATTCATTTCAAGGTTGCTTTTCAATCATAATGGTGGAGTCAATTTCATAAAGCTTTTATTGTAACCACGATTTTAATAACCTCGAGCTTCCTTGACATTGTAAAAACTCAGTAGTCAGGAAAATTTCTATCCATCGATATAATTGAAAGCAATACATCAATAAATTGAAATAAGATATATATTAAAAATATAGTAAATCTCGAATGATAAAAACTAAAGTAGGACAAATCAAAATTTGCGCAAACATCGTAATTTGCTGAATAGTTGTCACAGCTGAAGCATTTACTTTAATGATTCTTTTTCAATTCGTGATGACCTGACGAGGGGGACTGACAGACGCACGGACCGACGGGAATATTCATCACTATAAACCCTACAGCTATAAGGCATGGACATACAGAAGATCAATGTGAGTTATATAGGCTATAATGCAGTGTTGGTGCAGACCTATCGAAAATACCACATAGGTAATGTGCTGTCGAATAATTAAAATTTGTTGTACGTTCTTCAGAAGTTTGGACCGAGATACCGAGAAGTTTAAATCTTCTCCTGCTGGGCTAGCCACACTACATACATAAATAATGATTTTACGGTAGTCAGTCTCTCTTAATTCTACTATGATTTTCTTACAGATCAATGGTGATTTATCACAATGCAAGCAGTTGCAAGTCATTTCAGCGGTTTTTAGTATTAATGACTGCAAATGAAAATGTTATCTTTAAAGAATATATTAGTATCAAATGGATAAATGAATTTCTTTGTATTGATTACAATTCTATACGTCATTCCGCCTTTTCTATCTGTATAAGATCACGGTTTTTATTGACTATCTGCCTGTATTGCATAATCTGGCGTGATACATCATTTCTGCTCGACCAACCACGACAAACTATTAATAACATCCCAAACGTAACAAATTAATGGCAAAATCATATCAAGCGAATATCTCGTTACTAATCAAGGCAAATTTACTCATCCAAAATCATCACAGGACGATAGATAAAGTGACTGATGTGATAGAAATGTAGATAAAGCATCAATCTTATTAAAACGCGACTTGTATTTCGCTTCTCTACGATACTCTCCATGTACAAGATCTTACAACTGCCGATTCGAGGTCATCTCAGGATGACCTTTCAGAACAGCCAATCAGAATTGGAGTTAGAGATCTTTCGGTGTTATATTACATACAAACAATACCGAAAGATCTCTAACTCAAATTCTGATTGGCTGTACCGAAAGAATTGGCAGTTGTAAGATCTTGTACATGGAGAGAAGCGTAGAGGAAAGAAGTACAAGTCGCGTTTCAATAAGATTGGATAAGATTGGATAAAGCATAAAACCACTGCTTTGCTTAGGGTCAGAGTTCTTTTCCTGGCTTGGCTTATCGCTTCCTGGTAGACCAAATACATCCTGGTGGCTTTCCGTTGTTATCCAATCACAGACTGAAGAGGACAGTCACACAAAGTCTTCGGTACATTTGCACTCAAAACGAGGGGGAAAGGGAAGGGGAATTTCCGGTGTTGTGATTCACGATGTCAAGTTAAATGTCCGTCACTTATTTTAATGAATCGACTGAATATTTTTAAATCTTTTTTTTTTTTTTTTGGTTTTTTTTTTTTTTTTGTTTTTGTTTTGTTTGTTGTTGTTGGTTTTTTTCGTGAATCAAAGATTATTGCACTGACGTGATGGCGGTCCCCGCTTTTTGCATTGCTTCGTAATTTCGTCTCAGACTCACTTGAAGCAGTGGCAGATCTTTTACGCGACAAAGCATACCTGGAGACGGGGGCCTCCGTGTATACGGTCTCATCCAAGAGCAGGTATAGAGGCATACATCAGAACAAATCCAAGCCGACACCTGAAATTGAAACCGGGTTCTCTGATTTGAAGTCCTGTGTGAAACCACGGGAAGAAACTCTAGGAAAGTAAAACAAGCTTGAATTAAACGATCAACAATTCTTTCACTAAAATATAGATAGTATTTGATAAACGAAACTGCTGTTACAGACTGTATTCACGCTGTTACAAAGTACATTTATTAATTTTCATTCTGATTACCTTTGAATATAGCTTACCCTGGTGATGAATTTAGTATGTCTAAACACATATATATGATATATCAAACGCGTTTTTTTTTAATGTATATACTGAGATATAGGCAATGTTACAGTGCATTGTTGTCAGAAATGACTTGATTCATATCTCAACGGAGAGAAATTAAGTTGATTTTCCTAGTGTTGAGATGCATTTTATTCTATTCTATTGGCAGTTAGTGTTGCAGATATAATGTTCTTGAAATGAACTGGTGACCGAGTTTGATCGAGAAATGTCAGGGATTAAAATCGAATCAGTCCGATGACGGAGACAAACGGCCGGAGTCCGATTTTTTTGTTTTATCAAAATTTCTAGTTGCCATTGTGTTTTAATGCGTCAAATTTTCGATCCTGCTACTTCTTTGGTAGCGATAATGATAGTCAGAAATTTTTGGAATTGTTGTAAAAAAAAAAAAAAGAAAAAGAAAAAAATACCTGAAAAGTTTTTATGTTTTCTTGTTTGTTTGAAAAACACTATTTTCACCTCTTTACTTCACAGTTGACAACAATGACAATACATAAGTATCCTCAGTTTTCCAGGAATTTCTGAGAGGAATTTACATTTTATGCGCCCCAGAAACCCTGCACTAATAAAATATTAATACCACACATTATCCTAATAAACTCACTGACAATTTCGTTTTCATCAGTCCCCAACTTTATCTATCACAACCTAATTAAATATCACCATAGATGTCGCTCTCGTCACAGTAAGACCAACTTCTATACATCTGGTACTTTTAGTATCATTAACTTTGTCATTTCCATCGATTTCCGACATACTTTTCCAAATTATCGTACCCAATCACCACTAAAACCCTCATGAAGGTCATGACCCACATATGCAAATCACGTGGTACTGGGTGCCCTCTTACAACGTGATAGAATCTTTTGTTACACAGTGGAGAATTATCGTAAGTTTGGCTATTTCTGTTATTTTAAGCTTGCCGAGACACCATTCGATCAATAACAGATTATTCTATTATGTACCAGAGTTCATTATTTTACTTTGCCCAGAGGGACGTTGCTTCTATTTTGATTTTGAACTCATTTCAGCGATTGACAATGTTTCTTGTACACTTTACAAGTTCATGGCTTTGCCATCGACAAAGAACGCGGAAGATGTAAGATGATATTAATAATTTCCTAGTTTATCATGCAGTGAGGCTGTTAGATTCGTGCTATAGGATGAAATTGTCAGTTTTTTTCCTTTGGTAATCAATGTAAACATTTGAAAGTAAGAGCCCAGGGTGTCTTCTGTTCGGCATCGCTCGAAATTCGGATCTCAATAGGGGGCTTACTTACAAGTTTTAACGCAGTTTGTATAATATTTACATGTATGTACATTCTGACAAATAATTCGCGTGTAATATACATATATCAAGTTGTCAATATGCAATAAACATTGTAGTTGTAAACATTTCGGATTTCTGAATCTTTCGCTTACAGTCAAACTTCAAGTAATGGTTAAGCATTGGGTTTGCGGTACAAGCGACCCGGGTTCGAATCCCGGATTGTGCCACTATGTTTAAGAAGTCGGTAATGTCCTGTTCCATGTCACCAAATGACAGAGAATTGTGGAAAGCGATATCAAACCCAAAAACCGACTTAGAATATGATTGATTGTTTTACGTCACATCACGAATATTTCAAGTATATGGTGACGGCATCTGCCTGATGCGGGGCATACAAATTTTGACCTTTGCAACGGACCCACCCGAAGCAGTGAGGGATCTTAAACGTGCCATGCATACCACGACACGGGGTCTCGGTTTTTACTGTCTCACCCGAAAGACAGGACACCGGCATGACCAGAGCGGGACTCGAACCCCGACCTCCCGATCAGGAGGCGAGCGCGATACCAATAGGCCACGCCGGCTTATCCTTAGAATAAATGTAGCAGATCTCCTCACTGCATCGTACGAATCCCTTGTAAAGCTTTAATTTGAGGAAATGCGTCAGACCGATATTGTCATTGAATAACAAATGTTCGCAAAGAAATTGGATTTAATATCGGCATCATATGTTATATTTATCAATGACTTTCAGCAGCATGTCTGTTGTCGTTATCACAGGGGGGGATTGTGGTAAATGGCTGTGATGATGTCATAGATATCGTCACATCCACCTATTGAACAGATATCACTCACATTTGAATGTTATGAGTCATTATATAAGACAAAAGCCACAATTTGGTACAAGGGGGAATAACTCATTTTTGGCACTGCATATTGTCATCGGCTGTTGTTAATGTAAAGATGATGGATAAATCCAAACCATAAGTCTGAAAATCATGAAACCAGAGGACATACAAAATAAGTGAAAATGAAAACCAAGCAGAAAAATAACAAAATATGTCTACTTGAAGAGCATTTGTGAACCCCTGTAATGGAGTGAGATCAGATGCCCGGAGAGAGTGAGCATCTCCTGCTTGCTAGCAACCAAGCTGCAGTAACCATATAAACGAAACAAAAACCAAAGTCAAAACTGAAATAAAATAAAGACAATACCTATAACCCACTCCCACCCCCACCCCAAAAACCAAAAAAAAAAAACCAAAAACAAAAACAGAAAAAAACCAAAAAAATCCCCCCAAAACCAAAAACTAAAACAAACAAAAAAAATTCATAACCTGTTTGAGACAAAAGAATATGGTATATGACGTATCATAGAATATCTACAATATAGTAAATTAAATATTAAAAGAAGGTCTTTGTGGATTTTATAACCAGTAATGGCAAATCACTCTTGGCGCAAGCAAAAATTAGATTTATATTGCTCACGAAGTTGCTTTTGAAAACAAAATCATGTGCATAAGTAGAATCAATAACAGAAATGATCGATTCAAAACTTCAAAGCAGTTAAACACTCGTAGGTGATAGCATGTTATAAATTTATGATATTGACAGGTTGGAAGCACTTTTGGTTTTATCTATTTTTTAATTCTATTTTAAGTTTTTTAATTATTAACTTTGGGGGGAGAGGGGGGGGGGGGGGTGGAGGGTTCCATAAAATCTACAGTATCCTCTTACACATGTGGGAAGAAGAGGAAAACAATCTTTTGTACATAGACGGATGTCAGTGCGACATGTGTTAGTAAGCATATTACCCACACAATTACCATAGTCCTTGAGCAAGGTAAGTAATCATATTAAGCAAGATGATATGGTAGTAACGACGAAACGTGAAAACAAATGAACGTCAACAATTCCTCGACCAAACCATCCAAGTAAGTAATTCAGCAAAGATGAAGAACACCACGCAAAACCGGAAATGTCGTCATACCTTGCACGTGACCCGCACCTTCAGTGCATGTGGTAATGTGAGAATCCTAGCTTTGCTACGTGTGTGAAGGGGTGGGACAACTTGCACGAACCTCGATGACGAGAAAGAAATGTAAGGCTCTAGATATGCATGTTTTGTAATAAATTCACCTACTTTATTATGCATGATCGTCAAGACAATTGCTTTGATCCTTTTTTAAATAAAGTGTTATGTTAAAAAGCCTACTAAATGCGACGGTAGAATTGTTTAGTTAGCTTGCACAAAAAAAGAAAATAATACTACTACTAATAAAGTGAGGGTTATAACCCCTCCCAATCCAGTTCATGCAATGTTTACCTTAAATAGCAATGATATGTCGGGGATTTATATTATTTTTAACAATGACTCCGATATATTGCAAGGTTACAGAACACTTATACATAGTTATATTATGGGTTTATATAATCTGGATCGGATGTACCATAAGTCATATAAGCGCATTGACACTACATAAAAAACCTTCCGCCATTATGTCATACACTAATAGTTACGTGTATAAAAAGTGGTGGAAAGTCATGAAGTTATACAACAAACACAAATTCGATACAGTTCGTCATTTGTCGTCAGTAAAAAAAGAAAAAAAAATGACGATTTTCATGAAATATATTTAGTAGTGATCGTGACACATTCTGTTTTCTGCTTAATGATGATGTCGACTTGTCAGAAATTGTTGACATGTCTGATACTTCTTAGTGAATAGGTCAATGCTATATTCTTAGAAGGTAACATAAAATGCTAAGTCGATGATTTTTCGATAAGTCAACGCGACAATTTCTGACAAGGCAACATAATATTTAGACAAGTTATATCATTTTCGGACAAGTCAACATCATTTTCTGACAAGTCAACATCATTTTGAGACAGGTCAACATCATTTGACAAATCGACATCATTTGACAAGTCAACATCATTTTCTGACAAGTCATCATCATTCTGTAACAAGTCAACTTCATTTTCTGACAAATCAACTTCATTTTCCGACAATTCAACATAATTATTATGCAAGTGGTTGCAGAAATGTTCCAACTTGAATAGTGAAATTTGTAATTTTTCCTTTATTATCATCATTTTATCATCATCATTTTCTGACAAGTCGTCATCATTTTCTGACAAGTCGTCATCATTTTCTGTCAAGTCAACAGAATTATCGTGCAAGTGGTTGCATAAATATTCTAACTTGAGTGGTGTATGTAATTTAATGTCATTTAAGCTCAGTATGATACACTATTAGAACTTCATATTTGGGTTTTTTTCTATTGTGTATTGACAGGATAATTTCGTTGATTTTTGTAGATGCAAGGTGTCTGGAAACAAGAGATATCGATACTCCTTCTAAGCTTCCTGTGCGCATGCCTATATGCCATGAAAGTGGACTTCTCTAGATTACGACAAATCAGAAAACCCTTTATACTCGACAAACGTGGCGACAGTTGTTCCAGTATGTAAATATTGCAAACAAAATGAATAAGCATGATATATTGCAAATGGTATATTAGGCGGTGTATATTTTTGAAAGGTTATTTTAAGTTAATTGAATAAGATGGTGACATAGTTATATATTTGAAAATGTGATAAATATGTGAAATGCTTAAAATTGTTAAACACCACAATGAGTTTCATCGTCCGTTTCCTGCTTTTAACGAAAAAAGGACTTAAAGTCGTAATATCAGAGTTTTGAGTACAAGTTTTAAGCAGAAACAAACACAATCACTTGTCCTATGGAATAGCGCTTACTGAATGTCGGTGTCCCCGTTACATTGTAATAGTATGCCTAAGGCGTATTCTTATTGTTTTATCATCTAGAAGCGTAGCATAACTATGACAACACTCTCACACTTCAACAGTAATCCACAAGATTCTACGTCAACTCTGCCGCTGTATAATCCATGATTTTGTTCATTGAGTTAATTAGATTTCATCCACGAAGCAGAGTAGTTTATTTCCCCCTTTTTTTCCATTTGGCGATGGACCTGTGAATAATTCATTTAACGAGCCCTAAGGTGCCCATCAACCAAGCCATATACCAGTGTTCAGTCAAGTATACTGATTACAAACACAGCATCTTTTTTCATTATTATTATTATTATTATTATTATTATTATTATTATTATTATTATTGTTGTTGTTGTTGTTGTTGTTGTTGTTGTTGTTGTTGTTGTTGTTGTTGTTGTTGTTGTGTTATTATTATTATTATCATTATTATAATTATTATTATCTCATTCTTCCCCGTTTCCATTTTTACTACTTTGATAGATTTTTTTGTTGTTGTTTTGTTTGCATATTCATTTAAGAGTATCTGTTTGTTATTTGAATTTGAGAAATAAATACGTTCAGTTGTCGTGAATTGACAGATGTATTTTCACAGTGGTTACATTGAGCATTTATGACATTTATGAACCCCTGATTTGATACCAAGTTCCCTGAAGAAATAGATCGTCTCCTGTGTGGTTCACCATATCCACACAGACATAAAAATGATCTGATATAGCTGTTTTGTACTTACTACAACAGATTTCAAATTATCATTTTTATTTTATTTATTATCCCTTTTTTTATTAATTTATTTCATTTTTATTTATCTTTTTTATCTTTTTTTATTTATATATTTATTTATTTTTATTATTTTTTTTTAATTTTATTTATTTATTTATTTATTTTATTATTATTATTATTATTTTTATTTTTATTTTTTTTTTTTTTTTTGCGAAACTGCTCGTGCATTATTGCACAAGTTCACCTTAAGGGCCCACACAAAACGTAGAACATGATCATTTTAAAAGGAAGACAGAACCATAACGATAAACGTCCCCACACTTTGATCATATTTATCAAGAATTTCCGTTTATATCCTACATATTAAATCAGTTATCAAAACACTGTATAAGAGTCATCCGTGTATGACCGTAAATGTTACATGTATGCAAAGATAAAAATTCTATATCAAATTTTCCACAAAGAAAATTAAATCGTGAAAGCAAAATGTCCCTTTGAATTCTGATACAGACGAGTTGGAGAACGATAACCTTGGCTAGATATCCTACTCCGTCATCATAATGACGCTCCGATAGCCAGAAATTACATAGCCAATGTACAAGACGTGCAAGTTAAATTAGCCACTATTGTATGTGCGAGACAGATTTCTATGAAAATATTGACGGTTATAAATTTGTATCGTGTTCCAGCCATAGATTGCTAGATTGTTTATCAAATATTTGCTGTCAGAAATATGTCTGCAGTGTTTGATTTTCTCATATCCTCGCATCATATAATACAGTCTCTATGAAATATTCCTTCATATTGATACAAATTAATCATTTTGATGCAATACGTGTTTCCCTATACCTAACTGAAAATGGAGTAATTTGTGCAGGACCTTTGTAGAGAAATTGATCAAAAGAAATATATTATTTCCTCAAGTTATTTCATGCGAATTTATTGACATCTGTGGTCTTTGTACTAGATTAAACGGCATTTTCATCGTCACGCCATGATAACGTGGCTGTCGGGAGGGACTGTAATTGGTAGCACGCAACAATGCGGTCTTATTCCCAGAAAGCAAATCGAACACTCGCGTGACAAGTACCTTCACACTGACTCAGTTACGGTCTATTGGATAAATACGCTATTTGTTCGGAATTAATTATAAGCGGATATCTATGTCATTTTATAGAAGTATGCGATATCACGAGAACTCCATCCTATTATGAATGCCTTGTATTTTTATTTTCACGAGGGAGGATAAGACTGAAAAAATATTTTATATGTGATAAACATCCATATATTCCAAAGATGAGTCCATTACTTAAAATGTTGTTTTTTTTTTAAGTTTCCACCAACATCTGGTGTTTCAACTTCAACCTCAGGAATTCTATGTTCTGATATGGCCTCTCTCTCTCTCTCTCTCTCTCTCTCTCTCTCTCTCTCTCTGTCTGTCTGTCTGTCTGTCTCTATCTATCTATCTATCTATCTATCTATCTATCTATCTGTGTATGTGTGTGTGAGTATAAATTTTCTCATGCAGTTAAATCAAATCTCACATCTTCACTTTATTTTTCTTTTATTATTATTATTATAAATCCATTCTTATCTGAGGTGCACTGAATTTTATAGCACCTGTTAAAACGTTTGAACAATTTTATGGTTTCACATCCAAATTTTCTCCAATTTGCAGTGAACCCTTGTCCAGAGGATAAACCGTTTTTATGTAGATCACCTGAAAAGACATGTATATCACTTGGAAATGTATGTGATCAGATAAGTCAATGTCCAGACGGATTCGACGAAAGTCCCCGGATGTGTAATGCACGTAAGTATATATATAACATATATATATATGTATATATATATATATATATATATATATATATATATATATATATATATATATATTATATATATATATATATATATATATATATATATATATAATATATATATATATATATATATATATATATTATATATATATTGAACTTGGTTCAAGTATAATGCCAAGGTACCAAGGAGTAGCCATAAGCACATTTTCATAAAACAAGACAAAATAGAATATATTGGAAACAAAGGGGACCGGTGGGTAGATTATATACCATTAAGAAGTAAGTATACCCTTTTAACTGGCCACAAACTTTGTGATTCCAAACGAGCGAGCATAACTCGTAATGACATAAAATGGTGGAGCCGGCGTGGCTTAGTGGACGAGGTGCTCGGCTCGTGACCGACTCGACTCGTGGGTTCGACTCCAGCTGTGGGAGCATCGGCGTCCTGTCTTTGGGATGAGACATTAAAATCGATGACAAGTGTAACGGTAGGCGCGGCACATAAGAAACCCTCATTGCTTCGCCTAGGTCTTTTGCAAATGTATAAATTTCTATGCAATGCATTAGGCATCATACATGTGATAAATCGTGGAGTGACGTAAAACAATAATCAATCAATCAATAGTACCGTGGTAACGATATAACCGTAGTAACATTGATACAATGATTAGTGTAATATTGTACTACGTAATACAAACGATCTAACAAGGACTACTACCAAATAAGGAGGCCAATAAGGTCTGTATAACGAGTGTGGAATTTGTTGTTCAAATTACGCTAAAAACTTTACTTCTACTTCAGGTAACACTTTGGGACTGAAATACAAACCTTCTCTATTATAATTGATGGTTGGATGTGGCTTTGATTTATAAACATTTCGCCCATTAGTCTTGCAATGTTCTGAGATCATGTAATTTTGAGAGAGAATTTGACTCAATCCAGCAAAGGATTCGAACGCTAAATTCAGCAAATTTTCATTTATGAGATGGTCTTTATATGATATGAAACATACCCTGAGAGAATCCAACAATCTACTCCAATGTTAAACTATCACTATATTAAAACTGTACAGAACGTTTTGGGGCGTTTTATAGATTTAGGTGGTAGCCAATATTCTACAAAGCGTTTTTCACTATATTAATGTACTGATTCTACTATATACAACCTTTCTATTCGCGAACGTTTTATTTTCATGAGATTCGCAAGGGTTGGTCTCAAGCACAAATAAACAACACCGACGACAAAAATCTAGATTATTTATAAAATGGTTAGCTTGGATATTATCTTAAAGTGTGTTAATCAGGAACTAATTTCTCTTTATCGAGTTTTTTCATACATCGATTTTGTCGCAAAAAGTGGATTGGATGAAGATATAATAGGAACATTTCATAGCGAAAGTTTTCAAAATTAGCTTTCATCTCTTTTAGGTAACCGACCGTCTGTAGATGAGCTGGAAGACTTTGTGTACAGAAACGAAGGCTGGATGATACCTAAATTATTCAACGGAGCACCAGCAGAACTTATCGCCCAAAGCCTTGCTGGTGAGTTGTTTTATATAGAATTGGCTATATCCTGTGTATTCAATATCCCTGTGATTGTTATGAGCTGCCATTTCTGTAGTTTTATCGCCCCTTCTGATGTGTTTGTGTCATCAACCTTCAATAGAAAACACAGAAAACAATTGACACTGGTGTTTCATATAAATAATAATAGGCTTTTATCTATTGGAATAGAGAATGAAAACAAGAAACAATCTGTCATTTAATATCAATACTTCGGTATTCACATGAGAGGTCCTTTTGAAAAATCTCCGAGATAGAAAGGAAAGGGAATGACATCTGACTTTACCTGTAAGCGAGAGGTCACCAAAACAATTTGGCAACAAGTAATGCAATACATGCAATAACATTACAAAAATATTGATTGTACGACAGATGCGATATCGACTTAGGACAGTAAATTGAGAAGCAGACAGTACACATTTGGTATGGTTAACCATTTTACGGGCCCACCTTCCCACTGATCGCAAATTTAGTACAATCAAAGATTTGTTAATTATATAAAAGCTACTGAGTATCTATTTTTAAGCACATCTCTGCCCACAAAAGATTTTCACATTTGTTATCTATGTAATAAGTTCGCTCTACAAGCCTTTTGCTCTTTCGGCATTGGGAATTGCATAAAAACTGAGACTGAGTGTGAGTTGAAAGAAACTTTGTTGCATTTAATGATAGCTGCTTTATATGTTATAAATCAGATCATAGTTTAAAATGTAATGAACAATGAATGTATTTTTTTCATGCCTCTTATTTGGAAATATTTTTTGCCTAAATTTGAATAAGCTGTTTATCCTTGTCAGCTTCATCAATGATTATTTATTAACTTCTGAATGTGGATTTTTGTTTCCTTATTTATGTGTTTGTTTTTGTTGGGGGGAGGTGTTTTTTTTTTTTTTTTTCGTTTTCATTTTTCATTATCAATATTTATTTATTTATTTGTTTTGTTTTGTTTGTTTGTTTGTTTGGTATTCTTTTTGTGTTGAATGGGAATATGTGCCCGTTAACCGGTTACACACACCCACTGAATGACGGCTGTCACTTAAGCTGACCTTCTCTAAATCGCTACCGCTACTGTATACATATCAAATAAAATTTTGTGATGTGTATGTGCATAGATACTTCTATCATTCAAAGATAAGCATGATCTTTTTAATTCTTCTACTTCTATTTATTTTTATTTATTCTTTTGTTAAATAAAGGGGAATACAGCAAATGAATGAATGCTAGAACAATCATAATCCGCCAATCAATTTATCTGTATGTTGGAAATGTGTTATATAAATATTTAATTGAAGTGATTGATATGTGAGTGTGTATTCAAATGTAGAGTTATGGATTGTATAATTCTATATCGTATTTTATTATTATCATTTTAGTATCAAGTAACATCCAGGAATTAGGACTTATGATAGGGTTAGACCCAGAAAGTGAACAGAATTTACGTGAAGCATTCGAAGGCGTTGAGATGGGAGACGAACGGCCATTGACCAAACTAGGAATGCCAGATTCCGAATGGTACGACGTGCAATATAACTTGAACCGGATCTTGGAAGGAGGCTTCCAGTATTAAGTTACGTGACTTGATCATGTGACAACAACCACGTGCAAATAAAAATAAAAGAAAATATCCGGAAACAATCTATCAAAGAGTTCGTATATGAGATAAACTTTAAGGGTTTATTTTATTTTTGTAACTTTTATGTGCTGACTTACAAAATCGTTTCGCTTTGGACAAATCATTAAAAAAGAGTGTAGACCGCGCTAAAATTGACTGTCTAGATCGTTTGATCCACTCATTAGCTAATTGGTATTTACGTTCTAATTATATTCTGATTTTCTTTCCAAAATGATGTACTATGAGGAATAAGGTATAAAACAATCATTTATTGCATTGAACTGAAACAGGGATCGATGGTTTATATACAAGTAATATTAAATATAACTTGCAATAAACATATTGTATATTGAATACTGTTATGTTTAAATCTTTTACATTAAATCTTATAATATCTTATGATTTTAAAGATCCTAAGATCTGTTTCGCCATGGAGGGAAAAATGTGTTCATGAATGAGATTTTTGCTTACATATATATGACAAACGTTTTTCTGTTATGTGTGATTTTTGTTATTTACTCATGTGATACATGTATATATAGTATAGAATTTGACTATTCATTAACCCCATAGTATGAAGGTCCCGTATACTTCTAGGGTCATTTGTAGACTTATTGATATAGGTTTGACAAAGTTTTCATGTGCAATAAATGCTATACATCTCATTTCCCTCATAAGAAGTATGACATTTCAGTTATCATCTCTCTGTCCTTCTTCACGTTTGCTTTTAATCTATTTTTCAGAAAAAAAAATGACGAACATTTTTCTGATTAACTGTATTTTTAAAGAATAGAAAATAAACAACATTTAAAGTGTACAGTCTATATTTATATGTAATCCAGTCATTTTTCGGACGTTGTTTACGACTTGTTATACTATAACTATACCCAAGTTAACTTATTTTCTATATTAGAATATTATCACTGTAGAAATCATAGCATTATTCATTTTCAGCGCATTTTAAATAGTACTCGATCGGTCTGTTTTCAATTTATTCATATCTACAGAGAAACTTGAATTGAAATGCATTGTTAACTGCTAACTGTTAATTTATGCTTTGACATTTTATATATTGATTTTATAGTAATTTTTATCTATCATTCCATATATTTATGCTCTATCATTCCATATGGTTAATAGTTTCGTCTTAAACAAATGATCCGCCATTCTTTAACATCAGGTCTTTTAGTCGTACTTCATGTGAACGTTATAGGTTTGGTGATTACATTGATTTTATGATTTTCTCAGTGCCATTTCGATAGTTATAGAGTCTATTTATCATTTGCATACAGCCATTTCCAGTTATGTGATACTTATTTGATATTCATTTTGTAGCTTTGAAGCTCTGATAATAGAAATATCAAAGTTCAATAACATGCCTGTAAACATTAATCTTCAATCACTGATCATAATGTGCACGATAATCATTCGGATTTCACCCAGGTAAAGGTCCCAGTCAAGGTATTCCTGTCATAGCAATGAATAGCATCATTGTAAAAGAGAGATATAGCGATTTTGTGAACATTAAATTAAATCTAATCACCTATGTTATAAAACGCGTGATAGAAATTCCTTCAAAAGTTTTTCCTCTTTGTACTTCGAACTTTGTTCTCTTCTATCTGAACTTAGAAACTTAAAACTTAAATATTTTTACCTTTCTGTCGGGGTTTTTTCTTTTCATTTTCTTTTATTTGTTTGGGGTTTTTTTTATTCTGAATTTTGATCTTTGTGTCACTTAAAACAATCATCCTAAATAATATCATTCATGATTATCAAGTTTTGTAGCTTTCTTTTAATTATGAGTCTATGAAGTGCAAATAATTCTATTGCACATTTTAAAAATTAATCTGTCAGTGTTAACCTTTCCAACTGATTTCCCAAAGCGTCAATCGATTTAGCTACCAATGGAAAGTTTACTGCAAGGTTTGTTTTTCTAATATAGATAAATAAAGAAAGGAAGACAAAAGTGAGGTTGAGTGCTATATCTATATATAATTAAGTCTAATTTTAACATAGGATCAAATACAAGCTGAAATTAAGGAAATGAATATTTGTCTTTGATGAACTTACACTAGGTGCAATAAAGAGATATTATAAAAGCAATTGCTATGTTTATTTGTATACCCGTAGTGTAGTCCTCAGGAAGTTAAGCAAATCTCATGTTAAGTTCCAACCTTAATAAAGATTATTTTGTTTCCACCGGATCTTGTTTTATTATTGTAATAACGTGCGAGTATCTGTGTGGAACTGGCTTACAGGCACAGAAAGTAGTTTATTTCCATGCATTTGTGCCTTAAACTGACGTTACGTTAACCTCATTATTAGCAGCGTTGCTGTGTCTGGATCACAAGGCTACAAATTTCATTAGAAGAGTTTATCACAGGAAATGTCGAGAGTCTCGGAATAGTATCACACTTTGTGGAAAGTCTCTAGGTATCCTTGTGCAAATTGACCCTGATTGGAGTCATGTAAGAGTTTTGGCTACCTTTAGTCGTGATTGGGATGAAAAATCCCAGGCGTCTGAGTGGATATTTTGACCTTGCCAGGAATATCTTTGAAATGCTACTTTTTAGCTATCTGTTGACAAGTAACTGTATAACAAATTAGTAAATGCGTCCGTATTTTTCATAACAAGAGTCAAATTATTTTCAGCAAAGATATTTCCTACGGAATGAGGGTATTTCAAACATGGAATTGTTATGTGAAAAGACACGATGAGGTATAGCGACCCATTGTCGATTATTATCAGATGTAGGGACATACGACAAGAAGGGGCGTCGGTAGCACAAACCAACACTGACATTGCACAATCACATACACACAGGTACATATGCATCTTTAAGTAAGGGGATGCATAAGTTTTCTTCCCCCTACTTTTCGAAGGAAATTTTTATATAAGTATGAAATTATCACAATATCCTTTTAAAAATTGTGTTTTGTTATTATAATTAGGGATACAGTACACCAAGTATAACGTGAAGATATTACAATATGCTTTTAGGAATTGTGACTGTTATGGACCCGGTAAACATAAAACACATTGTACGATTGTATTAGCGAATTAACGAAATCATAAATTTTCGTAAAAATGTTTTAACCAATAACAAATGTAACGAAGTTATTGCCAAGGAATTCAAAATTGCATATATGGGGGAAATCGAGTCAGTTAACGAGACCTACTTTTGTTGCAGGACTTTTGCGACGGGTGTTGCATGCAACCAGGGGACGCTTACTCTTTCCGGGCACCTGGTCTCACCTCGATTCTATTGGGGTTCGCATTTGTCTGAATATGACACTAAACACGATATTGTCCCCTTTATTCCATGGACTATGAGATATGGTTTACCCTTCAAAGAGTAAAAACCAATGCTGAGATGGGAAACAACAGAAAGTGTGAACTACCCTCAGATGTGTATTACGCAGAAGTAATTAACTAATGACAGAAAATTTAATGTTACCTTTTTGAAAAAGAACACAAACTGTAGTTCCTGTACAACAGAATTTTAATTATAAGTTCTATTATAACTTGATACAGCTGATGTAACTTTAGTATACTCACGCTGAGTTTGCTAATCCATTTATTTCAATTATCGTCGAATACGTTTTATCAAGCAGTATATAAGTACGTAGTAGGGAGCATATAGCTACGTGGAAGCCAGAAGGTGTGAACTGCGCCAAGCTGTGTATACTGAGCTTGATTGAACATCGGAATAGAGATAATTAACTTATGGATAAGTGTAATTTAGGAAATTACCTGTGGAAGATTATTCCATATAATTGATGATACAGTAGTGTGGTCTGTTGAAGAAGGGGAACCACTCATGTAGGGACCAGGGAATAATCTTGGATCTAACTGCAGATTTTTGGCTATGTTTTTATGTGTTTCTTCTTAAAATTGCATATCAGTGGCGATTTTGTGATACAACAGTCAGATTACTTTTTCCTCTTTCGTTTAGTTCGAGATACTTAAAGTAAACGCTGTACTCTTCCGAACGTACATGACATCAAAATGTAAAGATGCCATCTGCATTATTTTACTTTACAGCTGATACGAGATCCAAAATAGTATTGGTTGATTATGTTGCTCCATCACTTTCCATATTTTCAGACATCATAGGAAAATTTCTGTTATTATTTCAAATTTTATTCAACGACTTCTTCCAAAGATTTACATAAGAATATAGTATAATACCTTCCTGCAAATGAAATCTTAATTTTTTGTAATTTATTATGCTCGATACAAGTATGTTGTTAAGGATGAAGATGAATGGCATAAAAATCAATACTATCATTATAAATAAATATATGAAGATATATACGTTATAATTTTGTGCACTAGATGTGCATTTAGACAACATTGTCTCTTCAGTGATGCTCGTGGTCAGATGAATGGAATTCTAATCATAAATAAATATTTGAAGAGCTAGAACCAAAGTGGCTGAGAAAGTGAACCAAAAGATTAATGTAAAATACTATGTGAAAAAATACTATGTGAATTAGTGCTACACTAAAATGTAACACGGTTGACATTTATGAATCCCTGGAGTTCATATGAGACGAAGTGTAAAGAAATAGTAAGCATCTCTTGTTTGGCTAACTCCAGCCGCCATGTATGTTTACATAATGCAGATGATACAAAATATTTTAATGACCATACAAATAATCGAATTTGGACTGACATTAAAATAAATAGAGCACCGCAACATAATTATAATAATACTTATTTCAGACCCTAAATATTTACTTGGAACAATACCTTTTTTCAGATTTGTGTGACTTCCTGGGAAATTTGAAGTGTGTTTTAATTTTGTTTACACAATAACTAAATAAATGAACTAAATAAACAAACCATCCATAAACGTTCTATCTTTTACGAAAATGCGGGATTACATTTTTGCCCCATAATTGACGCTACCATAATTCATATTACTGTATGACCAGTTAATCAAGAAGCATAAATGACCAGTACGTGGGCGAAGTAATAACCCATTCATGGTCATTGGAGAGTAATCAAAAACTCCTGCAACAAGAAGATGTTGGAAACAAAGAAGCTTTAGTGAATCAACAATTTTCACTAGAAAGGATGTAAATCGCATATTCCATAGAAAAATTAATGTGATAAGAAAGGTAAAGGCCATTGGGAGTCCCGTAGAATGAACATTTTTCTAAAAAAAAAACACAGAATGAGGTGCTCTATATTTGTCGATGCAAAGCAATAGATTACATCAATTAAGGTCAACTTATAAAAAGGTCGATGTACTCTTACAAATTAACAGCCTCTGATAATGACGACTTTTGTCTGGCATAATATCTCACTACACGTTATTGTAGTTGAATCAAAACTGATAACGCTTCTACAGATAAATTCGGAACGGGTTGAATAAAGAAGAGTTAAAAATGAAAAGAAAAAATCACACACTCAACACAGCAAGTGGAATTTAGTAGGAGTGTTTAAACTGTAAAACATTTCCTTTTTTAGTCCTTCATAAAAGTTCTAAATTTTCAATATAATCGTTTCGCTTATATCAGAACATGCTGGTCTGGTTTCTGAAGATTAAAGTTTTGCCGACGTGTGGACCATCTGACATCAATATATGAACCTTTTCCTAGGATGCAGTCATGATAAAAATAAATAAGCCCTTCATTAATGAAATATATAAACATCAAAATTTGTCAGAGTTGCGTTATCATATACTGCCGTTTTGATTATTGGTCGCCTGAAAACATGAATAAGGACCTAACCAGGTGCCAAGTCTTTGTGAACCAGACTCCCTTGTGGTTTTGAATGACGCAACTTCAATCAGCAGTGACTAATGCTCAACACAAAATAGTAATGCATAATGACTACACTCGTTCCTGGTGTCTGAAAAACTTTGCTGTATTTGTAAACATGAATTAATATTGTCGACTGATATTTAGATCATGATGCCTTTGTCTTTGTCTAGACTTTTTAGGGCTAACGGACAGAGAAGAACAATATACAACCAAATGATTGAATTGCCTGTGTCTAAATGACATTTTGATTCATTTATGAATGCCGATATACTCGCCCTAAAGACAATCTGTGTTTAGCAACCATCTGTCTTTACCAACAGTCTTTGTTCTTTACTGCTATCTATAAAAATCAACTTTACGACTTCTCAACCTCTCCGTTGGTGGCTCCTTATATCTGGTTAAGTGGTGACTTTTGAACCTCCCCTATAGTGACCCTTTTTATCAGGTAATTTGTGACTTTTTTCAATTTTCTTGTATCTTACCATTTGGCAGCATCTTATAGCATGTTAAGTGGTGACTTCTGAACCTCCCTTTTAGTTGCCTCTTATATCAGGTTTAGTGGTAGCGTTTAACCTCTTCTTTGGTGGCCTCTTAAATCAAGTTAAGTGGTGACTTTTTAACCTCCATGTGGTGGCCTGTTGTACCAGGTTAAGTGAGAAGTTTTAAACCACCCCTTTGGTGGCCTATTATATCAGATTATGTGGTGACGTTTGAATCTCCCCTTTGGTGGCCTCTTAAGTCAGGTTAAGTGGTTACTTTTTAACCTCTCTGTGGTGGCCTGTTGTACCAGGTTAAGTGAGAAGTTTTAAACCACCCCTTTGGTGGCCTATTATATCAGATTATGTGGTGACGTTTGAATCTCCCCTTTGTTTTTCGTTATATCAGATTAAGTGGTGACTTTTCAACCTCATCTTTGATGTCCTCTTATATCAAGTTTATTTATTATGTTTAGTAAGAAAAAGTTACAATTTTGCTTATGGATTTGGCATATCCCATTATCTGAAAAATTAACAATAAATTTCTCCTTTGAAGGCAAGTACACGGGATGGTAGATTTGAAAATAGTGGTGTACCTTGCAGTTTATATTAAGCAGATAATAATCGGAATCATGATACGCTTCTATCACAATTCCTTTACTTTGTACTGGGTACTGTTATTCATTTAATGGTTAATTTTCAGCAAAAGCAGTCGATCGCTTTCGGATGCTGTTATGTGGAAAATATTTTATTTCTAGCTTATTTCTGCTCATCAAAAAGCATGATTGTGTATTCTAGATTACACTTTGCGAAATGAAAACTTGTATTAATGTTTTACGAATATCATATGTCAGGTTCGACATTAATTTTAAGAAGCAGATATTATCTTCACTATCCACAATTAATGCTTCTGTCCTTAGATTGGTTCCTTTGTTTGCTCTTGAAAGATTTAACTTTAGATTTCTCCAAATTCGGCCTTCGGCATTCCTGAAAAGATATAAATTATCGTAATGCTCAAAAAGCGCGCTAAATCTATGCAGGCATATATGTTTATATATTTATTGTTATAAACACTAGTATTGGGTGGCATTGTAGGTCGGGTTTAAGTTCTACAGGATTAAGTAATTTACTGGAAACGAGTTATTTGCCATAATATGGGTCTCTTGAAAATAATCGTTGTTTTTCCAAAATTGAAGTTTATATGTAAGGTAATCTTGTATCAGATCTCTCCTTGGTCCATATAGATACTTATAACAAATTATAGCAGCAATTTTTCTTTATTTCCGATAATTTAAAATTTGATAAAAAAAAAACTCTTAAATGAATTATATTGTATTGAAATATACAGGAGTAATCGAAGCACCATGATTCTTTCAGAGTGTTTCTAGATAGTTACTGTCAGTTTGGATGTATTTTTTCACATTGTTAGTGTGTTCACTTCATCGTCAAGCAGAATAGAAGCAACCATGAATTGAACGTTTTAAATAGATTGAATTCCTTTAGAAAAGGAGTAACATCGGGTTTTGATACATGGCAGTATGATTGCTTTGGGAATGACATCTTTCGCGAACTCGCTGTGACTTGACTAATAATACCTGACGCAAATAACAGTTACAGTATAATTTATGTGGACTCTCTTCAAAAACTTCCTGTGGGAGAGCAGACGATGTATAAACGCGGGAAACGGAAAGGACGACTGCGAGCATTGATGCTGGGGATGCATAAACCTTTGGATATATGTGTCTTCTGGGAAAACTTATTATCCACGATCAATGCTCTGTGAATTGGTATTCAACGCCAATATGTGAAATAAAGGCATGAAATCTGCTTTGAATTTGTTTATTCGGAGACGCTAAATAAAGCACGAGCTTTTAGCCGCACGACCGATGAATGGGGCATCGTTTAACAGTCAGTATGAGAGATTTTAATGCAGTGGCATGGAACCAAATACCCTCTATTAGATTAATGTAGAGATGTTTACTAACTGCTTGATGTTATTTGCAGGTGATATAGAACATACTGAATGACTGACTTTAAGAGGTTTTTGAGATTAAGTTAGTTATTTAAGAGAAACTTACTCGACCATGAGCATATATAACGTATTTTATGTTATAACAAAGTCATTGCACTCAATCTGTTTAGTGTGGTCAATTTGACTAAAGCACTCACTAGATCTAAAATGAAAAAAAAAACCATATAGCTTGTTGTCCCCCGCTTTTCGCGGGGGACATTAAATCTCATTCGTCTGTCCGCCCGCCCGTCCGTCCATCTGTCACCAAAATCTTTTTAACCGTAAAACATAGGGCCTTAATATTTGGCATTTGTGTCCCTAATTTCAATACCTTTCCGTTTGTACCAGAATTTTTTATCATGTGACCTTGACCGTGACCTTTGACCTATTTCAATGTAACTTTTTCACCGTTAACGTAGGGCCTTCATATTTGGCATATGTGCTGTAGACATGCATAACTATGACAATATGTTACCATTACTGATAGAACCCCGAAAGAGGGGGACCAAAATTCTCTGAATTTGCTTGTTTGTTTCTTTATAGGACCAAATATTCCATCTGTCATGGTTATGTGGACGGTTGGTGGAAAATTCGTATGAAATTTTTATCCACCAGGATAGCGATTTAACTATCCATGATAATAATTAAAAGCTTGTACACCTAGGTATCGAAAAAGCAACTATTTACCACCCCGATCACATCAATAATTTTGCCAGGTTAGCTCTATAAAATCCACAAACAACCAGTTCAGTAAGACACTGAGTAGGGGCAGCACGACGTTGAAAGTCTGATTTCCGCAGAAATCTACAATATAAACTGACTCCCCTTGGAAGTTATAATGGAAACTTATTCACATGAGCGGATAGATAAATGATCAAGTTACTGAAATACCTCAGATCCCAAAATTAGAGTCGATTGAATCTCGATCCCTTGGTAAAGTTCTGCATTTGGATTCACTGAAGAAGCATACATAGATGAAATATTCTTTATTATTTTCTAAAACAAAGTATCGAAAAATAAGATTTTACTTAGGGGTATACCCCATATACAAAGTCACTCGTCTTGGTCATCTCAGCGTTTGAGTCAGAAACCTATTTACGTTCCTCAGACTTTTTTTTTCTTTCTTCCTTTAAGGACTATTATTCCGACTTCGTACATATTCCATCTTTTCCATTTCAACGCGGTGAGACAAAGTGTCCAGCATGTATTGCCCATAAGAAGAGGGTTGCTTGTCTGTACTTTGTTAGCGGGATCGGCCACTTTCGTCGGAGATCTTTACCTACTGGAAGTTTCAATGGTCGAATAGATGAGAGGTTGTACTAGCATACTCTATAGCCTCCCTTTTCTGTCCAGTCTTGCTTCGATTCCCTCAGTCTCTCAAAACTGGCAGTAAAGTGGCAGATTTAGAGGGAGGTGGGGGCCCGCCCCTTTTCGCCACAAGTATGAGTAAAACTTCTGATTTGGCACCTAAATTGGATGAGTATTTTGGCTGATACTTGACTTTCACATATGCCATCTCCACCCCACCCCCTCCCTTTTACGAAAATCGTGAATCCGCGTCTGCAATCCTCATAGAAGTGGTGACCTTAATCTTTTCGACATATTGCCGAAAATGACCGAGAATGTGCGATTAGAGCATTAGGGCATCTTTGATTTCCACAGGAAAATAATTCTTTGATTGGACAATGCTATTTTCAGCATGAAAACTTATGAAATGCCTGCACCTTTTGCCGATGTACTTTACCGTGCTTGTTATAGGGTACTGCTGGAAAATGTTCTTCAAATGACATTGAAGCAGTATCATCAGTTTTCTGTGGATTTACACCGCAACAAGGTTTACGACATAAGCAGTTTGATTGATTGATTGATTGATTGAGTTTTGTTTTACGTCACACCACGAATATTTTCGCGTATATGGCGACAGCATCTGCCTGATGCGGGGCATACAAATTTTGACCTTTGCAACGGACCCACCCGAAGCAGTGAGGGATCTTTAACGTGCCATGCATACCACGACACGGGGCCTCGGTTTTTACTATTTCATCCGCAAGACAGGACATCGGCATGGCCAGAGCGGGACTCGAACCCCGGCCTCCCGATCAGGAATCCGGTGCGATACCACTAGGCTACGCCGGATTCATAATCAGTTTGAAAAGTTTAGTTTGTATTAAACAATAGAGGTGTATAGGTGATAAATATGATCTCGTTCGCATTCGCAGGTTAAAAAAATTTTTTACCTGTCCTTGCTGATATACTCCATGCTACTTTGATCTGTTGTGGTTATAGGCATATTCCACTGTATCTTGGTCCGGCTAAACCAGTAATGGTATCATAAACCATGGCCAAAGAAGGATAACTCTTACTTCATAAAAAAGGAACAACGTCGCTGGGCGTTTGAAAAAGGTTTCTTTATCGTTCATTATTGTTTTCAGAGACATATATACACATGTGTATATATGTCTCTGTTTGTTTATTCCGCTCTAAGATTATTGCATTTATATAGGAGGCAACATAGGTCTGGTGTACTGTTCATAATTTTGTCGTATAGCACGAACCACCCAATGCACTGAGTGATCTTTTTGCCAATGTATACCGTGACACGGGCCTCGCTTTATACTGTCACGTGTCCATGTAACCGTGACACGGGCCTCGCTTTATACTGTCACGTGTCCATGTAACCGTGACACGAGGCCTCGGTTTATACTGTTTCATCTGAAGGACATATACATGTAGACATCTGGAAACATATCTGTGCCCTCAAGTTTAATGTCAAGTGCAGTAACTTTGGACAGACTTACCGTTGATACCAATATGTTCATTTTTCCCGCCATATTTGTTGCTTCATTAGTCTCTTCTACATGTATTATAGTTTAAATGCACCAAATATAACAAGTTTATATGTGTTACTATTTATTCATTCGTGTATTTCTTTATGTAATTGTTAACAAGTATTTATCTATTTATCTATTTGTTTATTTATTTATTTATTTATTTATTTATCTAATTGTACAGAATAGTACTAGCTTCAATTTATACTAATCCAAGCTTTACGTCCGTCTTCGGTTGGATACATTATATGAACGCAGCTAAAGCTGTGTTCGAATTCAAAACAGTTTTGCGTGTACACATGAATTTACATACTTGTATATGATAAACTCCGCCTTCTGAGAAATCACCTGACTCACTATAAAAGTCATCCGACTTCGATAGAAAGCACCTGACTCACGATAGAAAGCACCAGACTTACGATAGAAAGCACCTGACTCACGATAGAAAGCGCCTGACTCGCGATAGAAAGCACCTGACTTACGATAGAAAGCACCTGACTTACGATAGAAAGCACCTGACTTACGATAGGAAGCGCCTGACTCATGATATAAAGCGCCTGACTCGCGATAGAAAGCACCTGACTTACGATAGAAAGCACCTGACTTACGATAGAAAGCGCCTGACTCACGATAGGAAGCGCCTGACTCACGATAGAAAGCACCTGACTCACGATAGAAAGCACCTCACCTACGACAGAAAGCACCTGACTCACGATAGAAAGCGCCTGACTCGCGATAGAAAGCATCTGACTTACGATAGAAAGCACCTGACTCGCGATAGAAAGCACCTGACTTACGATGGAAAGCACCTGACTCACGATAGAAAGCACCTGATTCACGATAGAAAGCACCTAACTCACGATAGAAAGCACCTGACTCGCAATAGAAAGCACCTGATTCACGATAGAAAGCACCTGACTCACAATAGAAAGCACCTGACTCACAATAGAAAGCACCTGACTTACGATAGAAAGCACCTGACTCACGATAGAAAGCACCTGACTTACGATAGATAGCACCTGACTTACGATAGAAAGCACCTGTCTCACGAAATCCTGAATAGAAATCCCGCTTTATTTAACAATTAATGTGAAAATTCCAAAGAACACTACTAGTTCATCGTCACAACCTCTGTAAGCATCCACAGAAAAAGTCTTATCCTCCAAGAATTTGAAGGAGGTGATCTTATAATAGATATACTTCAGTAAAATAAGATCGGAAAGATTCATCACGTGATGTTGTGCGGGATTTTCCAAGAAAAACTGATATCGGACAGTTCTATTTTCAATCGGCCTCGGCCGATTGCATATTAATATAGTAAATTCGCTTTGAGAGCGCATTTGCAAACTCCATTAGCGTGGCATGTTGGGTAATGATTTAGTACTAAGAAAAGATATTATCACATAATTCTATTTTAAATGTTGAGATTTCTAGAAATAAATCTTTTAATAATGTTCACAATTTAAAAAAGTTTGCTCACTACAAAAAAAACCAACTTATTTTCGAATATAAACGATAACACCCCAGAGACTTTCCTAAAAAGAAAAAAGGCGCCGCTACTTTCCTAATAAGAAAAAATGCCACGTGGCTTTAGAGATTTTAACGGGGAAATCATCAATCATCTATGTATGCTTCTTCACTGAATTCAAATGGGGATTTCAATGTATTTATAATAGTATTTGTAAAAAGAAAAATTACTCAAATTTTGCATTATATCCTAGGATAAAACCAAAGTCATAACCTATCATGCATTCGGAATCTCTCGTGCCTCTACTCATAAAATGCTGTAATATGTAAATCTCAAAACAGATAAATACAGTTAATAAGTTTTTGCTTTGATATACAAACGAGGCTATATATTTATGCATCTAAAAACAAACTCGACCATCCGCGTCAAAGTTTAGATGAGATTCACGTGAAATTTGAAGTACTTACTTGTATGATGATAGATCAATATGCATTTGAAAACATTTCAGGGTGTGGAGATGTCAACTTTCATGCTTGTTAATATACTAAATAAATTAAGATATGATCACTTTTAAAATGAGTTAAAAATCAAAAATTAAAACTTACTTAAATGAAATTTTACACAGCATCGAGCAACTCTTCTCTGCCCGGAAACAGTTAGGTTGATTGGCTAAATGAAGAGCCATTTAGAGATTCCGTGCGAGACTTGCCGCCCCTTTTGTTTGAAATATTCCGATTTTATAAAAATAAATACATCAATCTACATGTATATTTATTTATATATAGGAAAATAAATTTCGAGGTTTTAAAAATTTTTAAAAATCTAATCGTCAGAAAAACTTCGTCAAACTGATTTTTTATCATGTATACACATTGTAACTAATATGTCATTCAATGCCGACCATATTCAATCATCTGAATCCTGCCACGGTGTTAGGCCTGCGTCCACCAATATTGCCCCCTAATGCCACCCTACGACGCATCACCTGCATGGCGTCCTCATACTCCTCGTCCCTTCTCATGGCGTCTCTTATCAAAGTCTTTATATCCATTCTACTCATTGGTCGTCGGGTAGGTTCCACAGAGAAGACTGATGATCCGGCATTAGAGACAGAATCCGATCCGGAGTGGTTCTTTCTTTTAGTTTTCGTGTTTTTTCTAGAATGTATGGCATTTCTATAGGCGGTTACGTCTGAGGAGTTATTGCCCTTGCCTTCCACCATACGGCGTATCATTTCAGTCATGCGATGGTCACTCACATGTGACTGTACTTCATCCCTCATGGACATCGATGACTGAGAGCGGTCTAACCCCGAGTTCAAGTCATGGTCGGCCGAATTGTGAAATTTAACACTATTTATTACGTTGTCATCGACATCGTTGGCCTGTGTTGGAGAAGTCGTGGATCGCCTTCTAGTCTTTTGAAATAATCTAGGTCCCTGGGATGTTTTATCTTGGTTTGTGTCGTCCGATGGAGTGTTTATCGTGATCTGTAAACGTTTAGGTTTATCAAAAGGCGTACTGGTGTTACGCAGAATTTTCTTCAAAGGTTTTTGCTCCGCTTTGTTTTCTTGTGGTTTAAAAGTCTCTTTCGAGGTAGTCTGAGAATGATCTTGTGGAACCGTGGCTTTTGAATACCTCCTCATCAGAGATTGCTTTCTTACGTTGTTTACTCCCGGGGTGTCATTTTTGTTAGATGGGTCTTCACTCTGTATGATGGGATTTTTCAGAACAATTCTGAAATGCCGCGTACGCCTATCTCTAGCATTGTTGAATATTTCTGCAACAGTTGTTTTCTTTGCTTTCTTTCCCATTAAGGATTTCTGAATTGCAATTCGATTATTTACTTTAAGATCCGAAGCTACTGTCGAAGAAGACCAGTTCGTTTTTTGTCGAACAAGGGCCATTTTTTCTTTGGTTGGATCCTTTGCGAAAAACACAGCTTCAACTTCAGTAGGCTCGTAATTAACATTAAGTGGTTTCAAAATAAACTCTCCTTCCTTATCTTTTAAAGTAACGAGTGTTTTCCCGCCAGACTGAAGTTGTGCAAACTTTCCCGCGTTTATCGTTATTTTTCTAGCTCGAGTTCTCTCTGTTATGGAGTCTACCTCACCATCAATATTCACGTCATCTTCGCAGTCTGTGATGTCAATTTTAGATTGTAAACCATCATCAGATGTCTTTGGCCTTTGTAAACCTTTCAACAGACGATCGATCTGTGAAATGTTGGCATCTGGAATCACCGGTTCGACATGCTTCTCGGTCACACCGCCGGTAGTTTCATTCACTTTGGAAGCTTTGTCCAAGATTGGTGCCGCCGTTTGAGGTCTTATATCTGTGGTATGTTCATTTCCTCCCTGCGAATCAACCGGAAGTCCAGGTGCCGTCTGCGGTCTGATCAAGTCCTCATCAATTATAGAATTAAGTCCCCATGGCGTTTCCGGACATAAGTCATCTAGAAGAGGCGATACGGTAGCAAGGTTATTATCCATAAACCGTTTCCGTTTTTGAGTAGCTTTAGAAAAAAGATCAGCACCGCTTGATCGGTACAGTGAATATTTGTTGTTAGTTACTTTCTCTTTTCTTAGTTTGATCAGTATTCCACGAATTTTCTGTTCATCTTTCATTATTGATGTTATGTTCCGCTGAAACTCCTTATAGATTCCGTTTGAGATTTTCTTGTACTGTTTTTGAGCTGCTGAGGATAAGGCAAAATTGACCTCGGGCATTGTGATATCAAGTCCATAGTTCCGGGCCAGGTCATATGTGTCCTTGAGATCGACCACCGCTAAAATAGAAACAAACTTTAATTAGAACAAATTCAGTTGTCTCTTAAAATTGATACGTTTCAACGGGTACGGTTGATTGGATTAACTCCTTTTTGCTGCCATCTTGTGTCTCAGTATCTGTATGTCCATGCACAATTCGAAATAACTTTCGTTTTCATACAATTGTAAATCTGCTGATTTCTTTTTCAAATTTGGTAACTTCATCTATTTCCAAAATGGCACTATATCATAAATGACAAGTAACAAAAGACTTACAAACTAGTATGCAAGAAAAACAATTGAATGACCCACAAGATGGCCGACAACAGGAGGTAACTCCAACGGATTTTAGCCTTTTGAACACTATCTGGCGGTGCGGATCCACGGGTTAGGATTAGGGGTGTGGATCCACGGGTTAGGATTAGGGGTGTGGGTCCACATAGAGAGTTGGCGAGCATTCTAGTTTTGGAACTGATCGTTGTAAAATAATGTAGGTAAAGTATTTCCCAAAACATACTGATCATAGTCTGATGGACTTTTAAATATGTGCCTTGAGTGGATACCCTGAGGAAAATCTCTAGATCGGACCAGGGAAGTATAGTTTAGACTATACATCCTTGATCGGACGTAAATAACTCTGTTAAACAGTTTGGACAAAACGATTGTCCTTGAGTTACACTTCAATGGTTTTCTCCACACACCCACTGATGTCCAGTGAGGGTATAAAAATAGGGAGGGAACGGATGAACCAGTTATGGGTATAACACTTATATATATATATATATATATATATATATATATATATATATATATATATATATATATATATATATATATATATATATATATATATATAAAGCACAAAGACACTACAGCTAACAAGGCACCCTCTATTTCACTTATATTCGTTCCCCGACGGGGACTCGAACCCACGAGCTATGGTACCGAAACACCTAGCTGTCATACATCCGACCCTCTAACCGACTGAGCTACCCGAGACTTTAAGTTGAAGTGCAGTATTGCCTATTAAACTCTATAAAGTTGTCACTTATGTATTCTAGGTAGGTACATGTAGTTATTGTAGAAGGGTATTAATTTTAGTTTAATCCTATTTTAACATTTAGAATAAAATATCTTTGAATTAAAGTTCATTGCACCATTTAAGATTTTAGCGCTCTCTCTCTCTCTCATGTTTTAATTGATTGATTGATTGATTGGTTATTGTTTTACGTCACACCACGAATATTTCACGTATATGGTGACGGCATCTGCCTGATGCGGGGCATACAAATTTTGACCTTTGCAACGGACCCACCCGAAGCAGTGAGGGATCTTTAACGTGCCGTGCATACCACGACACGGGGCCTCGGTTTTTACTGTCTCATCCGAAAGACATGACACCGGCATGACCAGAGCGGGAATCGAACCCCGGCCTCCCGATCAGGAGTCCGACGCGATACCACTAGGCCACGCCGGCTTCTCTCATGTTTTAAAGTTACTCTACCCAAAGCATACATTCAAACCACAACTTCACGATTTTACTACACTACACAACTACATGTCCATCATAAGCATTTTATCGTGATCTAAATGTCTCACAAATAATAATAATAGTACAGAAAAAAAAGAAATAAGGAAAACGTACGACAGACGGGTATTTTGATGTAATTATTTATGAAACCCTTGATAATGCTTAAAACCAGTCAGTATTTTGTAGTAAAACCATCATGAACAGGTAAGTGTTGTAAAGAAATTGGCAAAGTTACAGAGCGCAACGTAGGTGTTTATTCATCTATTAATTAATTTATTTTTATTTATTTATTTATTTATTTATATTTTAACTTTATATAGCTTTATAATTCATCTTCACAATTTATTTATGTTTGTTTTACTCCACTCCGAAAGTATCACATTTATAAGGTGGCGGCACCTGCCTGATGCATTTCTTCATAATTTTGTGCAATGTTACTGATCCACCAAAAGCAGTGAGGAGATCTTTTACATTACGCCAAAGTATGTTGTGACACAGAGCCGCCTCGGTTTATACTGTCTCATTCGAATGACGAAAAAGAAGAATTGCAGATAAGTTTTTTTTTATTTGAGATCAATCATTATCAAAAAATTCTCTGTTTTCGGTGACCTGAAAATAGATTAATTTATCTACGGGTACCTGTGGATAGAATATAATTTGATAAACCATCTTATAACCATCACAAGTACTTTAAGATACATATGTCTAATTTAAAAGCATTCGAGAAGTGTCTTAAATTCTTGATTCGGATGATCTCAAAGGGGGGAAAACCCCAAAAGATTACTACTCAAGATCCCTAAGCTTATATAGTGTTAAGAATGATGATTCTGTACAAGAAACAATTAAGAAAGTGTCATATCTCTTGGAAATGCTGACATACTTCTTTCATAATTGGGGGGGGGGGGGGGGGCAGGTTGGTCGAAGATCAGATCTGAGGACCCTGGTTCGATTCCGGCTTTCGGCTTGGATTCTTCTAAGGCGATTTGCCATCTTCCTGTTCTGTATTAGTGTTTTCAATTGAGATAGTAAAAAACGAGGCCCGCGTCATGGTTTGTGCTGGCCCTGTTTCACGTTTTCAGAAATATTCAAATTATGTCAATTTTTTGTGAACTAGGAACTCGTGGCCTGAACAGTTGATCGTGCAGTTTTCCCAATTATAGCTACTTGGATTGTTGGTGTTTTATGTCACTTATAACAATTAATCAGTGATATCACGACATGGAAGTAGGAGATAACCAACCTCTTAAACAGAGTGGGGTAACCTGGGAATCAAACACAAATCGCCTGCAATGTCAATTGAAATCTGGATTGAAACAAATTTACGAATGAGCGTTTTTGATTAATTTTCATTTCACTATATACATCCCTTAATTTATTCAATTATCTGTGTTTATTTTTTATGTATATATTTATTATCTAGTTATTTATTATCTCTTTCTTTAGTACCATCATTTATAAAAATGTTTCTTCAATAGATTTACAACAAAATATGACCAAATACTCGCATTTTAAATACTTGAAATGCGAGTTCCTAGATAGCAGAAAAGTTGCCTCTTTTCCTTTTGTGGTATGTAAAAACGTATCTCATGAGATAGTTAGTTCAAAATGAAAATATATAAACTTTTGAATAGATTCCTCTCTATGTGTTGATTATCGAAATATATATATATATATATATATATATATATATATATATATATATATATATATATATATATATATATATATATATATATATATATATATATATATAAAATCCCTTTAAAGACTACAAATATATATATATATATATATATATATATATATATATATATATATATATATATATATATATATATATATATATATATATATATATATATATATTATATATATTTGTAGTCTTTAAAGGGATTTTTTTTAATTATGATACAAGTTGGACATTATAAGCACAAAAATTTGAATCATAATTACAAAGCGATGCCATGGAACTCGCTGTACTTGAGAATCTGAATTCGATTCTCGACGTTGGTAAGTGTACCTGCCGGGAAGCAGTGTTTACCGGTTACTGCAGATACGGACTGGGGAATTCAGGATACACTAGAGTATGCTTTGCGACAGACAGGTGCTAAAAACCCATAGTGTGGAATAAAGATTGTTCAATCAGAGGAAAAAGACAAAATTTGAATAGATTAAATAAATTGAAAAATAAGTAAAATTATATAACTGAAAAACAGAAATATTACATAGGGAAGAAACAACTTACGCATTGTGATATGTGTACGAAAATTTCCTGTCAATCGACTTTCATTTCGTCTGTTGCAAACCTTTGCATTACTAATTCGATATTTTAATATTGTGCATTGATTATGTTATTTGCATGAATAGATTAAGATTTAAAAGTAAACCAAACGACCGAGGGCGATCAAAGAGGATTGTGAAACTCAGGAAAACAATACAGCACTAAATCTGATGTATTAGGAACGCTTCGACAAAGAACAGAATAATCTGCCTATATGATTCTTTTCCTTTTTTATTCTAACATGTTCGCTTTACAATTTCTGACAAAAAGTGACCATGTCTCTGTGTTTCATGTATGGAGAGTGTGGTTGTGTATGTAAATGCACCAAAACTCCTATTCCACTGATTATAAGTCTGAGATTCCAGTTTCATTTTTTTTTTTTTTTGGTCTTTTTTTAATTGTTGTTTTTCTCTTTTCTTTAATTTATATAGGTTTCCATAGAGCCAGCTTACTTCACCATACATCAGATTACTGCTCAAAGGGCAGCTAACTCTTTATTACCAAAACAATCCCATATCAATAATTCACAAATGAAATAATGAATCAAGCTAATAACCGGAACCTACCAGAACCAGCGTGAATGCTATGGATCGAGGAGTTAACGTCCCTTACGAACCGGTTACACCCGTCATGATGTAATGGGTCCGTCTTATAAATGCGCGTTAGGAAAATCATAAATATTCGACAACGCATTTGTTTGTGTGTAGTGATTGTTTTCGAAGTAATTTTCCCATTTCTCATCTATTTCGATAATTTGTCACGAAATCTGTATCTTTTGCAAGAATTAAAAACATAAAATTTGCTAATTAAGGTGTACTATATCCACTGTTATATATAATTTATCGAAAGTATTCGAGTGAAACGGCCTCTGGCGGATTAACCGAATCAAGAAAAACAAAGACACATAGTTACACTGTCTACTCGGGTGCTATTATACACACAATGTCACCGGAATGCACTTATTGCTCGCTTGGGTCCCGATGAACCAATGGTGACTCGACGTCTCATTGACATCACGGCCTCTTCGTACTCATTATCTTTTCTCCTCATGCTATCGATCATTTCCTTCGTGTCACGTGACGACCGTAATCTAGATGGCGCTCTAATCGTCACATCCGTTTCAACCGAAAGGTTGGACGGTGTAGGGGTATTCCGTTTCCGTAAAATGTTTGTGAATTTCTTTGCCATTTGGATGCTCCTCAACGTGGCGCTTAGACTCATGTTACTGGCAGGGCGGTCGCTATGGTTATCGTCTTCGCTTCTCCCGTCCATTAATTTCTGGATCATCTCAGTCATATCTCTGTCGCTGAATTTGAACTGCACATCTCGCATGGACATTGAGGAGGAGCTATTCAAAGGTGTCTGCCCACGGCTATCAACGTGCTCAGAGCCTGGTGCTAAGGCAAACATTACACGGTGATGCCCGGATGTGTTACAGACGTCATTGTTGCCCAGCGACGACATCTGTGATGGTGGCCGTATTGAAGAGGCAGAAGAATCGCACCGCCTTTTGAAGAGCAGACCACCACTCGGAGTAGCGGCCACTGGCGAAGGTTCCACATCTCTGTGCTTTTGTGTTATAGACACCTTAATGTGATCAGGAATACCTCTCGTTATTGAGCTGTTGCTCATCTGTCTAGATAGCCTTGGAGATTCTTTTGTTGTTTGTATTGTAGGGATTTTCTTTGATGATATTTGAGTTGATATTTTCCTTTGTGTCTTGTACAATTGATTTATTGCAGAATTGTTGTTTTGATTTGTACTTGTGGGATCGTTATTTTCATCTCCGTTTGTTTCGCCTGAGTTTTTCAAAAACACTCTGAAATGTCTTGTTTTACGTTCTCTAGCATCTTTGAATATCTGAGCCACAGAGGTTTTTCTTGCTGCCTTCCCCATTAAGGATCTCTGAATGGCTATTCTGTTGTTGACTTTTAATTCAGAAGCAACCGTTGGAGACTTCCAGTTTATCGACCTATGAACAAGAGCCATTTTCTCTTTTGAGGGATCTTTCGCTACAAACACAGACTCTACCGAATCAGGTATATAATCCACATTTACCGGTTTCAGAACAAATTCCCCGTCTTTGTCTCGTAGCTTAACATTTACTTCACCCTTTTGTAATTTTCCGAATTTTTCTGCATTTATTGTCATTTTTCGGGCTCGTGTGCGCTCGGTGTTTACATCCACTTCGCCATCCACATCCATATCGTCTGCATGATCTAGAACAGTTTCCGGTCGATTCATATCGATAGCAGCTGGGCGACTGTTCAAACCTGACTGAGATCTTAGTAAATGTTCCACTTTAGCTACGTGTGGTTCGCACGTTGTTGATTCTAATTCTGATGCCAATGTTTTAAGTTCGGGCTCTTTCTGAACATTGACAGCATGCTCCGTTGAAATAAATGCTGTTTTAGGGCGTGCTTCATCTATCAAATCGTTATTGCCCTCTTCCGGTAACACCGGCGCGGTTTGAGGTCGAATCAAGTCCTCGTCGACGTCCTCTATGGCATCAAGTCCCCACGGATTGAAGTCGAAGAACTCCATGAGTGGTGAAGTAGTCGTCAAATTCTGTTTCATAATCATACGACGATTTTGGTCAGCTTTGGAGAATACATCAGCTCCCTCTGATCTATAAAGCGAATACTGTCTGTTTGTCATCTTTTCTTTTTGTAACTTCCTTAACTCTGTTCGCAGATCCCTTTCATGTTTGATATATACATTCATATTCTTCTGGAACTCGCGATACAAAATATTACATCGTTTATGGTAGCCTTTCTGAGCGGCGGATGATATGGCAAGGTTGGCCATGGGCATTGATATATCAAGGCCGTAGTTGCGAGCCAGCGTGTGCTCATCCTTTGGTTGACTATCCTCTGCTGGAGCTACAAGTACAAATAAAAGATTACAAGTAAACTGCAAATGATCAATTAAACGACATGCACTTCAAATTTAGTACCCTAAAAGCGGGCAATGTCGTATGGTCAAAAAGATAACTATGTGGTATGTGAGCCTATTGTCACAAACAGCATGCAAAAGGTTTTGCTTTGTGAAGATCAATACATGCAACTGGTAACAGTTAGAGTAAAAGAGGACGTATGGCTAGCAGGGAGAAATGAAGTTTTAGTTGTCAGATCACGTGATTTAGTGTGAGGGGGATATGAAGTTTTGTTCCCCGGTCATTCTATTTTGAGGAAGATTTTAAGATATGTGTTTGATTCGAGTGACAAATTGTATTTCAATAAACGTTGTCTCATTTCTATGAGGTATAATAAACACAAAAGCAATCTACTTTGCAGAATATTGATTTTCAAGCTCCACCTTTCAATAGCGACCACTGTCAAGCTTTCGTGTTAATGAGCGTAATCACGAAGTCTTCATATTGTGATGATGATTTAAAAGACAAAACCAGTCATTTTTGGATTTTCTCTAAGATTATTTAAAATAAGAGTATTTCGTGATCGAGAGATCCCCGGTTCGACTCCCGCCCTGTGCACACAGTAAAAACCGAGGTCCCGTGTCAGGGTGGGCGTGGCACGTAAACGATCCCTCATATCTTCGGGTGGATCTGTTGCAATGGTCGAAATTTGTATGCAATACATCAGGCAGATGCCGTCACCATATACGTGAAATAATCGTGGAGTGACGTACAAAATAATCAATCAATGAATCAACCATTGCTGTGGTAAACGGAAAAGAAAGTCTTTTTCACGACATTTGCATACCAGAAAAACCAATATTATTTATTTATATATTTTTGTTTATTATTTTGCAGAACCTCGTGATCATTATACGTATATGGTGATGGCATCTACCTGATGCATTGCATACAAATTTAGACCTTTGCAACGGACCCACCCGAAGCATCGTTTACGTGCCACGCCTACCGTGACACGGGGCCTCCATTTTCAGTTTCTTTGTGAAGACAGCTGAGAGGTGTGCCCACGGCGGGAGTCGAACCCGAGTCACAAGAGCCACCCTGACTTTGATGAATACGACAAGTAGAACTAATTTTATTCCGATGAAGGTATCAGGATGTTGTTTATTTAGAACCCTGCCGGAACATAGGTACCAGTTTTGACTGTAGTTATATAGCTGTTAAAAATGGGTTCAAACCCCAGCCGATTAAAACGAGAACGTCTGCCAGTATATCAGGGCTGATATTCGTTAGATATCACCACCAGCGAATTTAAGGGGACACTAAAATTTTCATAAATTAGAAAAATTTGCTCTTCCGGAGTCAAGTGTAGTCACAGAAAAATCGGTAAAACTTCAGTATTTATTCTTGATATCCCGAGGAAGGTATTTCATCTCCATCACTTTTTCTGTAAATCGAAATGCATTTTTTATATACATTTGACAGAGTCAGGTACACTGACTTTTGAAAGAAGTGCGAAATGGAATACTTAATATAAATACTCTGATAAATTCAGGGAACCTCGTCCCTTGGGCCCCCATCAGGGTTTTGCCCTGGACTTGTCCCTGATTATCTGATACTTATATTCTCGCCTTTACTTACATGTATATGTAATACTGCCCCCCCCCCCTTTTCTTAAAGGTGAAATAACGCTGCTGTGGTCAATCATCAAAGACCAACGGAAACAAACCAGCCGTCCATCTTAAATTAAAACCCATACTTTTTTCAGTCAGTAACACCTGCAATAAATATACTCTATATACTCACTAGGGCCATATGTATTCATTTAGATCTCAACTATCCTCAAGAATCAGAATTCATTTTTGTCTCAAAGTGGTTCCAAAATACACCTCCGGATTTTCAGTTCAGGTGAGGGTTTTGGCATTTGCTTTTTATATTTCATAGAACATTTTGTTCACAATTGTTTTGACGAGTCAGAATTTTCAAAACAGGTTGGAGTCTCGCTCCTGCTCTTTTAAATCTGATATTTGCATACTGATTATAGAACAAGAGATTTATACATAAATGCAAGGTGCACACGTCTGACTATGTGTCAGTCGACCTCGGTTATATACAAAACTGTTACGAATTTTCCTGATTTCAAGTAAATTAAATATTTACTGCAAATTATGGTTATTTTTTAAAAGTAAGTTACCACTGATTAAAAAAATCATTTGTTTTTACATATTTCTGATTTGTTAATACCCTTTGCATGACTAAATAAGTAGTATACTAGTATATATGTATATATAAACGCTCCTGAATGATACTCAAGTAAATGTCTCTTTTTAATTTATTTTATTCTAAATGATTTTCAACTTACCCATGCCACCAATACGAGAAAAAAAAATTCCTCCTATTAATAGAGTAACGACAGATCACAATTCATATCCTGAAAATCTGAACAATGTATAAAACATGTATGGTATGGTCGCCATATGTCGTGCATGTGTGCATTGGGAAAGTTAATTTCTAAGTCTTATTAATGCTAGTTAAAGTTAAACCACTGACATTAAAATAGCAGACGGCTCTACTTCTTTACAATAAAAGCTTACCCGAGGTTTTCAACGAATTAATAAAGGCTCTTTAAGATTATGTGACCAGCAGAGATTATAATGTTTTTACTCTCTAAGTGCACTGGCTTAATGAATACAATGTATTGTAAAGATATTTACTGGTCATTTAAAAAGAGGATAGAAATTCACCTGATACATGTGTATTTTAATTACTTTAATGTTATGGCCTGATTTCTTAATTAACACATCAGTTTTCGTGGCTCAGTAGTTAAGGAGATTGGATTAATGCCGGAAGGTCCTGTGATCGAATCCCGTCGGTGTTTTATCGGTTTCTCGTGTTTCGGGTTCGAGGTTCAACGTTATGGTAGACATTGGTATGCTAATCGTCACAGGCAAACAGCATAGATCATGATATATTATGCAAATTTCATGTCAGTCTCTCTATCATAATAATAATACGATCTTATATGGCGTTACACAAAATCTGGCTGTCTGTCCGTGCGTGTGTCCGTCCGCCTATCTATCTATCTATCTATCTATCTACCTACCTACCTACCTACCTATCTACCTACCTACCTACCTACCTACCTACCTATCTATCTATCTATCTATCTACCTACCTACCTACCTACCTACCTACCTCCCTATCTATCTATCTATCTACCTACCTACCTATCTATCTATCTATCTATCTATCTATCTATCTATCTATCTATCTATCTATCTATCTTGCTTCTTTTCTCTCTTTCTTTCTTTCTTTCTTCTTTCTTTATTTCTGTCTGTCTGTCATTCTTTCTTTCTTTCTTTCTTTCTTTTCAAAGTATCACTTCATTCTTCTCTTTTAGATATTTTACAATGAAAACAAACGAAAATCCATTGATTGATTGATTGATTTTTGTTTTACGTCACACCACGAATATTTCACGTATATGGTGACGGCATCTGCCTGATGCGGGACATACAAATTTTGACCTTTGCAACGGACCCACCCGAAGCAGTGAGGGATCTTTAACGCACCATGAATACCACGACACGGGGCCTCGGTTTTTACTGTCTCATCCGAAAGACAGAACACCGGCATGACCAGAGCGGGACTCGAAATCCGGCCTCCCGATCAGGAGTCCGACGCGATACCACTAGGCCACGCCGGCTTCAAACAAAAATCCAATATTGTTTATCATAATAATGGGCGGATCCAGAATTTTATTCATTTAATTATTATATATTTATTTATTATTGTTATTTTTTTTTCTTTATTTATATATTTGTTTGTTTTTTGTGGGTTTTTTTCTTGGGGGTGGTGAGGGGGGGGGGGGGTGGGTGGGGTTCCAGTCCAGCTAGGGGTTAGGGTTTCGAGCCGCCTATGTTTTTCGGTAAATTATGTGGAAAATGCATTTTTCACGAATTCGAAGGGAGTCCAGACCCCCGGCTAGATCCGCGAATGAGTTAAATAAGTGTATTTGTATTTATTCATTTAGGTACAACATCCTGAGAAATGTACAAACTTTAGATGTGGATTTAAACTCTCCCGTGTATATACATCAAAATTGGGATAACAATTTTTCAAGAACTACACACCTGTAGCTATCTATTTATATCGGGGGAAATCCAAAAACTCCCCTGCCTAATGAATTAAGGTGCCAAGGGGGGGAGACACATAGCTTTTCACCTCTGTTAAAGCTTATTTATATCTATATATTCTAAGCAAAGTTCTGGAGGTTTTTCTTTGGCGGTCGATGATTTTCCCTCGGTGCACTAATTACAGCCTTCGCATTGCCACTAAACCGGACCCTCCACCCTGTAGTCAATACTGTCCATATATTAAAGCATTACACAATATACCTATTACTTAGATTGTTCCCTAGGGAGCATTATTTTACTGGTGTTTTAAGTCTATGCATTTGACCTGTCTCTCGTCTTACTGCCTATCACCACTCTAAGACAACGTGCAATGTAGGGGCAAATCAATATATCAATAAAATAAAATGAATTGACATAAAACTCGCATTCATATCTGATTCAGTGATGGCCCAGACAACATTTTTTTTCAATTCATTCATCTGCCTATCTATCTATCTATCTATTTTCTTTATTCTTCTACCACCACCACCGCTACTGCTACTACTACCTTCACCTGCACCGCCACTACCACCACCACCACTACTACTACTACATATGTTCTACCTTCACCTCCACCACCACCACTACTACCACCACCACTACGACTGCTGCTACTACTACTACTACTACTACTACTACTACTGCTACTACTACCACTACTACTACTACTCTGTCTGTCTGTATGTGAGTCTGTCTGTCTGTCTCTGTGTTACAATAATTTTCAGTCATCCGCGACACATTTTTATTGACATTTAGGGATACGTTTTGGGTAATAATCCGCTTCCCCATTTATCATCTATCATGAGTCTCGTTAATTTGGGACCGGAAACCTCCCTTAATTATCAGTGAACAACTGGTATTTTACACTACAAACAGAAGCCTATCCAGAATTCTAAAAAATAGGTATATAATCGAATATCATAAACCTTCGATATGTAATCATATCGCTTTATCAAAAGCGGCTTAGCTAGGTAAAGAAAAGAAATGTGGGATGGTGTCGCACAGCATTTCAGAATATTGAAAAAAAAGATAATAATAATGATGATGATGATGATGATGATGATGTAATAACCCCCCCCCCCCCCAAAAAAAAAAAAAAAAAAAAAAAAAAAAAAAACCCAGTAACTGTGAGCACGTTTGCGTGAATACTATCAGCTGTGTGACCACAATAATACGTCAAAAGGAGGGAGGGGCCACAAACCCACAGGGGGGCATGTACCTCACTTCTCCTACACCCTTGATTATATTTTTTAAAAAAAGCGTTCAGTAGGAAGTAAACGAGGATCTGTTTCCGTCGTACATTAAATTTAGCCGTGCTGCCTATATACTATATGGCTATACCGAGACACATGCAAAAGAAAAGTAGATTTTCCGGTATCTAATTTTAGGGAAGATAACGCCATAGTGCCTAGAAGATGGCCGCAAATATTGAGGAGGCTCCGGACATTCTACCTGATAATCTTATAGAGTAAGTACTTTTATACAATACTGAGCTTAATCTAAAACATCGGAAACATACCGCGCTTCGTTCAATTGGCAGTATAAGGTGTATGTAATTACATCATTGTCGGGATGTACATATGTACATGTGTACAATACAACACAGGTTAATACTTGTGATATTGAATAAGAAATGAGAGTACTGTATAGTGTTGTATAAATAGGCTTAAGCTGTTGGAAATTTATTTCATTTTTTAAAATCTTCCATTACTAGTTCAAATTACTTTCGATTTCCATATAGGTAGTATATCATCTAAAAAGAGAAACGAATTAAATTTAATTTTCCGGCTAAAAACGGTTTTTGTGGAGTGGATGTTACAATATCGCCACCATTGCCCATAGAACCTGACCGTTGGAGGCTGCACCCCCTGAACGTTGTAGCGTAGCATTGTCAATGGTTAAATATATTATACCCATGCGCGTGTCTAGAGGTGTGGACGGGAGTTCTCGACTCAGCTTTCAGATTCGGCAACATCTCTTTCATTATCATCATCATCGGCGGATTAAGAGTGGGTTGCAGGGGTTGCAACCCCCTTCCCCTTTGGTCGGAAAATTTTACCCCAAAGAAGGTCATTTTCGACCATTTTAGGGATGCACCCCCCTTTCCAGACCGAATAGTGGAAAACATTAGTCATGGGAGACTGCAACCCCCCTTCCCCCTTCAAAAATTTCTAGATCCGCCTATGATGATGATCATCATCATTATCATCATCATCATCATCATCTTGAATGTCTTCTTCTTCTTCTTTACTATTTTTAGGTCTATATTTATTTACATTTATTTATTTATTTCTATTGAATGTGTGTTCGTATGTGAGTGCTTGTTAACAAAGTAAATTTACAAGAAAAGACATGGTTGGACCCCTCTCGAAAAATGAATGAATCCCTTCACTATAGAATTTCTGGATATTGTGTTGGATTTGTAGCAGTAGTAGTGACAAGATTATCAAATTTTTGTTACAACAAAACCCATAAAAAGAAAATGGTTTGTTTCTGCTACCAGGTGGTAAATTGATTAATGTTATAAAACCAGAGAGAGCGAATTTTTCCTCTGGATGACAATAATGTTCATTTCGGTTCTCTTTTGGGGTATGTTTGTCAGTGACTGCAATTGTCAATTTGTAATTTTCATAAAAACTAGTAGATTCCTTGATGAAAGATTTACATCAGCAACTCTGTCTTTAACATACTACAGGATTGTAGTAAGTTAACAATCCCTATATAACTGAACAGCTTGATACAGGGATCGAATCATATACTAAAAAAGTAGGTAGACCACAATCTCTTTGATTATCCAATTATGTAAACCATATATATATATATATATATATATATATATATATATATATATATATATATATATATATATATATATATATATATATATATATATATATATATATATATATACACACACACACACACACACACACACACACACACATATATATATATATATATATATATATATTGTTATTCGTCTTACTGTTGACTCTCACAACACAAAACTCCATTCTCAGAATTTGTAACGTTTTCGAAGGTTCTCCCTAGCCCTTAAGAACCCACCTGTACAGTTCTGTAGCGAAATCTTTACATTGACACACATGTGCGTCATTTTCTATATCAGTTTAATGTATGAGTATTCCCCATACTAGACAGGTTTCCTCTGCTGTAGGTATATAGAGTTCGATCCCCTTAACTTTGAAACAAAACAATGTTATATTACAGAGCTATCAACGAAGTTTGTTTGGCGAGCGACTTTGTGGAGGAAGAAGGATTTGTGCGATTATTACCCAATAATGAGTAAGTAAAGTATAGGTGACGAACCTACAGTTACATGTGTATGCATTGTAATAACAGATCTTTGAACTAAATGTGCAGTGAATAACATTGGTGGCGCATAAATGTAAGAAATAATATTTGTTTTGGGTAAAATGTAAGAAAAACTATATGTAATTTCTATTTCGTAAGATGTGATGAACAATAATAACATCACATGAAATGCATGCACTGAACAGCATTTCTATTGCAAAAAATGTAATAAACAATTTTTCAATTTTGTATATATAGTGATATCCTATTTTGCTATTCAGTGAAGTTCCTTTTCTCTGTGATGTTCAGCCGACAGAAAAAGTGTCTGATGACGCAGATGATGTAAGTAAATAATACCAGATCATGTAGGAGTGTATGGATGCAAGAACCAAAAACCAAAATCATACACATAACAGGAAGGGGATTTTACTTAATATTTCAACAAATCAATATAAATAGAGAAAACTGTTAACGTACACCTTTCAAATTTGTCTTGTCGTAATTCCTCGGCATATTTTCGTAGTGAGAAATGTATAAATAACAAAACTATGAAGGATTTAAAAATTTGATAGGACTTTTTCTATAGGAAACTTTATATGAAGTAAACGTCACGCGCACTATGACGTCATCTAGAACGATCGAAGATGATTTGAAGAGGGGAGTGCTGAAATTTGTGTAATCTCTATTATTATTTTCAATTTACTTGTCTTCATATAGGTAAGTTCTTTTATATAGAGTCTATATAAAAGCACTTATCTATATGAAGACAAATAAATTGAAAATAACTCCTGGGGTTATGGAATACATCAGGCGGCTTTTTAAATCATTTAATAGAGAACTGAGTTCCTTTATTTGCAAGGACTAACGCCCTTTTAATAATGGATTCGTCCAGTATCACACTGTTACCCGCCAAATATAACTCAATGTTTGACAGGAGGGACCGTGCCCAGACAGTAGGTATTGTTGTTCGAGTCCAAGCCGTCAGTCACCTCAACGAGAGGGGGCGGTAAGTGAGTCACATTCAGGGATGACTCGATTGAGGACTTTAGTTGCCCCGATAAATGAACGCAAATCTAACACTCTTGCAGAGGGCATGTATAGAAAGTCATGATGAATAGAGGGCTGACATTCAATGTACCAAATCACCAAATCCAACCAAGGACATTGGTCTGATTGGCGTTATGGTGGTTTGTATACTGATAAGCCCAACCCACCGTGGGGTAAGCACCCGCTTGTCGTTTTTTTTTTTTTACAACTAGCTAACTTTAATCCTATCACAGTATGGATCGTAAGCAAGTTTTACTACAACTTTTTTTTTTTAATAAATCACCCGAAACGCAACACGTCAGTTCTTTCAACAAAGCCGTCTCTAAGCCGAGCGTGACCATTGCTGACTGTCTACAAACCAAGCCTTACAGACTCATTGACTAAATGAGTAACATTAAATGACATTTACAAACAACCTTAAGAGCAAAATAAAAAACAATAGACATTTTAAAAACAGTTATAAATTACATTGAAAAAGAAGTTTAATGTGTCCAGTAGATGTTGAAGCTATAATAAATATTAGAACATATATACGTTATATATTTTGTCCACCAGATGCGCATTTCGACAACTTATGTCTCTTCATAGCCAAAACGAGGGGAACTCTAATTATATGTAAATATTTGAAGTCCTTTTTTAGTTCACCTTAGCTAAAGGCTCAAGTGAGCTATAGTCATAGTGCGCCATCCGTCGTCCGCCGTCGTCGTCGTCCGTCCGTCCGTCGTTAACTTTTTCACATTTTCGACTTCTTCTCTGGAAGTGCATAGCAGATTTGGATCAAACTTTGTATATATGATGTACTCAAGGTCCCCTACTAAAATTGTGTTCAGGATCCAGATTCCCTCAGGGGTGGATACAGGGCGGGGCCAAAAGGGCCCAAAACGGTACCCCTCTTCAAAAATCTTTTTCTCCAGAACCAGTGCATAAATGGGAAAACTAATTGCATTTCAACAATCTATAAAGATGGGTTATCAAAAATTGTGTTGGGGGTTAAGATCCGTCAAATAGAAATGTATGATTTTTTACGTGTTTCTGGACATAGTAATTTCAATGCAGAAAAGTGTCATGTTTTTCAGTTAACTGATATTGACGATCTCTTAATGACTATTGTAATCATAATTATGGTAAGGAATATTATTGTACAAGAATTTTGTCAATATCTCAATTTTTGGATTTTTTATGAATTTTTTAAGACTTCCAAAAAAAAAGGGGGGGGGGTGGCCATTTTTCACATTTTCAACTTTTTCTGCAAAACTGTTCAAACGATTTTAACAAATCTTAACAGAAATAAATCACTTATGATCCCCTTCAAATTCTGTTGTTTTCGTCCTGACCTCTTTACAGGTGGCGCCTCCATAGTCAAAAGTAGGTCACAAAAGAGTACCCTCCTTTGACAATATTTATCTTCATACCGGATGTATACAGAGACAAACAGAATGCATAGAAATGATCTAGAATGATGAGTGAAGACGTATTGTCATTTTGGTTCCCTTCCAAAATGAAATTTTAGATTTTTTTTTTCGACATTTGTTTGGACTTGGTGATTTCAGTGCAGAAAAGTGTCATATTTCCTAGTTAATTGATAATGATGATTTCTTATGGACTATTATGATCAAAATTATGGTAAGGAATGTTACTTTGAAAGAATTTTGTCAATATCTCAATTTTTGGATTTTCTATGAATTTTTTAAGACTTCCAAATGAGGATGTATAGGGACAATTCTTCACATTTTTAACTTCAGTTGTTATACCACATGAAAGATTTTAATGAAACATGGTATACATGAATTACTATTGGTCCTCTATCAATTTTGTACATTTCATCCAAATTGGTCAACAGATAATACCACCATGTCTAAAAAGTAGGTCTCACAATGGTACATATACCACTTGGTAATTAAAATATGGAGAGTAGCAGTTCAAATCCAGCTGTGGTCAAATTTTTTTTTCCATTTCTTTACACATCGAAGTAAGTTTTTAGAAGTTTCTCAACACTCAACTTATGAAATTAAGCCATTTTAAGTTGGATCTGGACAAAATTTGAAACAATTGTTGTTCATGACCCAGACTTAAAATCAGTCAACAAAAGGCCCCACCTAAAGGAAATGACTAACTTGTTGCCCTGAATCACATCTTGCAGAGACAAAGCAAATGCTTAATATCAAAATCACCTGAATGGATGTACAAAAAAGTGTTGTTTATTATTCTGGTCTGAAATAAATTTGACATATTTTCAACATTTGTGTTGACTTAGTCACAGTAATGCAAAAATAAATGAATTCTTCCTTTCTGCATGACTGATCATCTAGGTACTCAGGTGAGCGGGCCTTTTGTTTTTCAAAGGTGCCTGTACCTTTTCAATTGGGAACTTTTTGTCCCATGATGAATGTTTGGGAAACATTAACACAATTTTGGGGGGAAATCTATGAAATTTCCATTGGGCAGGGTCTTTATAACGGATCTGATTTGAAAAAAACACTGTTGAAGAGCAGATACATAGAAGACAACAAAAGATAATGCATAATTCTCATTGTTCTCATTGATTCCTTTTACTATCAATGAAGCTTCTCGCAATTTCTTAAACAAAAACGAATATGATCCATCCACTATTATCTATTCATTGTATAGGAAGAAAAGAAGAAACCAGGGGCACCATACCATGCTGACTCAGAGTCGGATAGAATCGAAATTTGTTGGAATAGACCCTCTGCAGCGTGTGATGATTTCACGTACCAAGTTCGTTACAAAGAATCAGACGGCAAAAAATGGCGTAAGCTTGATACCGAATCCCAGAGCACTAAGGCCACAATAAGCAACCTTCGCCCGAATACCGGCTACATCTTCAAAGTTCGCATGGTATATGACGACGACGAGGGACCGTATGGACCAGACAGCCAAGTGATAAAAACCAGTAACTCCCCAGCGATGTCAGTTAAAGAAGAGTCCTGGCTTATATCAGAAGACACTTGTTCCCCAAGAAAGTATGCCCCGCGGTTTATGGAAAACGAAATTGAAAGATCTAATGAACACGGAATTCGTAGTTTCTTCATAGGTAGATTTTCTTATAGTTTCCTTGGTGTGGGAGAAATAGATGGAAGTAATATATTTTGATTTCCTTCCACTAGATCTTTGGCCAACTATTTTGTACGTATCTGTTTGAAAATGATTCATTAATATGTAGTATAATGTTGAACGTGAAATTTATACTGGTAGAATCTTTCGCAATTTTATAAAATACAGCAATTCCGTAGGAACAGACGTTCACGGTTTTACAAACGAAAATGAGAACCAAAATCAAAGTAAAGGGATGCTTCTCTCATTGGATTGTACCGAAAGCATTGTTATTTGAAGAACATCATTGATGACGACGTGAACAAAATCATAATACTCTGAACAGATGAAAATATGTTGTTGTTGTTGTTGTGGTGGTGGTGGTGGTGGTGGTGGTTTGATTTGAGTGTTATACTTTTTTTCTGATGTTATGTGGCAATGACATTATCTATACAGTGTTGGTTCACATCTATTTATATATACAGTGCTGAGCTACATGTGCTTCTTCTGTATGTAAGGGCATTCATGACGGGCGTGGCTAGCCATTCAGGAGACGCTTACTCCTCCCGGGGACCTGTGAATATTCCGCTGTGGTAGTGCCAAAGTCACTTGACACCAGTTACTTTCGTATTTGTTGTTGTTGTTAGTGGTGGTGTTGGTGTTTGGACCTATGCTACGGACCCACCCTGAATAATAAAAGACCTTCTTTGTGACAACGTATACCGTGACACGGTTTCTCGGTTTATTCTTTCACGTGTCCACGTATACCGTGACACGGGGCCTTGGCTTATACCGTCGCGTATTTGCGTTACACAGGACATCAGTTTATACTGTTACGTGTCCACGTATACCGTGACACGGGACCTCGATTTTTACTGCAACGTGTCCACGTAAGCCATGACACAGAGCCTCAGTTTTTACTTTTACGTGTACATGTACCATGAGACTGGCCTCGGTTTATACTGTCACCTGTCCATGTATTTGCGTTACACGGGACCTCAGTTTATACTGTCACGTGTCTATGTATACCGTGACACGGGGCCTCGGTTTATGCTGTCACGTGTTCACGTATTTGCGTTACACGGGACCTAGGTTTATACTGTTACGTGTCCCCGTATACCGTAACACGGGGCCTTGGTTTATATCGTCACCTATCCACGTATACCATGACACGGGGCCTTGGTTTTTACTGTCACCTGTCCACATATACCGTGACACGGGACCTCGGTTTATACTGTTACGTGTACCGTGACACGGGGCCTCGGTTTATGTTGTCACGTGTGCACGTATTTGCGTTACACGGGACCTAGGTGTATACTGTTACGTGTTCACGTATACCATAACACGGAGCCTTGGTTTATACCATCACGTATCCACGTATACCGTAACACGGGGCCTTGGTTTATACCGTCACGTGTCCACGTATACCGTGACACGGCACCTGGGTTTTTACTGTCACTTGCCAATGTATACCATGACACGTAGCTTGAGTTTATACTGTCACTTGTCCACGTATACCGTGACGCGTGGGCCTCGGTTTATACTGTCTCTTGTCCACGTATACCGTGACACATGTGCCTCGGTTTATGCTGTCACGTGTCCATGTATACCGTGGCACAGGGCCTTGGTTATACTGTCACTTGTCCATGTATACCGTGATACGGGGCCTCGGTTTATATTGTCACTTGTCCACGTATACCGTGACACGGGGCCTTGGTTTATGCTGTCACGTGTTCATGTATTTGCGTTACAGGGGGCCTCGGTTTATACTGTCACGTGTCTACGTATTCCGTGACACGGGACCTCGGGTTATACTGACAGAAATGGAATCCGAAGCCGGCGTGGCCTAGTGGTATCGCGCTGGACTCCTGATCGGGAGGCCGGGGTTCGATTCCCGCTCTGGTCATGCCGGTGTCATGTCTTTCGGATGAGACAATAAAAACCGAGGCCCCGTGTCGTGGTATGCATGGCACGTTAAAGATCCCTCACTGCTTCGGGTGGGTCCGTTGCAAAGGTCAAAATTTGTATGCCCCGCATCAGGCAGATGCCGTCACCATATACGTGAAATATTCGTGGTGTGACGTTAAACAAAAATCAATCAATTAAAGAAATGGAATCCGTTGATAAATCTTCAGCAAAATGCAGTTGATATAATTTACCCGAACTTATTTTGATTTGTATTTATTTTTTATTTTATTTACTTTTTTTGAGGGGGTTGTTTTGTTTTGGTTTTTTGTTGTTGGTTTTTGTTATTGTTCGTTGTTAGGTCGTATTTTTATTGGGGGTGTATTTCTTTCCCTTTGATTTTAATTATTACGCTATACTGAAAAAAGAATTCAAGCTAAAATAACTCTGAAACTAATTATATACCACCATCTAGCATTACCCCGATCATCAATCTACCGTTTATATAAAAGTATATGTCATTAAGTATTGTTGAATAAACATGCACTATTTATAGATCATACCATATTTAATATGGATTCGTAGAATGGATAAAGCTATGTTTAGTCCTCCTTGATTATTTTACTTTACGTTTACCAATGTAATTACGTATGAACGTAGACTTCAAGAGTAATTCAATTGACGTACACGTAAAGTTGCAAAGTTTACGTCTGCGTCTACGTTTGGGCTTACGGCCTTTAGTAAAACTCATTCCTGGGTTAGATTCCGGCTTTTTGTACGATGATCTTCTGCCTCTCTATCTGTCCTTCAGTGACACAGAAGAAGCTGAGACCCCGTGTCGGTTAGGACCGTGGCATAGGACATTGAGCAATGCATCAGGCAGGTGGCACTACCAATCAGGTGCATTCATTTTGGAGAGGTGTAAACCAATAACAAAACAAAACAAAAAAACGGTTAACTTTGTGGTTTTCATTGTTTAATGTTTCTTTTTAAGGTGATGAGTTACAGCATATGATAGAAAAGACCATTTTACTTGTTGGTGCTACTGGCGCCGGTAAAAGTACCTTAGTGGACGGCATGGTTAACTATATTATGGGAGTGACCTGGGAGGATTCTTTCCGATTTCATGTGAAGGAGTTAGATGAAGGAGAGAATCTGCAACGATCAACTAAAGACAAAGTAAATACCTAAAATCTTTCTCTAGGATAAAGATATCTATAAGATAACAACCTTTATCTTGTCCAGCTTGTTTTTCAACATATAATATCTCTTTAGGTATTAAGATAATCTACACCTGTATGATTTGAGGCTGATAGGTTTTGTATTAATGATGAATTTGATTAATGTAGAATATTTCTTTTGATATACCTACCAGAATTAGTAAACGTTTCTAAACTTAAACATATTTTATAAAGAAAAGTAAGATTTAACCTACAATGCAGTGCATAGTTTTGGTTAACGGACTAGACTAACGATATTTTCATGCAATGTACACATAGTTTAGATTCAAAATACTTATCAATATTTGTGAAAGAGAATTGTATCGATAAAAGAAGTTGTAAATTGTGGTTCTAGATTTGTAGCCTATGCTCCTTCGGGAGGGTCCGTTACAAAGGAATAAATTTCTGTACGATGCGTCAGGCAGATATCGTCATCATCTACACGAAATAATAGTAGAGTGTCGTAAAACAATAACCAATCAATCAATCAATCATTTATAACAAAGTGTAAATGTAAGGTCTACTGTGTCATTCAGGATAATGATCCACTGTGGACATACATCATATATAATTATATGTGCCAAGAAAAAAAGCTATAATTAAAAAATATATATAAATGAATGTATGATGACGTACAGAAAGATGTTGTGTCAATAAAGGAAAACTTAACGAAAAATGCACAAGCTGTCTCCAAGCACATACATGACGTGAAATGTTCAGTGGATGAAAACGCATCATATCTTAATGAATTAACCCGGAAAAATTCTCAACTCAAGGATACCGTTTTGGATCTTCAGTGCCGGAGTATGAGAGACAATTTAGTATTCTCTGGGATTGAAGAAACAAGTGGTGAAAATACTGAAGAATTACTACATGATTTCATAAAAGATGAATTAGAGATTGATGAAGAAATAAGATTCGAGCAAGTGCATAGGCTCGGTCAGCCGGTGGACACTATTGATAATAACAAGGTCCAGAGACCACGCGCTATTGTGGCCAAATTCTCTTCATACAAACAAAGGGAACTCATCCGTAGATCCGGCCCAATGCTCCGGGGGAAACCTTTTGGTATCAATGAGCAGTACCCACGGGAGGTTGTGAACACACGCAAATTGTTGCTGCCTGCTTACAGAGAGGCTAAAAAGAACAAAAGTAAGGTGCGTTTTGTCGCCGATAAACTGTACATCAATGACAGGCGTGTTTATCCGGACGATATTGATCTACCAATAGAGGAAACTTCTGCTGACGTGAGAGTCCGAGGAGGTACATCGTACAGTGAAGTGGCCGGGCGCTCATCTAGACCCCGCTCGCGAGGAAACGATGACGATCTTTATCCACCTAGTGGATACCTCACAGACCAACAGCGAATACCACGTAGAGGTAACGGACGAGGTCGCGGACATGCGCGTGGACGTAGGCCTGCATTGCGTTAGGGGTGTCGGGGTGTACACTATACCACACCCAGCGTTGATAACTATTGTAACATTGCTGTTTTAAACGTCTGTGGTCTAAGACAGAAAACGAATTATCCTGAATTCTTGGATTTTATTAATAATTTTGATGTTATTGGTCTATGCGAAACTAAGTTAAGTGACCATGACTCTATTATTATCAATGATTTTGAAATATTTTGTAATAATAGACAGCAGTTACCTCACAGAAGCTCTGGTGGAACTGCCTTTTTGATTAGAAAAAAGATGTTGAACCATATTACTGTTTTACCTAATAAGTCTGAGTTTGTTCAATGGTTATGTATTACAAATTGTATAGATGGCAAAGATGTGTATTTTGGTTTGGTTTACTTACCACCTGAGGGTTCTAAATATGCCCATGCTGAAATGTGGGATGAATTTCAAATTGAGTTTTCCAAAATCAGATCCCTTACAGATAATATTATAATCATGGGTGACCTAAACTCTAGAACTAGCAATCAGCCCGATATTTTGTACTCAGATGAGACTTTGTGTCGCCACGTAGGCATTGATGACGATGTATTAGGAGAATTGAATTATATTAAATCATTGATTGATGCAGATGTAATATCTTTTGAAAGATATAATGAAGATAAGATTTTTAATAATTACGGAAGAAAACTTATTGAATTCTGCAAGAGCAATAATATTGTAATTTTGAATGGCCGATTTGGAGATGATAAAATGGCTGGTAAGGTCACGTGTAAGAATGTTAGTACTGTAGATTATGTAATAACCACGCCACAAATTTTGCATGTTGTAAATAATTTCAAGGTTCTAAGGTTTTCAGAATTTCTGTCAGATATACATTGCCCACTCGAATTGAAAATTTCTTTGTCTGGAGAAACACATCTAACGGAAAATGATTGCAGTTGCAGAATTGCTGAATCTACTAATAACGCTATACCTCGTTGGAAACCTGGAGGAAATGAACTGTTCATTGAAAATATAGATCTTCATGCTGTCAATGATATACAAGTCCTGATCTCTAATATATCAACTACAAACGTAACTGCACATGACGTAAATGATATCGCCGATAAAATTCGTAATATTTATGTTTCATCTGCTTCATTATCATTTCCTAAACGTAACCCTATACAGTCAAAACGATCGAATAATAAGAGTTGGTTTGGTCGAAAATGTCACTCAGCTAGACGGAAAATATTATTTGTCTCGGAGAAGATACAACGTCCAGAGAAACGAAAGTAACTGCAGAGAAATGAAAAATGCAAGTAAAGAATATAAGAAAACGATGCATTTCTACATAGAAAAAGAGAAGCGGGAGACTGAGTTTAAGCTGAATAATTTACGAAAGAAAAGCCCAAAAGAATACTGGAAGATTCTTAATAGATTTAAGAAACAAGATAGAGGAAATATACAGCTCGATATATTGTACAAACATTTCAGAAAGATCAACGCCGAAACGGATATAGAAGAAATAGATATGACAGAGCTTGAGGAAGGCAATGACGAATTTTTGAATGACGAAATAACACCAGAGGAAATCCGAATTGCGATCAAAAATTTAAAAACAGGGAAGTCAACAGGCACCGACGGTATATTTAATGAGTACATCAAGACAACCGAACGAATGTTTACACCAATTATTCATCGCTTTTTAGCTCACCTGAGCCAAAGGCTCAAGTGAGCTATTGTGATCAATCACCGTCCGTCGTCCGTCGTCCGTCGTCCGTCCGTCGTCCGTCGTCCGTCGTTAACTTTTCACATTTTCGACTTCTTCTCCAGAACCACTGAACAGAATTTGATGAAACTTGATAAGCATGTAGTACTCATGGTCCCCTACAAGTGTTGTTGTTTTTCGTCCGGATTCATCAACAGGTGGCGCCACCACAGGCAAAAGTAGGTCAAAGAGGGTACCCTCCTTTGACAAACTTCTTCTTCAGACCGGGGGCATACAGAGACAAACCGAATGCATAGGAATGATCTAGAGGGATGTGTGAAGAAGTGTTGTTATTTTTGGTTCCGTTCCGAAATCAAATTTTTGACGTTTTTTTGACGTTTTTTTGTACTTGGTAGTTTTAATGCAGAAAAGAGGTATTTTTTTCTTTTAGTAAACATTGATGCATTAATTTGGTTTAATTTGATCATTTTGATGGTAAGAAATACTACTGCGAAGAAAATTTTTCAATATTTTATGTTTTGGATTTTTTATGAATTTTTTAAGACTTTCAAGAAAAAGGGGGTGGGATAATTGGTGTAAACATTTCACAGTTTGAACTTTTTCTTCGGAACCACTTGCTGGAATTCAACGAAACTTGGCATGCATCAAATACTCAAGGTCCCCGACAAATGTGGTCATCTTTGTCAGGATCCATGAACAGGTGGCACCACCACAGACAAAAGTAGGTCACAGAGGGTACCCTCCTTTGACAAACTTCTTATTCAGATCGGGTGCATACAGCGACAAACCGACTGCATAGGAATGATTTAGAGGCATATGGGAAGAAGTGTTGATATTTTTGGTTCCATTCCGAAATCAAATTTTTGACGTTTTTTTCATTTTTATTTTGGACTTTGTTATTTTAATGCATTAAAGAGTTATTATTTTCTTTTAGTAAACATTGATGCATTCAATTGGTTTCATTTAATCATTTCTATGGTAAGGAATGCTGGTGCGAAGGAATTTTTTCAATATCTCGATTTTTGAATTTTTTATGAATTCTTTAAGACTTCCAAGAAAAGGGGGGGGGGGACAGTTTTTCATATCTTCAACTTGATCTACAGAACAACTTGAAGGATTGTGATAAAACTGCGTAGGATGCAAGTACTCATAGTCCTTTTCAAAGGTTTTGTTTTTTGTGCGGATCATCCAAATTGGTTAACAGATAATGCCACCATGTCTAAAAGTAGGTCTCACAATGGTACATATACCACTTGGTAATTGAAATATGGAGAGTAGCGGTTCAAATCCAGCTGTGGTCAAAAAATTTTTTTTTTTTTTTTACACATCTAAATAAGTTTTTAGATGTTTCTCAACACTCAACATATGAAATTAGGAATTTTACGTTTAAGACTTCCAAAAAAAAGGGGGGGGGGAGGGGTGTTTTGGCCATTTTTCACATTTTCAACTTTTTCTACAAAACTGTTTGAAGGATTTTAATAAATCTTGGTAGAAATAAGTCACTTATGATCCTCTTCAAATTCTGTTGTTTTCGTCCAGACCTCTTTACAGGTGGCGCCACCATAGTCAAGAGTAGGTCACAAAAGAGTTCCCTCGTTTAACAATATTCTTTTTCATACGGGCTGTATACAGAGACAAACAGAATGCATAGAAATGATCTAGAGGGATGAGTGAAGATGTATTGTCATTTTGGTTACCTTCCAAAATCAAATTTTAGAATTTTTTTCGATATTTCTTTGGACTTGGTGATTCAATGCAGAAAAAAGTGTTATATTTCCTAGTTAATTGATAATGATGATTTCTTATGGACTATTGTGATCATAATTATGGTAAGGATTGTTACTTTGAAAGAATTTTGTCAATATCTCAATTTTTGGATTTTCTATGAATTTTTTAAGACTTCCAAATGAGGGTGTATAGGAACGATTCAATCACATTTTTCACTTCTGCTGTTATACCACATGAAAGATTTTAATGAAACATGGATTACATGAAGTACTAAAAGTCCTCTATCAATTTGGTAAATTTCATCCAAATTGGTTAACAGATAATGCCACCATGTCTAAAAAGCAGTTCTCACAATAGTACATATACCACTTGGTAATTGAAATATGGAGAGTAGCGGTTCAAATCCAGCTGTGGTCAAATTTTTTTTTTCATTTCTTTACACATCTAAATAAGTTTTTAGATGTTTCTCAACATATGAAATTAGGCAATTTTAAGTTAGATCTGGACAATATTTGAAACAATTGTTGTTCATGACCCAGACTTGAAATCAGTCAACAAAAGGCCCCACCTAAAGAAAATGACTAACTTGTTGCCCTGAATGACTTCTTGCAGAGACAAAGGAAATGCTTAATATCAAAATCACCTGAATGGATGTGCAAAAAAGTGTTGTTTTTTATTCTAGCCTGAAATAAAATTTGACATATTTTCAACATCTGTGTTGACTTAGTCACATTAATGCAAAAATAAATGAATTCTTCCTTCATGCATGACTGATTATCTAGGTACTCAGGTGAGCGATATAGGCCCACTTGGGCCTCTTGTTTAACATCATACTTGATTCTGGATACATACCACGTGACTGGCTGGAAGGAATTATAGTTCCAATATTTAAAGGCGGAAACCCGAAATCACCTGAGAATTATCGACCAATCACACTCCTAAGCTGTATGGGTAAACTTTTCACTTCTGTTCTAAATAATCGTCTGAACTTCTTTCTCGAATCACACAGTGCTCTTTCAGAAGTACAAGCAGGGTTTCGAAATGGCTACTCAACCCTGGATCATATATTTGCATTACAATCGATAATTTCTATTTTAAATAAAAGGCGGAAAAAGTTATATTGCGCATTCATAGATTTTTCGAAAGCCTTCGATACTGTTTGGAGATCGGGACTTTGGAGTAAACTGTTACAGTAGAACATCAATGGCAAATTCCTTAGAATCATTCGTAATATGTACGAAGAAATTAAATCGTGTGTAAAACTTAATAATGACGTCACTTCTTTCTTTTGCTGCAAATCCGGCCTCCGTCAGGGTGAGAACCTTTCACCGATAATGCTCAGCCTCTACTTGAACGACCTTGAAACCTACTTGAAAGATAATCTCTGCAATGGAGTTACCGTCCCTGGGGACTTACCACCCGAATTCAGCCTTCTGATCATCATACTACTCTATGCAGATGACACAATACTAATATCAGACAACCCGACCGACCTTCAACGGAATTTAGACTTTTTTCATCGCTACTGTTCCACTTGGAAATTATCTGTTAATATCTTAAAAACAAAAATTGTAATATTTGGAAGTCGAGGAGTTCCTAATCTTGATTTAAGATACGGTGACCATAGATTAGAAATTGTTGATTGTTATAAATACCTTGGAATTATGTTCAAAAATACTGGTAATTTTAGATTAGCCATATCTACAATTTCATCACAAGCCAAAAAAGCCTTACATCTTCTTTATACCAAAATCGTAAATCTTGACCTGTCAGTGAGATGCCAGATAATGCTTTTTAATCAAACAATACTACCTACTCTTCTGTACGGTTGTGAAATATGGGGATTTTGTAATGCTAAAATTCTAGAAAATGTCCAATGTGAATTTTTGCGTTTTATTTTAAGGTTAAAAAATAGTACGCCACACTGTATGTTATATGGCGAGACAGGAGTTCAACCATTGATTTATGTAATCAAACACAGAATATTGAATTTTTGGTCTAAGCTTATTCATGGAAAAGCTGAAAAACTGTCATGCTTACTGTACAAAATTTTATTAAATGATCATCGTATGAACATAAAACATAGTTGGATACAAAATGTTGAAAATATTTTGAATGATTTGGGTTTTTCTTACATATGGCAATCTCAGAACGTTGTAAATACTAAATGGTTTTTAAATGCAGTGAAACAAAGACTATTTGATCATGCTCAGCAAACATGGATAAATACCATCAACGAATCTCCAAAATGCATATTATATCGCTGTTTAAAAACCTCACTTGATTTTGAAAAATACTTGTCTCTTATGTTGAAATCAAGTCGTATTACTTTTACTAAATTCCGAACTTCAAATCACAGATTACCCATTGAAACAGGAAGATGGTCCTCTATTGATAGATCCCAAAGAAAATGTAATTTATGTAATCTTAACGCACTAGGGGACGAATTTCATTATGTCTTTGAATGCACTTTTTTCTCTGTTCAACGTAATTTATATATTGATAATTATTACTATTTGAGACCAAACATGTTAAAATTTCAGCAACTATTCTCTTGTGTAAACGAACAAACATTGGAAAATCTGTGCAAGTTTCTATCAATTGTTATGAAGCAATTTAAATAATCTTAAACCTTTTATATATATGTATATATACATATGCACATACATATATTAATTGTGTACATCTTGTTAACGCATGCATATTTATACTTATTGTTTAACCTCGATATGTCATTTGACCTCGAGTTGTAAATAAAGTTCTGTTCTGTTCTGTTCTGTTAATAATATGAACTGTATGATGTATAACAACATTAACATGGGTTAAGTTTGAATCGAACATGTCCTATAATGCCTATGGATGATTTGAATCGAACATTTTCTATAATACCAATGGATGATCTAAACAAAACAAAACTCTTCTTCTTTCTGTTTCAGACAATGTCTCAGACTGAGTTTATCACTTCCTATACGATTAACCCTCCCAGAGGTAGTCATGTCACATACCGCCTGAGAATTATTGACACTCCAGGATTTGGAGATACTCGTGGGATTGATCAAGACAAAAAGCTCGTGGATCAAATTCGCCATCTCTTCAGTAGGAAGGAACATGGCGTGCAATATCTTGATGCCATTTGCTTTCTTGCTAAAGCCCCGGATGAAAGACTTACTAAAACACAGGAATACATCTTTGAGCAAATTTTACTCCTGTTTGGTAAAAATACAGAGAAGAATATATGTCCTCTGATCACATTTGTCGACGGAAGAGAACCTCAGGTCTTACCTGCCCTTAGAAAGTATCTTCCTTGCACAACATGGTTTGGTTTCAATAATTCAGCACTTTTTGCTGAAAATAGAGACAGGGGGGGTGGTGATTTATCAGATTTCTTTTGGGAAATGGGCAAGAAAAGCTATAAAACATTCTTCACTTATGTTAAAAATCTCGAACCTCAAAGCCTTGATCAAACTCATGAAGTTCTTATGACCAGACACAAAATTGAAATGACCATCACAGAATTACAAAAAGAGGTACAAATCGGCATCCAAAAGGTAGGTGAACTCGAAGATGAGATCAAACTATTTGAACAGAAAGAAAGTGAGTATACAAACAATAAAAGTTTTACTTACACTGTCATGGAAACGATAGAATTTAAGGATGAGATACGAGACGGACAAAGCACGACGAATTGTAAATACTGCAAAAAGACGTGTCACTTCCCTTGTACTGAGTCGCAGGGGGACGACAAGTCAAAATGTACTGCAATGGATTGGAAGGGTAATTGCATGCAATGCAGACAACGATGTTCTCATCTCACCCATTCAAATGAAAAATTCAAGTACAGCTATGTGCAAGTACCAGTGGTACGTTCACGTGCAGAAATGGAAAAGAAATACAAGAAAGCAGGAGAGGAAATCATAACCCATGGGGAAATTCTGGCACGTATGTATAAAGAACTTAGTGTTAGCGAGGAATTGATCAAGAATAAAATGGTCACCGTGACAGAGTTGAATATCAAACTGATGGAAATTGCTCTGAAACCAAATCAGGTGAGTCTCGTGGGATACATTGATCTTCTTATAGATCAAGAAAAACATTCTGAAAAGCCAGGTGCACATCATAGGTTAAAAGTACTTAATGATATAAAGGAAAAGGCCGAGATTCATAAAAAGGCGGGAGTGTTCGATGAGAAGCTTCGATGTGTCAAAGAACTCGCTGCTGCCACTGTTCAAACCTTGTATAAAACTAAATAAGATTTAGAGATTTAGGTGGGTAGACCTTAACCCAAGAGTGCCATATATTTAGGAGTTAGAGACAAATATGTTTTATGTGAGTGATAAAAGAAATGACAATTTGTTAACGAGAACTATTTATATTATCAATAGTTGATTAAAAAGGAATGTTTTATGCAATGTTTATAATTGATGTTGTACGAATGCATATATCGGTTTTATTGCAAGGAATTGCTTAAAATACATATTTCTATTTTCGTTCTTGTAATAATATTTTTCTTATAAGTATTTCAACTATATCTCTATTGTTGTCTGTTATGACCTTTGTCATTCGGCTAAGTCAGATGTTTTTATGCTTTTTTTCAAATAAAATATAATCTTTTCTTACATTTACTTTAGTCTTGTTTTCAATTCGCCATTATTGTTTTTAAACATTGATTGGAAGCGCTTATTGTTTTATGCACACACAAATTTGATACTTTGCTCCTTTAGTTATGGTTTAAAATTCAAAATACGAAAGTAACTGTAGTCAGGTGACTATGTACATAATGCATTAAATGTGACAAGATCGACTTCTTTTTATATTTGATATTTCCTTTTCAATAGAAATTATTCAATATGAATATATACAGTATCGACTGTTTACAGTATTTGACATTTGAATTGTAATTATCGTTGCTTTATCACTTCGGCAAACTAAGGTTTGTTTCTGTCACTTGCCTGATGATTGTCGTTGTAAACGGATTGTTTAGTATTATTTAAAGGCAATGTAAAAATCACTATTACATACATACATACATACATACGCCGGTGTGGACTAGTGGATAAGGTGCTCGGCTCCTGATCGAGAGGTCCCGGGTTCGACTCTCGCCCTGGGCGCACCGGTGTTCTGTCTTTCGGATGAGACAGTAAAAACCGAGGTCCCGTTTCATGGTTGGCGTGGCACGTAAAAGATCTCTCACTGCTTCGGGTGGGTCCGTTGCAAAGGTCTAAATTTGTATGCAATGCATCAGGCAGATGCCGTCACCATATACGTGAAATAATCGTGGAGTGACGTAAAACAACATTCAATCAGTCATACATACATACAAATACATACATACATACATACATACATACATACATACATACATACGCCGGTGTGGACTAGTGGATAAGGTGCTCGGCTCCTGATCGAGAGGTCCCGGGTTCGACTCTCGCCCTGGGCGCACCGGTGTTCTGTCTTTCGGATGAGACAGTAAAAACCGAGGTCCCGTTTCACGGTTGGCGTGGCACGTAAAAGATCTCTCACTGCTTCGGGTGGGTCCGTTGCAAAGGTCTAAATTTGTATACAATGCATCAGGCAGATGCCGTCACCATATACGTGAAATAATCGTGGAGTGACGTAAAACAACATTCAATCAGTCATACATACATACAAATACATACATACATACATACATACATACATACATACATACATACATACATACATACATACATACATACATACATGGATGGATGAATTGAAACAAAGTAGTATAACTGTAGGAAAACATATACCAGTATTAATATTAATTTATTGCACCATTTAAAGATAGTGTCTCATCAGTGTGGCTCGAGATGGAACGTGTGGAACTCAAAACTACATGTATATGTATAGCAAACAATGACCACACAGATCTTAAAGGAAGAGCAAGATTACATTCTAGAACAGTCATCCGTGTGGGAGTATTACCAAATTTTAAGTAATTTACAAATTAATATCGCAATGAATATTTCGTCTCGGTATCACGAAAATGTGACTGTTAATACCCTCGGGAACTGACAGTCCACTAGTGGATATATCATTCCCGTCGTAAAAGGCATAGGAACATAGGTGCATATAATGAACTAAATTAATTTTTTTATTTATTTATCTGATCTTTGCTTTCCACCACTACAATACGGGTACGTACGGTACTGTATTAATAAGGAGACGTGCAGTTCTTATCAATGAGTTTTGGAGATGGCGATGAATTATCGAATTATGGCCATCATTATCATCATCTAACAGGTAATGCATTACAAATCATGTGAAATCAAAACAACACAAATTTACAAAATTATATACAATTTAATTTAGATTTTTTGTACAAAAAAGACGGAAATATAATTACATGTATATTCACTGCAATACAACACTACTATCAAAGGCATTATTTCTATCATCGTTATTGCTGTTGACGTTGTCTTCATCCTCTTCATCATCATAAGTATCATCTATTTCATCGTCATCGTCAAAATCTTCTTCAAAGGAACCTTCATCAATTTCATCGTTGTCATCGACTGTTTCTTCAATAGGGTCTTGGATTTCCTGAGGTAAAAGGTCTGGGAATTCATCTTCTCTGTCTTCGTTGATAATCAGTTCTTGCAATATGTTCAGTTTCTCCGGTGAAAGACAGAAGCATCCCTTCTTAACAAGTTTTTGCTTCCGTTTATTTTTGCGTTGTTGCTTTCTGGCGATCCGGTTTTTCTGACGGCGAGCGACTCTGTCCTCGTCATTGCTGGTTCCATTCATTTGTTGTCTCTTTTTCATTCGACGTTCCTTCTTTGCAATTCGTTTTACCTGTCGACGGGCGATTTTATCCTCGTCACTTACTGCATTATTTCGTTCTTTCCTCTTTTCCTTGCGGCTTTGTTTCTTTGCGATCAGTTTTGCCCATCGACGTTCGATCTCTTCGTCATCAATAGAATCGTTTATCAACTGGCCCTTCTTTTCCATTCGGTGGTGAAACTTCTTAATCCACTTCGCCTTTCGTCTAGCGATTTTATCAACTACAGTAGAATCATTGACAAGCCCAAAATCGTTATCAGGATGACTATCTATATTCGCCAGTGTACCATTGAATTCGCCACCTACATCGTCACTGAAATTAAATATATTCCAAATAAAGTATTCCTGATTAACAATAATTCTTACACTATTTTTGCATTGTGCAATAGTAGAAATATACATCCATAATTTCGTTTGGTATCACAAAATCTTTTGTATGGAAAATGTTCACAAAACCTTTGTATGGAAAATTTAAGGAATACGTAGTTTTTAAAGAATAGAATCAGCAAGACAATACATGTACTTATATTTTTCATGCTAAATGCGATTTTGCTGCGCTAATACACACTAGACTAATTTTCAGTTTAGCTTTATTATAGATGTTTCATCCATAAGCCAAAAAAAAATTAATAATAATAAACATAATGTTGCGATTTACAAATAAATAAATAAATTAATAAATAAATAAATAAACGCAAACCATAGTGATAAAAGAAAGACGAATATTAATGTTGATTTTTTTTTTCGAAAATGCGAGTACTTACGTATTTTGTTTCAACAGTTCCATTTTCTTCTTCCATCGTTCTTCCCTCCTCATCTGTCTCTCCTTACGTCCTCTCCCCCTCGGGGCAGCTTCGGACATCAGCACCATTGCTAGGACAGCTAAGCACAAGAATACAGCTTTAGTAACCATCTTCGTTGTTTGGGGTTTAGCGGGAGATGCCACCGTATTTATAGCCAGCAGTGACGTATGTTCGGTCATTATATAGGATAGCAGCTACGAACACGTAATTAAGTCCAGCCGGCTATTTATTTTAAGACCGCAATAAGATGCGGAATCGCAATAACTCTGCGGTGCCGATGACGTCGGATTCTATATTTAGGTTACTCCTGTACATCAATACAAGACTATGTTTACAAATTCTTTACCTTTTTTAGGAATAGAAAGAAGGGTATATACACATTTATCAAAGGTTTTATCGATCAAACCTAAAGTAAATGCATATAAAAGAATTTCGAATAATGATTTTTAAAAGAGGTTAATTACTCCATATAATCTTAATATAAAGAGTTCATGTTAACTAAATGCTCAACTTTACACGACGATTGTTATAAAATGCATTATGTAAAAGGTTCTGAAATTTCCATGTTCCTGGCATTAAATACTCTATCCTTTCATCACGAACAGACAGAATAGCTCAGCCTAGCAATAACGTGTTTGCATTGGCTAGGGGCATAGGGGTCCCGGCCTATCTCAGGTTCGTCCATGTACGAGACCGTAAAACAGAGTTTATGTGTCATGGTAGACCCTTGGAACGTAAAATGTCCTTAATTTGTATGTAATGCATCAGGCGGATGCCGTCACCTTACACATGTGGTAATCTTGCCGTGACATAGAAGAAAAAAGAAACAAATAAAAAAAAATATATGTATTGAGTTTTCTGATGATTTATATGTAATTATTGACTTCAATGCGTTTAATTTGAAAATTGTTCGTGATTTTATTTGTTTAAACACATAAACCTATTACATGATAAGCTTTAACGAAGAATTTACAAACATATTAGATAGTTTTCACTAAGTTTAAAATTGAAGTTACCTCCCATAGTCAGCCATTTTGTGGTCAAACATTAGATTTTTATTCATAAAATTACCAATTATAAAACCTTTTTTGGAAAGGGTTTATATTTCACAATTTGGCACTAAAATTAACAATTTAGAAATAAATTATATCTTAATATTAATTGGTTTGTAAGCAATTAATATTTTCGAAGATAATTTTAAAGAAATTCAGTCTGTATTTTTGTTGATTAAAGCACACTACTTAACCCTTTGACACACAAAATGGCTGACAACGGGAGATAACGCCTATGAATTTTCGCTCAGTGAAAACTATGTTTAGAAAATAGCGTAGAAATGCAATTCTTATCGTATTTTCTATTTATTTATTTGTTTATTTATACACATATATATCTATTTATACACTTATTTATATTTTTATCTATACATTTATTTATTTATTTATTTATTTATTTAAATATTTGCTTGTTTTGATTATATATAAACACGCTGAAAATTCAGAACCAAGTTAAGAAGATGTGTTTGAAATTTTAATGTCACCAGAAGCAACATAAACATATACTAGCCCAAGACGTGGACCTATTTTGTTATCAGAATTTGGCGCCGTCTGGCGGCTACGTATATACATGTAAAGCACATTTCCTGGATGAGGATAGAACAAAGGGAGCGATTTATGTCCCCATGATGATTCTAAAACCGGATAACATTAAAAAAAATCCTAACGCACATACATACTGAGGAACAAGCAGAAAGAAAAAAGCGAAGTTAAAAACATGTATAGCTTTATTGAAGCTCAGATTTTCTAAACATGGCGTTTCTGGAACATTGTTTTCACTGCTGTCCATTGACACACGTATGTCACCTTTTTATTATTTAAGCATTGATGTCATTCGTTAATTATTTCCACATTAGATTTGTATTTTGATAAAATTCATAGGTGAAGGCAGCAAGGGCGTCTCCGACCCTCCTTCTCCCTTCTATATTGATAGATAATATAGATTTCGCTCCTTCCACTTCTCTGCAAATAATTTGCTTTCTATATCTCTGTGATTTTCATCAAAGGCATGAATTTTGAGATTTTGCATACAATGTACCAAATTGTCTTTTATGAGTTCTCTTTGAAAATATTTATATCTGTTATAATTGTTTACATATTACAATGTTTATGTTTATATCGTGTGGCATTGCACTGCACGTGAATTCTACCAATCTATGATTCACGTGCACTTTTAACACCGGTCAGTTTGTTACATTGCTGATCCTAACGCCATCTGGTCTGATCGTCTGTTTTGACCAATCAGAACGAAGACATCGCGAAGCAGGGGAATTCCCACATGCTCAGTATCTCAAAAATAGTGTTCTACATATTGACATCCTGTTTTTGACGCATGTCGAACACATGTTTCTTGAAAAGTAAGATAAAAATAAACAGCTGAAAGTCATGTTGTAATATTTCACTCGTCAATAAGTAAAACTGTGTTCAACATTGGAAAAATTCTCTAAAACCTCGTTTATTGAAATAATTCAATCAAAATAATAATTTTTTTTGTGCATTTATTAATTGTTTGTAACGTTACTTCACGTCTAATTATTTCGAATTCATTCACACGTGGTGACGGCTTCTGTCCGTTCATTTCTGGGCATTTTCAATCCTTGTAACGGAACCATCCAAAACATTGAAAAATCTTAATAGTGGCACGGACTTACAAAGTCTTTGATATTGGCGACATCTAAACCGATTTTTTTTCAATTCCAAAAATCGGAATATCTCATCCATGTATACATGCTTCTGTAATGCAAATGCGGATATTCATATATTTACAATAATTTTAGTAATATATGACTGAAAATTTGCATTATCTCTTACGATAAAACCAGTCATAAACCATATTATCTTCGGAATTGTCCACACCTCTTCTCATACAAGAACTGGGCATTATCTAAAACTCGAAGCGAACGCGAATAGCTGGTGAATCCCATTTAAATCAATGCAGTAGTTTTTATCTATGAGAAATTCTTTTTATATTTGTGAAATTGATAAAATAGTTTTATGTCTTGTGACCCTAATAAAGGACATAGTAAAATTTCAAAATAATTCAACACTTAGAATTTCACTTCACCATTCTCCTTGCTACTGTAAAAACTAACATTTCGCTTGACTTTATTTTCTTTAGAACCGCATTTTGAATATACAGTCAAACCTCGATATCTCGAAGTCGGAGGGACTGTGGAAAATACTTCGAGATATCCGTAGTTCGAGATATCCAAATTTCGAGTTTAGGATCACAAATTTTGCAGTTGTTAACGTACGCCGGTTCATTTGACATTTGTGATTACTATAGAAGATATACGAGATTATCAGTAAATACGCATGAATATGTGCAATTTGTTCATAGATAATTAATCAAAATCTCATCATACCTTTTATATTTTATGAATATAAGAGAATATACTCCAAAAATGAAAACGTCATGTTTCCTTTTCAGTAATATCGTAATTTAAATTCAATACTGGATATAACCGTCGTATACTATACCTAAAACCGAGGACGGGCTAACACGTAAGACAAAATAAAGACACACGTCATAATTTTATTTTACTACTAGTACTTTGCATAAAAATACATAGACACATGGATTCGAAATAAAAATGAATCAATGATCAATTTAAAGATTTTTTTAATTAAATGCAGCAATGTATTTCCGAGGCAATATTTCTCTCCCAAAGCAATTTACCATTAACCAAAGACATAGACTACTTTCAAAATAGCCTTTGTCTCTGCATTAATATTATAATGGGTGAATCCAAAGAAGCGAGGACATTGTATTACTAGGAGTCATAATCATGATAAAGTGCTCGCGGATAAAAAGTTATTTATTTGTATTTAACTTTTTAAAAAGTCTTATTACTTAAATAGAATGATTTCCTAGATTAAGTAGAAATAAGTAAAGAAGAGATAGTTGTAAAACCACAAATGCACACTATTTCGGACTTAGATATTTGTGGCCGTTATCATTTCAAATATAACTGAAAGATGCTGAAATTTCATCTATCGGTTTCCTGACACAGATGTCATGATTATGAGGTCATTAATGCACTTTTCACGGTCGTTAGAAATGGTCAGCATGACATGTCTCCCGATTCATTCCGTATGGTCCAATCAGAACGCGATGTGAGGTGATAGAAAGTTTGGACCAATCACAGAGCAAACAGCGTTAGGCTGGGGATTTCCCCAGATTGGTGTTTACCCAAGATGTGTTTCTTATCAATGCACATGTAAATGTATTGTAAATGTATTGTAAATGCTGGTAATATTACTCACTCTCTATGTATTCATATAATCATGTTCAGTATATACCCACAACAGACATGTACATGAATGATCGACTAATTATTATTATGTTTTTTTACATTTTAAGATATATTCGAAATCACTAATTTATAAAATAATCATTATTTAACTAACACAATAGGGGATTTGTGGATGGTTTCAAAATTTCTTTATAATATGAAGAGAACGACAAGTTATGACATATCTCAAACATAGATGTGGAATATAGAATATGATTTTCTTGCTTTTCCCGCGTTTCCTTTACCTTCAGCTGCCGATATAACGTAAAAAGGCGAATTTCTGTGTTCGGAGTATCTTTTGACTTACAACTGCACCCCCATGCACATGTATAGACTTTACAATAGGACCCCATCGCATATGTATAGACTTTACTATAGGACCCTCATGAACATCTTTAGACTTAACAATATGACCCTCATAAACATGTATACAGGCTTTACAATAGGACCCCCATGCACATGTATAGGCTTTACAATAGGACACCCATACACATGTATAGGCTTTACAATCGGACCCCCCATGCACATGTATAGACTTTACAATAGGACCCCTAAGCCGGTGTGGCCTAGTGGATAAGGTGCTCGGCTCGTGATCGAGAGGTACCGGGTTTGACTCCTGCCCTGGGCGCACCGGTTTTCTGTCTTTCGCATGAGACACATATGACCCTCGTAAACATGTATAGGCTTTACAATATGACCCTCATAAACATGTATATAGGCTTTACAATAGGACCCCCCATGCATATGCATAGGCTTTACAATAGGACCCCCATGCATATGCATAGGCTTTACAATAGGACCCCCATGCACATGTATATTGTCCTATGACATATTTGAAATATTCTGATATTTAAATAGTAGTCATTATCAGAATATTCCAAATATGTCATAGGACAATAGACTTTACAGTAGACACCCATACACATGTATAGGCTTTACAATAGAACCCCTAAGCCGGTGTGACCTAGTGGATAAGGTGCTCGGCTCGTGATCGAGAGGTACCGGGTTCGTCTCCTGCCCTGGGCGTACCGGTGTTCTGTCTTCCGCATGAGACACATGTATAGACTTTACAATAGGACCCCCATAACATGTATAGACTTTACAATAGGGCCCCCATACACATGTATAGACTTTACAATAGGACCCCCATACACATGTATAGACCTTACAATAGGACACCCATACACATGTATAGGCTTTACAATAGGTCTACCATACACATATATAGGCTTTACAATAGGTCCCCCATACACATGTATAGGGTTTACAATAGGTCCCCCATACACATGTATAGGCTTTACAATAGGAATCCCATACACATGGATAGACTTTACAATAGGACCCCATACACATACAAAGACTTTACAATAGGAATCCCATACACATGTATGGACTTTACAATAGGACCCACATGCACATATATAGACTTTACAATAGGACCCACATGCACATATATAGACTTTACAATAGGACCCCCATGCACATATATAGGCTTTACAATAGGACCCACATACACATGTACAGACTTTACAATAGGACCCCCATGCATATGTATAGGCTTTACAATAGGACCCCATATTCAAGTATAGGCTTTACAATAGGACCCCCATACACATATATAGGCTTTACAATAGGACCCACATACACATGTACAGACTTTACAATAGGACCCCCATGCATATGTATAGGCTTTACAATAGGACCCCATATTCAAGTATAGGCTTTACAATAGGACCCCCATACACATGTATAGGCTTTACAATAGGACCTGACACCAATTATAAATAAAGACACTCGCTATCGTGTGCATTCAGAAAGGCTTGTGGGAGAAATGCGAATGGAAAATTTCTCAAAAATGTGAGAAAAGTGCATGAACCGATTTTTTAAAGAAAAACTCCTTTAGTTTATGTTTATTTATATACTTTTTAACTTTATAAACCATGAAGTTGATACATAGGTTGATATTAGGTGTTGTGCGTACATTTGCACTGGCCAAGGTTAAATTCCGGGATACGACGACGATGCTGGAACGGTAGTAAACACTTTCTAAAAATAAGAACCATCTGTGAGTGACTAAACTTTGTCTTAGAAACAACCCCAGTATTTGACCGAACATACGTCACTGCTGGCTATAAATACGGAGGCATCTCCCTGCTAAACTCCAAACAACGAAGATGGCTACTAAAGTCGTATTCATGTGCTTGGCTGTCCTAGCAATGGTGGTGATGTCCGAAGCCGTTCCGAGAGGCAGAGGACGTATGGACAGAATGATGAGAAAGGAAGATAGATGGAGGAAGAAATTTGAGCTGCAGAAGCAGAATAGGTAAGTATCTAGCATGTTAATAATATTATGATAGGGGAGCAATGCATTGTAAATTGTAATGGAATTCATGGTAAAAGCTCATATTCCTGTTTATCAACGATAATGCATTTCGTCTATAAGTTTATCTAAAATTCACTTTGCAAAGCCTGTAACATCATGTAAATCAATGATTTTCCAATGCAACATTTAGCTCCAATGAGTTATTTGCTTTTGATGTGATAATGAGAAAGAGGGAGGAGGAAGGTGGCTCGATTTTCCACTGCTTTACTTTCAGCAAAGGAATCGGAATTTTTGCCAATAAAGGCCCAACCCTGTATTGATTCCCGATATATTCATGCTAAAGTATTGTTAAAGAAAAAACTTTCAATTACCTGCATATACCCTATTACATTTTATTCGATAAATCGTACTTATTCTATCTTTTATATGTAGTATCATATCAGACAATACAGGTTTTAACTTTTACAGACCAAATATATCCATATATGGGCATAAAGTTTTTATTATACATTTGTAGTAACGATATATTCATTACTTTTAATGATAGATATAAGTTTCATTTGTGCCAACGAAATGTGCATATTATTCAAAAATTCATTTTATGTACATGTACATGCACATCACTAAATCAGAAAATAAATATTCAAAGAACTGGATGTTATTTACGACATATTTGAGTTAATAACTAAATTATTTTCATACACGTGTGTATGAATGAATTTACAGTCACGACCGTGTTGAATGAGGCCCTGTTCTGCACTTCCTCGCACATGCAGTTGTCTTATTTATAACTACCGGTAGTCATGTGATCACTTTTCATTACTATCAAACTACTACTATATATACTACTACTAATACAAACTATTACTACAGTGAGTGAAATAATGTATTATACGAAAACATCCCCTTCTGCTTGTTATCTGGGTTCGATTCCTGGATGGACCAAAATGTCTACCTGCCAAACGTTGGTGATATTTTTTCCGCATTCCGACCCCCTCCCTACTCCCCCCCCCCAAATTACACGCCTACTTTCGTGCATTATATATTTATATTGAGTTATTGAGATATATTACAAATTTGTAAAAGTTTAACTATTATTTGAAAAATTATTTTATCCGTAATTAATTTGTTATAATTATCATTTTCAGGGGTACAGATGTCGATGACAATTCCGCTAATGATACATCTGCAGATTTTCCTCATCGACTAAGAATGACTGGTACGGCAGATGATGACGTCATATCACGTCGACGGGCGAAGTGGCTAGCGAGAAAACAGCGTCGCATGGAAAGAAGAAAACAGATGAATGGCACAACTGTGGATGACTTCATTGCTCGTAAAAAAGCAAAATGGATCGCCAAGAAACAACAACGAATGGAAAAGAGAAGACAGATGAATAATGGTGTAATGGATGATGACGTCATGGCCCAAAAAATGGCAAAATGGTTGGCCAAGAAGCAACGTCGACTTGAACAGAAAGGGATAATGGTAAACGGGAGTATAGATGATATTTTAGCTCGCAAGAAAGCGAAATGGTTAGCGAGAAAACAACGCCGAATGGAGAGGAGAGAACAGATGGTTAACGGAACTGACGATGATGTCACTTCCGGTAGAAAGGCTAAATGGATTGAAAGAAAACAACAACGCATAAACAGACGGAATGAAAAATTGGCAGCAAAAGGTTGCTTTTGCCTCACACCCGAAAAACTGGAAACTTTGCAAGAGCTTCTTATCAACGTAGGCAGTGCTGATGAATTTCCAGAAATTGTACTAAACGATATTGATGAAAATATTGATGATGACGACGACGACAACAATGATGATGATGCTAATGATGATGATGATGATGATGATGATGATGATGATGATGATGATGATGATGATGATGATGCTTCTATATCATTGCAGTAAATTCAATCAGCTTTTTCTTTCTGACATGTATTCAATAAACATCAATTAAATGATATATACTTTTGTAAAACTATGTTGTGTGGTTTTTACGTATTTCATGAAAGGTGTTACTAAAGACAAAGACTTATAAGTCCTTGCAAAAGACAATCCCTATCAGATTGATGCATCGGACAGCGGGTATAGCTGTTTTCGGACATGGTTGCAGGTTCGAATTTTACTGGAACATACGTCATTTCTATATACATGTATATAGCATATTGCTGGGGTATAAAGAAGTGGCATGTATTTGTTTATGGATTTGCTTTGTTCGGGTATTAAAATCCCTTCCCGTATAGATTTAAAAAAGTGAATCATGACACAAATGTAGGCTTGGCATGGTATGTACTATACCTGATTGCGAGAACGCCCTACTGCAAGTGAACTATTCGAATCATCCAGCACATGTTGAGCATTTATATAGGTGAGGGGAAAAAACTAAATACGACTAAATCGGCAAAATAAAGAAATTATTTTACAGATATTGAAGTGTACTTAAGTTTCAATTAATAGTTACTGCATAAATCTAAAGCTAAGTACACATTTTTTATAGTTGAAGTTTTAAAAAGTTTACCAGGGGTATCGGTCAATCTCTTGTACATAGGGCGCTACACTACTCTCTGCTTTTTGCCTCTATTATCGACTCGAACCTGTTTTACAAGATTCTTGAAAATATGGGGAAAATCCCATTTGATGGTATAAGTGACTTACATGGCGTGCCAAATGTAAAAGCCTATCAATTAAAATGCTATTTGATGTCTAAAATCTATTATACCATTAAAAGGGATTTTCCCAGTTTTACGAGAATCTTGTGAAAAGCAGCTTCAAGCCGATAACAGAGGGGGGGGGGGGGGGGGGGGGGGGGGGGGGGGGGGGGGGGGGGGGGGGGGGGGGGGGGGGGGGGGGGGCCGGGGGGGGGGGGGGGGGGGGGTGGGGGGGGGGGGGGGGGGGGGGGGGGGGGGGGGTGGGGGAGCGGTAAGTAACGTAGCACCCTTTGTATGAGAGATTGGGGTATCGGTAACCCTTGTGTACGGTTTAAGAGCGTTGTGCTCAAATTCGCTGTAGTCTGCTATTTTTCTCAAAACTAGGTTTCAATCCAGGTCGAGGATCATAATAATCCAAGCCTTCCTGTGAATCTTCTGAATGCTTTTCTGATGACACATCGCATTCCTTCCATACCAGAATACTGCCGTTATTTACTATCACGACTGGGATGTTAACTTGATTTTTGAGAACGGATGTGCGGCTGGAGTCGTTACCACCCTAATTATTCATATATTGGGCAGAGATTTGATTGACTGATTGATTGATTGATTATTTTTTTTACGTCACTCCATGATTATTTCACGTATATGGTGACAGATGCATTACATGGAAATGTATACCTTTGCAACGGATCTACCCAAAGCGATGGGGGATATCTTACGTGCCACGCCTACCGTGACTCGGGGACCTCGTTTTTGCTGTCTCATCCGAAAGACAGGATACCGGTGCACCTATGACAGGAGTCGAACCCGGGCCTCCCGTTCACGAGACGAGCACATCATCCACTGGCCTACAGTTTGAGTTTGAAACCATACCGTCTCATATACTGGACATGTAGCAAATATGTCTTCTCCTTTGATCTACACCTACGGTTTACCTATTGATATATATGTGTATTCTTTTATTAAATGAATACCCACTAATATATACTTTAGTGTAAAATACACATTGATATGGATTGCCGTAAAAGTGTACCCCATTCTGGCTACATATCTGGTGATACCTATACATTTAAAGTCAACCCCTCTCCTTTCGCTATTACTACATAAAGAAAGAATATTAATGATATTAGGTAAATGATAATTATAAGATACAAATCTAGTGATTCCAAATCCTTTCCACAAATAGTCTTAGTACAATTTTGAACGTTAAATATCCGAATTCAAATTTTTCGTTATGAACTTTTCGTGAGAACACAGAGTGGATTCAACCGCGTGTGTAATTTTCAATTTCTAGAAAGTAATGGAAGTTTAATATAAATGTATACGAGAAGTTGGTCCCAGGGAAGGCGCTTTAGTGTCTGGCAAGCCTCTTTGGACCGAGTTTATTGTGCAAAACAAACTGATCAAATAAAACAATGATGCTCTAAACCTCACACCTATACATGTTAAAAACTTTCAAAATTATTCTTTCAGTTGGGTAGAAACTTCAAATTTTGATGGATCAGACTTAAATTAATCATCAGTCCCTATAACCACTGAATATAAGTATTTGGTAAATTTACTAGTGACTTTGAAATAAAACAAAATTAATTTAATACTTAAAAAAAACTACTTCAACTTTCAAATTCAAACCTCCTTTTAAGGATTATGTAAATAATCTATTTTATTACATATGTCATATATACATATGAAGATAAAAACGCACGGACCTTGAAAATGTGCCCATCTCTGAGTACCCTTTCCCGGTCTGGTATAATAACTTGATAAAAAAAGGTACTTTTAAAACACAGATAGAAGTTTATTCGAAACAAACCATATATATATATATATATATATATATATATATATATATATATATATATATATATATATATATATATATATATATATATATATATATATATATATATATATATATATATGTGTGTGTGTGTGTGTGTGTGTGTGTGTGTGTGTGTGTGAACACATACATCTTCAAGCAAGCACTTAAAATTAAAATGAAGGAATGAAGGAATTTATTCTCGTTAATGCATTTATTGCACTTATTGTTTTTACTGTATTTTATATCCACAAAAAGAGGACCATTGGCTGAACACCCGAATATTGCCGTTATTTATCACTTTTACGTTGAGTATTCGAATCCAAACGTCATCAAATGCTTTAAGCCGAAGTACGGCGGAAGTGGTTCCCGATCCGTACATCGTTTCCCCACCTGAGTACGTGTACGCCACTCCGACACCGTTATGTACAATCTCCGTTTCGATGTCTTCCCTCTGAAAGCTGAGAATGGTAACGGAAAAGAAGTAGAGACCGTCTGTAGGCGCTATAAATACGCTAGTGTTGGCGTGGTAGGCAGAACCAACATTGGTGACCACGGATTCAAACTCCACGGTCTGATGGATTTGAAGATACTGTTTTGCCTGTGTGACGTAAGCCATAAAACCTACTGCGTCGTGTCCTATGGGATTTGATGGGACAGATGCTCTCAACGCTCGATGTGCTGAAAATGCAATGTTACCGATGTTAGAAATTCAGTATTATTAGTGATGTTATGTTAGTAGAAATAGGTGTTCATCCCCTGTCCCCTTCTCCTACGTCCTTTATATGTGTTGTTTTATACACCGGGCTCCACTCAGCTATACTGAATAGTCCAATCTCTGGTTTCCCCCTCCCCCTTTCCAACTTGGCTGTTTCCGTTACTGCTATTACTCATACAAAACAAGGTAAACACTATCGCTTCATGCGACGATATTATCCACAAAACGCGCGTCTTATAAATCAGGGGCGAATCTAGCAGAAGAACCCTCTATTGGACATTTGAAACTTAATTTCTACTGACCAAATATTTGTCCATACCCACATTAAGTCTGTGGTGACCTTCAGTTCAACATGCTAAGGAGGGCTACTTTAAGTTGGACTACCCTATACAGTGATGAAATAATTCAAAACAAAACAAAACAAAATAAAAAAAAAAATTAAAAAACCAAAAAAAAAAAAAAAAAAAAAAAAACAACAACAACAACAAAACAAACAACCCCCCCCCAAAGAAAACAAACAAAAACAAAAAAGAAAACTCAAAAGCAAACAAAACAAAACAAAAAGAAACAAAAGAAAACCCCAATATTTGAACATTCAATACTTGAATACAAAAAATCTTACCACCATTAGCAGCATTGCTATGAGTTCCTTTCGAATTACTGTACTTATCCTGTCTATTTTCATTATGTATCTGACTAATTATAGGTAACGGGTTTTCTATCACGGTTTTGGTTAGGAGAGATTCGAGTCTGTGCTCCATATTTTTCAGTGACGTTCTGATTTCTGTGTTTTCCTGGCTGATCTTCCATACCTCTGCTTTCAGTTCACTGTTCTCTGCTTTCACATTTTTCAATTCTAGTTCCAGTTTCTTCAACATAGTCACATCTTTTTGTTCTACCTCTGATGACAAAATTTGTCGGTGAAAACAGAAACACAACACAATCAAACGGAAATTCATGGCCGCCATAATCATAAATGTGAATATTTCTATATGTATGTCATCTTATCTTTAACGTTGTTCCATTTATTTAGTAAAGTCGAACTTCGATAACTCGAAATGTAAAAAAGGACCACACAGGTTTACAAATAATATCGCCGATGTGTCAAGTGTGTAAATTTTAGATACGCCTAAGTTGTTCCGATTACGTAAATAACAAATTCATCGCCGTATCTTTAGAACATTCAAACTATCGCGATATTTCGGTTGCACGGGCTTGATGTCCAGGGCAGTAATTATATACAGTTTTGTTTCTATGGCATGGACGTGGGCACTATCGCTTTCTAATCATCAAGCTATCGTGTTTTCTTTTAAAATGTTACAAGATTATAGATAGTTTTCGAGTCCATGAAATTTAATTGGAGTTACTTCCCTTTTCCACCATTATGGATGTGACGCTGGAGTTTTTGCTTCATATTCATATTGAATGTCTTTTAGAAAGTTGTTTATATTTTCACTCCTCTGAAAACATTTTGACGTTGTTCAATGGATTTATTACTGCATAACAATTGTAAAATTTCAAGACGCATCCTTATTTTGGAGAAATTCCTTACACACATAGTTGGTTTATGCACAAATCTTAAGTCATATACCTCCAAGATGGCGGAAAAGGGAAGTAATTCCAGTTAAATTAAATGCATTCGAAAACTATCTATTGCCATTCATATTTAAATACTAAAAACAAAATAAGCAGATAGATAGATAAATAACAAACGGAATAAACAAAATAAATAACAAAGGAATAATTAAATAAATATGAAGTTAAATAAAAAATAATGAAAATAAATTTATATATATATATATATATATATATATATATATATATATATATATATATATATATATATATATATATATATATATATATATATATATATATATATATATATATACCCGGTAAATAAATAAATAGATAAATAAATAAATAAATAATAAACAAGTAAATAAAAAGTTAAATATCTCGAAATTGCATCTAGTGGTGAATCTATCTTTTATTTGGGATAGAGACATTCAATTATCTCCGGCCATGGGTGTAACATAGTAATAGATTACAAAAATAATGGTAATGATAGTAATTTTTGAGTTTTCAGGATGATGGTCTGAAGGATGTGGCTGAACTTAGAGGGTTTTTAAAAAAGGATGGTCAGGTCGCAAGCATCACAAATTATTGATACTAATAAATCGACAAAACTTGAGGATAGAAAATATCAGAGACATAAACATGTATACATGTATATACATGTATGTGCATATGTGTCTCCTATTATATATTATAATATTTAATCATTTTGAACAGGGACAACTGTACAATATGGAAAAAACATCATAATATCTTTGCGAAAAACGATAATTTAGTAACATTTTACGATAGGTATGAAATTCTAAAAAAAAGAAATAATTTTGAATAAGTTCATTGCTTAAAACCTATATCTCTTTTTCCTTATGATGAACATGTTGAATGATAAAAAAACTTGAATGATATATTAGGATAGTTATCATCAGTACCGATGAATTGTGCACAGTAAATGAGCCGGTCTGTAAGTGAAAAGTGTATACTGTTTCTTTGCCCTCTTGTGTGAGTAATGTTTAACATTTTGAATAAAAATGGACAGGGACGATATAATCTAGATCTAGACCCCTGATTTTGGATAATAAGAAAGGCATGCCCTGGCCAGAGACATAAATACACATATATGTGTATATATGTCTCTGCCCTGGCGGCTTCTCTCTATCTGCCACACCTCAGGTGAGCCAACAAACAAACAAAAACATATATTCGTGTAAGTTACACGAATATATATCTTACGTTTTTGTTTGTTTGTTGGCTTTTTTCTGAATGTGTAATTTACTACAGTACATTCATTCAGACATATATACACATATGCAGAGACATAATTATGTGTGTATCATTATGTATGTCTCTGATTTATTACAGGTAAAATCAAAATAACGCGCCAAAAATTTAACAAGGTACTTCGATTTTCCGTAGAGACGACCTTTAGCATGTGACTTTCCTTTGACCAATCACTTATCGAGAAAAGCTTCAATATGGCGGACACCATGAACAAGGATTTACCAAAAGAGAAGTGAATAAAGTTGTTTAAATTTAATCATGATTTACCGATTTTAAAAGGTATTCAAACTACTGGTCCTTATTTTCTTACATTGAAGTTGATACTGCTTATGCTGTTAATAAACATTGAAATATTGATGGAAATTTGCGTGTAGCTTTTTCCGAAAATGAACTTGGCTGCAGTTACTTTTGCAGATAACATCTTGAAGCTGTTTAAAATCTGTAAATACAGTTCCTTTTATTCCTCACATTACATTATAAAACATTGATATTATGAGATAAAAATCATAAGAAATTAATATTATTCAAACTATCTCAAATGTCAGAGGAAATTCTAAACATACATTTGTAAGACGCAGACACAGAAACAGATTCAGAGATGGAAGAACGGTTACGATTTCATTATCTAGATGCATACTGTAGATTGATGTAGCAAAAGGGAACATACCAAGTGTAAGAATCTAAATCTGTGTCTTAATTGCGAAAATGATCAGGAAATGATGGCATGGGTGAAACGAAACACCGAAATGGCACCTAAACACAGAAACGGCAGGGTAAACACCGAAACGGCACTTATATACTCATTATAATGACGAATTTGCCCATTTCCATAATATATATGCTAAACAACATTGGAAATGCTGTTTTTTTTTTAATTTTGACTTCGAAATAAAAAGTTTGATATTCCGAATTTCCTCTGATTGATATTCAATAAACTGCTTAAAGTTATTCGGACAACTCTGGATTACAGCAAGTTCAGGATTCTGGCATATTTATCATTGTTGAGTATTCAGAATTAGTTTCATATCATTTGATCACAGTCATCTGCCTACTTGTCGCAAGGATGCATACATCAGTCTTCCTAACTATGACTGCAGCCGTCATAAGTATCACACCGTTGTACACGCATATTGCTACCATTTATGACAAATAAATAAAGATAAGCTATTTTTACACACTTTTTTTCTTTGTTTCTTGTAATAATAAGAATAATGAATATATACTGGCTAAAAACTCTTCATGACATGAAGACGGCCATTTTCACAGCCTGAATTAGCATGGAAAAGAAAGTGCAATAACTATGTCAATATGCATCAAATCATAATATAACTTCGTCATTGAATGTATAATATATATATCTATCATTATAAAGTTGTCTTTTGTTTCTTTGATCAATATTAAGTGCCGTTTCGGTGTTTACCCTGCCGTTTCTGTGTTTAGGGTGCCGTTTCGGTGTTTCGATTCACCGGTGTTTTTGTGGGTGCAGGACATTTCGGTACACAAAAATATGTCGTTTCGGTACATGGTACAAAGACGATTCGATACGTGATTTTGGTCGTTTCGATACAGGTACCTAAATATCAGTACAGAAACAAATTAAAATGGATATTATGACAAGCTATCAAGAAGAAAGTAAAAAGATCAGCACTAGCAAAGTGTTACGGAATTGTGCCATGCTGACTTTTTGACTTTTGTATGGATGTTAACTGCATTTGAATTTCTTGAAGTGCTCAATTGTTTACAATGCCGAAGGTAAAGTTTCTTAAGGAGCTTTTTAACGAGGATACGAAATATTGCTTGACGAAGTTTACTTATACATATACGTTTGGGCCTACGTCCTTCAGTAAAGTTAACCCATGTGTCTATAGGAGTAAGCGTCATCTCAATCTGATTAAAACCATATCTTTATTCTGCTTCTCTATTTGTCCCATTGTGGATAAAGATCTCAGTGGCAAAACCCCATAAGAGGTCATGTTCTGGTTAGTCACACTTGCTGTTTTATGTCACACACAGACTAAAATATAGTGAATAAATCACCGAAACATATGTACCGAAACATCCTTTTCATTGTACCGAAACGTCTTTAATTGTACCGAGACGTCTTTCTTATGTACCGAAACATCCTTGTACCGAAACGTCCTTGTACCGAAACATCTAGCATTCGTTTTTGACCAGATTGCAAAGCAATTCCGGTCTATGAATTGGCAAAAACCGTCTGTCTGTCCGTCCGTCTGTCTGCACGGTGTCAACATTTTGCATTTAGCATTTGTGTTTAGCTTGGTTTCTTTCATACCCTAAAAGGTACTTATATCAAAGTTGGTAGGTTTGTAGATACTTGAATGTTCTATCCAACCAATACAAAAATTTAGTGACCTTGACCTTGGCTTTACGCTTCAGTGAACACACACTGTTTTTTGCCTTTAGGGTGACCACTTGCATACATGTATTTTTAATGTTATTGCAAAGCAATTCCGGTCTATGAATTGGCAAAATCTGTCCGTCCGTCAGTCTGTCTGTCGGTCCTTCTGCCCGCCCACTCGGCGTCAACATTTTGTTTTTTAGTTGCGTTTAGCTTGGTTTCTTTCATACCCTAAAGGGTACTTATGTCAAAGTTGGAAGTTTTTTTATTACATGAATGTTCTATCCAACCAATACAAAAATTTAGTGACCTTCACCTTGACTTTACGCTTCAGTGAACACACACTGTTTTTTGCCTTTAAGGTGACCACTTGCATACATGTATTGTTAATGTTAATGCAAAGCAATTTTAGTCTATAAATTGGCAAAATCGGTCCGTCGGTCTGTCTGTCCGTCCGTCTGTTGTCAACAATTTGCGTTTAGCATTTTCAATCTGGTCATACCGTCCTTGACGGTTTCTTTTATTGCATAATATTAACATTCTTGAAATCCGAATTTCATGAAGGTTGAAAAATTTGTATATTCATTATTTGCAGAATTTTTGTGTTTGATCAATTTGTATACTCTAGTATGTATATTTTTGGGTTTTCAGATTAACAACCGAAATTAAATAATGACACCAAAACCGTAGTTTGACTCTTCACCACCTATCAAAATGTCAGTCTCCAGTGGTTCGGTCTCTGCACCCTCTGTTTCCAGCTCTATCAGTAGTACTTCTGGATTACAGTCAACAGACCAGATCCAGACTACCTCTAGTCAATCAGATGCCAAGCCCAAATCTCAGAAAGAGGAGGATGAAGAGGCCCTGAAAGAACTGGTGAATGAGTCATATTTTGCTTTACAGATTATTTAAGCAATCAATGTATTAATCATGTACAAAGTAATCATGTTTTGTGAGAAATTTTTGCCTTTAGGTGTGGAAACAAAAAACATTTTATGAAATCACAAATCTAAATGTTTTCACAAGTAACAGTGAACAGATTATCTCTTTATCCAGGAAATTATCAAAGAAGTTTGATATTGAATGCTTGATATTTGCTTAGAATTCATTAAAGGATGGTATTTTTTTAAGGATGATTTACATGCAATTCGAGCTGTGCTATATTACCAGTTAACTGGTGCATTAAAAATATTTTTGCTTTCAGGATGTATTAGTACATTTGTTTTGAAAAAAAAACTAGTTTGAGTTTGATATTCAGTCCATGTTATTTAAAGGGTGCGTGACTACAAATGCACCTGCAACGACCATAATCAGTTTGTTGTATGTTGAATACTCAACAAATTGGTTACACAAATGAACAGATTCCACTGCATCCCTAACCATTTATTTTGGACAGGAATAATGAAAAATTGTGTGAATTTTGATATTATGGTATATATAGCAACATGTTCCCTAATATCATGATATAGCAGAGTTTTCAATAAGAACTGGGAACCAGTGAAATAGCGCTGCTTTAAATGACGGGAATCGCTGGTTCAAATTACCTCTGATCTTCAGTTTACCATTCTTATTCACGCATATGGCATTCAAAATGATACACTTTAAATTTCTAGATAACCTCCTTAAATAATTCTTATTGAAAACCCTGATATTGCTACATTGTATATGCTTTTTGAGTTATGATGCACAACATTACTTTTAATGTTCATGTCAAATATCTTTACTTTGTGCAGATTTAACTTACGTGTTATTGAAACATCAAACTCTATCCAGATTAGTATTTTTGAAACAGTAAACATGTATGCATGTCCGTGTATGAGATATGCATGTCTTTTAAACTTTTCATTTCATTACAAAGTATTTTGGTATTTTGCATGTATAAACTGACATTGTTTTGACATTTCAGTGTCTCAGTAATGGGGTCAACTTCAGCAAGCTTCAGTCTGGTGAGACCTCTAACGTTGAACTCCTCGAGCTCTTCTTCTCGAATTATCCTCGCATTGTCCATATGCATCTGTTTCCATGTCTGAATTCGCTGTGTTTGATGGGACAACCACTACGAAGGATTGAAGGTCTTAGCAGCCTTAAAGTCCTCAAAGAACTCTGGTTGTGTGAATGCCAACTACAGGTATATTTTGTGGCTAATAATTGTGATAAACTTTGATTTCAGAACTTTCGTTTTTATGACCCCGGATCGAAAGATCGGGGACATATCGTTTTTGCCCTGTCTCTTTGTTTGTCTGTGTGTTGTCAACTGTAACCTTGGCTTTAATTTTTGAACCGTGAGGGATAGAGACTTTATATTTGACATGCTTACTCAACTATTGAAGCCCTTTCAAATGACACCAAGGTCAATGACCTTTTGACCTTTACAATGACCTTCATGCTAAAAATAACTTTTTGGACTTTTGTGTGGTTGGGGGCATTAGTGTTTCACAAACACAGCTTGTTTATTTTATAGGAAGAGTAGGGGAGGGGGCTAGACAGTGGAATCAAATTTGTAGTTGATATATAAAATCTATCGGACTTGTTGGTTAGGTTTCCTGTACAATTAACCTTTTTCTTTCAGTCATATGGTGAAGTTGAAACAAGATGATTAACAGCTTTTAAGATATAGTGGTAAATAAGTGGGTTTGAACTGAATTGATCTTTGCTCCAGGCCAAACACTTGCTCACTGTACCACCTCTGTTATTTTATACTTGAAGTTACATGTATCTCTTTATGTTATCGTAGTGGTTTGGCTAATGAAATATTTGTTAAATTCTGTTTGTTGATCTTCTTTTGTTTCTAGGGTACATATATATTGTTCTACTGGAACTCGCTGTAGCCTAGCACATATCTCTTGACTTAAGCCTAGGTTTAATCTATGTTCAGGGCAAATTGTCAGTTCTTTTAGCATTCCTGCTCAAGGACAGGGGTTTCCTCTAGGTACTCTAGTATTCCTTACCACTGAACACTGGATGCTGGCACATACTAGGTGAAATGAGCCCTGTGTGGTGTAATATTTCACCACTAAACACAGGATGCTGGCACATACTAGGTGAAATGAGCCCTGTGTGGTGTAATATTTCACCACTAAACACTGGATGCTGCCACATACTAGGTGAAATGAGCCCTGTGTGGTGTAATACTTCACTACCAAACCCTGGATGCTGCCATATGATTTGAATAATCCTGATGTAGTGTTATCCTCCGCCGGTGAACACTGGATGCTGCAATAGGTTTCATTAGCATTAAATTTTATTAGAGTTACTTCCCTTGTGAGAAGTTGTCCGCCATCTTTGAGGTATATAACCGAATATTTGTTCACATACTAGGTGAAATGAGCCCTGTGTGGTGTAATATTCTCCAAGGGATTCTTACTAGTGAAATGAGCCCTGTGTGGTTCAATATTTTAGGATGCTGGCACATACTAGGTGAAATGAGCCCTGTGTGGTGTAATATTTCTAAAGAAGTGTGAATATTAAGAACTTTCTAAAAATTTTTATTAAACTTAGTATGGATATTAGGCAAAAAGCCATGCTTGACCACAAAAAATGGCGACAATGGGAGGTAACTCCAACTTATTTCTGCTAATGAAACCTATCAGTATAGGTTAAACAATCCTGATGGGGTGTTATCTCTATCAATGATAACCAAATACTCTCATATAGATGAAATAATCCTAGTGTGGTGTTATCTTCCACTGTTTAACAATGGTAGCTGCCATATAAGTGAAGTAATCCTGGTGTGGTGTTATCTTCCACCGTTTAACATTGGTAGCTGCCATATAAGTGAAATAATCCTGGTGTGGTGTTATCTTCCACCGTTTAACATTGGTAGCTGCCATATAAGTGAAATAATCCTGGTGTGATGTTATCTTCCACTGTTTAACAATGGTAGCTGCCATATAAGTGAAGTAATCCTGGTGTGATGTTATCTTCCACCGTTTAACATTGGTAGCTGCCATACAGGTGAAGTAATCCTGGTGTGGTGTTATCTTCCACCGTTTAACATTGGTAGCTGCTATATAGGTGAAGTAATCCGGGTGTGGTGTTATCTTCCACCGTTTAACATTGGTAGCTGCCATATAGGTGTAGTTATCCGGGTGTGATGTTATTATCTTCCACTGTTTAACATTGGTAGCTGCCATATAAGTGAAATAATCCTGGTGTGGTGTTATCTTCCACTATTTAACATTGGCAGCTGCCATATAAGTGAAGTAATCCTGGTGTGATGTTATCTTCCACCGTTTAACATTGGTAGCTGCTATATAAGTGAAGTAATCCTGGTGTGGTGTTATCTTCCACCATTTAACATTGGTAGCTGCTATATAAGTGAAGTAATCCTGGTGTGGTGCTTAACAAGGAACTTACTGAATATTTAGTGATATTTATTGTAAATTTAAATTGATTGAATTTTTTTTGAATTGCAGAGAATAGAAAATTTAGACTCCTGTACTCAGTTGGAACGTCTTTATTTGTATGGTAATGAAATTAAGAAAATAGAAAATTTGGGACATTTAATTCATCTGGAGGAATTATGGCTCAATAATAATTACATTGAGAACATAGAGGTAATAACTAATATGTTCCACAATTTATCGTATTGTGTTGATTTGAAATCTTACAACATTAAATCTTGACGTTTTAGGTAATGTGAATGTTTGATCTTCTTTTATGATAGTTAAAGGAGCCTGGTCCGATTGAAGTCTGGAAAAGTATGAAAAAGTGTAAACGGATTTCTTAAATGGAAATCGATTGTTAGTATATTATCTAAGATATATAAAACGTATCGTTACCAGAGTCTTTGTTGTTAACGAGATATGCCAGTTTTAAATTTGCAACTATTTGAATATTGATGAGGAGGGTCGGAGGAAATCATGGGATAATGAAACTTGAGCTTTACCCGATTCTAACATTTGTTACACTTTTCTTTTTTTGGCTGCAGAGTCTGTGTATAGTCTTTATCTATCGCATTTTTGCTTTTTCTCATGCTCGTATCCTCCATGTGCGCCATTGTTGTTATTTTCTACAATGAATATCCATGCACGCTCATGATTATGGGCAGAGCATCACCTTATTTGGAGAATTGAAACCAGCCAAATTTAATTCAACTCAATTGCCTTTATTCTACAAAAACATTGAGGAATTTTAGTTTTAAATTTTGCAATTAACACAAAGTTTATGATTTATGCAGTAGAAAAGAAAGTAAGATATTGTCATAATTTATCCTTTTCATGCTAAAATTTTCCAGTATAGGACCATGTTCCTTTAGTAATAAACAGGGGAATATATACAGATCTCTTTGCATTCGATTTTACGTTATACAAATGGATACATAGTGTACTAAAAATAGTATGTACTGTAAATATATACCATATTTGTTGTCATTTGCTCTTTATTTTTTACATTTTACTTCTCAAAACTCTATCCTTTGTACAATTTTATCATAGATTTATACATGTATATTATGTACTGCATTCCTTCATATATTTTTTTGTAGAATTTGGCCACATTATCAAATCTTCTGATACTGAATCTGGCTGAAAACAAGATAGAAAAGATAGGTGAGTATCCATACAGGAAGACTGTTACTTTACTTGAACGCTCGATATAACTATAATTTGTCTTGAGGATTAGAATCGGAGAATAATTTTCTAACTCCATATATATAAAAAAATTAATTTTCTGTGCCTTTCTTGTTTTCTTTTTATTAGATCACACTTTAGATGCTAACCAGAAAATGGCAGAACTGAACTTGTCAGGAAATAATATCAAGTCACTTAGGGTAAACAGATGCTTTTTATTTTTGATCATTATTTATAAATGATTCAGGTTTTAATTTCTGGTAACAGAAAATATTCAGAAAACAGTTTAAAAGTTATCATACCAGAAGTTTGTAAAGGAAAATGAAAGAAGTTAGATAATCATTTTATCTTTCTGCTTCCTTAACATTAGGTGATTGAAAATTATTGAAACGAGTTAAAAGTCTAACAAACCAAGTAATTAATATTTTGACTGATAATATTGACTTTTTTTTTTTTCTTTTAGGATTTGACCTACTTGATGAGATTGCCGAGCCTGGTGAGTCTGAGTCTGAAGGACCCTGTGTACTCCCCTGCTCCCGTCAGTCTTCTCTGTAACTACTCCACACATGTCTTGTACCACCTTCCTCGACTCTCCAAACTAGATACCTACGAAATCAGCAAGATGGTCAATGACTTGGCTGAAGTAAGTATGACCTAGTGTTATAATTGAAAGTTTGTTTGATTGCCCAATGCAAAATAAGGTACTTTCATCTATGTGGCATAAGATAGTGTTTAGTGGTAGAGGAGACCTGAACACTTTGGCAAAATCTCCAACCTGCAGCAGGTACATTATCAAACCTTGTGGATGTGGGCAAGTTTAAGCCCAAAGTCAGTAGAAGTCTAGCGTGATCTAGCATGAATTCAAGTTATCAGGAGAAAAATATGAATGAAAATAAATAATTGGACTTTAAAATTAGTTGGAGTTATTAAAAATTTGACTTATCTGAATTCAAGTTATCGGGAATAAAATTACGGTAAAGTACAGAAAATAAAATCGGAACTTTTAGATCAGTTTGTACGAGAAATTTGAGTTAACAGTGTTCGAGTAAAAAGGAATCGACTGTATATCTATTATTATAAGCCAGCAATAGAATACCAGAGTTGGAGCTATTTGGTTTGGGACTATATTTCTCCCCCCTAAAATCAGTATGCACATGTAACAGGAGATTTGACCTAGGTAACAGACTTCTGTGAGTTTCAGCGCTCTATTAATTCAGAAATCGCATCGATTGTAGTATAAATCTTTGATGTGAAAACTATTTATCATTAAACAAGCCTTATGTGACCGAATCTTAGCTGAGCTTAATTTGAACTGCATAACCTTTATAGAATTGTTTGTAGTTTGACTATTGGCTACGGATAAAATTATGACAGTGAACCCTAGAAAGAGGGTGTTTTTGTAATGTAATAATTAACCTGCATGTATCCCATTAACCTCAGACGATAGTGGGTGATGATTCCTATCAATAAAGTGGACATTTACTTATGATATTATTTTTCCCTGACTTTGTACTTCTAAGTTGTCAAATTCTTGTAGGCTACAGTGACAAAGAAAAAGATGTACTACAATATGAGGGTGAAGACCGTGAAAAGAAATGTCGCAGAAATTATATCTAAAATGGAGACCTACAAACATCGCCTGTTAGAGTATCCCAGTGAGAGAGTGCGGGTTCTCATGAATTGTATTAAAGAAGTAAGGGGTCAATACTCTGGGGTTTTTTTTTCCTGTAATCATAGTAAAGGGTGAAAATACTTCTGTCTGTATTTAGAACATGTGGTATCAAATGTTTTAGGGTTTTGTTATTTCCCTCAAAAATACAAAATTTGGTATGATCATGTAATTAATTAAGTCTTTTATTGTTTAGGCCTAAAAAAAAAAAAATTATGTTTCCTATAACTTGACCGATCCTGTTTTTACCCCCTGACTCAAATTTTTTTTTCAAGAAAAATATCAGGATCGGCATGACAAAAAAATTGAGATCGTATTTCACAAACAAGAAAGGCTTCAAAGTTGCAGCAAGCAACTGTGCTGGCTGTAATATGTAGTAAACCAGGATATCGGACAATATTAGACAGACATTCCAGCCTGTACAACCTATCTGAGTAGTAAAAAAAAAAAAAAAAAAATATATAAGTTGACTTACCGACCCTTAGGTTTTCAGTGATGTTATAGGAAACTCATATATTTTTTTTTGGGCCTTACATGAGTAATGTTATGTCATGAGGTCGGTGAAGGTTGAGCTTTTTTATCGTGTTTTGTGTGCATTTGTAGGACTGGGTGTAAAGCTTGTGCCTTTTTGAAATTAAGACTTCAGGGATTCTTTACTGCTGAAACATCTAAAGAACACACTCTTTTGTAAGAGCTTGCAAAAGTATAATCCATGTTTTGTAGATAATGAAGTCATATAAAACAATAAGGCAATCCACAACAGTTAAAAAAATATTTATCTCATCAACAAATTCTGAGGAAATGATAGTTTCTGATTTTTACTGATTTGATGAACAAATATTTAATCATTACACGATGAACAAGCCCAATGGAGTCCCCAAGATTTATGATGATTACACTATACATAACACTTGCTGCAAAATCCTTATTTTCTTATAATGTACTTGTGTATTTGGTATAGTGATTTTTGTCACACAGCTGAGTTGGATCTTTTCCATTTCTCCTTTGTAGCTTTATGACTTTCTCTTCCTGTTAAGAATTTTAATTCAGACATATGAAATAGATTAGTTAAATTTAATTAAATTTCACTTATTTGTATTTCAAGCAATAATCCATTATGAAAAAATGGAAATGATGATTGAGATTGCAGGAATTGTTTCATCACTGTGTATTCAGTTTTGAGTGAGATGCCTTCATTCCTACATGTATGCTTATGTAGTCCACAGTGTTGGGTGTGCACTTTTGGCTTTGAGAGAGTATTTTTGTCAAATTATTCTCTTCAAAAGCATTTTTTTTTTAAACATGTAGTGTATGCATTCATGAATGTAGTTAAGAAAATGGAAATTATTGTAAGTTTATAGGTGAAAGTAGTAGAAAGAGTGATGTATTCAATGTGTTTTTTGGCAACTGCAATAAATATTTTTTCAGTCAAAGACATGAAATACTACTTTCCATTTAAGGGAATCAGTCTGTGCAATGTCTGTCTCCTAAATTTCCCAAAATAATTTTTTCTCAAACCTTAGTCCGGTGTTACAGGTGCGAATTCATTTTGAAGTTTTGATGAGAGAGAACATGGATTTTAAGCTTCTAGCTGACATGGACGACAATTTATTGATAATTGAATCCCTCGAGGATCAGGTGATGACTGTAAACTAACCCTATGCCTGCAGCCTTCCTAATCTTGCCGTCTCCCTATGTAGCCAACTACTGCACTAATCATTTCAGCTTTTGTCTTGATTAATACATATATTTCCTAGATTTTCATAAAAGTTAATTCAAGAAGTTTTTTGAGTTTAATTTTGAATTTATGTTAGCATTTACAGATTGTTTTCAATTTCTATAAAATGACTGTAAATATTTAATAACTATTTGTATGTTTGAAACTGCTTACTTGTTACCCAAAGTAGAATATAGATAAACACCAAAATGTTGAAATGGATTAAAAAGTATTCTTGCAATATTAATTATATAAAAAGAATGAAAATTTTTATTTAGATGTGACATTAGTTATGCAATAATAGCAGCATAGCTTCGAGGTCATTGTTAATGTTTCTGTTTACAGTCAGTGGAAATACAAATAATTAATTGGCTTGTATGATTTTGCTTGATGTGCATATACATGTACTGTATACTTTCAACATTACATCATATGCGACTTTTATTTTTCCCTAAAATAAAGCTTTTGCTGCGATATTTTCATTAACACTTTTCAAAAAAAAAAAAAACCCATGTCTGTGTAAAATGTATATAATTTTATATATATATATAAAATTAAGTATGTTTACCCCAATATACATTTTGTTCCTGAAAAATTGATTTATTTAGTAGTATTTTTGTGTAAATATTGCCTAGTTTTCCAAGTGTAAATCCACAAATTTTATATGTTGTGTCCATTTATCAACTTTAGCATACATTCTGAGATATGTCTGTGGAATGTATCTGATTTTCAAGCCCATGAAGGGTTTCCAAATATTTCTGAACATTAGGTTTGTCTTATTTTTTTTATATTCTAGAGATGGGTCTGTTATACATTACATCTGGTTTTCTAGCTGATGAATAATTATATCATTAACTACAAGAGAAAGAGCAAAGGTTTTGAAGTGTCTGAGACAATGAAGTTTTCAAAGCAATGTATTAGAAAATAGGTTGATTTTTCAAAAATATAAGAGTTTGATTCTAATGTTTCACTGCTTCTCTCTTAAAATAGCTTGTCAATATTATTGAATGTAGACTAATATAGAGGTTATAGACCTAATGTATGTGTGCTTGATAATTAACTGGTGTGTTATATAGATAGTGCATGAAGTTTGAGTTAGGAATATATATATTCATTTTTGACTTTAAGATGTTCATGTTGGTTAGGGGCAGGCTTGGTGTAGTGGTTAAGTGCTTGGCTTCGCGCGCTGACAATCCGGGTTCGATTCCCGGGTTGCGCCACTATGTTTAAGAGGTTAGTAACCTCCTGCTTCCATGTCACGATATAACTGAAATATTGTTGAAAGCAACATAAAACACCAATCAACCAACCAACATGTTGGTTAAAATATGTATTTTACTTGTTGAATATAAGAAGCTAAATACGTGTACTATATGTCCTAGTGGTATTGTAAAATTGTTTCACAATTGGGATTTTTCATACTGTTAGAAAGATTTTGATCAGACTGACATAGGAAATGACATCCCATACAGAAGAGGATTATATATCTACAGAATATGGGTGAAGTCAGGGTATATCTCTTTAGAACTTCTTGTCAGTTTTAAATGAAATTTATCATGAAAAAATGTCTGTAGAGAAGACCTTATTGAGTTTAGTGTATATACATGTACTGGGTAAACAGATTCTGATTAGACTTGATAGAGTAATACCAGTAGAGCATTCAGAGTCTCCTTCATCTGTCTAGCTTGGTCCTGTCCTTGATAAATTGTGACCTAAGGCAAATTAAGGAACCATTATCACAATTAGCTTTAGTACACTATGAGGAGATGGACTGATGTATATTGCCTGACATTTCTGCACCTTTCATATGACCCATTCTAAATTCAGATTTAATTATACAAGATATGTGTCATAAAGCTCCGTATTTACATGTATAAGGGCGTTATTCAAGAGTTTTCTTTGCAAGGAAATCATCAATTTATTCCCTGGAATAAGAAAATCATTCATTTTTTTCTAGGTGTTATTTAAAGAACAGTGGATGTGTGGTCTGTAATAACTCATTCTTTCTGTATTTTAGAGTAAATTACAGCAGCTGGATGAAGATGGACATTATACACAAAAGATGACTGCATTAAAAGAAAGAATAAAGAAATGGGAAAATAAATTTGCCGAGTATGTTTTTATGATCGTAATTCGTATTTTTGAGATATTGTTGTCAGAAATTTCAAAATTCAAAGTACTTATTTTAAATATGCGAGATATTGAGACTTTGGATGCTTTAACTAGACAAATTTGTGAGACAATTCAAAATGTGCTACATTAAAAATTTCGCCATTTTTGTTTTTGCCATGTAATAATCCTTAATTTAGCATGCTCAGTGAAAAAAGATGTGTGTAGAGAATTTTGTGGAAGTGGTTTGAAATAAATCTTTTCTCTTTGATTGAGATTCTGATTGGCAGAGATGTAGAAGTCTTGACCGTAGAGATATGAGATACTGAATTTTTAACATATTTAATGTATTTTATAACATTTTAAACCAGGTCCAAAATTAAGTGACTGGGTTTCATTACACTCTCATTAAATTTAGGGTCCATTTTTTTTCTAGAACTTAAAACATGCATTCAGCATTTCCAATCGCTCCATTCCTTTCTAAGTTCTGTTACATGTAATCAATTTTCTACTTGAGGATGTTTAATGTACAAGAGATCAAGCATGTATTAAAGCTTGATTAATTTGTGCTATGAAAGTTGATTCTTTACCGGTTGCTAAAATCATGATAACATTTCAATAATAAACATTAAATTGCTGACTGAATCATTGTTTATCATCTTATTATGCCCCCCTTTGAAGAAGGAGGGGCATTTTGTTTTGCTGCTGTCGGTCGGTCGGTCGATCCATTTACAGTTTCCGCTCATTATCTCTGAAATCAATAAAGATATTGAATTGATATTTGGCATCTCAAGGATATCTAGGTCAAGTTAAAACTTGGTTATTGTTTAATAATTATTGTCCTAGTTATCCCCCTTGGACTTAGAAAATTTCTTAAAATTAGCAGTAAATGTTTCTGCTCATTATCTCAGGAAGGGATAAAGATATTGAATTGATATTTGGTATACAGATACATCTTAAGTATATCTAGGTCAAGAGTAAATTTGGTTATGGTTCAAATATTTTTGTCAAAGTTATTGCCCTTGGACTTAGGAAATTTCTTAAAATTAGGAGTTTTTGCACATTATCTCTAGAACTAATAAAGATATTGAATTTATATTTGATATATTGATACGTCTAAAGGATATTTAGGTCAAATTCAAATTTGGTTATGGGTCAATAATTTTTGTGAGAGTTATCCCCCTTGGACTCGGAAAATTTCTTACAATTAGAAGTTCTCTTCATTTTCTCAGGAACAGCTAGATATATTGAAGTGATATTTGGTATACAGATACATCTGTAGGATATCTAGGTCAATTAATAAGTTACAATTATGATACCTGTCTTTGGCATATTTATTTTGATTTTGTTTTGTGTCAGTTAATACTAATGAAGACGAGTGACATATCTGTTAATCATTAGACACAAATGCTTGAATGGAAAAATTTAGTTTGTGGGTGATTATGAGGAGTAGATGACCTCTAATGTGGTCATGTGAGTTATGCCCACGTTACAAAAATAACCAGGGGGCATATGCTACGTTGGAGTTGCTCTTGTTTTACAGAGTTAACCCAATGTTTAACACTCTAAGCATTTAGAATTTTAAAATCAAATAAAGAAACAAAAGTATGATTTACATGTGCGATATTTATTCACTGATTTTTTCAAAATCATCTGTAGATTTTCATTTGGCTACTAAAATTTTTTTAAATTTGTTAAAAAATGCTAGCAGTACAAGAAGTAATTTTTGAATCCTATTAATTACATTTAATTAGAATATGCATGTATTTGACAAAAAAGGTAACAAGATAAAATAAATATTAAAAAATTGAAATATTAAAAGTACATTAAATAGGGACTCTTTTTCTTGATTATACATGAATGTTTACTGTATGTGTGCATTAGGGTGGAGAGCTATCATCAGGAAGCCATACAGAGAGTTCAGCATGCAGGTGATACTTTGGTTAGAAGAATGATGATAGAGCTAGAGTCAGGGGGAAATGTCAGATTTGAGGAAGGTTCACCTACAGATGTTTGGTAAGATATTGTTATGTACATCATTTAGTTTCAACTTACTTTTAGTACATTAGAAAATTATGAGAGTAATGGATAGCTTAGAGGTCTTAATAGAAGCTGATTTCTCTTTTGTTTTTGTTACTTTTAGAGACAAAATTTACCGTACTTTAAGAAATTGTGTGTTGTTTTGTTCGTTATTTCTTTGCTGCTACTTAGGTATCTCATGAACGTTATTAACATGGCTGTGTCCTTACATCTCAGCTATGGGACGTTCCCTGACATGACCATAGTTTTAGCGAGACCCCATTGGTGATCGCTGGATTACAACACAAGTTTATGTCTTATCTGTGCTTTGCTTTATCAGTGAAAAATGTAAATGTATGCAATAAATAGCTAATTTTGTATACATATGTACCTCGCAAAATGACCATCTACACCAGCTATACACTTTGAACTGGCAATATCTACATTTTGTTTTTGTTCCAGGTTTTCTTCTTGCCATGATTTGGTGCTGTCAAGGTTCTGTGCCTCTGATTACAAAGAGCATGGAATCGCTGGTGTCAAAATTCATCGTATAATACGGGTGCATAACAGAATGCTCAGAAATAGATTCGATGAGAAGTTAACTTCCATAGTAGATGACATGGAAGGAGAATACTTCCCAAGTACAAGGTATTTGATCTGAATATTTAAAGTTTGTTTTTACCCCCCTCCCCCCTGACAGAATGATCAAAGGACCTATACTGTGTGGTCTGTCTGTGTTTTGTTTGGGGAATTTTGCCTTTTTAAGGTGAAATGTTGCTGTTGGTAGTATTTCTGTTCCTCCTGTGAATCTGGTTTCACTTTGGATGTATGGTTATTTGTGAATATCGGTCTTGGTATGTTGGTATGTTACTGTTTGTGCCAGATTGATCTAGCTCTGGTTACTTTCATATTTAACATCATCAACCATACCATTTGTAAATTTCATCATAGACTGAACAATTTCAGACTTTGAAATTGGGAAGTTATTGAAATTATTTCTTTTTTTTCTCACATACTTTTAAACATTTATATTAACTAGACCTTTATAAATTTTCATGATAAATTGTTGATATCCTATTGAATAGACATGAATAAGTGCTTGCAAAAATTTAAATTTCTGCAACTGATTACTTCTTTAGATCTGAAGTCCTACTTGGTAACCAGTGATCCATGCTAGACTTCTTTTTAACAATAGAGTAGATCATAAGCTTTATTTTAGACGTGAATTTTCTTTGTAGTTCACATTTAATGTCGAACTTGTTTAAATGTCAGTTTTACCTAGCTTTTGATTCCATTGTTGAGGCTTTTGAATATATCTAAAGCATTTTGTGTGAACCATGTAGACATTAAAACACAACCCCCCCTCCTCCACTTTTGTACATTGAATATGTTTTATTTTTACATTTTAGTGCCACTTACATAATTCTAGAGTTGTTTCTCAATATTTTCCTTTTTTGTGATTTAATGATGGTTTGAATAGATGAATACATACTATATAGATGTTCTTACTTAAAAATACATATGATAATGATACGATTATATTTTTATACCAGTAATTAGACTCATTATTAGTATGTTATAAATTAATTAATGCCTTTTGATTGATATTATACCAATTTAGAAGTCTTTGAAGTATGCTGAAATTGATAAACTGATTGCAAGATAACAACCAAATTAGACTGTAATTTTCATGGATATAAAAACTAGCGATTTTATAGGAACATTAATGAATAGACTTGACTCTACAATATCTCTTGTGCAAGTGTTCATAGATAAGATTTTTATAGGAATTTTTTAGCAATTTTATAGGAACATTAATGATTAGACTTTACTCTACAATATCTCTCGTGCAAGTGTTCATAAATAAGAGTTTTATAGGAATCATTCCTACAAGAAGCTTTTGGAGTATCTGTTCTGGATGTGGGATCCAAGTCTTCCTGGAGGAGAGCAGGAATCCAGTCGGATACTGGAGGAGGGATTCATGGAATCGGAATCCTACAAGGTAAGTCCAAGCAGACAATAAAATTCTCTGCCCAGGTACATTAACATTGTGGGCTTTTCTCTTGACCTTTTGTATGTGATATGTCAGTTTATTTATGAATTTGCTTTCAGTCTTATAAACTGGAAGGATAAAGTGGTATAATATCTGAAAAAAATTAATCGTACATTTTTGTATTTTCTGTTACAAGCATAAGAGAATAAAGAAAGAAAAAAGTTCTAAAAATTATGTTTTGATAATGTATTGGTTATATTATATGGTATATATTCAGTAATTTCACCTTTTGTGATATATCCCACTCTATGTCAAAGGCAAGTTTTACTTTACAGTGGCAGTTTATTTACTCACACCTAACTCGTTTCACATTGGTGATATGACTGTATGTCACTTGTGAGTGAAGCTTTAAATTAGTTCTTACATACTGGTCGTATAATGATGCAGATTGTACAATTTTTTGTATTGTTGAAAAGCACTATCTATAGAAATTTATTCAAGGTTAAAAAAAAATAATTTGGACACTTTTGTATCACTGTTCCTGAGCAGGCTCTAGGAAAAGATGGTGCTGTACCCCTGAGTAACAGTTTGAGCTTGGCAGACAGACACAGAATAAATCACCTCAATAAACTAGTCAAGAACAAAGAGAACAGCGACAACTGTCCCTTCAGATATGGTAAAGTCTACAGTCTGTTAGATTTATCAAAACTTGATAGATTTTCCAATCTATATATATAGAGTTAAAAAACAATATTTTAATCTAAATTTACAAAACAAAGTATACTCACCTTTTTTGTAACATTTAAACAACTGTGTAATATTCGGTACAATTACCCTAAATTTTCTTTTCTCATTGATTATAAAGTTTATATAAACCAAACAGAACACACATGTCCTTGTGGATTTACTTTAAATGTTTTCATATTGTGCAAATTGCAACACAACACCTTGTAAGTAAGGACTGGCCTAAATATTATTTGGTTTATAGGTCAGCTGGTGATTTCCAAAGTGTATCTCGGTAAAAGCGTAAAAGCAGTAGACGAACGACCGTGAGTATATTCTGTATTTCATAGTATACTTCATATCTCTGCTGGCCGACCGTAAGTATATTCTGTATTTCATAGTATACTTAATATCTCTGCTGGCCAACCGTGAGTATTTTCTGTATTTCATAGTATACTTAATATCTCTCTGGCTGACCGTGAGTATTTTCTGTATTTCTTAGTATACTTAATATCTCTGCTGGCCGACCATGAGTATTTTCTGTATTTCATATTATACTTAATATCTCTGCTGAGATATCTTATGACTGAACAATTTCTGTTGTTTTTCTGAAAACAATTGAATATAATTTTTGTCTTTTAATTTTATACAATAATAATATTTATTGTATTTTATTTTTGTTTGCTTTAACTTAATTTGTATTTTCTGTATCCATAAGACTTGTATGTTTTGAAGTCAAAGATAGTGAATGTTTACTAATGGATTTTGAAGTTGAATGTCATGACAAATGTATTTATATAATTGATTTTGCTTTCAGGGTTTCAAGTTCAACATACTCAAAAATTGATGCTGTGTTCAAACCAAGAAAGATGGTCATACCTCAAAGTAAGTTTGGGAATTTTTAATGACTTGAATACAAACATAAGTATCTTAAACTAGAGTCCATTTAATGAAGAAAATGGTTGAAAGTTATTGATTTTTTATAACCCTAGTGAAGGGCTGTGGTCATAACTGTAATGTAGATGTGTTTAATATGTGTAAAAGCAAGTTTTTTTGGAGACCTTTCATACACCCCCCCCCCCCACACACACACACAGAAAAATACACTTTGGTACAAGAAATCAAAGGATAATTTGTGTAGTAACTTAGAGTGAGCAATGTAAAAACAGTAAGCATAGTTATGAAATTTTCAAGTGACCTTAAAATTTGTAAATTTTAAAGGATGTAATAATGGTAAATCTTTATCCAACAGTAATTCAGAGACAATTGAAAAAGTGGTAACAGATCATAGTTGTAAAAGTATTGTAAAATGAAATAGATCAGAAGAGTAAATTTTAGAAATGTAAAATAAAAGATCTGCAGTATAACCTCTAATTTAAAATATTGCTAGACATACAATAATACATTTAGTTCAACATGTATAACCTGCATACACTTTAGTGCAGAAGAGCATAATTTTGCTATACTCCCAGCATCTGCGTCCATACACAAAACGATAAGGCAAATGTTAAAGACCTGAACTTTCAATCATTTTATTGGATTTGAATTCACATTTTGCATCTTTTTTCTTTAAGAAATTCCCCCGATTACAAATTTTGGTAACATTTCCCTCTTATTTGGGCCTACAACGGTGTCACATATGTGACATAAGGAAATGATTTGGCAGGAATGTTAAAGACATTAGTGTTGAAATTTCAATGTTTATGTATTATTTTTTCCTGTTTAGTGATATGGCTGAAATTCAATGGTCCCTTTTTTTACCATTGCCTTGTATGATTTACCCACAGAGTGGGTCCCAAGGGGCCTGGCTTTTGTGCATATAGGAAATGATAAGACAAATGTTAGGTTTTGTAATTGCTAGCTTTCTACTAAAACCTTTCTTGTGGGCGAGCATTAGGTGAATGTGGCACCTCCTCTGTTAGTTTGGTATTGGTTTTATTAAAAGTAATGCACTAAAACACTGACATTGGTTGAATGTAAAGCCTCTAACAATAGTGTTGTAAACACTTTTTATGCTAGTAGAAACCCTGAAATAAAGGTTGCAAATTAAGTAAAAAAAATATTTTCATAGACTACCATGTTTTATGGCTGAATGTACTGGCCTTTGCAGGTTCGGTTCAACGTATGGTTTTTAAAGGTAATTTGTATGATAAACTGGGTATGCTGAATGGGTAGTTTTGTATACTTGTAGTGAACACATCACTTCTCAGGCCAAGATTTTCGACTTTCTCACAAATGCTATACAATTTAATAGTTCACAAATTTGTTGAATAACTAGCTGTAAGCTTAAATAAAAATTCAACACATAAAACATTTCATTATGCTACTTATGCAATATTTTCAACCAGTTCATGTTCTGATTTTTTTTTATTTACATAACCTTGTCATTGAATGAAAATAATATTTCTTTTATTTTTTTTAGCTTCGCTGAAAATTTGCATATCACAATCATTATCATAATTGCTTTTCAAAATAGAGGCAGTTAACTGCATGTTAATATATTGTACATTAAAGATTTTCACTTTTTTTTTTTACAGAGACCATTTTTATACCAGCTGAGACAAATTGAAATGTTTTCTAATTTTTACAATTTATGTCTCAGAAATCTTTAGGAGTAGTAATTTTTATAGAATGATCCATTAGTATACAAGTATAGCAGTTGATCTGAATGACAGAATGTCTGCCCATTTGTTTACCCAACTGTCTGTTAAGCTGTCTGTCTAGCTTTCTTTCTTGTATTTACTTTTAGTGTTTAGGGCATTTGTGTTCCACAAATGTATCTTGTACTGAAATGAAATAGAATTAGGAAACAGAAGTTTAGTTTTCTGCTTGAATATTGCTTGAAAGAATATTACCTGATCTGATGTATTACCTGGTTCTGGTAGAGTACCTGTTTTGATACATCCCCTCTTCTGGCATTTTACCTGGTTCTAGTATATTATCTGCTCTGATACATCCCCTCTTCTGGCATTTTACCTGGTTCTGGTATATTATCTGCTCTGATACATCTCCTCTTTTGGCATTTTACCTAATTCTGGTATATTACCTGCTTTGATACATCCCCTCTTCTGGCATTTTACCTGGTTCTGGTATATTACCTGCTCTGATACATCCCTTCTTCTTGCATATTACCTGGTTCTAGTATAATACCTGTTCTGATACCTCCCTTCTTCCAGCATAGTATCTGGTTCTGGTATATTACCTGCCCTGATACCTCCCCTCTTCCAGCATATTACCTGGTTCTGGTATAATACCTGTTCTGAACCTCCCTCTTCCAGCATATTACCTGGTTCTGGTATAATACCTGTTCTGACACACACACCCCTCCCTGGTTCTGGTATATTACCTGCTCTGATACATCTCCTCTGGCATATTACCTGGTTCTAGTATAATACCTTTTCTGAAACCCCCCTTCCCCAGTTCTGGTATATTACCTGTTCTGATACCTCCCCTGGTTCTGGTATGATACCTGTTCTGATACTTCCCCTGGCTATGGTATATTACCTGCTCTGATACATCTCCTCTGGCATATTACCTGGTTCTAGTATAATACCTTTTCTGATACCCCCCTTCCCCAGTTCTGGTATATTACCTGTTCTGATACCTCCCCTGGTTCTGGTATGATACCTGTTCTGATACCTCCCCTGGCTATGGTATATTACCTGCTCTGATACATCCCTTCTTCTAGCATATTACCTGGTTTTGGTATAATACCTGTTTTCGTACCTCCCCTCTTTTGGCAAATAACCTATTCTGGGGTAATGAATGTTAGTAAGACCACTATTTCTGTTATGAAACCTCTAAATTTTGCACTTTTGAAACTGACAGAATGATGACAAACTATACTATTTCCTTCAGTTCTTTGAATAGCAATAGGCATTGCTCTACATGTCATATAAACACATTTTCTTTTTCTGCTTTAGACTGAGTCTGGTTTGGGATCACACATTTCTCATTTAATCCTAATATATTGGTAGAAGTATAAAGCATGTAATTGATTCTTGGTAAGATAAAAAGAAAATGAGTATCAGTTATCTTTATACATATATATGTACATACAATCCATGTTCTAGATATACATGTGACATAGGTTTACACTTGAAATGATCATTTTAGATGTAAAATACAATTTCAGGATATTTGAAACCTCTATTGTGAATAAAGCATAATAGTTGAGTCAGAAGGAGAATTTCTTATGGAAAGGATGGGGAACATAAAGTCCTGTTGTGCTAGAAAAGGGATGCATAAAGTTTTGTGATGTTATAGTGAAAGAGTATATAAAGCCCTGCGATCATTATAATCAAAGCCATTTATCATAGAGTATGGGACAAGGTGTGATGTTTTTCCTAGTTAAGACACACTGAGTTATCAATAGAAAGAGTGAAAAAAAAACCAGCATGTTCTTTACCCATGCATATAGCACATAAAGCCCCCAGTAACCATGAGTTCATTGGGTATCTTTATCTCGATTAAAAACTTGATCGTTAGTAGAAACAAGTATCAGAGTGGACAGAACAGATTCCTTGCTTTACTTTATCAGAACTTCTAAGATTATTTTCAAAGTAAGACTCTTGTAAATATACCGAGAATTTGAGTCTACTAATATTACTTGTAATATGAGGCATTTTCTGGTTTAATTTGCACAGTCTCTTTCTGGGCTTGAGAATTTTGATTTAGATTGCTATAAGACATAGAATATGGTCATTGCTTGAAAAATTTGAAAAAGTGATTCAATATAAGCTAATAAGGATTATTAAAATTGTGTGTAAGTGACTGACTTTTGTTTTTAATATTTTCAGACGGAGAAGGATTACACAATTGTGAATGTAGCTCACGTCAGTGTGAATGGTACATTCTAGACAATGAATTGGTGCTGCCAGAGTATATAGTGGAATTTGAATACATTACAAAGGTATGGCAGACAATATGGCAGCTTTGAACTCCAGACCACATTCAGTTTGAATGGATATGGTGTCTTCATCCACTTTATTTTAGTTAATTTATCACATTTTGATTTCATCAAACGAACATCTCATCAAAAGTAATTTATACTAAGATAAAGCTTAATTAACAAAAATTGATGTGAGATATATTTTGCAGTTCCGCTCCAAGTCACCGTTCGCTCCATTTAATGATGTTTTGCTTGATAATCGAGAGTGTAAGATACCTGGGGTACCACAAACTGATGATGATAAAAGTGCTGACAATGATGTCATTGACATGGAGCCAGCTGTAAAACCAAGACCAAGGTAATTATCAATATGATTTATTATACTCCATGATCAACAGATCCGGGAACATGACAGCTTGTCCACCGAATTCAATATATGGGTTTCAGTAGCTTAATAAGGTATTAAGAATGGGTTTTAAGTATGGTGAGTGTTGCAGTTTAATACAGACTTGTGTTAAATTATGCCATTGTAATAAGACCATATTCCAGTTTTGATAAATGACGACTTTTTGTCCGAGCTTATACCTTTTGGCGTTGTATTCATAGTGACATTATAATGAAACTATGTCATGCGTTATGACATCACTATGAAAAACAATGCCAAAATGTATTAGCTCGGACAAAAACAGCAATTATCAAAATCGGAAAATGGTCTGTTGCTGAAAGTTCTTGCCTGTTTCACTTTCCTCCAAGACCAAACATTGACTACTTGTTTACCATTTGATGAAATATTTATTGAAATAAATATTTTTAAAATCTAGCCATTAAAAGTAATAGATCTACAGATAAATATTCAATCTTGATGAGACAGCATTGATGTTAAGATGAGAATTTATTCTCAGGTTAACCACACTAACTGAGGAACTGATTCTGAAGCATGCTGAAGTGGAGTCTTTTGATATGATCACGGTTCTGAATCTCCATGACAACGGTCTCACTAAGATTAAACCTCTTCAAGCCTTAAAGGAACTTAAGCGTTTGACCTTGAGCTTTAATGAGCTGACCCGTCTTGATGAAATTTCTCATATGGTAAGTTTTTGTTTACATGTAGTTATATTTTATTTCCAAGATCTACTTAAAAAGAGTAATAGATAAGAATAATTGCTTAAGTTAAAAATTTACATGTATTTCTTCAACTTTCAGAAATTTCAATCTATTTCCCCACCATTTTATCATTGAGGACGTTTGTCTTTTACTCAAAGCAGTCAGAATGATTTAGAGTGATAAACTGTTTGTCCACATCTCTGTTCCACTTTCAGTAATTTAGCAATTTATATGAGGTCTCCAATTTATCCATAGTGGCCTTAGTCCTTTTTATACATAGTGGCCTTAGTCCTTTTTACACATAGAGGCATAAGTCCTTTTTATACATAGTGGCATTAGTCCTTTTTCAGTTATTATGTCTAGTTAGCCTTGTTTAGACATGTTCAGCTGAATACAAAATAATGTATTTAAATTTCAGAATCTAGAGTTTCTTGATGTCAGTTATAACAATATTGAGACATTAGATGGTTTCAAGGTAGGGCATCTGTATTTCTGTAAAAGTGTTTATGCAAGATTAAACTCAGTTTAATAATAATATTTTAATCTTCAATTGAAGATGTTTTGTACATTTGTGATTCATCATATATGTTACAATAAGCATAACATGATAAATGTTAAAGGAAAACATGTAAAGTTATCATTTACGATCTTAACTGATTAGAAATGAAGTCAGTAATCTCATCCAAATTTTCAGAATGTTCAAAAGCTGAAGTTCCTAGACTTAAGCTGGAATAAGTTAAGCAAGACGAGGGAGGAGTTGTCTATCATGAGAAAACACACAGCCAATCTGTTAAGTCTAGATATACGTCATAATCCATGGTTAAAGGTAAGCTTAAATGAGGTTCTTATTCTTTTACTTGAAGAGGCATAATAACATATTAAGAATTATTTGATTTTTGTCCCCAGTTTGCAAAAGCATGGGGACATTAAATCTCATTGGTCTGTCAGTCCGTCTGTCTGTCTGTCCTTTAGCCTTGGTCATAACTTTTTAACTATAAAACGTAGGGCCTTCATATTTGCATACGTGTCCCTAATTGCAATACCTTTCCGTTGGTACCAAAAAATATTTTCAGTGTGACCTTGACCATGACTCCCTTTGACCTACTTCGATGTAACTTTTTAACCGTTAGACGTGACCTAATGCAGGGGACCACTATTCTCTGAATTTGCTTGTTTATCATAAGTTTGTCTTTTTCTAGAAAGAACATCAAACAATTTCATAATAAACAATTTAGTCTCCAAAAATGATATTCTAACACACATGAAGTTGCATGTAAGCCTTGTTAAAATCGAAATCCACTGCTCCCTTAATTTTGTTTGAAGAAATATAACATTAGGCTCACTGTGTAGTTTACTTTCAATGTATTATTACATGTATATTGATTCTTTTCTTGCCTGTATATAAATTGTTTAGTAGTACCACAATATGGATTTTGTTCCATTAACAGCCTGAGAATTTAAGACTACGAGTGATAGGTCGACTGAAGTCCTTGACCTTGCTTGACGGTACTGCAGTTACTGAGGTGGAGGCTGCGGCTGCCTTGAGAGTAGCCGCTGGATCAAGGATCTCCCAGCTCTCTCTCCTGACCCATGCACGGACAGACATGGCTAAACCTCGCTCACTAAACCTTCTGACTGTCTCCCAGATACTGGAGAAATGTAGCAGGTTACGACCAGAGAAAGTAGGGGAAAATGATACGTCTTGGTACTCTAAGGTAAAATATTGTATCAGTCTTAATGATAAGGCCGCTTGAACTATTGCTGATCTCTGTTGTTAGTTCATTCTTTTTAACCTTTAGAAAATATTGAAAAATGGAAATCTGAGTGAAAAAACAGTGATTTTATGAAGAATTAGATGATAAATATATTTTTAGAATTTTAATGTGTGAAGAATGTTTAAAATGTTTTATCTTTCAAATTTTTAGGTGACATCTTTGAACTTAGATGGTCAGCACATTACCAAACTTTCTGGACTTGATAAGCTGGAAAACCTACGATATGTTTCCTTCAACAACAATGACGTCACAAAGCTGGAGGTAAGGGTTTCTAAACATTGATTGAGTTATTGTTGAAAGTTTGTGTTCACTTAATTGTGTAAGCTGGCGTGGCCTACTGGTATCGCGCTCGCCTCCTGATCAGGAGACCGGGGTTTGAGTCCCACTCTGGTCATGCCGGTGTTCTGTCTTTCGGATGAGACAGTAAAAACCGAGGCCCCGTGTTGTGGTATGCATGGCATGTAAAAGATCCCTCACAGCTTCGGATGGGTCCGTTGCAAAGGTCAAAATTTGTATGCCCCACATCAGGCAGATGTCGTCACCATATACATGAAATATTTGTGGTGTGACGTTAAAGAGAAATCAATCAATCAGTCAGTTAATTGTACAGTTTTCCTTTGAAAAATTTATAGACAATCAGGTTAATTGTGTATAAATTGATATTTTTCCAGGGACTTGATCACTGTATTAGGATAGAGGAACTTTCAGTGGAAAATAACTGCATTTCAAAACTGGAGGGTATATCAAAGCTCACACAGCTTAGAAGGCTTAGTGCTGGACATAATTATATTACAACCCTGGAAGGGTCGGGGATAAACTGTCTGACTTTCCTGAATTACCTTTCATTGGAAAATAATTTATTGACTACACTGAGTGGACTTCAGAAAATGAATTCTCTGGTTGAACTCTATGTTGGAAATAACAAGATTTCGAGTGTACGAGAGGTGTTTTTCTTAAAGGTAAGGGTGTTTAAAATAATATCAGATACTATCAGGTGGTATAAAGAACATTGTGTTGATGTTAGATTAGCATCTTTATGTTAGTGTTCGTGGTGGGTTAAAAATGCAGAATATTCTGTTACGAGAACGTTGAGCATCAGGTCAGTATTGATGATTGAAAGGCAAACAATATTGCCATATAGGTGAAATATTTCAAAACTAAGATATAAAAAGTATGTGTTGCAATACTTGAAATAATAAATATCGAAAGTGTTTATTGTATAGAATGGCAAAAATGACAAATTACTGTTTACTGTGAGTATAAAGTACATGTGCTACATGTACATGTATAAGAGAGCTTAAAATGTAGTTTAAATAAATGACAAGAAACACTCAACATCCAGAAATTTTCAATCACTTAGTTTTTATCAAGTGGGCTGATTTAAGCAGATTGTATTTTGAGATTTTATTTTTTTGTTTATGCTTGGTAAAGGCCAAGTGGCTGAAAATTTGTAGACATTGAGTGTTTCTTGACCTTCATTTAATTCACACTTCTCTTTGGAGGACTTGTTATCATTTATCTAAGCTGCAGTTTGATTTTTGGACTCAGAATTCAGGTGGTTGCTATGATTGATTAGTGTGTACATTAAAATTCATAAACTCGGTGTACATTAAAATTCATACAAAACATTTGTGCTTAATTTTTTGACATTACTCAGTACTTCTTAATTGATATTGTTTATATTAGTTTTTTCTCCTTTTTTTTTTGTTATACAAGGTGCTATCAAACCTGGTGATACTAGATCTGTATGGGAACCCTGTGGCATCAGAGACAGATAACTACCGACTCTTCATCATTTATCACCTGAAAAATCTCAAAGCTTTAGATGGGTCTGCCATAGTAAGTTTCGATGTAATTCTAAGGATAAAGATTTTGAAAAATATTTAAGAGAGAAAAAATATATTATGTGATAGATACTTCTCAATGAGTGCTCAGTGTTGTATTATATTTCTGAATAATTGTGTATACTAAGTTCCTGCAACATTTATTTTATGTCTTAAACCAGACATGTCTGCTCTTCCTGACAATAAGTAACAACAGAAGGCAACACACCTTCAGTGAATTATACAGTATAAACTTTTATTAATAATAAAAACTTGACACTTCCAATATTCATATTAGTTGCCTTGGTGGTTATCATGAATCTTTTATTATTATGCCCCCGGAATGAAATTCGGGGGCATCTAGTTTTTAGTCTGTCTGCGTGTCTGCCCATCTATCTGTCTGTCTGTCTGTCTGTGGTAAAAATACTTTAACCTTCGTCATAACTTTTGAACCTTTACAGGTAGGGCTTTCATCGTTCACTTTTGCATTCATTGTGACGAGTCCTTTACATTGCTACCACAGTTTCTGACTCTAAAGTCTTTAAAATTTATCATAACTTTTGAACCATTACAGGGCCTTTTTCTTTTGCATGTGCATTCATTATGATGAGTCCCATACATTGCTATCACAGTTCTAGACCTAGTGACCTGGACTGTGACCTTTTACCTACATTTCAAAATTTGCCTTATTTGGACTTTGTTGCCACCAGGGGCATCCATGTTTCACAAACACATCTTGTTACTACTCTTCTTAAGAAGAGTTTTGTATTAGATGCTACAGATGGGTGCAGTCCTAACATAACATTCACGTTAACGCGAAAAGCAGTCGCGAGGACTGCTTTAGCACACGTGCCAGGACTGTTCGACCGGACGCGCGTAATTCTCTATGCAGTGCGGACGGAGAAAACGCGATTTATTCCCGCGTGCGCTCGGTCCGTCGCACGTTCACATTTCTATATTTGTAATTCTCTATGCAGTGCGGACGGAGAAAATAAAATGGATTTAATTAAATTACCGCGAATGTTGCCGTAAAAACGTGTATTAAATGTTATTTTAAAATGACACCCTGCATTAAGGATTTCATATGTAATATATCAAAGGAAATTATCGCGTACACATGCAATAAGGTATTTA